>CM062812.1:443506968-444186968 GCA_031772625.1 Pinus tabuliformis
AAATTTCAATCTAATTCCCAGAGAGAAAGTTATGACGATTTTCCCAGGTCACCTGTTTTGAATGTAATTCAGGAGTCTGCAAAAATACCAACTTCCTTAGATCATATCTCCCCAAATATAGCACTAAAGCTCTGAAATTTGGACCCAAGGTTCAGCGTGATTTCTCTCAAATGTCTTTTTTTTGTGACTTCTGAAACGTCACAGAAAAAAATTATATGAAAATTCCATGATGACCTATTTGGAGCAGCGAAACCCTAGAATCCAAAGCTCTGATACCAAATTTTATGAAACCAGCTCAAGAGAAGATAGAAAAGATAGATCAACGCCTTAGAATTTAGACTCTTCGAGGGGGGAAACCTACGTACATTACATAAATGAACAATTCTTGGATGATTAAATGAAAAAACCGCCTTTCTATATATAAATTCTAAGAGTCACAATATAATCCAGCCAACCTAACAATAATAATATAAAGCCACAAAAAAACAATAGAGGATTCTATGGGCACAAAAATAACAATATGGGGGTAATAGGGGAACAACAATATAAATAAGGGGTATAACTACAATAGTAATTGGGGTAATCACTAGTATTAGGACCCCACATTTCTGTTTTTCCCTTCCTCTGTCCATTTGAAATTCCTCTATTCTACATCATCATCACTGTGTAACGCCTCATAGGGAGTGGCCACCTGCTGCATAACGAACTAAGTGTCAATTCTCTGGACATTTTCGAACGACTGTTTTTAACCGTTAACTCTAAGAATGCCTGCAAACATGATCTTTTACCATGAATCATCCACATCGGACTTCAAATCTATACAACTCTACCTGTTTACCCCGTTGAATCCAGTCATCCATCGGATTACGTCTCTGCCGTCGATCTGGAAGCTCCAATCTACGATCATCGTTCATATCGGGTGGTAAGTAACATGACGTTCACCCATCTATGTGAGTGGTTTTCTTTCTCTTCCGCCGACGCGTGTCACTCGCTGTGTGGCATCGGCAGGACTTGGTTGAAACCACTTACCACCTTGAAGGCCCTTCTGATATCCTGCCAGTTTTGTGGGACCCTACCTCTGACGAAATCGGCGCAATATCCATTATGTTTTATACTTTTTGGGTCTGGGTTTCTCGAGATTTATTTTCTTCTCTGAGGGTTTGCTCAATTGCGCTATTTGCATATCAGAAACCACCCCCGTTTCTCAAAAAGACCTCCGTTTTGCCAATTCGTGACAGTGCGCGTTACCATGGGCCAACGGTCTGTGCGCTTGACCAAGGGTCCTCATTGCTCCACGCTATTCACAAATTACAACTGTTTCGAGGATATTTCTGATAAGCTCGTTCTTTGTAAGACTTTGAAACTTTGGCATGAATTTTACAGAGTTCATGAAAACTTAGAGAGTGTTTTAGGATCCAATTCAGATCAACTGGGATGTTTTAATTCTCCATCATTCTCTTTTTCTGACCTTTGATCCTTCTATCATAGCCCTCTCTAAGTGTTTATAAGTACTGAAAATCTATATTTATGATTTATTTGACTTGTCTTTTCTAAAAATTACCCATTCTGCACACTTTAGCTTTAGGCACAGAGCGTATTTTGTGCACTTTTCTCTTTGAAAAAGTTCATATGCACACTTTATTTTTCTATGACTTGCGCACACACATGGAAGCTTTGAAAATTTCAGTTTTCTCCTTATCAAGTCCAAAAATTTTGATTTTTTCCTGCTTAGTTACAATTTTTTTGTACCTTCATTAAGTATCTTTTAGTCTACTTGATCTTTGCGAAAGGTTGGCTTGCAATTTTCTTGTTTTCACAAATTAGGGTAAAAGCTTCATTTGGTGTGTGCTCGATCTATCAAAAAGAAAGATTAGTTGGTCTTAGTTTCCAGTCTTCCTGTCTTTCCTCTTTTGAATATATCAATTTTGTGTTTCTTTTTCTCTTTTGTGAAAGATTGTTTTGTGAATGAAAAACAAATATTTACAAGAATGAGTATTGTTTATGAAAAGTTCTTCTTATGTTGAATGTGAAACGAAAAGTAATTTTTCTTCCATTATTGAAGTGCTTCAAAATTGTAATCTTGATTGCAACAAAATTATAGCATTCAATATGGAAAAAATCATTGTAGTGTTGATTGGTTTCTTCGTGATTTTTGGAAATTTTCAAGTGATTGTATGTCAAAAAGGAAAGTTTCTTGATTTTTTGAATTATTGGGAAAAAGTGAAATTTTAAAGTTAATTTCCATATTGGGTAATTTCAAATTGAAGATTTCATTTAGGAAAATGGATTTAGTGGGGATTTTTAAGATTTTTTTGCATTTACATTAAAATTTTGAAAAGAATCTCTCCTTACATCAGTTAGAAATTCATTGAAAGGAAAATATTGCATTTCGTATTTGACTGCATTAATATTAGTATCAAGTCATAATTCGATCAGCGTCTATTACGTTTGAGTAAATAACAACTCTTAAAATTCGTGCTAATAAAATCAATCTAGATTTATTCATTTATTTTAGGGCTCTTTTACACCTACATTAGATCAAGTTGTAGGGCTTTGGAATAGGAATGTGAGTTAAAGTTCCAAAGATGGAAAGAAACATTAATATCTTGCAATAAGGAGTAAATCAATTTACTAAAATTTGGCTATGTGAAGCTCCCCTTACAAAGGAGTTAAGCATGAGACCAAGTCAAACCCAGTGGAGTGATCAACACCACTTCATTGGTTATGGTAGAGTGATATACAGGTATTAAAAAGAGTTTTGAGAGGTCCTCGGGAGTCACTTGGAAGAAAGCTTCAGATTAATCATGTTGAGGAACTTTCAAGGGGATTGAGCTTTGTTACTCTTCCCTTGCATGCACATCCAATATGAGACTGTACCCCCAGGTTAAATTGTTTTATGTGATAACCTTAGAGACCATAATCTTAGGGCTATTGCCCAAGGTGACAACGGAGAGGAAGTCTCTACTATGCCTAGAACAGATGCTGGATAGACTCACTTGGACCTTTCTGCAGGTTATTTTTCATTCAAGATGGCATAAATGAAGTTTACTTGCACCATATCGTGTACATTAAGCAGGTTGTCATTGTAATATTTAGCCACTTTTCACATTGATCTCTGTGATGTTGGATTTCATCACCAACTAGTGATTTTGATGTGAAAATTTGCATGGTTTGATTCCTTAGATTTATTAGTATGTGTTAATTGTTTGTTTTTTTACTTTTTAGAGACCTTAGGTTTGGATTGTGAGTATTATTTGGTTTTTGATAAAATTTCATTCTAGCTGATTCACTAAGGCATTCATGTAGAATGCGGGGTAAACCTTGTGAATTTACACGTAGTCAATTGGGAAATATTAAAACTGAAAGGTTGAAATCAACAAGATCTAGAACCTCAGAATAACTCAAAACATCTACAATTTTACAATCTGAGACAGTAGAAACTGAAGTGAATCCAATGCAAGAAGTAGAATCAAGCTTAGTTCATTCTAGTCCAGAAGTTACCAAATTTGTTCAAAGTCAATTTGATACTAGTGAAGTTTCAGACAAAGAATTAACCGAACCCGAAGTAGAAGAACATGAGTCTGATATTTCTCAACCTAAATCACCTTTGGCTATTATAGCTACTACTCCTGCTCCGCCTTCACCTTGTAGGAAACTTATAATTACAACTAAATTACCTCCTAGTTTGATTAGTATTGAAGAGATTATTGGTAATGAGGTGGAATTACCTCGTACTCGAGTTAGCAATGGTGAAACAAGAATTTTTCCATGAGTTTCTTTTAATCCTTTCTGACATGATATTTGGTATTTTACCCCTTTGAAATTTTTAGGTCTGATTTTTCCATCTCACCACATTCGTTTTTATTCACTGAGATGAACCATGTTAGAAATTCCTCCTGGGAGTCAACCTACTAATTCATCTATGTTTACTAGCTCTCTGGAGTCACTATTGTATGGTAGTCCTTCAGTTCCTCCTAGATAGCAGTCACTTACTAGCAATTTTTCCAGTGGCTACTCCTTCTCCTAAGCCTTTTAATTGGTCATTTGGTTTATCTACATCTACTGCTCAGAGCATGACATCCATGCTTGAAGTACCTTTTGCATTAGATCAATATGTTCATATGATATCTGGTTAGGTAATCCTTAAGGAACCCCATCTGGTGCTTATTAACTACCTAGGGGGAAACTACCTTATGCTCCACCTAGAGGACAACCTATTGTCGAATGTTATCCTACACCTCGAGGACAACCTTTTACTGGAACTTATTGTCAGATACCTCATCCTGATCTCTGTCAACCTTTTTTGGCTCAACCCTTGGTCGGTACTCCTTACCTTGGGACAAATACTATTTGGAAGCCTTGTTTTGCTCAAAAGTTTCTTCCAGTTTCTCCAGAAATTCCTTGTTATCAACCTGTTCAACCTACTAGATAATATATTCCTCAAATACCTATGCAAAGTATTACAGTACCTGTCCAACAAACTATTTAGGGAATTCAAAAACACTTTTCCAACAATATGTCCAAGGAATTCCTAAAAATCTTGTTCAAAAAATATTCAAAGTGCACCTCAAACACTTGTTCAGACATCTTTTCAACAACCGGTTCCGAGTTCACCTCAGACACCTATCCCAAGAGTATCACAAAAAATTGTTTAAGTTATCTCCCAAATACCTGTTCCACAAACTACATAGGCTATCCCTCAAGCATCTTCTCATCAAAATGGTCCTACGTCAAGCTTTTTAGGTTCAAACATGATAATCTAGTATCAGAACAGTGGAAACACCGTTCCAAGGTCAAGCTTTCAATTTTTTCGAAGTCCACCTTTCGAAGGTCAAACTTTCCAAAACGAGCCTTTTCAAGGTCAATTTATCTAAAGTCAACCTATTCAAAGTAAATTTCTTCAAGGTCAACCTTTGCAAGCTCAACCTGTACCAGGGCTATATTACTTGGGTCAAATGGGTCAAAGTCAACCTTTCTAGATTCAACCATACCTTAGTCATACTTATCAAGTTCTTGTTCAACTGAAACCTGGTATGATTCACCCTGGTTACCCTGGAGGAATGTGAATTCCAACCGCACATGCTATTCCAGGATATCTTGGGTATCCTCCTCGAGGAATTCGACTTAACCCACAAGGTTACCAGACCCTACAGTAAGAACCTAACTGATAGTTATCATTCATTGCAACCCTAGATTTACCAGATTTATCCCGGCTAACAAATGATCTTATTTATTATTATCCTTTATGGATGACAACTCCCACCAAGTTACTGAGTGATATATCGAAGTTTAATGGAAAGTTAGGAGATGACCCATCAAACCATACCATGACATATCATCATTGGTGTGCATTGAATTCTCTTATTGATGATTCTATTAGACTTTGCCTTTTCCAACAAACTTTAAGCAGTTTGACAACCAAATGGTACATTGAGCTACCTCACACTTCTTTCCATAATTTAAACTCTCTAGCAACAATGTTTAAGACACACGTTTAGCTACCAATTTGATATGACATCGGTACTGAACTATTGAATTCCTTAAAACAATTGAAATCTACCTATATTTCCGATCATATAAATGAATGGAGATGTAGACATTGATTAGTCAAAGTTTTTATTCAAAATTAAATTTTAGTTGAACGGTTTACAAAATCGTTAATTCTTGATATTACTGAGGACATTGCTAAGGGAGTTGTTGTAATGAAAGAGAATGTAATTTCTCATTCCTAGTATTTAGACTTAGTATATACCCAATCTTGCACCTTATACAAGAAAATACCAAATTTACCTCGCCCAACAATTTTAAATGATAAATTAGATTCAATTCCTACAGGATCTAAAGTCGTTGATGGTGTAATAGGTTCTGTCAGCCAATAATCTAAGGGTAGAAATAAGAATTCTAAAAGCACTCAGTGTTAGGTCCCTATACTATTAGCGTAACCCCTTATTGTTACTAGTACAACCCCCTTATTATATTGTTGTGCCCATGTAGTCCCCATATTGTTATTATTCTGCCCCATAGAAGCCCACTATTGTTATTATTGTTCCCTTACATTATTATTGTTATTTCGGCTCTGATTATATTATGACCCCTTACAGTCCTATATATGGAAAGTAGGTCTTGTCATTTGTATCACCCATGATATGTAAATGAGATCTTAGACAATTATTAAGGTATTACAGACTCATGTGCATGGATATGCCTATGTTACTTTGTGCAATGGATCGATAAGATTGCGAAATACATAGACAATGAAGCAATTAAAGAAACATAATAGACAACACACATAAACACAAAAAGTTAATATGGAGTTCACCCAAAACTCCAGGGCTATGTCTCCTAGTCCAGCCTTCAGTGGTGGCCTCTCTATTATGTCTTCAGAAGCAGAGTTTTACAACAGTGAGCTCAAATTGAGCCTCACACAATAGATACAAAACAATAAGGCTTTACTTGGATCCCCCAAGTCTCTTTTGAGTACACAGACTCTTCTCACTGACTCTCTGTCTGTATTTGATCTCTGTCTCAGCACTGTCTGCTCTGTTTGTTGTCGATCTATGGCTTTAAAGCCAATCGGCATTGTCTATTTGTTTCACCTTCTCAGGCTCTTTGGCTTCCCAACCTCTGTCTGCTCAGATCCCCCTCTGAGCATTAGCAACCATTACTAAATGCTCTCAGAGATGGTGGCCACCTGTATTGTAACGTAATGGGTCCTCAGGCCTTTGAAATCCTTCGAAATTGTTGTTCTCTGTTTACATAGAGAAACACATTCAAAACTATGAAACCCCTCCAAATTGTTGTTTATCGGATTTGAAACATTATGAATCCGCCTTATAACTCCTATCGCATCTCCACCGTTGATCTGGGAGATCGAGATCCAACAGCCGTGGTTCATTTCGGGCAGCCCTTTCGTACGGGGGTTAGCTGCTCGATAAGGGTGGTTTCCTCTCTCCTTAACCTAGACACGTGGCAGCCAGCATATGGGCTCAGGCGGAGCCCGACCCAAACCACTTACCACTTTTGTTCCTCCCGAAATGCCACTTGTTTCGTGGATTTCCTTTGCATTTGGAAAATCTACGCACATAGATCAACGACTCTCGTTTGATCACGCTTCGCATATAGCCACCTCCGATAGCCTCCAATAGCCTTTACCGATTGCGATTTGCCGATCAGATCTGGACCATTGATCGGCCAGATCCGACATCTCCTGTGCATCACTCCTTTGACCACCGATAAGCATGTTTTCACTGCTTTCTCCATGTTTCTGGCTGCCGATAGTGTTTTCCGACTTTTTGAAAAGTTCATCCTTTTGCAATTATTTTGATTTTGAAGACTTAGAGGTTATTCTAGGATCCATTGGATCACGCCTTCCCACTGAAAAAGCTTTTGGACCACCAAAAGTTGGTTTTTAAGCATCAATCAAGTGAGGATACAACTTTCTCTCTTGTCCAATCTCTATCCATCTTGCATTGCTTGGTTTTGAACCTTTAAGTCCAATTCTGAGGTACTCAACATCCCCTATGCGTGTGTGTATATATCTATCAGCGATGCGATGGCGCGATTGACTCTGGACTATTGATCTACGCACATAGATCAATGGACCTCATTTGATTGTGCTTCCCATATAGCCGCCTCCGATAGCCTTTGCCGATTGCGATTTGCCAATCAGATCTGGACCATTGATCGGCCAGATCCGACATATCCTGTGCATCACTCCTTTGACCGCCGATAAGCCTGTTTTCAATGCTTTCTCCATGTTTTTGGCTGCCGATAGTGTTTTCCAACTTTTTGAAAAGTTCATCCTTTTGCGATTGTTTTGATTTTAAATACTTGGAGGTTATTCTAGGATCCTTTTGGATCACACCTTCCCACTGAAAAAGCTTTTGGACCACCAAAAGTTGGTTTTTAAGCATCAATCGAGTGAGGATACAACTTTCTCACTTGTCCAATCTCTATCCATCTTGCACTGCTTGGTTTTGAACCTTTGAGTCCAATTCTAAGGTACTCAACATCCCCCCTACGTGTAGTTCTCACCTTCCTGTCCAGAACTGTATCCTCCTGCAACTAATTAAGATATTCAGGGAACATATCATCAATAGAAGGTAACTGACTTTGCTCTTCAGGATCTTCAATCAATGAAGGTTCAAATAGTCTCATGTGCTCTACATTAACTACTGAATAGATGTGCATGTAAGATGGCAAATCAAGGAGAAAAACATTCTCACCAATTTTCTCAAGTATCTTGAAAGGCCCATACCTTATTGCCTTCAGCTTCTTTCCTTCACCTTGCATTCTGTCTTTGCTAATGTACAGCCAGACTTGATCACCAACTTGGAAGCTATGCTCAATTTGATGCTTATCATGCCTTGCCTTGTACTTGGCTTGGCTCTTTTCCAGTTGTTCCTGCACTGCCTGGTGAATTTCTTGGATCTGTTCAATGAAATTAGTTGCTTTGTCCACATCACTGTGTCCATCAACTGCTATGTCTTTACTAAAGACAAAATCCAAGGGAGACCTTGGTGTAAAACCAAAATAGGTCTCAAAAGGAGATCTTTGTGTAGAAGAATGTTTAGCACGGTTGTAAGCATGTTGCACATAACACAAATGTTCATCCCAAAGCTTGGGATGCTTGCTGCAATAGCCCCTGAGCAACTGGATCACTGTCCTATTGACTACCTCTATTTTGCCATTTGTTTGTGGATGAATGGTTGTGCTCTTCTTTGGTCTGGTGTCCATCAATTCCCACAAACTTGACGAAAACTTCCCAACAAATCGAGAATCTCGATCAGATACTATGGAAGTGGGTAACCCAAAATGCACCCAAACATGCTAAAAGAACAACTTTGTCGTTTGTTCAGCTGTAATCTGCTTGTTACAAGGTATTAAAATACACATTTTGTTGAACCTGTCCACAATAACATATAAATATTCATGACCTTTTCTAGATTTTAGCAATCCCCCAACAAATTCCATGGAAACACTTTCCCAAGGATGAGAGGGAACTGGAAGTGGAGTGTACAAGCCTAGTTTTCTATTGCTGGGCTTGCTTTTAGCACACATGGTACACCCTTTTATATATCTAGAAATTGTTTCATGCATTCTTGGCCAATAACAGAATCTTTGCAGCTGTGCAATTGTTTTACTTACACCAAAATGACCTGATATTAGAGAAGTGCGTGCTTCTCGGATTATATTAACTCTTTCAGTTTGTGGAATGCATAGCTTTCCCAAATGATACAAGAGTTGGTCCTTGATATGATAATCCAATTATTCTACTTGTTTTCCATGACTTAAAGTTGCATATACATCTTTAAAATCTACATCTTGAGCATATTGTTCAATGTAGCTTTCATGCAATACTGAATAATGCTTAAGTATAGTAGATGCATTTATGATTGGTCTAAACAACATATCTGAAACTTTATTGTGTATGTCGTTCTTATATCTGATGACTAGATGAAACTGTTGTATAAAACCCATCCACCTACAGTGTCTTGATTGCTGCAATTTAGTTTGTGAGTGCAAATATTGAAGTGGCTGATCATCAATATGTATATTTGTTTCTTTACCCAATAGATAATGTTTCCACTTTTTCACACTCTGCACTAATGCATACAATTCTTTATCATATGTGGGATAATTAACTGTTGCAAAATTAAATGTTTCATAATGATAACATATGGGTTTACCATGTTGCATCAACACTACTCCCATGGCATAATCACTGGCATCTGTTCCAATCTCAAATGGTCTTTGAAGATCTGGAAATTCTAGCACTAGTGTTGTACTAATTTTTTCTTTCAATTTGTCAAAGGCTTTCTGCTATTTGCCTCCCCACTGAAACACCTTGTTCAATCCTGTTAAAGAATGTAAGGGATCTGCAATCAAGGAAAAGCTAGCAATAAACTTTCTCCAATACTGTGTTGCTCCTAGGAAGCTCCTAACTTCTGTAGCAGATTTGGGTTTAGGCCAGTTCACAATGACTTCAACCTTAGAGGGATCTATCTTCAATTCACCACCCCCTACTATATGACCCAAGTAATTCAAAGACGTTTTGCCAAATTCACATTTTTATAACTTAACATAGAGATTTTCTTTTTTCAAAACATCTAGACTCTAATTTACGTGCTTCAAATGTTCTTCCCATGTTTTACTGAAAACAAGAATTTCATCTAAATATACAATTACAAAATCATCAATAAAAGGTCGGAGTACATCATTCATAACTCTCATGAAAGTGGCAGGAGAATTAGTTAAGCCAAAAGGCATAACTAGCCATTCATACAGCCCTTGCTTCATTTTGAAAGCAGTCTTCTATGCATCTTGTTCTGCTACTCTCACCTGATGGTATCCACTACGCAAGTCAAACTTGGAAAAGTAAACAACTTCTTTTAATTGATCTAATAGATCATCTATGCGAGGAAGAGGATAACGATTCTTGATTCTTATTTTATTCAGCACTCTGTAATCAATGCACATCCTCCACAAACCATCTTTCTTTCTCACCAACACGATTGGAGATCCACATGGTGATGTGCTTGGCCTTATGAACCATTTCTCAAGCAGCTCCTGTACCTTCTTCTTGATCTCAGCATTCTCTAAAGCAGATAACTTGTACATTCTAATGTTAGGTAATGGAGAATCTTGCTGCAAATGAATATCATGTACAATTTCCCCTTTGGGTGGTATACCTTTAGGTTCTTGAAATAGGATATCATATTCTGAAACAACTTTTTCGAAATCAGATTTCTGTTTAGCATCACAGCCTTCAAATGCATTGGTTTCGTCAGGGGTATTTTCCTTTACAACCATTAGTAAAAATTGCTTGCATGATTTACAATTCTTTTCATCTACCCTGAGTTTATCAGAGTGTAGTTATTTTTGAGCTGATGAGCTCTTACAATATATTCTATTCCCTCTTTTGAGTTGATACTTATTTTCAGCTCTATAGAAAATAGTTTTTCTATCATACAAGCAAGGAATTCCTAAAACAATACCACATATATCCAAGGGAATGATATCTAACTCAACCTCACCTACAAATGTTGACCCAAAAACAAACCTATGTTTACATTGTCTAGTCACTTGTAGCTTTGCTTTATCACATACCCAAGCTAATGGATATCACTTCTTGTGAGGTGTGGTTAGTAGTCCCAACTTCTTTACAATTGCTTCAGAAATCAATTTTACTTGTGAACCACTATCAAATAATGTATCAATCTTTTAATGCTTGGAAATAACTCTAATATGAAAAAGCTCATGTCTTTTCCTCTCATTTTCTTCATTATCATTAGATTGTGCAGAATTACTAGTAGATGCTTCAGAATTTTTACCTTTTATACTTGTAGCTGTGACTATTGTTTCATCACCTGAGTCTGACCCCAAATCTTTCTGAATAGCAGCAACAGTCTTCTTCTTCTTGCCATCGAACTTCTTGGGTTTCAGCTCCGGATGCAAAGACCAGCAATGTTCATCATCATGTCCATCCTTCTTGCAGTGAGTGCGCTTGTCTTTCTGTACAACATTTTCCTTCCTCTCTTTCCATTTCTGCTTCCTCTTTTCTTTGTTCTTGCTTGCAATGGGTTTTGATGATCCCCCAATCTCTAGGTTCACATTCTTGTCTCTAGCCTCTAGATGTGTAGCCTAAATGGATACCTCATCTATGCTAGTAGGATTAAACATGAGAATGGTGTGCCTCAAATAGATGTGTAGACCACTTATATACTTCAGCAAAGTTTCAGGTGAGTCTAGAGAAATGCCTAGAATTAAAGCTCTTTTTCTAAATTCCTGGGTATAGCTTTGTACACTTTTCCCCTTTAATTGGCGAAGAGTTTGCCAACTCATCATGGCTTGCTACATATAAGCTAGTGGATAGAATTGTTTTTAATGGCAGAAACAAATTCACTCCAGGTAGAAATAATTTTACCATGCTTCTTCAAATCAGCTTGGGTGTTGCCTTCCCACCACACTAGGGCAGTTCCTCCAAGGCGAAGGCTAGCCAGTTGAATCTTTCTCCTTTCTGAATTGATGTTCTGCACCCTGCAATATACATCAATCTGTCTAATCTAGTTATCTAGCTTTTCTGCATTTAATTCTCCATCATATATTGGCAAATCAAATTTTACATCTAATTTAATCAAAGGGCCAGAAGGAGGTGTTGATAAAGGTGGCTCTTTTCCTTTCCCTTTGCCTTCAGAATGGCCATCTAAAAGAGGTTCTTTTGTTCCTTTGTCTTGTTTGGAGGTTGAAGTATCTTTACCTCTACCTTTCTTAAA
This sequence comes from Pinus tabuliformis, assembly GCA_031772625.1. Taxonomy (NCBI): domain Eukaryota; kingdom Viridiplantae; phylum Streptophyta; class Pinopsida; order Pinales; family Pinaceae; genus Pinus; species Pinus tabuliformis. Next base: position 443,519,244 of record CM062812.1, read on the forward strand.
TTCTTGATACATCTCTTCTACCATGGCTCTCATGGTCATGAAACTATCCATGAACTGAGAGTCTGATTCCGAAGGAATTTCTTCTACCATTTCCCTCCTAGGATAGACTCTTCCAATTTATGGGTTAGTCTCAACCAATTCTCCTTCTCCTAATTTGAGCTTTGACCTAGTTAGCATTCAACAGTCTAGCACAAACTTGTCTAACCTTAGCAACCTAAAGTTCTGATACCACTTGATCTGTAAATGAGATCTTAGACAATTATTAAGGTATTACAGATTCATCTACATGGATATGCCTATGCTGCTTTGTGCAATGGATCGATAATATTGCGAAATACATAGACAATGAAGCAGTTAAAGAAACATAATAGACAACACAAATAAACACAGCAAGTTAATATGGATTTCACCCAAAACTCTTGGGCTACGTCTCCTGGTCTAGCCTTCAGTGGTAGCCTCTCTATTATGTCTTCAGAAGCAGAGTTTTCCAACAGTGAGCTGAAATTGAGCCTCACACAATAGATACAAACAATAAGGCTCTACTTGGATCCCCCAAGTCTCTTTTGAGTACACAAACTCTCCTCACTGACTCTCTCTCTCTATTTGATCTCTATCTCAGCACTGCCTGCTCTGTTTGTTGTCAATCTGTGGCTTTAAAGCCAATCGGCATTGTCTATTCATTTCACCTTCTCGGGCTCTTTGGCTTCCTAACCTCTATCCGCTTAGAGCCCCCTCTGAGCATTAGAAATCATTTCTAAACGCTCTTAAGGATGGTGGCCACCTATACTGTAACGTAATGGGTCATCGAGCCTTTCAAATCCTTTGAAATCGCCATTCTCTATTTACAGAGAGAAACACATTCAAAACTATGAAACACCACCAAATTGTTGTTTATCGGATTTGAAACATTATGAATCCACCTTATAACTCCTATCACATCTCCACAGTTGATCTGGGAGATCTAGATCCAACAGATGTGGTTCATTTTAGGTGACCCTTTCGTATGGGGGTCAACAACCCGATAAGGGTGGTTTTCTCTCTCCTCAACCTAGACACGTGGCAGTCAGCGTATGGGCTCAGGCAGAGCCTAGCCCAAACCACTTATCGCTTTTGTTCCTCCCGAAATCCCACTTGTTTCCTGGATTTCCTTTGCATTTGCAAAATACGTTAAAACACTAAAAATCCCGTAAAAATGGCTTTGGGCAGATTTGAAATAATATTCATTTTCATTCCCCAACCCTTTTAAGTCCACTTTTCATCCCATCTGCGCTCCCCTTATATTTCGTGTAATAAATGAAATACATGAAAATACATTAAAAAGGTCATTTGATGGATCTCAAATCTTATGAAATAGTGTTTATATTTTTATCAAGTCTAGTCTATCGCAGTCTTAGTCATAATCAGCCCCGCTCCTATGCATAGCTCCGATGTGATATTGCGATATCGCAATCGCATGTCGCTGATCCTCCTGGGCCATGGTTTAGTCCATATATATATGTGTGTGTGTGTGTGTATATGTATATCTATATATATATATATATCTATATATATATATATATCTATATATATATATATATATATATATATATATATGTATCTATACACACACACACACACACACACACACATATATATATATCTATATCTATATGTATATGTATATATATATATATATCTACATATATATGTGTATATATATGTGTGTGTGTGTGTGTGTGTGTGTATATATATATATATATATCTATTAGCGATGTGATAGCGCGATTGACTCTAGACCATTGATCTACACGCATAGGTCAACGACTCTCGTTTGATCGCGCTGCCCGCTATCGCGCTTCCCATGTATCCGCCTCTGATAGCCTCTGATAGCCTTTGCTGATTGCGATTTTTCGATGGGATCTGGACCGTTGATCGGCCAGATCCGACAGTTCCTGTGCATCACTCCTTTGACCACCAATAAGCGTGTTTTCACTGCTTTCTACTTGTTTTTGGCTGCCGATAGTGTTTTCTGACTTTTTTAAAAGTTCATCCTTTTGTGATTGTTTTGATTTTGAAGACTTAGAGGTTATTCTAGGATCCATTTGCATCAATCCAAGAAATTTTCATTTGTGTAATGTAAAGGAGGTTGCCCCCTCGAAGAGGCTGATTTATAAGGCATTCATCTATCTTTTCTATTTTTTTGTGAGTTGGTTTCATAACACATAGCATCACATGTACAACATGCACACAACACCACTTGTGCATAGCATTTCATTTCCAACATGTACATACCATCATCTATATACAACACTACATATCCAACATGTGCACAATGCCATATGCACACAAAGCTGCATACACAATACAATATGTACACAGTACCACATATCCAACATGTGCATAGAACCATCTATACCCAACACTTAGTATGCAACATTCACACAACACTATATTTACTACACCATGTACATAACATTACACAATAAAAATGTACACACACTAAATATACACCACGCCACATGCACACAACATCACAGGTGCAACAAGCACAACATATACGACATATGCACAATAGTCGTACCACATATCCAAAACCACATTGATTCTTTACCAAGCAGCCTTGCTTCTAATGTCTTATCCATGCTTATCTCAGCATGTCGTGGACCACACTACTTTCACTTTGCTAATGTATCCCTCGGTATAACTTGTCCATAACATAAGCATAGACATAATACAAGCATACAAATATATTCATTTTCACATGATACCAACCTCATATGTTTTTCATGGCTAATCTTCCCGCTTGATTCCTCATAGAATAGGAACCTCTTCATGTAATTTTCCTATGTAAGCAATCATTTCTCCACAAGAATGATTCCTGATGACCTTGTCAAACAGTGACAGAGATACATGTACACATACATACACCCTAAAATAATAATCATCTCATCATTCAATGTCATACATACATACATATGTAGATATAAACATTAGCATAAAATAATCATGATTCATGATCACCCTGTCAGACATGGAATACATACACACCTACATATATACACATATAAACATCAACATAATCATGATCATAACAGAATTGCCAGATATTATAAGGTCAAGGTTAAGAGAACTTCATGTATTCATGAAATGCATGTGCAATATTGAGAACAACAGTCCCAACATAGGCAAGGCATCTGACACCTCAGATCCATTTACATTAACTTTTCTTGATTACCTTTCCCATGACTGTTCTGTCATCGTGCATTTACCACAATGGACCCAACTAGTCCAACTGACTATCATATTCTTACCTTCCGGGGCACTTACACATACACTCAGCTTCATTTGTGTCTTACATTACCTATTGGGTACCACACATCTCTCCTCACGCTCCATCAATATTTTCGTCTTTCCAAACCAATTCCCCAGACTCAAAACATATAAGGAAAGAACGGAAACAACAACAAGAAGAAATCCATGAAAACCAATAACAACACAACTCCGCAAACAAAGTGGTATGGCCATACTCTAGACACAAATAAAGATTCAAATCAAGAGAAAGTAAATAAAAAAAGACAAAAAGAAAAAGACTAACAACAAACACCATGACTCAATCCCTATGGTTCCCAGGGAAACTCACCCAGAGCATTCTTCAAGATTTCATGGCAACCTCTCTTTTCCATGCAATCCCTTGCATCATATTTCCATAAACACATAGCTATCAGTTTATAAATAAACATAACAATACATTAGTTATGTTATCTTATTCAGCCAAGCACGTTGCTTGCAACTGAACACATCCACACCGTCTATCAAGGGACTTCAATTTTGTGACAGATCCAACTATAAGTAAAGGCTAGCTAATATACCTGTCAAGTACATTTTCATGAATCTAGCACATATCCACATAATGTAAAACAAAATCAAGGTTAAGAAGACTCCCTGTATGCAAAGAACTCTTTCTTTTGGAATTATGGTTTCCAAACATAGCCAAAGGAATTCTTACATGATTCCTTTCTTTTACCTTTACCCCGCTGCAACTGAGTCTTACTATATATTGTCACATCACCCAAGCATATTTCCTGCAACTTCTCACACACATCAAGCATATGTTCCAAATATCAAGACAATCATATATATCAATTTGAGAACAACTTTTACAAACAATGATCTCATATTCCATAGTCAACTCATGTTCATTAGACATAATTCTACAACTATCACCTACTAAACTCAAGTACATATCAACTGTCTCAACACATATGTGTTAATAAAACCGTCTTAAAGCAAGATCATTGGAATGCATACTCATATTAGGAAATTCATAAAACATTCAACCCACTTGCAAACAGACCATTTTAAATTAATCAACTAGGCACCAAACGCTAAAACACCAAATAGATGTCATAATGAAACAACCAAGCACCAAATATACAACATAATAAAACACATACCTTAGTGTATATCAGGGTAGTCTATCCTGTCTACCCAATAAAGCTAGGCTAGCACGATACAACTTCACAACATATCAACTCAAACATAAATCATGATATCCATAATAGTAACTAACTAACATGTTCACACCATAAGATCATAAGAATTTGTCGTTCATGCATAAAAATCACATATGTAAGATCAATCTAGATTAGTACGACACCATATCACAAATATGTTGGCTCATACCTAAATATCACAACCGTAACCATCTGCATAGGTCAAACCAGGTTAACAGAATACATATAACATCAAGATCCTCGGCAATGAACATAACCATCACTCATATGACCAATCCAAATTTCAACATCAAGATCTCAATGAAATTACCCTAATCATCAACTTAATAACACATAACAACAATAAGCTATATATCATACTCATCAACAAAATAAAATTGAATCGTCAAGCTGACTGTCATATAGCAACAACAAGTTAACCTATAACATACTCGTCAACAACATATCACATAACATAATCATGAAGTTATCTAACCTAACCAGCAATAGCAATGCTTACAACCACATGTTACTGTCCTTCTTAACTATCTAACTCATGTGCATATGACTATGCTAATCAACTATCATCTATCAAGTATGTAACCATAACATCAAAAGACATGTACATAAACTAATGGATATAACCCTAGTGCATATAGCAATCCTTAACCTACATACCTGCATGGCCAACATACAAACATGTATGACAACATGTTGTCGCCTCGAGGTCCAATGTTGTAGCTTCTCTTTGATGATCTGCATCTCTTTCTTTACCTTATTCAACACATGAGCATCATAACATACCAATAACACCATGATGACCTAAATTACATACAATGACTTCACAAGGCATGTTTGACCTAATATTCAAACTATACCCAAGACCATACATGCACAACCACTATATATAGACATATAACAAATGAGTACCAAACCATCCACACATCATTCTAGCTAGATTCCAATCACCAATGGATGACCATATCAATTACATAAACCATGACCTCATTCATGACAACAACCATTACTCCACTGTACACATTTCCACACACAACCAACAATGTGCATAAGCAATGCCAAATCAACCACACATATGCATAAACTCCATGTAGTCGAACATAAGCGATCAGTTATTGTAATCAACCTACAAGACTGATATATGTAAGCCAAAATATTCAAGAATGTAGCCTAACATACAAGGATTTAAGTAGGTGACATAAAATCAACATATAAGAAACATATAACCATATGCAACCATTCACGTACTCATGAAAAATACATTTCGCGAAAACAATATCAAATTCTCCATGATCACCATACTACAACCCTAATCAATCATCAAGAAAATGTAGAAAGAACATGAAATGCAAGCACAAGAGACAAAAATGAAACTAACATGCATGCATGACTAACACATTCAACCCATCCAGTCCGAGAGTTGAACCATGCTCTAATACTACTTTGTAACACCCTCCTCCCACATTCACCCAAGTAGTCGTGCCAATTGGGGTAAAGATGATACAAGAGGCTACTATAATCGGATTTGACCTCCTATGTTACCTCAAGGAAGTGGAATCAATGGAACATCACACATAATCATCCAACTTCATCAATAGAAGCCTTAGGAGACAAGTCAGCCACTCAGACAGCTTGTCTCTAGGTCCCACTGTTGTTCTGGACTCTTAGGCCATAGTCTCTCTCATGCTATCGGTAAGGGAATGACCAGAAACCCAGATTCGCTCTCATAGGCTTACCTGCTAGTGATTGTGGACTAGAATTGCTAGTTTTGTGCCAGTGACATCGGGATTTAAGCCACTTTTTCAGGCCCAAAGCCTAGGCCGTTTCCTAGAATGGAATGATATCTTAGAATCAAGAGATGTACAGGGAAACAATGATGCAAAAACATGTTGTAGTGGCTAAAACCACCCTCCAAAAGTTTTCCTTAGCTTCGATTTGGAGCCTCCCTACTGACTATCCTCAGTAGCATGTCTTGCACTATCAAGCACATCGACTTCAGTTGTTCCATAGAGTCTTGTTAGCCTTTGCATGCAAGTTTGTTCCACCTCCTTCACAGGCTGCTTTCCAGACTTAGTTTCAGTTTTTGGTTGAGCATCTCCCTCTAGGAATTGCACAATTCTAGAGGGGAACTAGCCTTCCCTCCAAAAATTTTGCAAACCCAACTGGACACCCAGCTAGGCTCCAGAATTTCTTAATTCTTCCTGATAATCTTCCTCTCAAAAATTGTGTAATTCATCCCAGAACAGATGCTAAACCGAGAAATTGCATAATTTTGGGTAGCAATCACCTGCTACTCCCAGAAATTGCGCAATCCCTCTGGGACAGCCATCCGAGCAGCTAGCAGAAATTTCACAAATCTAGCCAGGTAGCCTGTTGGGCTCAGAAATTGAGCAATATAGTCAAACAGGCTTCCTTAACAAAATTGCGAGGTCTAACCCAGGATAGCTATTCAACCCAAAAATTACGCAATCATGGGAGACAGTCACCTGTTCCTCTCAGGAATTGCGCAATCCCTCTGGGACAGGCATCTCTGTTGAGCCCAGAAACGGCACATATTTTCATCCCAAGCTCACAGATCGATGCATGTCCCTTCAGGTTGATCGGTTCCCTCTAGGACCGAGTAAAAATGATTTGCATGAATGGACTACTTTTCCCATGGTAGCATGCAAAGGCATCCCTTGATTCAGTGGTCTATTTTTAGCAGCTAAAGGTTACATGCAAGGATCATTTCAGAAACCTCCTGCCAAGTGTTTCTTTTCCTAGATATGTGGCATGCACGTTACAACATCGATTTTATCAAAACTCATCAACTAGATGCTGCAGATCTCATTTCTCACATTGGCCTTGTAACTTTGACATCCCACATTGTATCTAGGAGTCATCAGCACATTCATCTTAGTTGTTTCGGGGTAAGCCCGCTTTGCATGTCTTGTGCTGTGTTTCTATCGCTTTTTGTGTTTCATTCTGTGTGAGTGTTGTTTGCTTGATTTCAGTGAATGCCTGCTATCGTTTTGATGTGTGTTAGCTTGTAGAAGATGTGTTTTATTTTTCACTCGCATCCCACTGTTGTCACATGCATGACATTGTTTTTGCACGAAGGGTCGTCATTGCAGAAACTCGCTTCACACACATGCGTGCTTTCCCATTTTATAAATCCTGCATTTGTTGTTTGCATGTATGATCACTCACTCTTGTTTGCACTCATCTCATCATTCATTCAGACTTCTCATACTTTCAGTCACCCGTCAGCCGATCTGAGCCACCTTGGCCCAGATCGTGCCTTTCTCGACTAGCACTACGCATTTCTGAAAGTGGAGGCTCTACCTTCCCTCTAAAAATTGTGCAAGTCTGACCCAACACTAACCTCCAGGCTTGCATTGCGCAATTATTGGAGGCATTATCCTGCTAGCCCCAGAAATTATGCAATGCAGTTCATTGATTGCATGTCACTGCTAACTGAAATTGTGCATTGCACAGTTTCAGTCCTCAGTAGGCCAAGCTCGACTGTGAATTGTGTAGTTCTAGCAGTCAGTTAGCCTGCTCACAGCCCAAGTTGTGCCTTCTGAATTTTTGGCAGTCAGTCTCCTGACCTCCCGGCTGAAATTTCCCAACCTTCATGATCAATCACAGAGGTATGTTACAGGTCAGTCCTCAAGTTTGTTTTGGTTTTCAATTGACTGATTTCTTTCCATGAGTGTTGCTATGTCTCCATGAATCACAGGTGTTTGTATTTCTCTCAGCAACACAAGTACAATGGCCTTCATGAGAGTAGAGTCAAAGGAAACTGTTGAGAGCACAACGAGGTTTGCAGCCAAGCAAGTGTCTATGAGCTTGCCTACCTATGAAGACATCAATTTGTTCGTAGACAAGGACATCAAGATGATATGGTAGAAACATCACAATGAGCAGCACCATAAGCAGCAGCATAAGGCATCACACCTGCAAGCAATGAATGGAAGAGGAATTTTGTTGACATCATAGAGGCAGAGCAAAGCTGCAAGTTCAAAGCAGATCCACTCATGACGAAAGCAGCTTTGGAGATTGAGGCTATGAGGTGATGGCATGACATGAAGATCACGCGAAGACAGAGAATGGAATAGAGAAGGGATTGTATGTTTTGAAGCAATAACTCAAGGAAGAATAGGAGTTGCATAGACGAGAGGAATAGGTACAATATGAACAGGTACAGCAGGGGGCACAACATGCACAAGCAAATGAAACTACGCCCGTACAAGTTATAGATCCATCCCAACAGCTAGCACAGAGCAGATAAAGTGAGCATTTTTGTTGATCGCATGCAAGGGAATTCAACAACATGCATGTCATTATGCACACGCATGTAATCCCAACGATTTGGCACACTCACTGAGGTGAAGACAGGAAGCAAGTCCAACTGGAGCTAAACATGTATTTTGACAAGTTGATGCACATGGCCACCACTACATGCTTGGAGAACAGTGCAGACACTATGCATCAACATGTTATTGGTTCGGTCGCAACCAGGATGACCATGCACATGCTATTAGACGAGTTGGACAGAGGAGCCAATAAATGTACATAGATGCAATGAAGGCAAGAATTATCTTCAGTAAGATGTCACCATTGAGCACATGGACACCATCACGGATGACCAAGCATGGCATCAGCTCACCACCTTCGACCATCACAAGGATGTCAACGAATTGGTCTCACCACAACGGTCTGAGTTTCAACGATGTCTTGCATGGCTTGCTCAAGCCATTTTGTCTCACATGGGTACACATGCATTGTAATGTAACGTCTTGTCAAGTGGAAGTTCAAGTGTCGATAGTTGAATGTAATAGTCATACAGTAGTTGAAGGGTAATGAGGATAGATGAACAATCACAAAGGGGAATGTCAAGGGTCACCCCACCCTTTGCTATAAATAGTTCCTCATAACTCATTGTAAAGGCTTTTGGTCAGATAAGATTCCAATAGGAGTATATTAGAGAAAGCTTGGATATTATTGTAACGATCCTTGGCTTATCCACTATACAGAGCTAGTATATCTCTTTGGAGGAGTAGGCGGTAGTGACTATAATAGTCCATTGTCAGAACTAGTGGTTGGTCATGGTTGTATTGTATGACTGGAACTTCCACTTCTTAATATAACAGAGCCAGCATGTTTCATGCATATGTCGTATTGTATTTTAGCTATCTTGTTTACTCTAACTGATATATGTATATGTTTTCTTATGCATGCATGTGTAGCTATTTTCTATATATGTATCTATGAATCTTACTTAAATTTTTTGTTGGTTTAACCATCACTTTGGATTGCTAGCTTACTTTCCTTCTAGTTTGTGATGCATCTTTGCTCATGTGTTCCCTTCTTAACTTTGTGCTTTCACAAGTTTCCAAGGGGCACACTCACCTCACTCTTCGTGTGTTAAAACCACTCATGCACCTTCCTTGACTCACTGCATATGTCACACCCTTGCTACAACCAGGGACATTTTACTTGCCCCTGAGCGTAACTGCGGTCAAGGTGATATCGTACGACCCACTGCTGGGACTCCTACACCAAACGTTCTGAGGTCTAGTTGGGGCTTCTTACGGGGGAGATCCATGGACATGTTGGTGGGTCCAGCACTGTCAACACAACAATAAGTTGATCAAGACCTTAACCAGACCCCTACTAGCCATGACATAAATTTCATCAAACATATCATGAACATGTATCCTACATCTGTAAACAATAGAATTAAGTGTAGGGATCTCATACTTATCTAAAAATCGCTATGAACCATTGTTCCCTCATTCCATTTGCTCAATTATCATCTATTAGGTCGTAGACACATTATCAATTCTTGTACAAGTAAAAACATGTCGAGCGCCATATGTAGCTAAGGTCACAAAATGTACATATAACCAACATAATAGGAACCTAAATACCATAAACATATCAGCCATAAAAATCCATATATACATCAATATATTTTCACATGAAAATCAAGGGAATTAATTTCTCATTAATCAATGCAATAAACCAACCGGACACGAGACTACCATTTTCCACCTGAGCATAGAATGGCTGAGCCAAATCTCTCTTTAGGAATTCAACCATGTGCCATATTCCAATCATGAATGTGGGATATCATAGAACACATCAATCAAAACTCATCCAGTGCTTCTAGAGGTCATCCACCTCAACCCATAAAATAATGATTCCATCTCATGGTCGGGCATCACAAAATGATCATCAGATTTGTCTCCATCCAAGCCTTCTAGGGCTTCCAGAGTGTTTTTCCAACCAAGGCTTCCAGAATTAGTAACTCAACCCACAACTTATATAGGGCTTCTAGAGCATTTGTCCAACTAAGGCTTCTAGGACTAGTAACTCAACCCACCAAGGGCTTTGAGTGCATTTGTCCAACCAGGGCTTCCAGGACTAGTAAATCAACCCAAGTTGTTAGAGTGCTTCTAGAGAATTTGTTCAACTAGGGCTTCCAGAGCATTTGTTCAACCAGGGATTCCAATACTAATAACTCAACCCAATCTAAGGAAACATGAGAACCAACCAAAACAAAGAATGAAAGTAAACCCACAATCACCATGGCTACCCAGGAAACGGCAAGGCTAGGAAATCCATTGCCAATCCAAGCAATCATCCATGCCAATGACAGATCACAACGAAGAAAACAAATGCATATGCCATGCATTACAAAACTAGTGAAGAAATCATACATGCAACTTAGTACATGCAAGAAAATCTGATGTAGCTACTAATGACGATGCCATTTTGTGCTTTCCTACTCTTCCTTTGCCGTCCTTCTCCAAGAATCCATGTATGCCACACCCTCCAAGAGTGCTCCAAGAAAACTCTAAGTATCCAAGAGTATGGGAGAGAAAGAGAGAGAATAATGAGAGAACTCCAACACTTAACTGACCAAGTCTTGTCTGCTTGTCCTCAGAAGCCTTTTTATTAATGAGGCCTCTAGTTTCTTCATTTTCCATTATTTTCCTTCAATTTCCTCCTCACATGAAACATGTGACCTTTCACCTTCCTTTTCTCCTAATTTCAATTATTTTCATAAATAAATGTGCCAAAACACCTTTTTGCCTCTTTAATGCCTTATCCATTGCATTTTCCAATTTCCTTAGCCATAAACAACCAAATGAACACCCACTGAGATATCCTTTCCATTCAACTTGGAATATGTGCCCCATCATCTGTGGTATTTATATATTTTTACATGGAATTTTCACCAGGTCTATAACAGAATCCCACAAATGATATCAGTAAAGACATAAATAGGAAAGAAAAATTGTTTTTTATTAAATAAAATTGATAGAAAACATAAAACCTTATATCCTTGATGTTACAAGCCTCTTCTCACAAGTCTAACCCTCTCCTTGGATGAAAAGCCTCATAGCCTTCTTTATGCAGCATAATCCTACCTTCAATAATCCTCTTCAATCCTATGGTCTGTGTTTTCTTTATAGGCCAAGAGGAGGAAGTTTGGGATCCATTTCCGAAGGGATGAGATCCGCAAATGGTGGGATAGGGATTCCACAAAGAGAGGGAAGTAGCTCTATGATGTGAGGGATTAGGCTTGAATAAGCATCCAAAGATTCAACTAACAAAGCTTCTAGACTTTACTTTTTATTTTTACATGTGTTAAGTCATGTGTGAATGCCATAATGTCAAACAAAGCATACTTGTGAACATGTTATGATGGTCTCTTCTGTGTATGCGCAGAACTAGATTAGGGAACTGCGGAGGAAAGAAAAAATAGGTTTTTGAGCCTTGACATCCATGAATTTCATTCTCCTTGGGATTTTTTGGCTTCTAGCCTTGTAGGGTGGTGATTTGGAACACTTTTATGGATAGCAAAAGATCCAAACGATGGTCATTTTCCTAGTGTGACAAAATGACATGTAACATTGATGCTTCAAAATTTTACATTTAAGTTCATGAATATGAAGCAATGAAAGTAAGTTTGCATTTAGTTGGTACTTTATATGGTTCACATATGTATAGTTTTACAGCCCAACTTTTGATACCCTTTGTAATAGTTATAGTTTCCCCATACCAATTTTTCAAGTGATGTATTCTTCAAGTTAAATGATAAGTAGAATGCATCAAGTGAAAAGTAGAATGCATATAGTTAAAATGTGGATAAGTAGAATGAATCAAAGTTGTGAACAAATGTAGTCACATATAAGTCACATTATGGATACCATTATTACCCACCAAATTTCTCATTGATCAACCTGTGCTTGGTTGTTATAGTTAACTTTCAACTCTTTATTTTATGTACAAGCTTTCAAGTAATATTTTGTGAGTTTAATCAACAATCAACATTATAAACATGGTACACTTTGCATTATGCATGGTTTGATGCTTAAAAGTTTTACATTTAAGTTCATGAACATGAAGCAATGAAATTAAATTTTCATTTCGGTGGTACTTTTTATGGCTCACATATGTAGAGTTTTATAACCCAACTTTTCATACCCTTTGTAATAGTTACAGTTTCCCCATACCCACTTTTCAAGTGATGTATGATTCAAGTCAGATGATAATTTTAATACATCAATTGATAAGTGGAATGCATGATTTATGGTACATATATACAAGATACGTGTTTTGTACAAAAGTACATTTTGTTAAGCTTGTTAAATACATATATTCTAAAGTTAAAATACATTCTTTGTCTTAAGTCTCTTACTATTGTATTTTTCATGAAATTTGAGGAAGCGTAGAGATTGCGAATTAACAATTGCAATGTTGAATCAACTAAAGTGGCATTAATATCAATGTGGGCCTAAGATTTATCTTAGTAAATGAAATTTTCAAATATTAAATGCTACGTGTGGAGCATGCATTGTTAGTTTTAATAGGTTCATATAATGGACATTATGCAATGCACATATAGATTTTATATACAGTGTATGTATAGGACAAACACACAATAAAATTCATTTTTTTGACCTATCAATATGTACAAGAGATACAAAACATTCGAAATTGATGGTAATGCGATTTTAATAAATTAAGTAATGTCAATAAGGTAACACTCAAAATATTTCAAAATATACAAAAATGACATAAAAACTCAAAATGCATCGCAAACATGATAGGCGAATGGTCAACAACAAACAAGAAGAATGTGATGTTACATCCTTATATTATCATAGTATTTGGGATCTTTGAATTTCCTTTTAACTTAGCAAAAAAAAATCCACATTAATGAAAACAATTATGTAATACCTAGTAGTAGCTAGAATGGAGAACTTAGGAGTGCACAAAAAGAAATGCTAACAATCTACTTGAACTCATTCAGAGAGATGAATACAAGGAGAAGATATTGTTGGCCAGTTCAATTAAAAATATTTTAATGGAATGCCATCCTCAATGATTTGTTCATTGTCAGCTTTTGACATTCTCCATTTTTTAAATTTCAAATTTTTCTTGATTAAACTTCTACCAATTTTATATATGACACACACACCAAATGACTATATTAAGAACTTATGGCATCTAGTTGATAGTTTTGAAAGTAAACATGGCTCTCAATTTAATGAGTTTCTTGGAAAAAATATCCTTTCCGCATAATATACTCCTTTTCATATATATAATATCGTTATCATCATAGTCCTCCAATAACGTAGTCTTTAGTTTAGTGCACCACATCAAATAATACTTGATATTTTCTATGTTGCTAATGGATGCAACAACAACAAAAACATCTCCTGCACAATAAAAAAAATGTGCAAATTTATATCATCGTTAGCAAGAAGCTAGTTATCGACACGAACAATTTGATTAGATCTACGTCTATATTTTAACTATTATATATACTTATACATAATGATTTTAAAAACATAAAACATATATATATCCTTCGAGAGAAATGAAAATGTTACCTTCTCTAACAAGATTAGAATTTCTATCACCTTCAAATTACACTATAGTCTCCTCTGATTCCTTCTCTTCGAAGATTGCAAGCGACATTTTCTCCTTTGTATTAAGTTTTGTATGTTTCCAAGCTTTCTCATACATGTTGTTTTCACAAACATCATTGAATTTTGTGTCCTCTATGAAGACATGAAAAAAATATCTTTTCTTTTCCCAAATGCAAATGCGTTTTGGTACTCTTTTGTTTTAACTAAATGCAATTTTTGAGTCCCTTTTACTATTTCAGCTTCATATGGATTCAACCTCTCTACATCTTGAACTCTAATATGACAAAAGAACCTCTAGTAAATTCAAATAAGATTTTAAATACGTTATTTAAAATACAATTTAAATATCAAAGATAATCATTGATCAACTATTTAAACTATAATTTTTAATTTTCAAAATTTAAAAAATAATAAAAATCATCATATAATAAAAACATATATAAGTTCATATATCTATATATATATATATATATATATATATATATATATATATATATATATATACCTCCCTTGATGGGATAGTCTCATGGCCTAGTGCAATAATGCACCATTGAAAAACTTTATCAACTAAGATAAGTCAGTGCACAGAGTGGTCCATTTGATATCTTCGAAGTGTTGATTTTATACATGCCCCTACACCATCATTTTCTCCTTTTCCATGACTAGTCTCAAATAAATTCGAACAATGTTTAATGTTGGTTTTCATATTAAGATGACACAACCAAAAGAATGATAATGAAGATTTGAATTGACCTGCACATCCATCTAAGCATATGGCTTGTGAAGTGTCCTCCTTCCTTAAGGAGTAGTTGTATGGTGTTGCCCTACCTCAAGGGTTTGATATTAATAAAGATCTAAAGATTATATATATTTTTTTTTTGCATTTATATTGAGAATATTAGAATTTATTAGGCATATTTGGTATTTTTAATATATTTGTAGGTCAGATCTACTACAAGTGGTAGCAGAGCACTTTCTTCGGAGAACAGGGGAAGCAATTTTTTCATTTTTTTGAAAGATTTTTTGGGCGCGAGTTTGCAGATCACATATGAAATTTTTGGTGAAAAATTTGCAAACAAAAATAGTACACCTGGATTATTTGCAGAAAAATACCCAAATTCAAAAAAGAATCGGCTGAATCGGAGTCTAGATGAGGGAGATATCATTGATTTCAAATCAGCTATGCTACAGAATGTTTTTCTAACACAATTAGTGAGCAACAGATCTCTGGTAATTTTTTGCAGTTTTTGTGTAGAATTTTAGAAAGTAGATTACAAATCTGAGCTCCTCTTGAAACATTACCCAATTTAAAAAAAAATCGATTGAATCGGATTACGAATGACGAAGATATCGCTGATTTAAAATCAAGTCCTTTTTCATAATTGTTTGTGATGACAGTGCAATTGCAGTGAGAATTTGAGTTCCAAAGTGCCCAGTTCAAGATTTCAACCACATGAGAAGTTGCAAAATGGTTGTTCCATTTTTGAAAACGGAATATAATAAGGATTTTGGGCCATAGTGATGAAGTTGTGGCCATTTTAGATTTTCCGCATAAAGTAGGTAAATTTTCTCAAAACCCTCATTATTCTTCATGGCTTCAACTAAGAGGAAGTTTAAAAGAAAATATGATGGCCCTAGCATTGAAGAATTCTTAAAAGTGCAAAAGTAAATATATCCAAAAGTTTGTAAAGAGATATCATGGCTTAATTTTAGAGATGAGGTTGCCATATGGTGGGACTCACTTGACAAAATGAAGTTGGTAAGCCTTCCCGATGAATAATTTGAAAAATTCCTTTTGGAAAAATGGTCTCATGCTAGAATGCAAGATAATCAGAAACATAAGAGGTTATTCTCTACTAGTATCTCCTTATTATAGGTTCATGGATCTATTCAGAAAGATAATATCATTGTGTCTATCAATCCTAGTTGCAAGCATAATTTTATTAATGATCATTTGGCTAAAAGATTGCAAGTCCCAACAAAACAAATGGAGCACACACAGGTTGATAATGAGGAGGTGCAAGTTTATAAAGATTTGAAGATTTCCCTAGATAAGTATGTGTTTCATTTTGATTTTTATGCTTTAGATATGGCTGCTGTGGATATTATTTTGGGATACCCTTGGATGGAATCTATTGGTACTGTCAATATTAATGTGAAAAAGATATTCTTTAAGCTCTTGTATAAAAATAAGAAAATTACATTGCAGGATATTTTCACCAGTAAACAAGTAGAGTCCAAGAAGGTCGGAGCAGAAAACGTTGTAGGTAATAACACATTAGATAAGGAGTCTATGGTGGAAGTAATACTAGAAGACAAGAAACAACCATAGGTACCACAATCGATACCAGATATTGATCAGGCTCCATCATGTGGTGAATTAAAGAAAGATATTCCATCAATTAAAGTTTCAACATATCACAACCCGCATCACCCAGCAAGGCAACAACCAACATGGTGGCAATGAATTAGCAACAAGGACAACAACCCCGAGGTAACAAATAGAGAGGTACAACGATTGACCCACAACACATCAACATAGAGGAACTTCTAGAACCAACTTCCATTTCAAGAAAACGAGGCAACAACTAGATCAAGTGTCCAGAAACAAGGTCAATCTCAAGCGAGTGAGGCATCAACTAGATCGAGTAATCACCTTTCTCTTTGATGGCTAGATGCACATGCATGGTACTAGTGGACTACTCTTTTGAGTAGATCTTATTGTTTGTGTTATTCATATGTTTCGGGGATGAAACATGTTTAAGGGGGATGGTATGTACTATACCTGGGGGGTATTATGGGGTATAGCGGGATGTACCCAATGGAATAATGTAATAATGTGATGGGCCATTGTTAGTAAATAAATTGGTTAACTCGCATAATGTAAGGGACAACAAGTAGTTAGGAATAATGTGATAATCCCATTGTATTAGATGTATGGTATTGAGAGACTCATGGTAATTACCCATGGTATTGTATGTATATAGAGGCTAGGGATTCTTCATTGAGAGATGTCAAGAATTATTGTATTGACAAGCATATGTCTTATGGAGTTTTCTCCTTCCTTAAGGAGTAGTTGTATGGTGTTTCCCTACCTAAAGGGTTTGATATTAATAAAGGTCTGAAGATTCTATATTTTGTTCTTGCATTTGTATTGGGATTATTGGAAGCTATTAGGCATATTTGGTATTTTTAATATATTTTCAAGTCATATCTACTACATGCAGAGTGATCCATTTGATATCTTCGAAGTGCTCATTTTATACGTGCCCCTGCACCATCATTTTTTCCTTTTCCATGACTAGTCTCAAAGAAATTCCAACAATGGTTAATGTTAGTTTTCATATGAAGATGACACAACCAAAATAATGATCATGAAGATTTGAATTGACCTACACATCCATCTAACCATATCCAATGTTCATTGGATTTTATTCCAAGAGCTTTCAATGAATCATAAATCTTATCCGAGAAATGTTATACAAAATATGTATCATGTGTATGATCATCGCTAATATAGAAATGATATTCTTTAATAACATGTCAATCCTCACTGGTGCTTTCTATATGATCAACATTATGTTCAGCATCCTATATAGAACATGGAAAAGCATAGAGACTTGGTCATAATGATAACATTCACCCTGTCTTTCATTTTGTGCAAAATATGTGTAATATCCCACAAAATCAACTATCCACAAAATTGTCCCTGGTGGAAAATTTCACAAAATTTGTTCAACTGCATGTCTTGGCATCAAGCTCTATGAGAATGCTTGTATTTATAAATTTTTGTTTCAAACTTCTTCAAAAAATCTATCATAGAAATTTCTTCTTCTTGAAAATCAATCCTTCTAGCACTTTTACTACCACTTGCACCAATCGATGTATGGATATATTCATATCTCTTCCATTCCATTTTTATGTTGGAAAATGATTTATCATTATTATCAATAGGATATTTGTTGTGAAACAAAGTCAACTTTCCAAAATGATCACATTTATTTTGGTAAAATAATTCATGATTTTCTCTTCCACATAGAATCTGGGATATGAAATCGTGGATAGTGGAAGCAGGAGGTTAATTTCTCCAAAATGGTTTACCAAAACTAAGGAAGGTGTCATAATATAATTTAAATTCCACGTGATAATGACAACAACAAGTGTCATGTACAGTGATAGGCTTAACATACCATGGTTTTTTTTGCACAAAAGTACTGATTGAGACATTAATTCCATGATTCTCCTCTTTGAACTTATTGAACAACTCTATCAGAGTGGTGTCCAAGATATGTTCTGGATGTTATTCATACTTATTTCATGTTATTCTTCATCACATCACATCCCTTTCTTTTGGCGAAACACGTGAATTTTTCATCCAATATTCATATATCATATTTTTAATATTTTATCCAATTCTATCTTTATATGGTTGCCTACAAATAATTTCCCAGCAATCAAGTTCATCATTTGCATATATTTGCAACCGAAATTTCCTATGCTTGTGCAATATTTTTTGTGAGGTCCCTAATTTTTTTCCATAGATTTTTATCAAACGATTTTCTTTTGTAGTTCATGAAACCATTGTTGTTTGTATTGCTCTATGTGCATCTGGATCACTTTTCTTTCCATATCTTCCAATTGATTTTAGAGCACTAATTACATTTTTAATCACATTCGCATTGACCTCTTTATCTTTTGTTGATTTTCGAATGCCCAATAGTGTTGTAGTTTATTTTAATTTTTTTAATGTTAAGAAACCTCTCAAAATTTGAGCTTGAATTGTCACATTTTCATCTTTGAAGAACTTATCAATAATGATCTTAACACAATATTGTATAATATGATCAGTTGTTTTACCTCCATATGTGACAGTGTCGACATTTTCTAACATCTCATCATCAATTATTTTCATCTGTACATATGCTAATTTAATGTAAATGGGTATAAATATACGTTAAAAATTTAAATTAAAAAATAGAGAATGAAATTGAAACTAGTAAATATGTATAATTTCAACAATACATGACATATATATACATACCTATGGATTGTTCAACTTATTCTTCACTTGAATCTCTTTCAACATCTTCAACAACATCATCAATGACTAGTTCGTTTTCTCCTTCACTTTTCCTTTCAAGATTTTCAATCTCATCACCAATATTATGAGGAAAATCCCTCTATGCTTACATTGAAAAAAAAAATCAAATTAGTTCATCAAATAAAAATTAAATTGCACAAAACATTATTAAATTTTAAATATCATTTATAATATGTACATTTATATGCATGGTTCAACTTCTTATTGAGAATGATTTTCTCTTTCAATATTTAGTTGTTCTTCTGTCTTTCCTTTTTAATAGTTTCTCGATTATTCTTTGCAAGCCTCAATGTCTCTAATTCGATCATATTTTCTCTCATTGTTTCATTGATTCCCGATGACAATTCAATCTATATAGATTTTTAAAAATTACTGAAAATTTTATATTAAGAAAAAAATTATAATTTAAATAGAAATTAAAAAAAAATTATAATTGTGGAGAATAAAGTGGGAAATAGACATTTTCATTAAAATAAAAGTTTGAAAAAAACTTTTATACTAAAACCTTACTTATGTTATCCACAATCTTATTTACCTATTCAAGAAATTTTCTACTCAAAAACATTTACTATGTAAAAGCTAGCCCAAAAAAGTTCAATATCCGATAGGTAGATCCAAAAAAGTTGCAAGATCCATTTATCATATCAATGAAAACCCTATCTTCTACTTCAACCTTATCAATCCTCAAATTTAGTCAACAATCAGCTCTACTCAACAAAAATATCATCAAACCAAACCCTAACTAGTAACACTCAACTTAGTAGCTTCAGTAGTAAACCCTTGTGATTGGCAACATTAATAACCTTGAATAATAATTTGATCTAGCAATGTAATGAAAAAGTAGCACTATCAATACATCCTAAAAATTCATACAACCAAACCCTAAATCGATACTTTTGACAAGTTCAACTTAAACCAACAATTCACCATTCTTCAATAAGAAATTCAATGAAAGATATGATAAAAAAAAATTGTAATGTCTTTGACAGCGAAAATTAATTTTTTAAAATAACTTTAAAGTATGATGGTGTGATATGTAACGATAAAAACACCACCATCACAGCAAAAAAATGAAAACATAAAAAATTAAATATAAGTTTTTTGGATTTAACGGTGTTATTTGGCATAGGCACACCAATGCATTATATTTCACAGGGTGTAGCAATAAACATATGTTCATTTTTAAAAAAAGGATAATGTCGACGGGGTTTGGTGCAACATGTAATGGTAAGAGCACTACCATCACAGTGAAAAATGAAAATATAATAAAAAATACAATTTTTTTTTACTTAACAATGTTATTTGGCATAGGCACATCGGTGTGTTATATTACACAGCACACACTGATAAATAGATGTCATTTAAAAACAAAAATAGTCTGGGCTGACAGGGTTTGGGCTCAATTCAATAATTGGAACCCCTACTTTACATGTCCAAAATACTATATATATTATGTACACAAACACCATTAATTCTAAAATGCATATAATGAAAAGTCGTAATTGTGAAGTGGTAGAGGGATTTAAATCCTAAGGTGAAATTTTGTAGTCACATAAGCAAGGGTTTAAAGTAAGTATTGAATTTTTTTATTTGTCTTTTTGAATTTTAATTAAATCTAAATAAGAACAGAGATCGTAAAAAAAATTACTAGTAAAATCAATCGTAATTTTTTTTATTATGCAGGGTTTTAAATTTTTTTTCTAAATTTTGAATAAATCTAAAAAAATTGTAAAAAAAATTAATAGTAAAATTTAAAATTTTTACTACGCAGGGTTTGTGAATCAACATACCTTTTAAATTATTATCTTTCTACAGTTCCAAAGTATTCTACTACCCCATAGTTCCCCCATTAATCATCTCTTGCAAATCTCTCTTTTAATTAAATCTAACAAAAATTGTAAAAACAATTATTAGAAAAATCATCAGTAAAATTTTAAAATTTTACTATGCAAGGTTTTAGTGAATCACCATACCTTTCAACTTTTGATCTTTTGAATAGTTTTGTTGTTCCAAAGTTCTCTCGGTATGTCTCTCTTGCAAATTTCTCCCTTGAAATTTTGGGAAAATTAAAGAAATAGTGAATAACTTCTTACTATTTAAAAGACTTTATGAAATTGGATTTCGAAAAATCAATTGTCGCTCTTTCTTCAATTTGAAAAAAATAAACCCACGTTTTTTTTTCACTTTTTCTAAACATCGACACATTACATAGTAAACACCACTAGTGTGTTTGCAAGTAAAACACACCAATTATAATAAGTTACTAGAGTGCTAAAGTACACTAGTGTGTTTGCAAGTAAAACACACCAATTATAATAAGTTACTAGAGTGGTAAAGTTTTTAAACTCATCGATATGATAGAATTCCATCAACTTCTTTTTCGAAATCCTGACATGTGTGATTATTATTTCAAGGCATCAGTGTTGTAGTTATTTAAAAGAATCGATTGCGTTATTTTTTACAAGAGAACTCACATGATAGAATTCCTTTTTTATTTTCAAAATTATTGAAACATGTGATTATTATTTTAACGAATCATTCTGGTAATTATCTAAATGCATCGATGCAGCTAGTTTTATAAGAGCATCGATATAATAGTTTTTTTTTTTTTTTTTCGAAATCCCATAAACATGTGCGGTTATTATTTTAACACATCAATGCAGTCATTATTTAAATGAATCAGTGCATTTTCTTTTACAAGAGCACCGACATGAAAGAATTCCCCTTTTTTTTAGAAATCCAAAAATTGGTGCGGTCATTAGTTTAATGCATCAGTGAAGTTATTATTTAAATGCATCGATGCGATTAGTATTATAAGAGAACTGACATGATAGAATTTATTTTTTTAATTGTTGAAATCCTGGAAACAAGTACGTTTATTATTTTTACAGATCGGTGTGGTTTTTATTTAAACAAATTGGTGGTGTTTCTTTTACAATAGCACCGATATGATCGAATTCCTTTTTTATTTTTGAAATCCTGAAAACTAGTGCAGTTATTATTTTAACGTGGTGGCGTTGTTATTATTTAAACGCATTTGTGTGGTAATTTTTTTAGAAGATCACTAATATGCTTTAAAAGTTATCTAAATTTTTCATTTCAGATAAAATGGAATATTCATCTCAAATTATCCTTTAGGACGCATCCACATGAGTTACAGTAGTTCATAGTATACATTTTCCACTTAAAGTCACCTTATTCTTGAAAAATGGCTTAAAAACTATATTGAAATTTAGATTATGGTTATATGGTTCTCAAAATTAATTTTAGGTATGTACACAAAAACAATATTTCTGATTTTACTCAAATGCAAGGAGAAAATCTCATAATATCAAATGGTCAATTCTTCAAATTCCAAATCGTTCCATATTACTCGAAGTCCTTGGCGGAGTTCTCCCATTCCATATTTAGTAAGTTCAAATTTTATTTATATTTAGATTATATAAATTTTTATGTTTTTTATCCATGTCAATTTGAATAAATTGTATCCAAATTTGGAGGATCTTTATTCAAAATCATGTTTAGATGAAAAAAATATTCCAGCATTTTAAAAACATCAGAAGCTCTTATTAGGAGCAGCATACAGCAAGCGGTTGATAGATGAAAATGGACAACCCCTTCACCCTGCTAATTGGAACATGGAATATTCCAACCACAATCTTAGGTCAGTGATATTAATACTTTTTTGTTATAAATGTAAATTCAACAAACCAATTGCATTGTGCATACTAATATCATTGATGTACTAATGTTCAATATTTTTTGGAATTAGGATTCTAGTGATGATGGGCGACCCACCTACCATATTTCCGTGCACCCCATTACAATGTCAAATTGAGAGAAGGTTTCATTAAGATAAAGAATCATAGACGAAGCATAGAAAGAATTGTTGAATCAACCACTTATTAAATTCCCACTACGTTGAGATTCACAAATTAGGAATGACTACAACAATAATATTTCCTCATCACAAGTTAGCAATGGAGTCAATCAAATAGAGGTTGGTATGGATAATTACTTCTGGGATACGACATCCATAGAGGGAATGTTGTTAGATGCATTCTAGAATAATGAGCTAGTGTATGATCTTCATATCACTGATACCTTATTCGAAATCTTGAAATCTACTTCGACCACCCCTCTTATTAGACCTGGATACTAGTCAAAGTCTAACCAGTTGGGGAAAATGATGTTACTCTACAACTTGAAAACAAAGTTTGACATGTCAAATGCATGTTTCTCGGCAGTATTGAGGTTATCGACCATGATCGATCAAGTCCCTTATATTTTGAGAAATCTTGTCACATAATCAACATTAAAAAGGTTCTATTTTATGAATGTTAAATATTGACATTGTACAATTATATTATCGGCCATGAACGACAGGTTATTCAAAGATAAGATTCTTCTGAGTGTTGATCTCTTGTTGGGTAGTTGTGAAGAGGCAAAGAAGTTGTTGAAAACATTAGCTATTGAGTACGTATGATATTATGCATGTCCGAATGATTATATTCTATAT
Source organism: Pinus tabuliformis (assembly GCA_031772625.1). Lineage (NCBI taxonomy): Eukaryota > Viridiplantae > Streptophyta > Pinopsida > Pinales > Pinaceae > Pinus > Pinus tabuliformis. Next base: position 443,543,286 of record CM062812.1, read on the forward strand.
AGAGGAGAATATGAAGACAAAGAGATATGTATGAGATATGGGGATGACAAGTACCGTAAATAAAATAAAATAAAAGGGGTAAATAACATTGTCCTCCTCATAAGATATTGAGGCGCATGCTTATAATCGTAAGGATTCAAAGGCTCTTTCATTACAAATAATTAGCTATTTTGCAAATATGCCATTCCTCACACAAAAGTGAGTCAGCAGTTATGCAAATCCTAACATATCTAATAGCCATGAAAGATATAGAGGATACATGGCCCAAAAAATTCAAGGATGAAGTACGAACTCTATGACTTAGCATAGCCATGGATTACATCAACCAATATTCCCTCAAATGCACCAACTATTATGGTTGTTCCATAGTATTAATCAATAACAATATCCCCACATGGTTGTCCATGAAGAATGAATATCTTGTGTTGCCTCTCATAGTCCCTAGTAGAAGAAAATTCAATAATATGGATGTCTACTTACAACCATTAGTAAATGAATTGATGGAATTATGGGAATGGATACATGTATACGATCTATCAATACCCATCGTAACAAACAAAATTTTTACGTTGTATGGCATATGTGCTTACACCATACATTGTTATCCAAGCTTAGGAATTTTCTCTGGTAAATTACATGTTTATTGATTTGTTTATATACGCAAAATTATTCTATCACATATTAATTAAATTTGCTACAATTATTATTATCTTCATGATCACTAATGTGCCATATATATAATAACTTCGCATTATTGTAACAAAAGGTTGTTATGGATGTAAATTTTGTGGACCTCCTCTGAAGGCTATGTGGTCCAACCACCTATGAAAGCCACTATATGACTGCTCTAGGGTATTCCTCCCGGAAAAACACCCTTCTAGATGAGAAACATCCCCTTTAAATGGTAAAGCAGAGAGAACCTTAAGGCCTACAATAATGACACCAACTGAATGAATTAGAGCATATGATAGAGTGAAGGAGAATTATTTTACATAAATGTTCGATTCAAATGGGGATCCTATGTTCGATGATCTAGAATTCTTCGACACCTATGTTGAGAAACTTCCCATTGGGATTAAAATAAAATATATCTTTTATGAGATCCCATATTGGGATCAGATTAATATTTCCCATTTACTAGATCCCATGTATATTTTTAAAAATGTTTCATCTTCTTTATGGAGGCACATCTCATCGAAAGAAAATGACACATTGGTTGTTAGGAGAGATGTTATTTATTCAAAAACTAAAAAGAAACGTTGGCCAAGATAAGAAATTTGGACGTTGGCCCTTCTTGGTCATTCAAAGAAGGTGATGTCCCATGCATTAGAGAAAATTTGAGCCTAAAAGTGGCCTCCTAAGGAAAAATAATAAAATAATAATTAAAATAATAAAATAAGATTTATGAATTTTGGAGGGAAAATAAGAAAAATACTCTTTCCAATTGTATTTTTGACTTCTCTCATTATAGGTTTACTAAAAATTTAAGTGTATACACTCGTTGGATGTGGAATTTTACATCCAACGAGTATCCATCGTGCATACTTTTGACAAGACCCGAATTGATAAAAATTGTAGATACATTAAAAAAGCGTGTTAAACAAGCCTTTCTAATGTATCTACAATTTTTATCAATGTGGGTATTCTTAAAAATTTGCAAGATGGGTACTTGTTGGATGTCGATTTTAATTCTGCATCAAACGAATTTCTACACTTAAATTTCTAGTAAACCTATAAGGAGATAAGCCAAAAATACAATTAAAAAAAGAGAGTAGTTTTGTGTCTTTTCCCTCCAAAATATTAACATTTTCCTCTTTTTAAATTTAAAGGATTTTGATTGGTTTACATATTATGACATGGAAATTATGTGAAAATTTCATGGGAACTTTTTGGCTAAAATTTCCTCTAATGGATTTTAAAGAAAGATGATCTTTCTTTGGCAAAGGAAGTTATAATGGGTGTGAGGTTGCCTTCTTTATATGGGTCTTCACTACAACGTTGCTTCACTTCGAAGAAAATTTTCCACGGTTGAAATCGCATGACCATTCGAACCTTGTAAGAGTATGTATGTCAAAAACATGATTTTATTTTTTGTTATTATTTTTATAAAATGGGATAAAATATAATTAATTTTTGTATATGTTTACGTAGGAGTTTCATTGTCCTCTTCTTGTGCATGGGTGTGTGAACCATGACTCCCCCCAAGACCTATGACATTCCATGTATAAATTATCTACATTTGTATGTTTGAGAAGGAACTACCGACAAGTTTCATGGACTTGCAGATTCATCTTCTAATTCACTTAGTGGATGAGGTTGAATTATTTGGGTGGTTTCTTATCATTGGATGTTCTTCTTAGAGAGGTACATGAAGAAAATGAAATGTTTTGTTCGAGAAAGGGAAAAATGTGAGGCGTCTATGGAAGAGGGGTACATATCATATGAGTCTTTCTATTATGCCATTGAGTACATCAAGCAGATCAAAAACACACGAGGTGTAGTGATTTGGGATGGAAAATGGATGAAGACAAAATGGAAGGGGAGCTTCTTCAAACGAATGGAAAAAGGTGAATGATAAAGAGTATGTGACTTATCATTTTTCAAAACTATACAGAATTACTATTGACATTGAACTTCATATTAATGCATATATTGACCTCATATGTACTATATATGTTCCTTTGATTTCATCAACGAATTTAGAAATTGAATCCATTAACAAATTCATTCTTTACAATTTGGACACAACACAGCCGTGGTTTGCATTGTATGAACAGAAGAGGAGGAAATGGGATAGTGACAAGAAATAACTCACATGGTTTAAAGGTAGAAGTGTGCCTTATCCTGATCATTTACAAGAAAATATACCAATGACATGCCCTAAAAATTGGGTTGATGTCCAAGTCAGAGATAAATACGGTGCATCTGGTTGTGACCCGCATTCTGAAGAGCATGCGATAAACATGGGGATTAGGTGGAACAACTCAATAATAATCTCTTCTTCTACATTTTCAACTTCATAATGCACATTTGAATTGTAACATCTATATTCTATATTTTAATTATGTTCACGTTATTAGACACATGACACTGTGATTTTTTCACCTTTTTATAATTGCATTTGTTCCCATCTTTGTGGGCATATGGACATAGTTTTTTCATGGAGGTTGTTAATGATGGATGCATGACTGATGCAGGAGTATTAGAGCTTCCAAGTCATCAAGTTTTTTGAAAAAATTATCCAAAAGGGGTTTCAATATTTTAAAGGAATTATAATTCCTTTATTGCAAATATTCTTAGTTTCATTTAATTATTATAGAATAGTTTTATAAAATCTATGGATAGGAGAGACTTTTTCCATAAGGAAAAAACAAGTTTCCTTGAAAATCATTGGAGATTTATGGAATAAATCATGAGAGATTTAGGGAATAAATCATGAGAGATTTAGGGAATAAATCAAGGAGTGATTTAGGGATCTAGGAAAAACTATTTTTCTTCTACAGATGTATTTAGTCTATGTAAGCCTAAGGGAAAAGCTAATTGCCAAATGAATGTAGAATCAAGCCATAAAGAGTGAATGTAGAGAAATGAGATTTTTCTAAGTGTATGTGTATGTACATATTTGATTTAATGGAATAGAGTTTCATATATTTGTGGTGCTCACAAATAGTCTTTGTATGAATGGAATAATTTTAGTTTGTTCATGTTCTGTAAGTGAATTAGGATTTTTCTATGAAATAATTTTGCTGAACAAATTAATGGCTTGATGATGAATTGATTTGTTTGTGATCTATAGAAGGTGAATTTCCAAGGAAAGTTGAATTTTCCTGCTACCCCTGGACTGAATTTTGTCAGTGGAGAATATTAAGTTCTTATGACTCACTCTTGATTGATTCTTCTTCATTATCTATATTAGTGTTCAACAGAGTTGAGACGAGATGCAAAGATGGATCATGATGACAGGATGGCATGGTGATGGATTGATTGGTAGGTGGAATTATCCCTAGTTGAGAGGGAATGCAAAATTTTAAAACTAGGGAAAAATTCCACTTTGGATAGCTCATTTGATAGATGTGATTATTGTACTGAATTCATGTTTTTGAGAGGGTAACAATTGACCTAAAGATCATCAAAATTGGACTAGGGGAAATATGTTTTTGAGGTCAATCCCACACATGTACAAATTTTCAAGGTCATCCACATCATCATGTAGGGTCATGAAACCCAATAGACATGTATCTTGACCCTCAATTACTAGTTTAAATAAGAGAGACCTCCAACCTCCTTTGGCATTATTGCAACTCATCTTCTTCTTCTCTCTCCTCATTTGATTATTTTGTACAGCTCATTGGGAAGCTCTTCTTCTCTCACACATGTGATTGAAAGAGGATAAATTTCAGGAACCCGAATTTCAAAATTGTCTGCAACTTTGACCAATGTTGATTTTTTGGACAGCCTTTGACTTTGATTTTTTGGGAGAAATTTTGTTTGCGTAGGCTGAGTTTCTAGGCACACAAACCAAGGAATTCTATTTATATTGACTGTATACCAATTGCAAACTTTTATTGTAGAAAGAAGTGAAAATTTTGATCAATTTTGACTTACTATTTTGGGACTATTTTGGGTTCATTTTGACTAGTAAAGAAGCTTGAGTTTGACTACATTTTGCTGAGCTACATTTTGGAATGTTTTTACCAGCGTTTACTTTCTGATTAAAGCTAATTTTCTTGCTATTGACTGGGACGTAATTGCAGACTTTGACATGCTTGTTTTGATCATCTTTTGGTAAGTCAATTTTGAGATTACTGTACTCTCTCTCTCTCTCTCTCTCTCTCTCTCTCTCTCTCTCTCTTGATCATTGATATTTATAATAAGAAGAATTGATCAATGGGTTTTCCCCATCTTGGGATTTTTATGTGGCATTTGAAAAAACTGGTGTTTTCTTTTCTTGGCTTGTCTTCTACTTTTATTGTTCATGTTCTATCTACATTCATTGTTAATGTATCGTTAATATGATCGTTATTGGAATTGAAACTGGAAATTTTCATCGGGATGCTAAAAGAACATTGAAGTAATTTTGCAAAGCATAGAACATACCATTGTTAAATAAAATTAACAAATCATTATCTCCTTTCTCAAATGGCATTGTAAGTATCAATCTAAAATAACTCACACAATGATAGAAAATGGAGATGGAAAATCGTATATGTGTTATATATGTGTACTAAAATGCCTACTACAACCATCATCAAAGTTTCTCAATATGGTAAAGTAACCTCCCTTATTTTCACTATGAAACACATCTCCATAAATATAAATGTAGTTTAATGTTAGGTCCCTATAATAGTAGTGTATTCCCTCATTGTTATTAGTGTAGCCCCCTTATTTTTATTGTTGCGCCCCATAGAAGCCCACTATTGTTATTGTGGTGCCCTTACATTATTATTGTTATGTCAGCTCTGATTATATTATGACCCCTTAGACTCCTATATATAGAAATGAGGTTGTGTCATTTGAATCATCCAAGAATTGTTCATTTGTGTAATGCAAAGGAGGTTGATCTATATTTTCTTCTATTACTTGAGTTGGTTTCATAACATTTAAAACATGGCGCAAAATATCTATGATAATAAGGATTCAAGGTGACAATCCTACTCAAATAGGAAAATGAGAAGAGCATAACCAAAATGAGAAAACAGAGAATTTGGAAACAACATTGAAGATTTATTCTAGAATTAGATACTTATTGGTTTATTAATCATTTCACATGTTTTTTCTTCGTTTATATCAAGAAATAAATAAATCACGTAATGATAAATCTATGAGGACTTTAACAATGAAAACCTTGTGTATTAATATGTAAGATTAAATTCTTCACATGAGAGGTAAATTCATGTTTACAATATTAAAATTTCAATATACATGTCTATAGGGTCATGAAACCCAATAGACATGTATCTTGACCCTCAATTACTAGTTTAAATAAGAGAGACCTCCAACCTCCTTTGGCATTATTGCAACTCATCTTCTTCTTCTCTCTCCTCATCTGATTATTTTGTACAGCTCATTGGGAAGCTCTTCTTCTCTCACACAAGTGGTTGAAAGAGGATAAATTTCAGGAACCCGAATTTCAAAATTGTCTGCAACTTTGACCAATGTTGATTTTTTGGACAGCCTTTGACTTTTATTTTTTGGGAGAAATTCTGTTTGCGTAGGCTGAGTTTCTAGGCACACAAACCAAGGAATTCTATTTATATTGATTGTATACCAATTGCAAACTTTTATTGTAGAAACAAGTGAAAATTTTGACCAATTTTGACTTACTATTTTGGGACTGTTTTGGGTTCATTTTGACCAGTGAAGAAGGTTGAGTTTGACTGCATTTTGCTGAGCTACATTTTGGAATGTTTTTACCAGCGTTTACTTTCTGATTAAGGCTAATTTTCCTGCTATTGACTGGGACGTAATTGCAGACTTTGACATGCTTGTTTTGATCATCTTTTGGTAAGTCAATTTTGAGATTATTGACTCTCTCTCTCTCTCTCTCTCTCTCTCTCTCTCTCTCTCTCTCTCTCTCTCTCTCTCTCTCTCTCTCTCTCTCTCTCTCGATCATTGATATTTATAATAAGAAGAATTGATTAATGGGTTTTCCCCATCTTGGGATTTTTCTGTGGCATTTGAAAAAACTGGTGTTTTCTTTTCTTGGCTTGTCTTCTACTTTTATTGCTCATGTTCTATCTACATTCATTGTTAATGTATCGTTAATATGATCGTTATTGGAATTGAAACTGGAAATTTTCATCGGGATGCTAAAAGAACATTGAAGTAATTTTGCAAAGCATAGAACATACCATTGTTAAATAAAATTAACAAATCATTATCTCCTTTCTCAAATGGCATTGTAAGTATCAATCTAAAATAACTCACACAACGATAGAAAATGGAGATGGAAAATCGTATATGTGTTATATATGTGTACTAAAATGCCTACTACAACCATCATCAAAGTTTCTCAATATGGTAAAGTAACCTCCCTTATTTTCACTATGAAACACATCTCCATAAATATAAATGTAGTTTAATGTTAGGTCCCTATAATAGTAGTGTATTCCCTCATTGTTATTAGTGTAGCCCCCTTATTTTTATTGTTGCGCCCCATAGAAGCCCACTATTGTTATTGTGGTGCCCTTACATTATTATTGTTATGTCAGCTCTAATTATATTATGACCCCTTAGACTCCTATATATAGAAATGAGGTTGTGTCATTTGAATCATCCAAGAATTGTTCATTTGTGTAATGTAAAGGAGGTTGATCTATATTTTCTTCTATTACTTGAGTTGGTTTCATAACATTTAAAACATGGCGCACAATATATATGATAATAAGGATTCAAGGTGACAATCCTACTCAAATAGGAAAATGAGAAGAGCATAACCAAAATGAGAAAACAGAGAATTTGGAAACAACATTGAAGATTTATTCTAGAATTAGATACTTATTGGTTTATTAATCATTTCACATGTTTTTTCTTCGTTTATATCAAGAAATAAATAAATCACGTAATGATAAATCTATGAGGACTTTAACAATGAAAACCTTGTGTATTAATATGTAAGATTAAATTCTTCACATGAGAGGTAAATTCATGTTTACAATATTAAAATTTTAGTTATTGCAATATTATGTAAAATAAAAGGAGTTCCTATGTGCATGTGTAAAATGTTGATTACATCATTTTATGGACCATAAGAGAAATAAATGGGCTTACATGGATGTATGAGAGGTTTTAATTTTTCCTTCATGGATAATGGAAGTTTTTTATAGTTCTTTTCAATGGTAATTATAAAGAAAAGTTGGATTAATAATTATTTTATGGCTAAGAATTAAATGATGAATAATGTGATGGTGATGGATTTTTCTTTCCTATTTAGATTATGTAAAATAAATATCTATTTTTATGTATTCACAAGTAAATTATTTAAAGTAGACATTCATTTATCATTGTAAACATGATTTATTAGCTAGGAGAAATGTGAAAACATGAATTTTAGTAACTATATTGTAATAAGTATGTGGAAAAAATAATATTTCTTGAGTTCTTCATTAAGAAATAATCAAATATATTATTTGTCAAAAAGTTAAATCTAATATAAGATGATTTTTGTATTATTCAACTCATATTCATTATTAAAAAAAGCTAAATTGAAACCACAATAGCAAACAAAGAACCAAAATAGAACCAAAATGTTATATCTTGAAAAAAATTCACTTGCCTCTTTAAGGGAGAAATTCCAATAGCACAAATCCCCATGTACAAGTAACTTCACAAGCCTTAATTTAAATTTCTTGATCCTCATCTTTGGAGAGAGAAATTTAGAATTTAAATTGGTAAGATTTCCTATAAATATTAAATTTAAATTGCTTGAAAATCTCATAACTTTAGTGATAAATTAAATTTTATTAAAATATAATGTTTTAAGTTATATTGAATCTACATTCATTATACAAAAATTGAGTTTTATAAACTAGCGTAGATCCATCTTAGCAATGGATCGACCAAGAGCAGAGAGGGATCGAATCTAATTATATGAAAATCTCTTTTTAGAATGCCAAATGTGAAAATTGATGTACATGCCAAAAATATTTATTCTCTTTTAGTGGTTCATAAATCTGTGATTAAGATGGGTCTATAGTGGTTTCCTATCTATATATATATATATACCATGTGTAATTTTTCATTGTTTAAATTGTATCTTTGAATAACTTATTGTTATTAACATTTTACAATAATAATTGAATGAGTTACACATTTTCATTTTATTGAGAACTAACTAAATTTTTTTATCTTTAATTATTTGTTTTGAGAACTAACTAATTTTGTTTACCTTTAATTATTTTTTCCTTGTGTGTATTAAAATATTTTACTAATTAGGTTAGAACGAATATGAATGAACTATCTAAGCAACAAAAAATATTTATGGTAATTTTACAATTACATATTCAACCATACTAAAATTTGTAATATATAAAAATATCTTTGCATTCTTTTTTTAAAGTAAGTTGTTTTGCATGTATTTTCATATATAGAATTTTGATATAACTTCACCATTACAAAACCTATAATAAATATTATTTCATAAAAATAAGCATCATGATGATAACCATATAACAAATATAAACATCATCTGAAATATACATTCAAATTCGCTAGCATCATTTAATTATATATACCTCTAACGCATATAAATGTCATTAGCTAGCACACAAATCTAATAACCGAATAGGGCATCATCATCTTGATCACATCTAACAAAACACAAGCATTGTAATCTAACATCATCACCACACACATCCTCAAATATACATCTCATGTCAAATAAATACTATCACATACACATCAATATGCAAGCACATTAAATGAACATATCTAACATAACCTAACAATATATAGATCAACACCAGCATATAAATTAAGTACATCAACATGAATATATATATATATATATATATATATATATATATATATATATATATATATATATAAGTCAAATAACTACATCAAGCCAAATAAATGCTATAAAATATCTGATACAATAAACATAGTAGTGGAAGCCTGGTCTATAGCAGAAGATGACATATGGTCAACTACCTCAACAATTGAACTATGGGATGGAGGAGAAGTTGTTTGTTCTGCTCTCTCAGGATAAACATGAGGCAACAATGGGTGATCTGAGGTGAATGATGAGGAGGTGGAGTAGTACCAAAAGGATCAACAACACCCTTATCATGATTTGATGGGGTAGTATGTCTGGGTGAAGACTGTGTATCTGATGCATGACCACCCGAAGTAGGTGGAGATGTACTACAAAAAGGATCACCACCCTAATCATCATGTTACAATTGGGTAGCACTAGGTGAAGACTCATGTGTATCTACATCAGGCCCGTCCCTCCTCATTGTGACCAGGAGCCTAGTAGCTCTAATGATATGATGCATAAGACTCAACATATCGTGTGCATAGTCCCTCAACATCTCCAGGAGCTTAGGATATACCCTGATGTCTTGATCCATCACAAGGTGAATTCCCTCCTCAACCAAAATAAATAGTCTGATGTAGTACTTCGTCCTGAATCTAGCACCAGCCCTACATGCATGAATGGTCGCACACATCTACATCTGAGTATGTACCTCGCCCTCCACGACCTCGACCATCTCTGCATCTCCCTTTCGTGGGGGAGGAGGCATGTCCCAAAAGAAACTTCCAATGTCTACACAATATATTGTACACAACAATAATTAGACAATTTCATTAAACAATTTAATAAAACATGTTAAAGAACATAATAAAATAAAATGTATTCTAATTAGTTAAGAAAATTAAATGAAATAAGATTAATTTGAAGAAAACACTAATATTACCTCTATCATCTATGAGCTCATATGATATGAAGAGGATGTTGGGACACTATTGCCAATCCATCCCTGCATAAGGACATGACACCGAGACAATCAAGTGGCCAGTCTCACTGGCTAGTAGCCCCAATACCTCATTGGAAATCCCAGTCAGATACTTCGGTTAGCCCCTCTTCAGCATCATATTACTCCAAATGAGCTTCTACACCTCATTCATCAGCCTAGGAGGGTGATGGTAAAAATTAGGCCTCGTCTTCAGAAACCTCTCAAAAAATAAACAAAAAAGCTTTGAAGAAAAAGGGAAGTTTTCCATCCCATGTATTTTAGCATGAAATTTATCTAAAGCCATAAAAAACTACCACCTAAAAATGGTTGACCATCTGATACATCATGGCCTCTGCACCAAAGAATCGACAAAAAAAAAACAGGGAAACTAATGGGTTTCTCATCACCAGTATAGCGGGTAGTAGTACTCACTAATAATGAGAGACACCTAACCCCCTCTACACCAAAAGAAGTGATCTCTAGCTTCCCAAGACCCATGAAAATATGTTGGACACACTACATGATTCCCAACATATCTCTGAGAGTAGACATGACTCATAATTATGCAATAATGCAATAGAATATAGAAATACAAATAAACACATAAATAGAGTAGAAATAAATATTCATTACATTAATATAAAATAACTCAAAGATGCTTACATACAGAATTGAAATATACTAGCTCGGGCAATGGTAGCTTATCTTTGTGAAGAGAAGTGGCAGCTACATGCCTTTCAACTATGCTACAATGAGGCTCAAGGGCCCTTTTATTATTGAACAACAAGGGGAAACCAAAAAAAAACTAAAACCCTAACCCTAGGAGATGGAATGTCGAGAGTTTGTGGGCCCCGTTGGGGTTAGTTGGGCAGGAAACTTCTCGGGGTTGTAACTTGGTCATATGATCTTCGTTTGGTGCATATGATACCTTTTTAAAAATATCTCTCCGAGTACTAAAAACTTTGTGGGAATCCCTTGCCTATGGCTTTGGGCATGTTGTAGACCTCAAAATAATGTCTTTTAGGGGGTCAAAACAGCTCTGAAAGTTTAGGATCTAAAAAGCTACTAAAAATAGTAAATTATGCTATAATCAAGGAAACTGATGAAACCGATTGGAGATGTAGGTGGAATAGGTTGATGGCCACCAATATCCACCTGCATCAGTCCTCCCCCCTTAGGAAGAAATGGTCCCCATTAAGTGTAGAGCCTCCGTGACGTGAGGAAATGTCTAAACCTGATCTCTTGTGTGAGCCACTTGCCTTGGTGAAGAAATTGGCCTACTTTGACAACTTGATATAGTTGGATCCTATGTTGGAAAGTGTTCTTGATATGTGTATCCATGATCCTATTAGTTGTGTCACATTTGATGCAGCCCAAGGAACAGTGGAATGTTGAGCTCGAAAGCATTGTCTCCTACAACCTTAATAATGGTGTAAGGTTTATATCGGAGTGGGTGAAGCTTGTGGTGTGCCCCAACTAGGTGATCCTTCTGTAAATGTAACCAAACTTTGTCACCAAAGTGGAACTTGTGTGACACTCAATGTTGATCATTAAATTGTTTGTACTTGTCATTTGATCTGTCCAATATGTCATGGACCTGTTGGCATATGTGTTGAATTTGTTCAATGAATTTGGTAGCTCTGTCAGCCTCAAAATCGAGATGAGACGAATCTATCTGAGTAACTGTAAGTGGAATGGCAACATCAATGGGACATAATGGCTAGAATCCCAACCCCACCTGAAAGGGGTTGTAGTCAGTTGAGCTATGGAGATCTTTGTTGTAGTTGTGATGGAAATAAGGGAGGATTTCATCCCATTTGTGTGGACACTTTGAGTTGCAGATGCGTAGAATGTGCACGATTATTCTGTTGATGACCTTTGTTTGGGCATCATACTGGGGGTGGATGGTTGTGGACTTAGTGAGCTTGGTATCTAAAAATGACTAGAGGATTGACCATAATTTACTTAGGAATCTGTTGTCTTGATTTGAGATAATGGACTGTGGGATCCCAAAGTGTACCCACACTCATTCAAAGAAGAGTTTGGTAATGGTTTCTATTGTGATACTCTTCTTGCAGGCCACTAGAATGGCCATCTTAGAAAATTTGTCGACGACCATGAAAATGTGATCAATTCCATGCTTCGTAGAAGGAAGACCCAACATGTAATTCATGGAGATAGATTCCAAGGGCCAACTAAGAGTAGGAAAAGGAGTATACAGGCCTTTCTTCTTAATTGTATGTTTGCCAATTGTGTAGGGAGTGCAATATTTGGTATGCTTCCCAACATCTTGTCAAAGGTTCAACCAATAAAATTTCTTCTACATCATTGTCGTTGTTTTCTCTACCCCAAAATGTCCAGCAACCCGATTGTAGTGCACCTACCAAATAACCTTGAAACTCTTGCTTGAAAGAACATAGAGGTGTCCCAAGTGGCATAACGACATGCCTTTGAGGTGAAAATTTGGAACTTTCATTCCTTACAGGAGAATCTGGTATGTGGTGTTGAGTTTTGGATCACCCTTGTAAAGATGCAGCCATCCTAAAGTCTCATCTCCATAAGAGTCGAGAAAAGTTGTCAGCGCCTTAACATGTGGTTGGCTCAAACAATCTTCAATATTAATTGTGTTGCCCTTATTATACTTAATTTTCAAATGGAATTGTAGTAGATATGTGGACCATTTCTGATGGCTATCATTCTGCAAATTTGCTTCTGTTTTTATGAATTGCAAGGATTGGTGGTATGTGTGGATGACAGTTTTGTTCACCAGAATGTAATGCTTCCATTGTCAACAAGCTTGCAAAATGGAATACATCTATTTTTCATAAGTCGCATACTTTTGGCCTGTATCTGAAAGTGTCTCACTGTGATATTCCACCAGATGACCTTGTTGGGTAAGAAATACACCAATAACATAGGTGGAGGCATCTATATTAATTTCAAATGGTTGTTGCAGGTCTGGTAATGCAAGCACTGATGCAAACCAAAGGTGATGCTTCAACTTGAAAAGCTCCTTTCTTGGGGTTTAAACCAAAATAACTTTTTTTTCCGCTTTACCCTTGCTAAGTTGACTCAAAGACCAAGTGATATGAGAGAATCCAAATATGAAATTGTGATAGAAATTTGCAAGACCCAGAAAGCTGCAAAGCTTTGTTAGAGTGGTTAGGGCTATCCAATCCCAAATAACATGTATCTTGGCTGGGTCCACATGCACACCCCGTTCATCAATAATGTACCCTAGATACTAAACCTCAGTTATACCAAAAGTACATTTTTCCAAATTTGCACACAATTTTTATTGTCGCGGGGTTTGGAGGACTTGTAGAGTACCGTGTAGGTGCTCTTCCCAACTCTAGTTGAAGATCAGGATCTCATCTAAATGCACTACTACAAACGAGATGCTAAAGGTCCACAAGATATCGTTCATCAGCCTCATGAAGGTTGCAGTGGAATTCATCAACCTGAAAGGCATGACCATCCATTGGAAAATGCCCTCCATGGATTTGAAGGAGTCTTCCACACATCGGAGGGTTCGATTGGAACCTAGTGATAACCAAAATTCAGGTCAATCTTGCTAAAATATTTGGCCCCCTTTTACTGGTCTAGAACATCATCAATCTATGGGATTGGATACATATTCCTGATAGTTATCTTATTCATCTCCTGATAGTTAATACATAGCCTCCACGTTCCCTCCTACTTTTGTACCAACACGATCATACACCCACAGGGTGATGAACTTAACCTGATGTTTGCTTTCTACAACAGCTCCAAAATCTACCTCTTGTTTTCAACATTCTCTGGAACAGAGCATCGGAAGATCGGTCCATAGGTAGCGGCATTCTTGGTGTTATATTGATGAAGTGCTTAACCTGACTGTTAATTTTTCAAAGGGATACACTGTTCTTTGCTTTGATAATTGCATTTTATCATTAATACATTAAGTTCACCCCATATCATCTTACATTATTTAGATCTACAACATTATTCATCAACATATGCAATTATATAGAAAGGACAACATCATCATCATCATCAATGCAGCGGAACATAAAGGAACAATAGAAGAAAATCATGCACACACATAGAGACACCAAGATTGGTTTGAGACCAGGGAAAGCCCCACAATCGGGAAACCCCTTGCAAATCTTGTTCTTCTTAGATCATCATCAAACGATTTAGCAGAAGACAATACAATGATCCATAACTTTATCTATGCAATAAAACAACTATGATATCTATGAAATAGATCTAATCATTCTTCAAATCAAAACCCTAATTCTGATGATTATAATATTTTGTCACTGGTTTTAGACAACCACTCGGTACAACTGCCACTGTTTCGAACACTACTGAACATTGTGCGGAATCTTCAAAACACTGAAATCTCATCTTTGAGTCCTGTACGCAGGTAGGAGGAGTTGTGTGAGCATCTATAGTAGGTTTGGATGCTCTCTATGAACTGAATGCCAATGTCTGTGGCAACACAGATGCTCCCAGACCATTCTGTGCATGCGTCCGAGGTCAAACTCACCAAATCTACTTCAAAAAACTCAGGTGCTCTCTTCCAGTTTCTATGTGTGCATTTGGGATGGCCTAGACGCTTTGAGGACCACTTTGTCTAAGTTTCTGGGTATCGATACCTTCAAATCTACCTCTGAAACCATGAACGCTCTCATAAGCTTTTGTGCCAGTATCTATGTGTGTTTGGACTTTATGATAAGCTTATGTGCTAGCATCCAAGGACTAAAATTCCTAGTTCTATACCAGTGTCCAAGATCTAGAAAACTCTAGATCTGTGCAAGCTTCTCCCCCAAGATTTCAGACCCTTGTATGAACTTTCCTCTAACAGACTTGTGTGAACCAAGAAACTAAGAGAAGCAATAATGGATTGATATATGTGTCCAAATTAGCTTGAGGTATATTTTATTTATAGGCTTTCCTGAGATTCCACATTGGGTTGAGGCCGACCTAAGCAGATATGCATGTGATTAGGGCTAACCCATTCCATAATACATGTATGGATAAACTAATTCAAATCTCAAATTTCACTTGTCCAAAAAAGGTGATATTTAGGTCGATTTTGGTCCTCTCGAAAACATAAATATAATGCAATCATCATCTCAGTCATTTGAGTTGTCCAAGGTGGAATTTTAGTGCAATTTCAAAAATTAACACTCCCTCTCAACTAGGGATAATTCCACCTGTCAGTATTTGTCCATTGATCAATATGCCACTCTAGAATCTTCAAGCGTTATCATGTATCATCACAGATCATATATGTCATGTAGTCATCATGCCATTTCCATCTCAAGTATCTCATCATCACAAATCATTAGTGTACATCTCGATCTATCCCTTTCTTATTCATGTTATCTCTTGATTTTTCTTGCTCGTATGTTGAGCATTCATGAATCTAGAAGAAGAAGAAGAATTTGTTAGCGGAGGGGGGCTTAAGCTACAACCCTCTATCCATCAGTATGCTACTTGGAATCTCTGCCATCAGGCTGCTACTTGGAATATCATCATCAATCATCATTAGAGATCATATCATCAAGCAGCACATCTCAACCTGGAACCACATCGGGGAACACATCTTGACCCAGAATCTCATGGGGGATCTATACATCTACAACCCGATGTCAAGTAATAGGATATCCAAACACACAGGGGAGCACATCGCAACCTTGGGATCTCATTAGGGAGCTCAATCTGAACCTAGAATCGCATAGGGTTATCTCAACCCATCCTATTTCCTATTGATTTTCCCATCGATGAGCCTGAATAGTCATGTGGTAGAACACCTACATCATAATCGACTTGGGTTGTACACCCCAAGTACACTCTCAACTTGTTGTTGAAACGTGGAGCGATATTCTTAACAAGTTGATCTGCTTGTGGGTATGATGCCAACTGGGGTATACTCTACAAAGACCAAGTAGGGAGAAACATTATTTGACCCTATGAATATAGGGAGAAACATTCTCCAACCCTATGGGTAATAGATAGGGGTAACACCCTATTTTCCAAGGTTCCCTCAACCCCAAAATCCCTCCATCTCAATTCCTCACCCTCAAAGATTAGACAGGGAGGAAGAGTTGGCTCAGTGTCCATGATCAACACTACTCTCATCATACTAAAATATGGTATCAACTTGTCTCAATAGCATTTGTTTCCTATTCATACATGACATAAAATCAAATATCATGTCAGAACATAAATAATCATATAAATAAAAAAAAGGATACCATAATCATCCTCCATCTCAAGGAGATTCCAATCACAAGCCTGAGCTTGTTTAGAACAACTACATTGTCTCAATATATGAGCATATGTTGGTCCCAGCTATAAATATGGGACAACTAGATCATGCTCGGACAGCTCTCTAAGGAGCTTCTTCATCATGCCTCATGGCTAGCCATGCTAGAAACATTATGTTCAACCTTGGTCGTGCTATGGACCTCTCATCCAAGATATCAGGCATATCTCATACTAAAGAAACATCCAAATGTGCTTAACAACAATAACCTCAAATATCAACATTACATCCATGCAGTTACATATCATAGGAGAAATATCTCATCCTAAAAAATAGAACACCTCATGTAAATATTTCAAAGCATGCTTGGTGGCAACTCTATGTGAATGAAGCAGCGCAATAATGAATTTTTTCAGGTTCTATGCACATCATACATATACAGATGAATGTTCATAACAAAACATTAATGCTTCAAAAAACTGTCAGATGCCATGTTAATTTCAACAATATTTTGAACTCCAAATAGGAGTGCCCAAGGATTTTCATTTCCATTATTCAAAAACATTTTCAAATAGTTTTGCAATATGGAATTTCTTTCCCAAATTCCAGAAATCAATTCATTATGCCATGATACATTGTTTCGAGCTTCAGAAACTATCTCCCTCAGATTTAGATCATTGTAGGCTCATCACCTGTCAAGAATATGCCATCAGGATATAAAACCAAAACCATAATTAAAATCAAAGCCATACCTTACAACTCATCATCCTAAATTCATCAACTAACTCTCAAATATAGACATATCAGGATCAGGGAGCTTGCTTCATACAATGCTCTAAGCATAATTTATTTCTAAGCCATCATAATCATCCTTACATAAATCAATGGTGTACCATCACATCAGAAAAGTTAGCTAATCAAACCTTAGAAGTTAGATCATGACCATTATCAAAGTCATAATTATCACAGTATCAATACTTTCAACCAAGAGACACATGGAGCTCATATCAAATCACGACTTCATCATGCCAACTAGTTTTAATTGGTTATGTAATATCAATCCAAACTTTATCAGGTCATAATCATAACATAAGTCATTTATGTCACTAGGTGAAAATGCATACACCAAGGATGAGTCATGAAAATTTCAATTTCATGTTGAATCAGAACTATCATTACCTCAACCATTATGCTAGGAACGAGGAGGCCAATACAAACATTATTTTTCTGAATACCCACATAATTCATTATGCCCACATAGCATAGACATCACGGAAAATCAACAATTGTCAAATCAGATCATTATATATCAGGTCAAGTCCAAATTTTTTATCGTAGAGAGATTTATAGTAAAATGATATCTCAATCATAAATTCAAAGTTATTTTCAAGCATGATGAAAAAAAAAATTCATATATATCAGTAAGCAAAATCATGTCAACTTCATGTTGCAAAAACATAGTGACATATCTATATGTATGTCCCGGTCACCTGCAAACACAAGTTCAGTCTACATCTTCATATTATGGAAAAAATTCAACCTTTTCCTACTTGCAGATCTTGTTGTTATCTTCCACACATTTGTAGGACTAACATATCCCAGGTGAACATCTCATTTCATGCACAGTGATCAACAATCTAACCCAATAATTTTAGAAATCAGATTACAGTGGCAGAATTTATCAGAGACACCTTGATTCAGAGTTCAGACAACTTCATAAAGATTCAAGTGATGGTCAAATTTAGGCGAACTCCTAGACTCTTCCTTTAGGTTAGCATGGGAGCATCTTTAGCTACCTGGACGCTCTCTGGGCCTTAGCATGCATGTGTCCAGGGATGCGATTTCCCAGTTTTGTGACTGCATCTAGAGAAGAAGCCCTAATTTCTATATGAGCTTCAGATCTGAGACTCTGCTACAGATCAATACTGTTAGATGCATATAAAACATACTTCATAAACATATAATGCAAATAGTAATATGAGTAAGAGTCTTGAGAAGATATTCTCCCTTTGACTGGGAGTCTACTTCACTTAAATTCATCCATGTCATCAACCTATCTCTACTAGAGTCAAGAAATAAGATCTTTTAGATCATAAACATATATCTATCATGGCTATCAGCATCATGACATCAATATTTCATCAAAGGTTAAACTCAAAGCAACATATAGATGCAACATCATATCTTAGAGATTATGAACATAATGACACTTTCTATCAAGTCACTCCATCAAGTTAGGACAAGAAGATATGCTATCGTTACTCATCACATCAAGGCATGACCATAGATAGTAAGAGATCTAGATATCACTCTTACACTTATACCTCTATCATCATGGTTATCATGCTCTTCATTATCAATAAGATCGAATAAGGTCATTTGTCAAAACAACGAGAGTGTCAATATGTATTTCCATATGCTTTTATCATGCTTATCACAAGCATTAACAATACACCCATGTATAGGAGTCAATGAGCTATCATTCTATGTGAAATGCAACGTGACCCATGCATGACAAGTATCAAGAGTATCATCTACTAGAGCTGAGGTGCTAGCCCTCTTTATAGAATCAATATGTCCAATGGATGGATGTTAGGAAATCATCAAGTGTATCAATGTATCAACATTAATGTAACAAATCTGCTGAAAATTTCATGTAATAAATAAAGTAAATAAAGGAAAAATAAGACCATGGGTAACAGACACATATTCCAAGTTTAATTTTGGGAAAAGATATCCTAGTGGGCATCACCAGATGTGTGTTTTTGGATAAGGAAATTGGCAAAGGCAAAGGCATTAAAAGGCAAAAAGGAATTTTTTGCACATTTATTTATGAAAATAAAGGAAATTGGAAGAAAAGTAAGATGAAAGATCACAGATTGCATGTGAGGAGGAAAATGTAGGAAAATAATGGAAAATGAAGAAAATAGAGGCCTCATTAATAAAAAGGTTTCTAAGGATCGGTGGGCAAGTTTAATCAGTGTTAACCTTTCGTTAGTTCAATTTGGGAGCTCTCTCATTATTCTCTCTCTCACTCTTAGTCACTTAGAGTTTTCTTGGAGCACTCCAGCTTTGGAGCAAGGAAGGACAAGAAAGCAAAGGAAAGGAAGGAAAGAAAATATCAAGGAAGGAAAAGCAGGATCAAGCAACATTAGTAGGAATACTTGCAGGTAACCTTTTGCATGTGTTATTTGCTAGCTGGTTGGGACATGCATGGCTTTGCATGTTGGTGTATGGTTATCTTGTTGTCGATGGCATGGTTTTGCCGGGTTATGACAATGGTTTTCCGCCTAGCCTTTCCTTTTTCTGAATGCCATGGTGTTGGGATGTTTATTGTGGTTTTGAGCTATGGTTTGCTGGATGGATTTCAAAATCTGGGGCAGAGGTGGTCTCAAGTTTCATTCACAAAGGCCAAGGAATCTCTTGACCATTTTTGGAAGGATACACGACAAATCCTTAGGGAGGAGTCTTGATTTTGGGCCTACTTGTCCAGTTTTGTATTATGGTAAAGCTTGAGAGATAGGTCTTGGTTTAGGGCCAAGTGATCCGGGATTGGATTGTGGTAAAACTGGATAGACAGGGAGATGGAAAATTCCTCAAGGATAGGGATGGATTCGGGATGGAATTGCAAGTTCGGTTCAGTTGTGATCTGAGCACAGATTTTGGTATGATCACTGTTTGATGAGGGTGGAGTTGGTTTAAACTCTGGATTCCCTTGGTTTTTTTTGGATTGGTTTTTATATGAGACCCCACATTCATGCTTGGAATATGGCATGGGGGTAATTGGTTGAAAGAAAGACTTGGTTCAGCCATATCTATGGTCAGGTGGTACGTGGAAGTACCGAACCTGGTCGGATTTGCTTATGATTAATATAAGCTAAGTTCTCTTAATTTTTCACTAGTTTATATGTGGATTTCATTCTTGTTATATATGTAATATTTATATGGTTTAATGCTGGTTATAAGCATGGTTATATGACTGGTTCATGTCATGGTTATTTCATGTATTCACTTGTAATTTGTGAAATGAATGGATGCAAGACCTAATTGATGTTATAAGAGTTCAATGGAGAAGTTGGTGATCCTTCTGGTTATGTTTAATAAGTTCTTTCAATTATTTATGTTATGTATTGTATCATAGACATGTAGGTTGCATTAATGCCAAGTGTCTGATAGAATGTCAGTCTCGGTTGGGGATACTCAAGGCTAATCCTGAGGTTGAATTTGATTTATTAGTATTTTCATCGTGTCTTTGATGGATTCTGGACGTTGTAACAAGTTTTGGGCAGAGTCCGGGATTCTGAGCTAGAAAAGTGGCTCAAATCTCGAGGACGCTAGAATAGGTCTGCTGAAAAAAGTCTACGGACGCTGGCACATAGGTATGTGAGAGTAACTTTGGCTTCTAGATGTTCTCTTGCCTATAGCATGAGAGTGACCAAGGATTAAAAGGCTTAAATCATTAGCGGGACATAGGGACAATATGTCTTAGTGTCTGACATGTCTCCTGAGAGGTTTGTTGTCGATGTGGATGGGTTTGCTGGTATGTCCCGTCGATTCCATTTCCTTAAGGTCGCCAAGGAGGTTGAATTCCTTATAGTGACCTTTGTTGTCACATGTTTACCCCAGCTGGTCATTGACTTGGGTAGGCCTGGGAGGAGGGGGTGTTACAAATTAGTATCGGATCAGGTTGCGCTCTCTTTAAGTCATATTTGATACCACAGATTCATATCAGTGTGTGGTTGTGCTATCCTTTGGTGAAGGTTCTTGGTCATGCATGCATGTCATTTTCATGTGTGTCTCTTACAATTGCATTCCATGTACTTGTTTCATTGCATCATGATTGATCATGGTTGTAGTAAGGTTGTCAATAGGAACTTGATGTTTATTTTGTGGAATGTATCATTGGGAGTATATGACTGGTTACATGATTATATGTAGCTTGATTACATCCTTGTATGTTAGGTTTCATTCTTGGTCGTTTTATTACATGTATCAGTCTTCTAGGTTAGTGAAGAAAGAAGAGGAAAATTTGATATTGTTATAGCTCCAAATATCACTCTTGATGTTTGTGATGCTGCACTCATGGCCTAGGGAAACCCCTCCTTCCAGACCTGGTCCAAAATTTAAAAAACAGTGTTTTATTCCCTATACGCGATATTGCCCTGAGCTAAGTGCGTGTATACACGGGTCTGTGTATACCCAACCCGTGTATATGTATTAAAACACTTAAAAAAATTAAAACTCCTTAATTTCAGGCAGAGATCACGGGTTTTACCTGCTAATCACCTGTTAGTGCCCGTGGCCCAATTGTTCCCAATGAATTCCCAACTAAACAACTACCTTGGGAGAAGTATAAAAAGCTTCCATGGGAAGGTCTAAAGGAGGAGAGAATAGAGAGAAAGATCACGCTGCTGAGATAATCCCTGTATGAGGTCTGAAGGCCCTTGTGCTTCCAGCACTTCCCCCATTTGCAGGAAACCCTTGTTTCCTTGTGTTTTGATGTCTATCTACCATTTGAGATATCATGGAGTAAGTCATGGAAGGAATTTGTTAAAGGCTTGAGACTGGACGAATCTGGAGGACGGTTTCGCTTGGAGCCTGCGAAAGGACGAATCAGGTGAAATTATTCCTTTCTGTACTTTAGTTATTTATAATAAAAGAAACACTTGTCTTGTTCCTGATATAAATCTTGTTCATGTTTATGATATCAATGTTATGATTCACATGTGAATGGTTGTTTTTAATTATATAGCTAACTACCTTTCTATATACAATGAAAATGATTTCTTTATGATGGTTGGTCCATATACTGTTATACTTTCTGGAATTGGTGGTTTTGCAGGTTGAAGGACTCAAAGGAACTCAAAGAGGGTTTGAACCCTAATCAAGGATAATTTTAGGGGCGAATGTTTGCCCTTTGGCGAAATTAAGGGGTTTTAAATTTTTAGTGGGCGAATATTTTGTATCATAGTACATTTTTACAAATCAACTCAAATAGCCCACCTTATTTTAAGGGAGAGGGTAAAAAAGGTAAATTTAGCCCTTGAAATTAGGACTTACAACCTTCCATTCGCCCATTTTCAAGAATAGGTTTTATTTAAGTGAATCCTATGGGCCAAATACCATATTTATAAAAGAGGTATGGTAAATTAATAAAAATATAAATAAATGAGAGGTATGGTAAATAAATAAAACATTTTTTATATTTACTCCATAAGTCACCTTATATATATGTAAGGGTGTAAACAAATAAAAATATAAGTAAAGTGGAGGTATGGTAAATAAATAAAATGCCTTTTTATACTTACTCAAAAGGTATGGTAAATAAATAAAAATATAAATAAACTAGACGTATCGTAAATAAATGAAACCTCTTTTTATATTTAGTCCATACCCTCATTCTATTTATGAAGGCTCAAGAAAGAGGTTTTATTTAAGTGAATCCTATGGGCCAAATACCATATTTGTAAAAGAGGTATGGTAAATTAATAAAAATATAAATAAACGAGAGGTATGGTAAACAAATAAAACATTTTTTATATTTACTCCATAAGTCACCTTATATTTAAGAACACTCAAAAATGGGTTATATTTAGGTGAAACCTATGGCCAAAATACTATGGGACAAATACCATGGACTAGATTGTTATTAATACCATGCAAAAAACCATTATTAACCCTAATATTAGAATTAATAAAAATAAAAATGGCACATGGTATTGACCCATGGTATTCACCAAAATGGAACATGGTATTGACCCATGGTATTCACCTGGAATGTAGCCTATTTAAATGGGGGAATTAAACCAGCATGTAGCC
The DNA here is from genome assembly GCA_031772625.1 of Pinus tabuliformis. NCBI lineage: Eukaryota > Viridiplantae > Streptophyta > Pinopsida > Pinales > Pinaceae > Pinus > Pinus tabuliformis. The sequence goes on from CM062812.1 coordinate 443,566,824, forward strand.
TATGCTAAGATTCACTAGGACTTTACAAAGTTTTATTATTTAGTGAAAGACTCGCCAAGATCTTACAAGATTTTATAATTGAGTAAAATATTCTAATAAAAATAAAAATGGCACATGGTATTGACCCATGGTATTCACCAAAATGACACATGGTATTAACCCATGGTATTCGCCTAGAATGTAGCCTATTTAAATGGGGGAATTAAACCAGCATGTAGCCTATGCTAAGATTCACTAGGACTTTACAAAGTTTTATTATTTAGTGAAAGACTCGCTAAGATCTTACAAGATTTTATAATTGAGTAAAATATTCGCCATGCCTGGTGAGAGATTTGCCAAAAAATTATATATACATATTATATTATTGATAAAATCGCCTTCCATTTTTCCTATATACCATGGAGATTCGCCCATTTATTATATTTATAAATTTAGGGGGGGTTCTTAAAATTTTCCCTAACCCTAATTGGATCTTCTCAAATGAAGGACCTAAGGTGCACCCCTTCTTCCTATAATTTGTTTATATTAGCATCATGGTTGTGTGGAATGTGTGTTTCTTTGTTTAAATAACCCCCGATTTGCTAGGGTACCAACCCAAGACCCTAGGGGAACATTTCCCTTAACAGTTACAAGAATTGATCGCTTATGCTCGACTACATACATTCATGCGTATGTGTAGTTGATTAGGAATTGCTTATGCATGTTGATGGTTGCATGTGGAAATGTGTACAATGGAGTAATGATTGTTTTCATGCATGAGGTCATGGTTTGTCTAGTTGATATGGTCATGCATTGATGACTATACTGTAGCTAGAATGAGGTGAATATGGTTTGGTACTCATGTGTTATATGCCTATATGTAGTTGTCATGCATGTATGGTATTGGTTATATTTATGCATGAATAGTAGGTCAAACATGCATTGTGAAGTCATGGTATGAAATTTATGACATCAAGGTGATATTGGTATGGTATGATGCTAATGTGTTGCCTGAGATAGAACATGAGATGCAGATCATTATAATGAGGTTGCACCATTAGACTTTGGAGTAAGAGAAAATCATCATACAAGTATTGTATGTTGGCATACAGTTATGTAAGTTATGTAAGTTAAGTTGGTTGAATGTTTGATGAATTGCATAATATGAGTATGTGTTCAATTATTATTGTTTTTATAAGATGATTGTACTATACACATGATATTTTGATACAATTGATATGTACTTGAGATATAGTAGGTGATAGTTGTAGCATTATGTCTAAGGACTATTGAGTTGACTGATGGACTTGATGAATATGATTGTTATGTCTTGGTTGATTTCAAATTCTTAGATATGAATGTGTTGATTGTATCTTGATACAATTGATAACAGTTGTAGCATTATGTCTAAGGACTATGAGTTGACTATGGAAATTGTTAGTCAGGTTGATTTCAAACTTAGATATGAATGATCTTTACAACATGAGACTGACATGAGTGAGAAAGTTGCAGGCAAACATGATTATTATTAGCGTGACAAGGTAACAATTGATGTGATTATATAACTAACAGTTGGGTGATGTGACAATACTAGTAAGCCTCGATTGCAACCAAGTAGAAAGCTAAAAGGAAGAAATTGGACAAGAATTCCTTTGGATATGTTTGGAAACCCTAATTCCAAATGAATGAGTACTTTGCATACAGGAAGTCTTCTTAACCTTGATTTGTTTGACATTAGGTGGATATGTGCTAGAATCATGAACATGTACTTGATAGGTTCATTAGCTAGAGGTGGATCTATCAAGGGGATTGGAGTCCTTTGAGAGATGGCATCGATGTGTTCAGTTGCGAGAAATGTGTGTGGAACAATGAGATAAGGTAACTGGTGTATTTCTATGTTTATTTATGCACTGATGGCTATGTGTCTGTCACAGTGTGATGCAGGGAGTTGCATGGAAAGAGAAATTTCCATGAAATCTTGAAGGAGGCTGAGGTCGAGATTTTCTTGGGAACCATGTGGATTGAGTCATGGTGTTTGTTTTTAGTCTTGTGCTTTTGGTATTTTGTGATGGTTGTACTTGATTTTTTATTTTGAGTGTGTCTCGTGCATAGATATGCCACTTTATTCGTAGTATCATATTTTTGTTGGTTTGCAATGGTTTTCTTGTTGTTCTTTCTTGGGTTTCCTTTTATGTTTTCAGACTTGAGAATTGGTCAGGAAAGAGGAAAGTGAATGGACTCAGGGAGAGCTATGTGGTACCCAAGAGGTAATGTAAGACTCAGATGAAGCTCTATGCATGAGTAAGCGCAGTGGAAGGTAAGACTATGACAGTCAGTTGGACTGATTCGGTCCATTATGGTAAATGGACAAATGGATGGTGGCATCACAGACATGAGAAAGGTAACCAAAAAAGGTAAGTAAATGGATCTAAGGTGTTGGATGCCTTGGTGATGTTGGGAACCGTTGTTCTCAATGTCGTGCATGTTGTGTATGAATAAAGGAAGTTCTCTTAAAATTGACCTTCATATCTGGTAATTATGTTATGATCATGATTATGCTGATGTTTATATATATATATATATATATATATATATATATATATATATATATATATATATATATATATATACACATGTAGGTGTGTATCTATGTCATGTTTGACAGGGTCATCATTGATCATAATTAGTAACGCTAACATTTATATGTATATATATGTGTGTACGTATGTCGTTGTCTAACAGGACCATGATTTTTTTATACTAATGTCTATATATATGTATGTATGTGTCCATGTATCTATGTCATTGTCTGACAGGGTCATCAAGAATCGATCTTGTGGAGGAATGATTGCTTACGCAAGAAAATGGCATGAAGAGGTTCCTAGTCTTACAAGGAATCAATTGAGAAGAGTATTCATGACAAATATAAAAGGTTAGTATCATATGGTTATGAATTTATATTATGTGATTATATTATGTCTATGTTATGGACAAGTTATACTGAGGGATACAGTAGCAAAATGAAAATAGTGTGTTCTGCGACATGCTGGGACAAGCATGTATAAGACACTGGAAGCAAGGTTTCTTGGTAAAGATAGTGTGGTTTTTGATGTGTGGTACTATTGTTGTGCACAAGTTTGATATGTGATGGTATGTGCATGTAGTGTTGTGCGGATATTTTATATGCGGTGTTGTGTACAGATGATGTTATGTACATGTTAGATATGCAGTGCTATGTAGAGGTGGTGTTACATGCATGTTGTACATGTGGCGCTATGTACATATGGTGTTGTGTGCATGTGGTGTTGTGTACATGTTGTACAAGTGACGCTGTGTGCAGGTGGTGCTGTGTACAAATGGTGTTGGGTACATGTCGTGTGTTTGGTACTGTGTACATGTAGTATTGTGTACACATTATATAGTGGTGGAGTGTACATAGCATTGTATACACGTTGTACAAGTGGTGTCATGTACATGTCATTTTCTGCACATGTTGTGTAGGCGGTTGCAGTGTACAAGTGGTATTGTTTACATGTGGTACATATGGTACTGGTGTAGATGCATTTATTGCATGGTGTTGTATGACATGTGTAGTTGTGTGTGTGTAATTCACACTATGTGTATGTGCACCTGGTTGAGGAGAAGGAACTGGGTGTTTGTTTGGTGTGGCAACCAATCTGAAGTGTGTATGGAATAAACACAAAGGTAGAAGCTAAGGATTGATGAATGGATTTTATTTTCGTTTTATTATGGATATGATTTACGACTATGGTATATGATGATTAGATGTGATCTATGATTCTAGTTTATGATGGTTACATATGACTTATGATTTTGATCTATGATGGTTTTGTTTTGAGCTAACTAGATGTAATCTGTTTATACATTATGTTTTGATCAAATAGTTAGTTTGACTTGTTGTGGCAGGAAGTAAACAAGATTGCAAGTGTACCTTATTAATGAGCTACTAATGACGTATGATGTGAATCTATTTCAATTTATTTTAAATCTAATGGAAATTATGTGCTTGGAATAGGGATGCATGAACATGCCTCATTGGGTGGTTGAAATCAACTACAAGCACTAGCAGTAATAGTGAAAGGAATTGGAACATTCAGCAGTATGTTGGTAAAGTACTTTAGGAGCAGGCCCATTATGGGACATTGTTGCCCAATAGTGTCCATTGATTTCCATGAGCATGCTATGACTAGTATGATGGTTTTGAGGTAGGTATATGCCTTGGTTTTCGATCTTCTGATGTGAGGAAGCCTTTCCAAGGGATGGATTGCCTGGGATAGGGGGACTTTGAGGAACTTGGAAGGTGAGTGACTGCATGGTAGGGGGTAACTGTTGGCTTGTTTGGGCCTAACCTAGGTTCAGAGTTAGTTACCCAAACAAATCCCAGTACTACTAGCCCTTTCGGCAACAGTCCATGGAGCGTGGACTGAGGTCTCACCTGAAGTAGTATGGGAGGGTTCTAGAACAAAGTTTCCACACCCTAGAGATGTCTGATGAGTTTGACTGGTCCACAGTTTCTCCCTACACGCAGGTTGCTTCGCGCACCTTCCCATTCCTTGCGACCTAATACACTACCTTCACGCAGCCCTATCAAGGGGTTGTGCTATGTTTTACACTATTACCCAAGACCTTGCTTATATTCCAATGTTAGTTAATTATATTTGTCTACTTGAGTGCTTTGAGTTATACTAAACAACATAAAACATTCATATAGGTGCGTGCAGTAAATAAACAGTATATTTGCAAGTTATAACAATCATGTATTAACCCAAGAACAGATACATAGAATTATAACCAAACTTCTCTTTATTGATTCTTTCCACAGTTACAGACTCGACTCACCCTGCGAACTCGGCTGCAGAGCCTTCTCTTACCCTACGACCCAAAGACACACTTCACACTGCAACTCAATCACTTAGACTTCTCATGCTCTATTTTCCCTTTTCTTTTCCTATTCTTTACACTTAGAGCCTCGCTCTATTTATACAATCCCATGGTCGGCGGACCATGGGTAGGTCTATCCAATGGACATTACACTACAAAACTAGGGCAAACAACGTTGTGACTCTATCATACTTTCGCAACCCGCGCCCGCAATTCGCGGAGCTTTACAACAAAATTCTGTCAAAACATGGGTTTTGAGTCCCAAAACATGCCTTGGGGGTATTCCATATCCAACAGTCCCCCAACACAAACATCGTGACTCACCCTTGAGTCACTCTGTTGGCGTGGCAATCTTTGCACGAAGTCCCTACAACTGTTCTCAAACTGCACGGAGATCAGCAGTGCATTGAATTGTTGCTTGTTGGATCTGTTGCATACGTTGTTCTAAGACTTCTGTGTCAGGAGTGCTTCTCTGCATCAATGTGTGCATCCCCTGCATGTTTGCGAGCTTGCCTTCGATTTCTGTTGTGATGGTGAAGGCCTCCTCGATCCAAGGCTGAACACGCGCCTTCAGAATTTCTTCCTTATTTCCTGCCGCAACCACCTGCTCCTTTAGCACTTTAGCCTACTGCATCTGTACAAGTCTCTAAGTGAGGACCACCGTCTGCGCAGTTCCTCCGACACTATCATACTGATGTTGGAGTTCTCGTGCCTTTGTCTCTAAGCGCTGAATGTTGGGTCCTCCCACAAATTTGAGAGGACCTTAAGTGATTCTTCCAACATACTTGTGCAGTCTCGCACTGCACCTCCAATTTCCTCCAACCCCATTGTGATAGTGCTAGCGCATTTTTCTCTGACTTCCGGGGGAGTGGATGGATGCACCTTTAACCACAACTCGGCGATCAGAAGATTCAGCTCCAACTGAACCCTTGTCATTTCCTCCCTGGCCTCACGAACCCCTACTGCTAATCTGTGGATCTGCGCCTCCACTAGTATGTCTGTTGGGATGGCCAGCTCCGGGACACTTTGGCAAGCGTCATCTATCACCTATACCAGTTGTTGATTTTGTGACACCAATTCGTCGCGCTGCAAGCTTAGTTGTTCCATATTTATTTTCTACTCACTAAGGACTTGGAGCGCGTGGCTCTCCCTAGCTCGCAGCTCTGCAGTTATCCCATCCTACAACACATATAAGGTCTCACGCGGGAGTGCAGCTAGATTAATATTGAGACCTTTCAGCGCACTAACAGATGGCATGTTGGCCTCATCTGATGTCACTAGTGCCCCTTCCAGTAGCACTATGGTGTTCTTCAACAGGCACGCAACATCTACTCTACTGTCATGGATCTGACTGCGAGGTTGGTCAAAAGGGTAACAAGCTGAGGGGGTCATGCCTGTAATTCCTACAACTACGCTATGAGGGCCCCCAACACAAATTTGGTTCTCCTGTATGAAATCTTGGAGAGCCTCAAAGGTGACATCGTGCACAATTTCGCCAATGACATGCAGATCACCCTCGGTTAGGGTGATCGGGTCAATGGAAAACTTTGATGCCTTGACCTTCTTACGTGACCCCGCCCGCTCTATTGGGTGTTGGCGCTTTAGCTGGGTCAACGTGGTTTGGGGGTCTGTGCCTCCTTCTTCTGTCTCTACTCCCTCTGGTTCCAGCCCTTGTGTCGTGTGGTCCTTGCCCGCCTTCGTGGCTACCTCCTGTGTTGTTGCCGCTGCTGCGGCCTTTTCCTGCTCAATGGATTTCTATGTCGCATCCTGCACCGCCTGTAATTCTGCTACCACTGCTTCCTTCCTTCGCTTCTCGGCCAACTGTGCGATGCGTAGCTTGGCCTCATATTTCTTCTTTTGCGTCGCCAACTTCTCGATCTCTGTGATTTCTAGGGCGTGCCACTCCGGTGGCCATGCCTCCAGTAAATTGAAAATAACATCGTTAGTGGGTATGAAGGGTATCTTTGTCCACTATTTAGTCAGGTCCTTGCGCGCCCTGATATAGATGTTATGCATGTCCACTTTAAAATCTACAAAACTCTGTAGGCTATTGTAAACAATGGGTGACGATCATAGCTTACAGTTGATCCCCATTATGAGCTTCATCTCCATGAACACCCAAAAGATTTTGCTCTCACATATCCCTTTAGCATCCTTTGTGGCCCAGAGCGAAGCGTACTTCGTGGCCTCCAGTAAATCCCTATCAATTATGGGGAATTGATTATCCTCTGGAAATTCCCCAGCCACAAGTACTATGGATAGCAATAGCCATGCATAGTGGAACATTTTGCCTTATTCTTGGGCTTCGCGGAAATTTTCCAAAAACTCCTTACAGAGGAATTCAGACCAGTTAAATTGGATCCCCTTTGTGCACTTCTCAGCCAATGCTACCATCGGCGCGGGTACTTCATCTGTGCAGCACTTGTGCATGACCTTTCCTGCCAGGATTTGGGTCACCATGCACACTGCATTCGCCTTGATGTTGGAGATGGCATAGCCCCTTTTCTTCTTTTCTAGCTTCTACTTTTTTTTCATGGCCTTCGTGATGGCCAAGTCACTGCCCTTCCCTTCCAATATGTCCGCGGGGTCCTCTCCTTTGCATGGAAGTCGGGAGATGCAGTAAACCAGGTCTATCGTGATGGGGATAGGCTCCTCCCACCACAAACACCCATCATCCACCAGGTAGAGCAGCTTCCTGATGACGAAAATGGTTATTGGTGTGCGGTGGAAGTATGGCACCCAAAGAAAATTTAGTAGTCCAGCATTCTCCACTCCATGCAGCCACTTCCATGTCTCTAGGTCTGTAACCCTCATCGCAGTGTTTTGCTTGGGATTCATGAGGTTCCTTGTCTCCAAGTGGGGGAACTTCTCGTGGTTAGCGAGGTTCCAATATTCAAATTTCAGGCTTGGCATGTGTCCCAGGTATGTGCCTTCAAACATAATATTGTCTAGGAGGAGCGGGATCTGGATCGAGCTCTTGGTCTCATCCAGGTCCTTGGGCAATTTCGCCTTCCCTTTTCATGGGGGGACATAGGCGGGAAATTTTATCGTGTGGTGCATAGGCTGAGTGTCCTCCTCCAAGCCTTCATCCTCTTCCTCCATGATGATAATATCCTCCATATCTTCTTCTTCTTCATCCTTCTCTATGGTGGCAGCTTTCCCCTTCTCCTTCATTGACAATTTGGTGCACAGCGAGTTCCACGTGGACACACGTACGAGGACCATTACTTGTTTGTCCTTCTTGGGTCTTGGCGTGCACCATGATTTTGGGATTTCTGCCACAATCTCGAAGCCTTCTGGAATATCCCCCACAATTAGGGCCTGCGTGGCCTCCTTGGTGGTCATTTCTGTTATATCCATAACATCCTGAGTAGTTTCCATCGTACTCATCCAGAAATGTAGCACTCGCGAACTCAGGGGCTCAATCAATGCTCCAGTCACAACACTTAAGGCTCTGGTCAATCACTCAATTCGCAAATGACCAAGTGTTGTTTTCTCGGAAGCCCTTTGTATTTTATAACACTTTTTGAATTCAAATTCGACTGCTCCCCCTAATTCTGGTTCATTAATGCTTTCTTGGCGGCAAATTTTCCCAAATCTTGCCCATAACTCGTGTCTTAAATGCCTACTGCCTGCTCCATTTGGCCTCAAGTCAAGCATCCCATAGTGAATAGTAACTTCAACGGTCACATTCTGACCAACCCACGCGGCATCGTAGCCCCCCATTCATGGTCACGGACCTTGTGACTTTTTGTTCCTACGCGCAGCTACAACCTCGCACAGCTTCCGGGCAGAGTAGTTTATAGTCTCGTGCTTCCTTTAAACTCCTTGGAGCGTTAATACTGTATTTTCATCGGCTAGTCAAGTGGCTGCACCACCTGTGTAAAGTTCCATCCTATCCTCCATCATGGTTCCTGGAGAATCCCCACCTTTTATTGTTACGGTCGGCATCATGCACTCACCATTTCCAACGCATTACCCTGGTCACTATGCTTAGCAATATGCAGTCCAAGCCAAGGCATCAAACTGATCAATTCATGGTGATAGTGCTCAAACTTGTTAGCATGATCGTATGCACCCTTCCTTATCATCCTAGTTTTTTTAGCGAGAAAATATTCGTTTATTTCGTCCTCCAACTTCTTGACTTTCGTGTCCACTAGAGCACTTTTCTTCCTTAACCGTACCCTTTCTTCTTGGAGTATAAGGTTTCCCTGTTGGATTTTTGCTTCCAAGGTTCCGCGACCCATCGTCCCTACTAGTGCTGGATTAGGTTTTTCAAGTACTAGATGGCTTATAGCGTTAGTCTCATATTCTAGCCTTGGCGGTGCCTACGTGGTCAGGTTCTTGCATGTGGTCCTATACACCCATAGAACCGCTCGTACATACATGTCCCAGTCAGTATGTTTTGCATTGTGGACCCTATTCGGTACTTCGCACACTTTGTCAAAGGATTCCACGCAGATAACCTTCTCTGCGCTTGGTCTTACCATATCTCTTGGTCCCAAACTAAGGGTTTTTTCACACCATTTTGTTGTCAGCTCCTGCTTACCATTCATGTTTCCTACTGCGCGGACGGTGTGCCTTCATGCAGGTTGCACACCATATACCTGTATCCATCTAGAAAGGTTGGTGCGCGGGCCGTTTTTCCTGACATACTTGGCTTTTATCCTCATCTGAGGCTTCATAAATCATAGGTGCATCATCCTTCTGCATTCATGCTAGTCCTCAAACCTCTGCTGGTGCGTACCCCACCACCTTACAAGTGTAGCACGTAGTGCCCATTTCAGAGCGTCGAAACGTTGTTATTTCGACACTTCTTTTTAAAATTTGTTCAGGAACTCCTCTACCTCACTTAACCCGTCATACGTAGGTAGGTCTCTTGTCTCCATTTCTGCGCAGCATAGTGACCTTATCATCATGTTACAGTTGAGTGTGGTTACCTCGTGTAACCAGTTCTGCCATCGTTTTATCTCTTCGTCAGAATCTGACGTGCAGGAACTTTCGTGCTCCAAAGAAATTCGGCCATCCGCAATGAGATTTACCCAGTCTTGCTCTCGCGTGGTTATTTTGTAGATGCAGTCCAAATCATCCTTGCTATCACTATCGTGCACTGGTTCTGTGTAGCACGATCCTTCTGCAGGATCTAAACCTACCACTACACACAGTGAATTTTTCTCAAATAGCATCTTGCGCTTCTTTAGATTTATCACTCCATTCATGTCAGTGGCCCAGTCTATCCCCAGTAACGCAGGATAGGGATTTCTGTCATCAACAATCTCTATTACTTCGAAATCAGCTAGCGCGCTCGCTCCTTCGATATCTATTGTGATTCCCTGCAATCTCCCCATAGGCAAGATATTTGTTGGTTCACCATTCGCAGTTGGATAGGAGACCATTGCAGCACAGGCCTGCCCATGTGCTCCCATGTCTACTTTGGCAAGACGTTCACATCTGATCCTATATCTAGAATCACTTGATCCACCTCATATTCCCCGATCTGCGCGGTCAATCTCATCTCCCTTCCTATTCACGTCATGTGCTTCTCGAGCTTCAAGACTACACGTGGTTCTCTTGACGCAGTCCCAACACATCTAGTTATGAGTTCTTGCAGCCCCTTCACAGTCTTGCCATCGTGCAACAGCTTCATGCATGTCTCTAAGAATGTAGTGAGCATTTATGGGTCCATTTCGGGTTCTAGTCTGTCTTTACTTCCTGAAGTGGAGGCATCTGCAAAGCTCCTCTTAGCTTCCATGAATGTCTCTTTAACGCTCTCCAAATCAAATTCAGGTTCCTTTGCTGGTGCTTTACAAACCTAGGTACTTTCTTCAGGTTACTTGCCTTTGTCATCCCCTGTCGTAATACCACTCCGGAGCTCGATATTTACATTCGGGTCTTCCTCGCACGACTCGAACCCCATCAATTGCAGGCTCTGAGTCCGGGGACGTTGGAGTGCTCCTTTATCATGCAACCTCGTTATCAGTGTGGGATAGTACTCCCTCTCATGATCAAACTGTGTACAATATAATAATGATGGTCTCATTGGATTCATACAGTCACGGGCATAATGTCCTGGCCCTCCGCAATTGTAATATATCAGTTGGCCTTGACCTCTTCCTGGTCCCATTCCTTGGCCTCATCCACGCCCCTGAAATTTGGTACGTGCCATTCCTGTGTCTTGATCAAGGGTCGTGTTTTGCCCTGAACTCTGTAGGTAGGAGTCCAATCCATCATCAGTTTATAACTTCTATAGGTGCGCTTGTCATGTCCCATTTATCTGCAGAAATTACAGAACAGCTGCGGGGAAGTCTGTGTATACTTTTGTAACAGATGGCAGTTATCTGTAGCATGCTTCCCTCCTACCTAATAAATCATGCACCACAATGCAGGCACTGCACTTGGCCCTACTTGTGCCTCCGGTCTCAATGGCATTGGTCATCCTCCCACGAGATAATTTGTGAACACCGGGAAGTGGTCCTTGTCATGCCCTTGGACCTTGCACTTTATGCACCATACCTCATCACACACTTCTAGACAAGCCATCCTGCCTTGTTTCAAACTCTACATTTCAAGGCACAAGTTTTTCAACTACGCGTGAATCTGTTGGACTCCTAGGTTTGGATCTTGTATTGGAGTCTCATGTAATCTGATCTCGCCCTCCAAAGCTTCAGCCTGAGTTGTTAGCCTTTGTTGCGACAATGCATTCCGCATATGTGGTGTTAATGATGCTACAAACCATTCGCGATGTTGCCCATCTATGAGTGTCATGTTTGCTTCACGAATTGTGCACTTCAATCTTTGATCCAGCTCCCATGGGGTTTCGCCTGGTAGCATTATGATTTCCTTGAATCCAATGATCAACTGTGCCTCCAATTTTGGTCTGCTAAATTCCTTATTTAGCACAGCTTGGATATCGCTATCCCCGCATTCGAATTGTCATTGGAATGCTTAATGTACCAAGTCAGCTCGTGATCCTGCAGAGCACTAACCAACGTTGCCTTCTTTATATTGTCGTCCATGACACCCAGTGCTTCCCATACCACTTTTACCACAAACCAAAATTGGTCTGGATCCTCATTCCCTACTCCCTTGAACACTAGTAGCTTTATCATGCTGGCCAGACTGCTTCGTGGTGGTGGCAGAGGTGGTATGGGTGAAGTCAGGGCTAAAGATGGTGAAATTGGTGGTGGTGTGGGTGGGGGTGGTATGCGCGGAATTCTCTGCTTTATCAGATTGATCACACTTCTTGGTGAAACCTTCACGAGTTGTTCTTCTCCTCCACGCGGAGGTGAAATCAAGGGGCTAGTTTCTAGTTTTGAGTTACCTTCGTTTCTATAGATCTTCCCACTCCGCATAGCCCTAAACATTAATCTATTCGCATAACCCGCTTTTCACACAATAGAATTTTAATCTAGGTGTTCAAATATTTAACGTACTTACGTAAGGTCCCTTGAGGAAGCATCGTTCTACCTCACTATAGTTGACTGAAGTATCTACCGCGAATTCAGTGGTGAACCCTCCGATGAATCGATCCGACCAGTGATCGACAGCACACGCGATGCTATCTTCTGATGCTTCTAGTCTGTGTCCCAACTCTGGAGTCCACCCAATAGGTTTGTTGAGTTTACACCTTCCTTGGCTATCTGCTAGCTTTGCAATCTACTCGTACAACTGAGTGGGGAAGGATGCAAAGGAAATTTCATGGATCTTCGTACACAAGTAGCAATCTAAGCACTATTCCTTTGATAATCATGGATTCCTATTTTCCTACGCCGCGAACTCATGAATCCTTCTGTCCAACCACTCCTCAATTCCTTTCTTTATCGGATCCAGTGGTACGACATTAGACATCTTTATGCAGATCTCGGTCCTGGAAATGGAACCATTTTTTGGCTTGTTGGGGCCTAACCCAGGTTTAGAGTTAGTTAGCCAAACAAATCCCGGTACTACTGGCGCTTTCGGCAATAGTCCGTGGAGCGTGGAATGAGGTCTCACCCGAAGTACTATGGGAGGGTGCTAGAAACAAGTTTCCGCACCCTTGAGATGTCTGAAGAGTTTGAGTTTGACTAGTCCTTGGTTTCTCCTTGCGTGCAGGTTGCTTCATGCATCTTCCCATTCCTCATGACCTAATACACTGCCTTCACGTAGCCCTATCTAGGGGTTGTGCCACGTTTTGCACTATTACCCAAGACTTTGCTTATATTCCAATGTTAGTTAATTATGTTTGTCTACTTGAGTGCTTTGAGTTATACTTAACAACATAAAACATTCATATAGGTACGCGCAGTAAATAAACAGTATATTTGCAAGTTATAACAATCATGTATTAACCCAAGAACAGATACACAGAATTATGACCAAACTTCTCTTTATTGATTCTTTCCATGGTTACAGACTCGACTCACCCTGTGCACTCAGCTATAGGGGTCCGTGCACTCAGCTACAGACTGTTAGGCCTCTACGCACTCAGCTGCAGACTACTAGGAATCTACGCACTCAGCTGCAAAGCCTTCTTCTACCCTACGACCCAAAGACACACTTCACACTGCGACTCAATCACTTAGACTTCTCATGCTCTATGTTCCCTTTTCTTTTCCTATTCTTTACGCTTAGAGCCTCGCTCTATTTATACAATCCCATGGTTCGCGGACCATGTGTAGGTCTATCTAGCCGACATTACACTACAAAACTAGGGCGGACAACCTTGTGACTCTATCATACTTTCGGGCTGCGCGCCCGCAATTGGCGGAGCTTTACACCAAAATTCGGTGAAAAGTTGGGCTTTGAGCTCCAAAACATGCCTTGGGGGGATTCCATGCCCAACGGTGACAGATTTCTCAAGGGACCGTAGTAGAGAAGGGAAGGTCACGGGCGTATTTGTTTTGGTCATTATCATTTTTAGATGGAACCAGATACCTATTGGAAGTGCGCCCTGGAACAATTAGTCTGTAACTATTCACTGAGGGGAAAATTGGCGCAAGATTGTAGCGCTGGAAATTAGATGCAACTTTGACTGTGACAATGGATTCTGGACTCCTTGGGAAGGAGGTGAATCCTAGTATTACTTTGAGGGTGGAGGTGTGATCCTTTGGATTCCCTTGTTGATTGATACGGGCATCATATCCTTTGATTTCCTGGTTTAGAAAATGTGCATATGTGTATATGTGGTTATTGTAAATATCCTAATGAGTTTTGTTATAAAGCTCTAGTATGCGGTATGGTTATTATATGGTCATGTTGTCGTGATATTTTGCTTTCGAGCAGGTATTTCATTGTAAATTCTACAATGAGCTAAGTTATAAAGCTCCATGGGAATTACGTTTGCTTTTCAACAGTTTTTGTTGAGGTCTTGGTGTGGTTTAACACCGAGGATGATGTTCCTAAAGGGGGAGGGTTTTGTAACAACCCTAGTGAAAATTCCATGTAATAAAGTAAATAAAGGCAAAATAAGACCACAGGTAAGGGACACATATTCCAAGTTGAATGTTGGCTAAAGATATCCTAGTGGGCATCACTGGATGTGTATTTTTGGCTAAGGAAATTGGAAAAGCCATTAAAAGGAAAAGAGGCATTTCTGGCACATTTATTTATGGAAATAAAGGAAATTAGGGGAAATGTAAGGTGAAAGGTCACATGTTTCATGTGAGGAAAAAATGAAGGAAAATAATGGAAAATGAAGAAAATAGAGGCCTCATTGATAAAAAATCTTCTGAGGATTAGTGGGAAAGTTAGGTCAATGCTAACCTTTTGTTAGTTCAAGTTTGGAGCTCTCCCATTATTCTCTGCCTCTCACTCTTCATCACTTAGAGTATTCTTGAAGCACTCTAGCTTTCGAGCACTGAAGGAAAAGCAAGCAAAGGAAAGGAAGGAAAGAAAGGATCAAGGAAGGAAAAGCAGGATCAAGGAGCTTCAGCAGGAATACTTGCAGGTAACCTTTTGCATGAGTGATTTCCTAGTTGTTTTGGACATGCATGGCTTTGCATGTTGGTGTATGGTTCTCTTACTATTGGTGACATGGTTTTGTTAGGTTATGATAGTGGTTTTCAGCCTAGCCTTTCCTTTTCCTGCATGCCAAGTTGTTTGGATGTTTATTTTGGTTTTGAACTTTGGTTTTCTGGATAGATTTCGAAATCCAGGGTGGAGGTGGTCTCAAGTTTCATTCCCATAGGCCTAGGAATCCCTTGACCAGTTTTGGTGGTATACACGGTAAATCCTGAGGGAGGAGTCTCAGTTTAGGGCATAGTGATCCTGGTTTGGATTACCGTAAATCTTGAGAGAATGGTCTCGATTTAGGGCATAGTGATCCGAGATTAGATTGCGGTAAAGGCTCAAAAACAAGGATATGGAATATTCCTCAAGGATAGTGATGGATTCCAGTTGGCATTCCAAGTTTGGCTTGGCTATGATAGCAGCACCAATTTCGGTGTGATCACGGTTTGATGAGGGTGGAGGTGGTTTAACCTCTAGATTCCCTTGGTTGTTTTTGAATTGGTTGTTCTATGAGATCCCACATTCATGTTTGGAATACGGCAGAGGGATGACTAACTAAAAGAAAGATTTGGTTCATCCATGTCTACGGTTGGGTGGTACATGGAATTCTTGATCCTGGTCAGATTTTCTTATGTTTAATAAAAGCTAACTTCTCTTACTTTTACATTATTTTATATTTGAATTTAATGGCTATCATATCTCTAATATTTATATAGTTTAATATTGGTTATAAGCATGGTTATATGACTATTTCATGTCATGGTTATTTCATGTTTTCAGTTGTAATTTGTTAAATGGATGGATGAAAGACCTAATTAATGTTATAACAGTTCAATGGAGAAGGTGGTGAACCTTCTAGTTATGTTCCACAAGTTCTTTCAGTTATTTATGCTCTGTCTTGTATCATAGACCTGTAGGTTGCATTTATGCCAAGTGTTTGACAGAATGGCAATCCTGGTTGGGGAATCTCAGGCCTAATCCTAAGGTTGAATTTGATTTATTAGTATTGCCATCATGTCTTTAATATATTCTGGAGGTTGTAACAAGTTCTGGGCAGAGGCTTGGATTTTGGGCTAGAAAAGTGGCTCAAATCTCGGGGACGTTGGCATAGGTTTGCTGAAAAGAGTCTAGGGATGCTGGCACATAGGCCTGTGAGAGTGAATTTGGCTTCTCGACATTTTCTTGCATATATCATGAGAGAGACCAGGGATTAAAAGGATTAAATCATCAATGGGACTCAGGGACAGGATGTCTTAGTGGCTGACATGTCTCCTGAGGGGGTTGTTATTGATGTAGATGGGTTTTCTTGGTATGTTCTATTGATTCCATTTCCTTAAGGTCACCAAGGAGGTTGAATCCCTTATAGTGACCTCTCTCGTCGCATGTTTACCCCAGCTAGTTGTTGACTTGGGTAGACCTAGGAGGAGGGCGTGTTATAATTAGATAGCCTCATAGAATTCAAGAAGATCAAAATGTTCAACACTAGGTGCAACATTTCATCATAGGAAACATAGATACAAGTTACTTTCATATGCATGTATAGGCCATCAAAGAAAGAGACATTCTCATCATAGCTCAGTGCTTACCGAGCCATCTAAAGTTATAGCTGAAATACAACATACCATGCATACCTTGTGGTATTCAAATACATGTGCACTTTTTTATAGGCACCTTGTAGTGCTTGTCACCTTTTTATCAAGTACCTCTATACCTCTTTCCAGATCTAGCCATCCTTCCTGCATCTCAAATGATGCTCAAGAGGAATCCATTTATCACATCACATCAAGAAGGTGAGAAACGTCCATATACTCAAATACATATGCAAGAAGTATAATCAATAAACATAATCATCATATCTATAAATCTAGACACAAGTAAAAGGTATCATAAATCAAGAAATACTTATCTTTAATGACAGGTGACCCTCTTCCCTTGAACCAAACTTCAAGAGCCATCAATGTGCAAGGTCCATATACCAATGTTTCCTTCAGATATCTAACTCAGTTTGCTAAGGATGATCCCATCTAGGAAATATTTGTCAACTGCTTAAGCATATTCACATCGATCAGCTAGGTTCCATATCTCATATTGTTTTCATAAACCTGGGTTTTCTTTCCAACCCTAACCTCATAGAATCCATTACCCTAATAATCAAATTTCCTAGGGTTTTCTTCAAACCCTAGAATTACTTTAGGTCTCTACCATCCTCTTCTTGCTTTCATCAAAGGTGTCATCATCAAGATGATCTCCATGGATTTTCTTCAGCCCAAGTCTGATACCATGTTAATCTTTCATAGGGATACATTTTTCTTTGCTTCGATAATTGCATTTCATCATTAATACATTAAGTTCACCCCATATCATCATTACATTATTCAGATCTACACCATTATTCATCAACATATGAAATTATATAGAAATAACATCATCATCATCATCAACAATGCAACAGAAAATAAAGGAACAATAGAACAAAAGCATGGACACACATAAATACACCTTGGTTGGTCTGAGACGAGGGAAAAAAACACTATGGGGACAACCCCTGAAAATCTTCTTCTTCTTATATCTTCATCAAAAGAGAGTACAATGATCCATAACTTTATCTATGCAACAAAACAACTATGATATCCATGAAACAAATCTAATCATGCTTGAAATCAAAACTTTGATTTTGATGACTGTAATATGATCTCACTGACTATAGAAAACTGTTGGGTACTACTATCAATGTGTCAAACACTACTGAACATTGTACGAAATCTTCGGAATACTGAAATCTCATCTTTGAGCTCTAGACACAGACAGGATGAGTTGTGCGAGCATCTATAGTAGATCTAGATGCTCTCTATACCGAATGCCAACGTCTATGGCACCCTGGATGCTCCCAGACAATTATGTGCATGCATCTAGGGTCAAACTCAATAGATCTACTTCAAAACCCTTAGACACTCTCTTACAGTTGCTATGCATGTGTCCAGGATGGCTTGGAAGCTCTCATGACCACTCTGTGTGAGCGTCTGAGGACCAATACCTTCAGATATGCCTCTCAAACCCTGGACACTCTCATAAGATTATTTTCCAGTTTCTATGGTTCTCTGGATGCTATCATAAGCTTGTGTGCCAGTGTCCAAGGAGTAAAATGCCCAGTTCTATGCCAACGTCTGACATCCAGAAAACCCTAGATCCATGCAAGCTTCACCCGTGAGATTTCAAACCCTTGTGTGAACTTTCCTCTTACAAACGTGATCTATGTGTTCAAATGAGATTGAGGTCTCTTATTTTGATAGGCTTTCCTAAGGTTCCACATGGGGTTGAGGTCGACCTAAGCAGTTACCCATGTGGTTAGGTCCAACCCATTCCATAATATGTGTATGAATAAAACAATTCAAAACTCATCTTTCACCTATCCAAATAAGGTGATCTTTAGGTCGATTTTGGTCCTCTCTAAAGGAGGAATATAGTGCAATCATCATCTCAGTCATTTGAGCTATCCAAGGTGGAATTTTACCACAGTTGAAAAAATTAACACTGACAGTGTAGCGGTACCACTATGGGTGAAGTGAAGATGTGCCTATACTCCTCCACAACATTTTCAATATGTTGTTGTTGTGCAGAGGAGATTTGTTCGAAGGCTGTGGATGTCGCCACAATATTCCTCTTGCTTTGAGTGAGAATCATAAGGAAGACAAATTTCCTGGTCTCGGAATTTATCTTACACATTATTTAGCAAAGATCAAAGAAAATGTGGCAGGCGAAACTAACTCTGGTACAATTTCTGACCCAGAGTAATAATAACAAAATAAGTTCTAGACTCATATACAACATGACGCTTCCATAAGTATGGCTAACCTAACAAAACATCACAAAATCCTACAGGGGCAAGATCGCACAATACCTCATCTACAAATGGCTTGATGTTAAAAGGCAAGAAACATTGTTAGTTGACATGGAGATCTTGCCCATGGTGGAGCCATCCCATGGTGTACAACTGTGGGTTTGGTGTTCTTGGAAACTTCAATCTAGTAATGACCTCACCTAAGATCAAGTTCTTCTAGCTTCCACTGTCATCGATGAACTGCATAGGTGAACCCCTTACCCACATTTGCGAGTGGAAGAGGCACCCCCCTTCCTCTGGATCCTCAGGTTCCGCCATTTGGAGCTTGGTGGTGCCTATCGTTGTAGTTACTTATGCGTCAATGACCTAATTTCCCTTGTGGGTTCCCTTCAGGGAAAATTTTAAGGATGGAAATTTATTTTAAATTATAGAAACCTTGGCAAATCTCACTAGTACATGATATGTAATATGTTAAATCTTTGGTAATGTTTTTGTAAAATTGTTCAAATTTTTAATAATTGTCATATAGCCTCTATATAAAATTTTGGCGATTTTTAAGGTAAAACAACTTTAAACTATAAAAATTTGGGCGAATAATTTTTAGAAAAAATGGAAATTAACAAACCATTTTTTTTGGAAAAAGAATGGAAAATTAGCCCACTTGTGATTATTAGCCCCTAAATTTTTCCAGGTTCCCTTGTCACGTTCTGGATCAGAATCGGAGCATGCATTCATCTCTGAGTCTTTTAGCTTGACCACCAACGCCCACTTTGTGCAACATTCGTTCATGTTGTGGGTGGGAGTTTTATGGAACTCACACCACTTGTTAGTGTCCTTCTTCGCATTCTTGTTATTCTTGGCTTGCGTCTTCGAGGAGCTGTACTGGGGAGCTGCGACCTAGCTTTAACCTTTGTTGTATGGCTTGGGGGTGCCTTTGCTCCACTTTGGGTTCACAGATTTAAAGTCTCGCTTCTTCTTCTTGAAATTTTGCTCAATCTTGACAAGATATTGGTATGTTACACAAAGCGAGGAGATGTACAAGAACTCCATTTCCTCCTAATTGTATTTGTACAAACAACCATAGTACTTGAGCACCAGATGTTTCTCAGACCTTTAATACCCAAATTTGTGTGCAAATTATGGAGAATATTCGTTAGCTCATGCACATATTGGTCCCTTTGTTTCCACAACATAGTCCATTGTATGTATTTTTCTTCATAGATCTCGACAGCGTAATATTGTTCCTTGATGACGTGTCATAAAAAATTCCAAGTGGGTGCGGATAAGAAAAGTGAGGGTTCCCTCTCGTCCCTATGATCACGACAGGTTTCCCACTAGCCCTTGACATGGGGCGAGGATTTGAGGAGTGCAACAGTAATCTTTTCCCTATTGGAAAATCATGAATTGAAAATTATCATTCCAATAGATTTAACCATTATCTACAACATCTCCATCTATCTGGCCTTCAAATATTAGGATCTCAAAGTTGGCTTGCACCTTAAAGGGAGTGGCGCCTCCACAGTGGTTACCGGATGAATATGCATCACTTGTGGGCATCCTTTAAAGTATCTGGGCAAATTTTTCCATCATTTCATTCCTTTGTCACTCAAGGGCTTCATTAAGCAATATTTTGAAAGGATCTCTTACTCCCTCATATTTCTTTTCTTCTACCATGGAAGGTCGTTGGGTTTAACGAGGCCATCCTTGCAAAGGTTCAACCAGTTTGAGCCCTAGCTCCTTATACCCTGACCTCATTGAGGACATGCATTGAAAGATAATGAAAGACCAGACTGCTCTAATACCACTGATCCAGACTTATGTAGGAGCACAACATAATACAAAAATACACATAAGCACAGAGATGCAGCAGGAATAAATCTTCATTTCATTAATATCAAAGAAATGAAATATGCTTACATACATAATGGAAATAAACTAGCTCGAGCGATGACAACTTATCTCTGAGAAGTGATGCGGTGGCAATATGCCTCTAAACTATGCTACAATGAGGCTCAAGGGCATTTTTATTATTGAACAACAAGGGGAAACCCAAAACAACCTTAACACTAACCCTGGGAGATGGAATGGCCAAAGTTTGTCAGCATTGTTGGGGTTAGCTAGGTAGCCAAATTCCCAGGGTCGTAAGTTGGTCATATGATCTCCATTTCGTGTGTATGATACATTATTATAAATATCTCTCTGTGTAATACAAAATTTATGGCAATCCCCTAAGTATGGCTATGAGCCTGCTGTAGACCTCAAAAAAACATCGTTTAGGGGTCAAAACAACTCTGGATGTTCACGACCCAAAAAACTGCTAAAAATAGTAAATTTTGCTATAATCAAGGAAAATGATGAAAACAGCTAGAGGTCAAGGTGGAATAAGTGGGTGGCCACAAATATTCACTTGGATCAAGACAATATGACTCTCTACTACAACACCATGGAGGAAATCAGGGAACTAGGGAAAATCCTCCCCTATCTTGGATAGGCTAGTGATAAAATATATGTCTTCCTCAATGGGCCCATACCACCTATCAAGATCGACATGAAAAGCTTGTTGGTGGACATCCCATCAATGAACCAGTTGTGCCAACAACCCAGAGTGTGCCTTTAGGGATGTAGCATCTTCATAGTACTTTAGTAGGCCTACATTCCTTAAGAGCACTTGGATCGTTGCGGTCAGAGGACAAGGGCATAAATCTCTCTCCCTCTCTCGTGCCTCCCATGGTTGGACCACATTGTATTGTTATGCCATTTTCTCCTACTTTTGTTGCTCCTCCCTTTGTTAGCGTCTCTGCTGCATGATTGACATATAAAATACATCAACCTCATACATAAAACATAATTTCTTTTTATTGAATGAAAATTTTATTTATAAATATGGACATATAAGTTTCAATTAAAAAAAAATTCATCCTCGGTGCACCAAAAAAACCGGAATGCACCGGACACGATGCGCCACAAAACAGAAAAGAATCAACCATGGTCCATACACCTACATGATGCACCTCTCTCGGTTTGCATGCATACAAACACATTGGTTATTTTATTTTCAATGTGATGTGTCGAGACAACATTTCTTATTGATGCATATGTATAACCTGTTCGCATCAAAATGGAATGTTTAGGTTATTGAACGCACCGAGATATATTTTTTTAATATTATGCGTGTGTTGTGTTTGGTAAATATAAATTCATCGGGGAGTAAGTTTTACCAATTGCGTCGTCATAAAAAAATGTAACTTTTCTGAGTTCATTCCAATTTACCAAATGCACTGACAAAACAACAGTGCGTTAAATTAGCGAATTGATTTGTGGTGCACCCTGTAAATTTACAAGGCGCACTATTCTCGATGCAAGTTGAACTTGTCAAACATACCACATGAGAAAAAAAATTCTAAAACAATGAATATTTTTACTTAATTTTAAATTCTACTCTCTGCTAAAAATTTAAATTTGAGAGAAACATAAACATTACATGAACATTTTCTCATTAGGGAGGCGTGGTTACCACGTAAATGAAAAAAAAATCATCACCGTTTGAGAAAAATTAAAAGCCATGCAATTAGCACCAGACGAAAGGATGTTGAGCAAGGGAAGCACTCGCGACAAGGCGCTTGACAAAGGCAAGAGTAGCACTGATGCTTGAGAGATCTACAAAACTGCAAATGGTAAAAGTGAATTTTACGACCGGTATGTTTTTTTTTATTTAATCTTGTTCTGGGGCGCTCTTGTAACACCGATGTGTACTATTTCCTAAGTGAACTTTAAAAAAAAAAATTAAAAACCATATCGATGTGCCCCTTGGTAATTATGTACTAGGGCGTTTAAATACATCACTAGCACTCGTGCGTCATGGGAATATAGCACAAAAATGGTGAAAATAAATTTTACAACTGGCATTTTTTAAATTTAACGTTTGTCTGGTGCTATCGAGTAGTATAAGCATTGGTGCGTCTTATATAATAGTGCAACGTTGTTTTTATTTTTATAAAAAAATAACCCTGTAATAATGCACCACTCTCTATTAAGAACCGGGGCTTTTCATTCAATTACCGACATTTGAGCATATAATATAATAAGCGCACCATTATTTTTAAGTTAAAAACCCTAGAACAATGTGATTTGTTGTTTATGCATTGGTTTGTTCGTGCACTGGTCTAACATCGAAGCGTCGTCAGAGTATAGCACCAGACTAGGCAAAATGAATTTTACAACCGACGTTTCTTTAAATTTAACCTTTTTTCGGTGCTATCAAGTAGTATACACAGTGCACATTATATATTTGATGCACCATAAAAAAACACCATATGTTATTAAGCGTCGATGCTTATAAATATAGTAATGCAACAATGTATTAGTGTATTAAAAGTGCAATGTTAAAATATATCACCCCTCCCAACTCCACCCGTAACCTCGACTACAAATAAATTTTTAGACTATTTTTATAAGGCTTTGCCCAAAACCTTAGCCTTTTCCTTATAGTGAATATAACTCATATACAAACCTTTTTAATTTTAATTCAAATTTAACCAAGTGCGCCAATATCACACTTCAAAAACATAAGGTCAAAATATAAACCCTTTAGGTATGAATTGAATCATTGTATGAGTGCGATTCCGTACCGAGACAATCTGATTTCATAGAGTTTCATAATATATAATAAAAATTAGAAACATTTTATGGGACGCTCCGACCTGTGACTGACATGTGAACCTTGTACGAAGATTTCGGGTCTTCCCCTGGAACGACCGACCACCTCTTCAGTGCGCATGGGTTTTCCAAAATCTTCCTCTCGAAGCATAACTTTCTGTCTGTACAAAATATATTTAAAATATATTTTATATATTTAAAATAAAATCAACTAAACGATTCGTTCATTGAGAGGATACAATAAAAGAAACGATTCGTTCATTGAGAGGATACAATAAAAGAAACGATTCGTTCATTCACACGAAATTCGCAAAAGAAACTCGAGGAATTTTATTTTATATGATAAATCGTACGCGTAGGGTTCCTCCCATCATTTTCACTCATTATGAGTCAGTCAGTTTTGGATTATACTTGGGATTGACATGATTATTTTTCTCGAAAGTTTTATTTCAATTTATATGAAAAAAATTCCAATACTTATCTCTTAATCATTTCATCAATCCAACTCAACTTTTATTATATAATATTAAAAACAATTTCAAGCATGTGGCAAAGTTTATAATGCGATACCTCCGAGCATCGACAAAAACTAGCATTCCTCATATGGACCAATAACTGTAACCGATCACTGTTGTTTCAATTCAAAATTCCTAACCAATTATCTTCAGAGTTGTCTAATTCGTTGGGATGTAGATTTTTTAAATTAAAATTTAGAAAATCAGAATGTTGAAGTGTTTGAATTGTTTTTTAATAGTGGAAATAGATTCAACACTATCAAAGACACTTAAAATTTTAAAGTTTGATGACTGTAACCTAGATTTTTAAAAATTTTGGAGAGTATAATGCGATATTTCCAAAGCATCTATAAAAAACTAGCATTCATCATATGGACCACTAACTTCAAGGATCACTGTGATTTCAAATAAAAATTGGGCAACCAATTATCTTCAGCCTTGTCTAATTAGCTCCCATGGTAAATTTCTTTGAATCAAAATTCAAAAAATCAGAATGTTGAGTATTTGAATTGCTTTTTTAATGGTGAAATAGATTTAACAACATCAAGAACCATAAGGCACCCAAAATAAGGAAATAGATTTAACAATTTCAAAAACCCTAAAGCACCAAAAATGGTAAAGTTTGACAGCTGTAACCCATCCAAATTTTATCATAATCTTGCAATAATTTCCATTATTTTCCGCATTAAATTATGGACTCTTTAAACTAAACTATTATCTTACCGAAGGACAAAAAGTGGGGCCTACTTCACTTTTTCAAGAAGCAAACAACACGTTCACTCGCACATATGAAGACCAGTTTCTACACAGGGAAAACCCTCTGTCAACAGGTTAACCTTCCCTCTTGGCCTCTCTTGTATTGGAAGAACAATACACAATTCCTTAATTAGCACGTCTCCTCTAAGACCTCCCTAAAATCCGCGCTTTCGATACGGATTCACCACCTATATACGGACTCCACTCAGGTTTCGCATTAGTTTAATCAAGTCATTCCACCGCTGCGCGTTAGACATCGTTAACGGTTATTCAGTGAGATTTTGCGTTACCATATGGATAAAGCTCCAGAGGATAACCTAGCACACCGAGATTGCGGACAAATGCGCCACCAATTTAGGGGAATTCGAATGCGAAAATGGGGCAGTTGGGGGTCCGAAATCCGGATGCCCAAGAGCAGAACGAAGATATGGCTTGGCTCCTACAGAACCGCCGAGCAAGCCGCCCGCGCTTACGACGCCGCAGTTTATTGCCTGAGAGGCCCCAACGCTAAATTCAACTTCCCTGGTTCTGTGCCCGCCATTCCGTCAGCGTTTTCTCTTTCCCGTCGGCAAATTCAGCTCGCCGCCGCTAGATATGCACGGCAAGAACTCCCTTCGAATTCGAGTTCGACTTCGTGCGCTCCACAGAATAACAATGACAAAAGTAATGAGAAGGTCAGGGAGGAGCCCGAACACCCGTCGCGGTCATCTTTGGTTTCAGAAAAGGTGTTAGAGACCGACAGTAGCCAGAAGATATCCGGGGAGTTGAGCATGGCGTTGCATGAAGGTCTGTTTGATGGCAGTGACTGCCTGAATTTGGAGAAATTACCATCGATTGATGAGGCGTTGGGCTTGAGCGCGATTCCGACGTGGCAGGAGGCCGAGCAGGATGAATACTTCTGGAACTTGTGAAAAGTCTGAATTACTTACTAAGTACGGAAGGCAATATCTCTGCGTTCGAATGTCAAATCACTGGGTGCCCGACTCGCATCCACCGTTGAAATTCCGGTCACTATTTAACTATCGTTTCGTTTACATTCATCAATTTTACCAATAATTTTATCTCATATCATGTCTCACAGTAAATTTCGAGCCTCTCTATTTTGTACACCGAGTGGCATCTTTTACTGTTCCCTCGATCGTGATATATTGACAAAAGATTCTCACAGCATGTTGCCAGGAATCTCACGACACATCATCCCCACCCCCCGGAGGGAGCTTCGTGAATAGTGCACTAACTATGTACCAATGGGTTAAAGGGGAATGTGGTGTTCAGAAAAGATTTTAATATTATTGTTATATATATTTTTAAATATTCTTAAGAGGAAGAATCGGTAATTGGGTGTTACTATCTGTTTGGACATGGTAACTATTCCCACGAGATTTCAATTTAGAATATTGTAAGACATTTAGTTTACTTTACATTTTCAAAGACTTCTCCACAAAGTTATTATTTAGGTATCTTATTTCATTTCAAATATAATTCAATGTTTATGTAATTAAATTAAACACTTTTAAGTAAGTATTAAATAGTTAGGGATTTTAGTATAATTTAAAATTGTTTTGTTTGGTTAAAAATGTGTTTTTCTCGGATATATGTAAATATTAAATAGGTATTAAATATTTATGGACCTTATTATACTTTAAAATTGTTTTGCTTGGTTAAAAACTTGTTTTTCTCGGACGTAATGAAACAGGTTAACGGCCTAAGACTTAGAAGCATATGTTAGGAGTGAAAATATGCCTCTTTATGGACCACCAACACGTTATTCTAGGTGGTGTGGTTTTTCTTGAATAACGAGGATGAGTAAGTCTGCATTCGTGGGTAGCAGCCAGAGATGGTTGTTCTCACTGTTAGTTTGAAAACTACGTTATGATAGGTTTTCCCACCCTTTTTGAAAAAATATTTAGTTAGAAAAGGCATTTGCAAATTTGTATTTATGTATGGTGTTTGCTTTTGCATATGCTTTTGAATGTATTTGGTTTGGATAATTGCATTTTGAATGTTTTTTTAGTAGATTAGGGCTACGTTTTCTATGGGATGGAGTAAGAGTTAAGGGCCTCATGTTGGCGATCGTCCTAAAGAATCGAAAAACTGGAGTCCCAGGTACGGGTGCGCCTATGTTGCATGATGCGGCGAAAAACCAGAGTCCCGGGTATGGGTGTGCCTATGTTGCACGATGCAGCGGGCATTCAAACTTAGTGGCGGTCCCCCGCTAGACTCGTTTAGTTAAAATCGTACAAACAAGTTTGGCTAAAGTTGTGCAGACATGTTCGGTTAAAGGCATGTAGACGAGTTCAGTTAAAGGCATGTGTACGAGTTCGGTTAAAGGTGTGCATACGAAGGTCGGTTAAAGGCACGCATGGTGGATGAGGGACCCAGTTATAGCGAACGGGAAACACAGACATAAAGTTGGGTGGACATGGTGAACGGGGTGCACATCCAGGTAGCGTGCGCCAACACCCAAGCGCGTGCGGGTCGATCATGGGTAACAACTACGGGTCGAATCGATTCAAACAATGGATAAGGGGTATGTCAACTAAAGTGCGCAAATTAGCTAAGGGTCGACTCACCCAAACGACACGACCCTTAGTAAAAGGATTGGAGGTAAATATGCATATGTAGAGCGAGGGGAGCTCGCTCCAAGAGGAGATCAATCCAACCACAAATACAACAATGACACTTAATCATAGACACAAAGGCAATGGGCAAAGTGGGAAGTTTAGGTAACAGGACAAATTTTGGGTCTCAAGCAGGGAACCCATCGCGACAGGGTGACCACACATAGGTAGGTTGGCTGCGCCATGCTCCCGCTGGCAAGTGCGAGTGACTAAACAAAGTTTCTATAATTCGGTTGGGCAAGTATTTTTTTTGTTGGTTTAAAGTTTTGGGTTCCCACAGGGTGTGGGTCGCTGCTACACAAAGTAGCATGAGCTACACGATAGAGGCATCAGTTGAGCCAACAGGGCACAATATGCATAAGAATTCGGGCTACTGTTGCACGACAAGCAGGGAGTGTCAAGGCCGCAGTGCAGAACACTACAATAATTTGGTCAACTTGGGCAAGTTAGGCTGCACGAATGTGTAAAATTATTTGTACTTGTAAATTTGCAGAATTTTATAAGTGATTGGGTAAACTTGTTCGGGAGTTGCCCCTTCGTTTATAAATTATGTAAATTCCTATACATTGTGCCTATATGTTATTTCCGCTGCGTAATGAGAATATAAATGAGTTGAAGTATAATTATTTTTGATCCATATGTGTAAGAAGAAGTGAACACTTAACGAAAATTAACTAAGTTTTGAAAGTTAGGCATAGTTCCTAAACTCAAGTAGTGGGAAACGAAAGAGTTAGGTGGTACCAGACCGTGCTCAAGTGTGGTTGGAAGTCACCACTAACGTGAGGCTATGACAAGATTGATATATGCTTATAACCAAGATTATGTAAAATTCAATAATTACATATTAAGTATTAATATTATTATATAATAGTATTTAGTAATCATAAATTTAGATTAAGTATTTAATGATTCAATGTTAGTGTTGAGTATATGATTTAATGATTATACTAAGAATGAAGTAGATCATTACTGAATAAAAAATATGTATATTTCAAACTTCTAATGTAATCTATAGAATTTTATTATAATTAATATAAAATTCAATCTTTATACGTTCATTATATACATTAAAAATTTTAATGTAATATTTAAAATTTTATTATAATTAATATAAATTTTAATCTTTATACCTTGATTATATACATTTTACATAGAAATCCATAAAAAAACACAGAATTATGTGTTTTAAAAAAGGCGGCCAATTACAATGCAAAATTCTCAAATTAAAAGTGCATATCAAGATAAAAAAAAGCAAATTACAATACAAAATTCTCACAATAAAAGAGCATGTCAAAAGAAAATGAATGTAACCTTTCCTTTTAATTATGATTTCAACTCGAATACATTAGTTTTTTATAATAATTATTAAAAAAATAATAAATATTTTAATAAATATTTGTTTAAAATAAAGGAAAAACGTTACCATATTCAAAATTTCAAATAACTAATATTATTTAAAGCATAATTTCTACTTCTTCGTCATGTCCTTGAATATGTCTAATGCATTCCATCCCATAAAAGAACAAACATTTAACTAATATAAAATAATTTGAAAATAATAACCAATATATTATATTTTAAAAATTTAATACAAATTATTAAAATTATAAGTTAAATTAATTTAAAATGATTTATTAAATTTTTTTTCTTCTATTATATTAGAAATATAACATTAAATATATGTATTATGTAAAAAAGTCTTCTACTTAACATTCAGTTTATGAAGTAGTTACTATGCATACCTAGTTTTCAAAATATCATTATGGAAATGGCGTATAAAAATTTCGATCTTTTTCATGTCCACCAAAATCAGAATAACAATCACTGTTGTTTTCGTCTCGTTAAGACAAATCTAATGGTATACAATTTTTCCTCAATCTGACCTCCAGATTAAGAGATATCACCTCTCAAAGAATACATCCTTCCACATCATCAAGCTGCCATGTGGGTGTCCACCATTAGCGTGTGTGGCAGTCGAGCTCTTGTACCAGTCGGGGTTGGTTCCACTAGTTATCTTCCTAGTGAATTTTCTTATTACACTATCCTACACTACTGAGGTCTCAATGGTGGGTTGGACTGTCAAATGGGATTGCCTTCCCACCAATGGCTATCTACATTAGTGTAGGCCTTGCCACGCACCCACCTTACATTATCTCGCTCGCACCTTCCTAATGGTTTCCTAAGAGTGAACCTTTACTAATCACCAAGGCCTCATTGTCTGGATTATGTGTGAAGTGGGCCAAACAACCTATGTTCCCCATTGGTTCACTGCTCCATGACTGGGCTGACACCACAATCTCTGCCACATCACCACAACTCATTCATCCCAATGTTCCTTCACTTGCCCCTCTAGGCTTGAACTTGCGGGTTGACTTATATGTGGGTTAGCACAATGCCTACTCTATAGCTTAACAACCCTGTACTAGGTGAAAACACAAACCCTACTATGTAGGAAGTTCCTTAAGTAATCTCTCCATGTTAATTAAAAGGGTTTTATTTGCCAATGGTCATAGGTTTTAATATAGATCCATATGGATCCTTCCACTGCGGATGGCATTTCATAATATCTTGTATTATTTACATATGTGATGATAACATTATAGATAAGGATTTTCATATAGATTATTGTTTCATTCCTAGGTCATAACATAATCCTTTTTATCATGTAAAAATTACACATTATGTTTCTCTTTATATGTTATGAACAACACCAGTAAGAATTTCACACAACACTTCATTTCCAGTCCAGAAGCACGCCCTTGTTTGACATATTTAAAAACATTAATCAGCACATAGATGTGGTATATGTGTGTGTGTGTGTGTGTGTGTTTATTCAACATAACTGCGAGTGTCATTTGCACACATAGGTGTAAAGACATGCTCATTACATTAAGAACACTGTTATAGTCTAGAAATCTAGAGCCATTTCAGACTAGAAATGAGCATTTAAACAAGTACAAAAGGATACTTATATTTAAATTTGCACGGAAACTGAATATGGGACAAGGACTCTCCACCAATACTTAGATAGATGGAGTCAATCTCACTTGTAGTTTTCAGCCCTGAGCCAAATTCTAGATATTGACGGGTGCTTTCTTGTAGGACTATAACACCAATCAATTGGTGGAACAGTGACTCTAGAGGATCTTTGTCCTCAATCCCACTAGTTACTTATTGTAGTAAGAAATGCATAGGGAATCCAGATGTTCAACACCTCCACCCGCAAGAGTAATACCAAGGATTCACTTCCTTCCTAGGAAGTCCAAAATCCATTGCAAATTTTTACTAAAGCCCTGGTCTCTTCCCAATATGTCCAAGGCTCTAGGGACTATTATCTCAACCCACAAGCTTCGGGGGACCAGAAGACCAGTCCCTTCACTTCTCTCCACTTCTCTTATGCAGTTCGTTTCTATCCACATATCCCTACTGACTGGAACCAAAATGGTTACTCTACCTCCAAGAATGAATGAGAGAGAATCATTGAATCCCCCATTTTCCTTTGATGTTTCTTTACCTTGTTTTTCAAGGATTTTCCATTCTTGTCCTTGCTGCCTTACATAGTCTCATCCTCCATAAACTTACATGTCCTCTTTCCTTATTAAGTTTCTCAAGAACATGGGCGTATGTAATTTTTCAGAGCCCACTTAATTTAAGAAACAATCCAATAAAATCATGCACTAGCCATCCTTTAATGGTTGTCCAAACAATTTAGAATTTCTACATAGGTGAACCCCAACATACCAAACAAGTAATCCTCCTCCTCAACTCTACAATCAATGTCCCTTTGATTCAGTCCCCATTTTAGATTTTTATTTCTATAAAAGATCTTTACATCACATTTTTATGAGAGAACCATGGGTGGGGTTGTCACAAATTCATACCCATTGAGGGAACACTACCCTTTGTGTTATTTTTCCCATATGCAACAACATAAATAAAACACAACACATACTATTTTATGGAGCTTTATATGAACATCTCTATATAGTATTTACAAAACATATACACATTTTCCTTAGCTAGCAGAAAAAGAGGTATAATTAATTTTCATGGCATCAACCATTTCTCATGTTGCCTCCTCTAGCCCAAAGTTCTTCCATTTCACTTTTACTTGCTCTATGGCTTGATTACGGGGCATGAAGCTCCTCCCGTCCAGAATACACAATGGATCTAGATGGAACTCTCCTTTTGGTTCCACCTGTAGCACATACCAATCAATCATGTGATTAGAATCATTCCCATACCTTTTAAGCAAAGAGACAAGGAAACAATCATGAACTCTAACTAATGAAGATAAATCCAACCTATATGCCACCAATGCAATCCTCTCAAGGATCCAAAAAGACCCATAATATTGTGGTGCCAATTTGGCACATGTCCCAATATTTAGGGATCTCTTCTTGGTTTTAATTTTCATATAAACATGCTCCCCAACATGGAACTCTTTGTGCACCCTGTGCTTATCTGGATAGCTCCTCTGTCTATCATGTGCTACCTTCAAATTATGTTTTATGATCTAAACTTGTAGGTCCTTTTCCTTCAGCATATTAGGTCCTACAAGGACCCTATTCACTTGATCACTCCATCTAATGGGAATGTTGCAATTCCCTCCATATAATGCCTCAAATGGGCTCATCTTTATGCATTTTTTCTATCCATTATTGCATGCAAATTCCACAAGTGGAAGATATTATTCCACTTCTTGGCCTAATTGATTACATACATCCTTAACATGTCCATAAGGATTATGTTAGTCATCTCTGTTTTCCCATATGTTTGTGGATGATATGTTGTACTAAATTCCAATTTTGTTCCAAATCATGCAAATAGTTCCTTACAAGACCTTGAAGTGAACCTAACATCTTTGTCTGGCACAATTTTCTTGGGGATACCATGTAGCCTCATATCTCCTTTATGAATATTTGTGCCATGCCACTTGTAGAGTTAGTGGACTTGAATGCTACAAATGAGCTACCTTGCTCAACTTATCAATCACTACCATGATTACATCATGCTGCTTAGATGTTCTAGGCAATCTTGTGATGAAATCCATAGAATATACCTCCCACTTCCATTTCAGAATGGGAATAGGTTGCAACAAACCTATTGATTGCTTGCACTCGACCTTTATCTTTACGCATTCTATGCATTTTTCCACAAAATTAACCACTTCCTTCTTCAAATTCGGTCAATAATAGTACCTTTTAATGGCTATAAGGGTCTTTTGATACCCTTGATGGCCTGAATAAGGCTTAACATGGAACTCTTTCATTACCAATACTTTTATTTCATTATTGTTAGGCAGATACAATATGTTTTAAAACCTGATTATCCTATTATTAGTGAGGTGATATTCATCATCCTCACCATCTTCCAACAATTTTTCTTTCACTTGATGATACTTTTCACCTTGTTTCCTAACACTTTTGACCCTTCCTACTAGGTCTTTTTTATAAATTATAGTTTCCAAGTGATTCACTTGAATTCTTCTGCTCAAAGCATTGTCAATTCAATTTTATTTTCCTTTTATAAACTTGATTTCAAGGTCAAATTCACTAAGCGTCGCCAACCATGTTGCTTTCATAAAATTCAACATGGCTTGCCCAAAAAAAATATTTGAGTTTGCCATGGTCCATCATGAGTCTAAATTTTCTACCAAGGAGGTAATTCCACCACATTTTCAAGGAATGGATGATGGAAGGTAACTCTAAATCATGAGTTACATAATTCACCTCACGTTCATTTAATTATCTTGACTCATAGCACACTACCTACCTTTCTTACATGCAGACTCCATCGAGTCCTTAGTTGTAGGCATCTGTGTAGAACACAAAATCCTCATTAGGATTTGCATTTCTCAATATGTGTGCAATAATGAGCAACTACATTAACTACTCAAATATTTTTGTACATTGACTAGTCCACTCAAATCGCTTTCCTTTTCTCTACAAAATTATGATGGGATGGCCTATCTTAGATAAATTTATGATAAATCTCTTGTAATATCCTACCAATCCAATGAATGATCTAACTTCATCCATGTTCTTTGGAGTTGGCCACTCCATTATTACCTTGATTTGTTCAGGATCAACTGATATCTCTTCCTTGAAGATTATATGCCCCAAATATTGTATTCGTGATTGGAAGAAATTAGACTTATTGATCTTTGCATAAAGCTTGCGCTCCCTCAATAATTGTAGCATTGCAGCTAGATATTTTTCATGCTCTTCTTTTCTCCTTGACTAATATGTCATCAACGAACACAATGAAAAACTTGTCCAAATAAGGGAGAAACACATTTTTCATGAGACAAATGAACATGGTAAGGGCTTTTGTAAGCCCGAAAGGTACCACTACAAACTCATAATGCTCATACCTTATCCTGAAATCAATTTTATGAATGTCATCCTTGATTCTTACTTGATGGTAGCCTGACCTCAATTCATTTTTGGAGAACTATCAACTCATCAAAGAAGTCATTAATCCTTAGCAATGAGTACCTACTATTGATGGTCACCTTATTTAACCACTTATAATCAATGCATAATATAAGTGTTCCATATTTCTTCTTTACAAAAAATATAGGTTCTCCCCATGGAGACAAACTAGGCCTTATGTAGCCCTTGTCAAGAATTTCATTTAGCTGCAATTTCAGCTCGACCAAATCTAGGTTTCTCATCCTATATTGTGCCTTGGATGTTGGTGTTGCTTCAGATACCATCTTGGTAGAGAAATATTTCTCTCTATGAGGGGGTAATCCAGGAACCTCTACTAGGAAGACATCTACAGACTGCTACAAAATACGGTACCTCTTTAGTAGCTTAGCTTCCTCATCTTCAATTTTACTACCATATTTCTCATTCCTAGGAACTTGCACTACAACAAATGTGCATATTTCCATGTTGCCACATTTGTCTTGCATAGTAGTGATAAACCTTATCACAAAAGGATTTTCCTGCCCTACAACACTCTACTTTCTCCTTGCTCATCTAAGCATCCTATTTCCTTTTTCATAGAAATCTACCTTGGTTTGATGTATGTACAACTACTCCATGCCCAACAATATTCCATACACAACAAATGGAAATCCATTCATGTGGGTTCTTTTGGACATGCCATTGAGCTTAAATACATAGGACCTTAACCAATGTTTGATCTTCCTTTTTGTCATCGTTTCTAGCTAAACCAACCATGGTTCTTCATGTAATTCCTTGATTATATTCCATTTTTCAACAATTTTGGGGCTGACATAGCTATAATTAGAACTTGGATTGATTAAAATGGAAACAATATGATCATGCAACTTACCTTCCATCTCAATGATGGATGCTTGGTGATATGCCTGGTGATTGTCCACTACTCCATAAATTTTAGGCATACTCCAAGCTACCTCATCCACCGTTCAAGCCTCCTAAGCACTGTAAATATGTGGTACGCTATTTTTTTGATGTGGATAGTCTCTTATTTTGTGCTTTTCGCCACACGTATAGCATTTGAGTGGCTGTCGACCTCCAAACCTAGGATGTCCTAACACTAGCTGTTGCACATTTTTCTTAACATCAGCATTAATTTTCTGTTGATATTCTCTTGTATGAGTTGGGTGCTTACCTTCTATCTTTTATATGTTTTCTTGGGCCAAATATTCTTATGTCTAACATTTTTGTTTACCTTCTAGTTTCTTTTGATTTATACACTGTGTTTTTCTTGCTCATAGGAGCGCTTCATCTTTTCGATAACATCCTTTAATGTTGGTGGTTCAAGTAACTCAATTTTATCTATTAATGCCATAAGAAACCCACTGATGAACCTTTCAATGTTGGTTTTATCATCCTTGATATATGGTACATACCGTAATAGCCCTAGGAACTTGGTGACATAGTCCTCATATGATAATTACTCCATCTTGAGTTCATAGAAATCCTTTTCCTTGCCATCATAATAACACTCAGACAAATATTGTTCTATGAAGAACTTCTCAAATTCATCCTCGGTTTGTTCTTTATCAACAATGCCTCCAAAGTTGTTTAAATCCTCCCACAATATATATGTGTTTCCCTTCAGGCTATAGACGATGATTCTAAATTTATATTTTTAGAATAGTCATGTATGCTAAAAAGCTTTTTCATGCCCAACAACAAATATTTTGCATCCTCTTATTACTTCATATCCCCATAAAATGTGTGTGGCTTGGCCTTCTCAAATTCTTCAGTCATGTAATCTTTTCCTTTAATTCTTGAATGATGGTGATGATAATGGTGAGAATGATGGTAGTGACCCTCAGTAGAAAAACTGGATGGTCTTCTAGAATGACGCATATTTGTGCTAGTTCCTCCTCTTATGGTGCTCAAGGGTACATCTCGTGGCACAATGTCCTCACTTCCCTATTTGTGCCTCTTTTTAGACCTGCCACCATCTGCTCCATTGGTGTTTTCTTCTGACTCATGAAGGATTTTATTGTCTCTATGATTAGCCCTCATTTTATATTTCCTCTCTCTCTCCCAATACAAGAGACTCTACGGGATAACTGCAATGATCTTAGCTTGCCTCTCTTGAGCTATTAATAGCCTCTCATTTTCGTCCTTTAAGCTTCTCACTTCAGCCCTCAGGATTCTCAAAGTGTCCACAAATCTCACGAGTGATTCCCTCCCGCTTGGTCCAATGATATTTCATTTTCATTAGCTCCGACCCAGTCACTTCCATATTGTGACTGATCGTAACTAAACTCAACCATTTTGGTCCTCACTGTTGTATTTCCTCTGTCTTATGATGCTTGTGACATGATTTTTACCATACACACTATTATATTTTCATGTACTAATAAAATAAAACACCATAATGATCATGAACCTTGCATTCATGGAGCTTTCCTAGAGAATTTTGTTGTGATAGACCAATCATGTTGGCACGCTAACCATATTTAATAATTCATATGCATCAACCATACAACATGTAATTCGATAGTTACTACATATTTAATAGAAAAACAACAAATTGTTCCCATCTCTGCAGTAAAATTGTCCACATTAGTGCATAATTATGAAATAAGTAACAATTGTTAAATGTACATTCAAGCCTTCCATTTCAGAACTATTATAGCTACCAGTTTAATAAAACATGGTACTTTTGAGTTTACTACTGCTTTCAAGTAGATCAAGTGGTGAATTACCAATTAAGGCTACAAATAGTTTATTTAAACTGGTTTTTAATAATTAAATAATTATTTAATTAGTCTTCTAAACATCATTACTCATTCATGATAGAGCCCATCAAGTCCAATTGTTGAACCTGGATGTTATGATACCACTTTGTAACAATAGCCCTTACGCAACACCCAAAGTAGGTGATGGTTACTATGCATACCAAATATTTAAAACATTATTATGAAAATGGGGTATAAAAATTTTGATGTTTTCGAACTCCACTAAACTCATAATAACCATCAACATTGCATTTGTCTCATTAGGATGAATATGGTTGTATAAAAAATTTCCACAATATAACCTCCAGATTAAGAGATATTGCTTCTCAAAGAATAGGCCCTACCACATCATTGAGCTGCCACGTGGTAGTCCACCATTGGCCTATGTTTAAGTTGGGCTCAGTTCCACTACTTATCTGCTTGAAAAATTTTCTTATTACACCGTCCTGCACTATCATGGTCTCAATGGCAGGCTGATTTTTCATGTTGGGCCACCCTCCCAAGAATGTCTATCTACATTGGTGCGAGCCCATCCATGCACCCACCTTACATGATCTCACTCATACCTTCCCGGTGATTTCCTAAGAGAGCACCTTTAGTAACCATTGAGTCCTCACCATTAGGATTACGTGTGAAGTGGGTTGCATGACCTTCATTCCCCATTAGTCTATTTCCCCACCACTAGGATGACACCGCATCCCATGCCACACCAACCCAACTCCATTCATCCTAGCATTCATCTGCTTGCCCCTACAGGCTAGAAATTGTAGCCTAACCTATCTGTGGCCCTTCCATACACCAATGCAAGTACAACTAGGCTTACATATCTTGTGATTGCAGCCTACCTACGTCATCCCATTGGGTCCTTCTCGAATCATTCATTTGATCCGCCTTGAATTCCTCTAGGGTGAGACTTCTGGGGTGACGTCAAGTGACATTATCCCACATTTCCGTTCCCAACATTGCCTTTCATGTACCCTTTTTTCTTTCAAGATAATGTCTTTAGGAAATATGGTCAGTGGGCCACACTTTCGACCAATGGTATGATTGTTGGTCACACATCATCCTGTTCGATCAATCCCGATTCTCTCCTCTTCCGTACTTCCTCATACCTTCATGTTTACTGTAGTAGGATGGTTTGTCAAGGGGTGTACCTCTGGCCAATAACGTAGCCACTGAGCTAGAGTGTTCACCACTGCATCCTAGATAACACCATACCATAAACCCTTTTATGATGTAAGCCAAATATTTTGGAATAGAGGCTTAGGGCATGTTGTCTTATGGGTGTCGCCGCCAACCAATAGTAGGACTGTTGGGCTTGCATGTCATCCAACTCATCTTGGTCGATTTCATCCCTGTCAATCCCATTGCTGCACAACGCAAACCTGTGGAGTAAATATTTTTGGTTTTTATCTCGTGGCCACATCATCATATCTTCACCTATTCGAGACAAGAGAATAATGGTCATGCCAATGAGAAACTTTCACGACTACGGTTCCACCTAGCTAAAGGATAAAGTTGTCTGAATTATCTTATAAGTCTGGTTCTCCACCCTTCTTGCAACAGTTTAAGCTTGCACTTGAAATCTTCCTTGGAGCATCCAGGGGAATCTTACTAAGCCTTATGCAATGTGACTAATTTGGATTTTACTAAGTATTAAGAGAGCATACACTAGCTTTTCAACACTCACTTTTCGTGGGTCATTTCGACCATGATTCTACCACAAAGGTTCTACAACCTTCAAGGTCGACATTGATGCTTGACGATGACAATGGTGGATTATTAAAACACCTTAGAACATTACCTCTCTCAAGCTTGGGCGAAAGGCACTCCAATTAGTTGTTTGCCCTTTGACATTCCACATATTAGAATAAGAAAATTTAAGGGTTGTAGGGTAGGCACTCCTATAGTCTCTTATGCTGAGGATATAAAGTGAACTCCCAAAGGACGCCACCTATCATACAACACATTGGTAGCTCTAGACTGCAAATAAGATTTGTAAGTAGCTCTGTGGCACTATGCAA
Organism: Pinus tabuliformis; assembly: GCA_031772625.1. Lineage (NCBI taxonomy): Eukaryota > Viridiplantae > Streptophyta > Pinopsida > Pinales > Pinaceae > Pinus > Pinus tabuliformis. The sequence continues at coordinate 443,605,301 of CM062812.1, forward strand.
GGGCTTCCAGGACCTAACCAACTATGTGCTGGTGCTATTCAAAGACTTCGAGAGAATTTGGCTACTGATAGTGATATTCTCCCATTAGCGATGGTGCCTCTAGGGAAAGAATGCGGGCTGATAATAATAGATTTCTAAGGGGCCACTTAATTAAAGAGAATAGTGTTCAAATGGACTCCAAAGAGGAACAAATCCCTCAGCGTTAGAACAATGCATGTTATGTAGCTTGATAAGCTTGTAATTAGGTGAATAAGTATATAGGTCCAAACATAGACCTTGCTAAGTAGGCAGACTCTTATGTAATCTCTTCATGTTAACAGAAAGGGATTTTTAAACCAATTGTTCCAGGTTTTAATACAGATCTTTAGGTATCCTTCCACTGTTGGTGGCATTACATAATATCTTCTATTATTTACATATGTGTTGTTAACATCATAGACAAGCACAAATTATTTTTTTAGTCCAAGGTCATAGCATAATACTTGTTATCATGTAAACATTACACATTTTGTTTCTTATTATATGTTATGAACAACACTAGTAAGTAGTTCATACAACACTTCATTTCCATTCTAGAAGCACACCCTTGCTTAACTTATTTAACAAAATTATTCATAACATAGATTCAATAAATGTGCGTGTGTGTGTGTTTATTCAGCATAGGTATGAGTGAATTTTTTTGAGAGGGGTGTAACCACATTTTCATTAGATTAACAACACTGTTCAAGGCAAGAAATCTAGAGCCATTTCAAACCATCAATGCATCACAAATTCATTTTCATTTAAGCACTAAAAAGGATATTTATCTTTAAATTTGTAGGGAAAATGATTATGGGACAAGGACTCTCCACCCAACCTTAGGCAATTGCATCCAAGCACACTTGCAACTATCACCCCTAAGCTAAATTCCAAAGATTAAGGGGGGATTTCATATAGGAATGTAACACCAATTTTCTAGTTAGAATAAGGACTCCAAATGATCTTTATCCTCAATCACACCAGTTGCCTATTACAGTAAGAAATGTGCAGGGAATCTAGAGGTTCTCCACCTCCACCCTCAAGAGTAATACCATGGATTTATCTCCTTCCCAAGAATTCCATAATCCATTGCACATGTTAACTCAAATTTTGGTCTCTTCCCAAGTTGTTCAGGGCTTCAGGGGCCACTATCTCAATCCCTAACCTCCATGGGACTAGAAGACTAATCCCTTCACTTCTCTTCTTCAAATTTCTTCTTTTCTATGCTCTCGACTGATTGTTACTCAAATGATTACTCTACCTCTGATAACGAATGAGAGAGAACCATCGAATCTCCCCTTTTTCCTCTGTTGTTTATTTTCCTTATTTGGCATAGATTTTCCATCCTCGTCCTTATTGCCTTAGCCAGTTTCATACTCCATAAATTTTCCTATGTTATTTCCTTATTGAGGTTCTCAAACACATGGGCATATGTACATTTTTACAACCCATTTACTTTAAGAACTAGTCCATTAAAATCATGCACCAACTATCCTTTAATGACTGTCCAAAAACTTAAAATTTTCTATAGAAGAAAACCTCAGCATCCCAAGCAAGAACTCCTCCACCTCAACTCTAGAATCCATGTCTGTTTAACTCAATCTTCTTTTTAGATTTTTATTTCTATATAATATATTTATAATGTATTTTTATGAAAGAGCCATGGTTGTGGTTGTCACATGTCACCAGCTAGCACCAAATTAACAAGTGTTGCACAACAACATAGTCCATGCCACACAAATTTGCAAAAATATATTACTTAATTATTAACATGAACGAAGTTATTACAAAAGCATTTAATTCAAGAGTCTAACAATATACATTATTTAAAATACTTTAATCTTATACTGATATTTAAAGTTTGAATCCCAATAAGAAAGATGTAAACATTCCCTCACAAATGAGTTCAAGAGTGGAGCTTTCCTCAAATATAATTGTAATAATGGTATTCAACAATCTTATATATATATATATATATATATAGAGAGAGAGAGAGAGAGAGAGAGAGAGAGAGAGAGAGTTGTTTTGGTTTATTTAATAGGAAAAAAGTATATACAACATTTTATATGAAATAGAAGAGTTATATTTAAGCATTGTATGTGTTGTTTAGAAAATTAAATAAATTTAACAAATGGTTATATGTCATTGAGTTTGCTCAATAACATATAACCATCAATATTGCATATAGCTTATAAATAAACTTTAAAAAAAATATGAACTTTAGTTTTCATGTTAGATATTTGAATACAATCTTTACTAATAAATTTAATAGACTTATTCAAAAGAAAAGTGACTAATAAATATATAAAACCACTGTTACAATTTTTACTAGTGACTAAAACAAATACCATTTCTAGAATTGATCTGGAATACCATCATTATTATATAAATTAAACGAAATTAGTAAAAAAAAAAAATACTGGCTAATAATATTTTTTTTAAAACTGATAAGTTAAAAAAAAAGCTCATGCTTTTCTAACAAATTTATGATCAAATATAAATAACAATAATTTAAAAATATACATAAAATAAATTTTAAAAGTACTTATATTTTTAAAATTATAATTTTTTTTTAAGAAACTGATAAGTTACCCCAAAAAAACTCATGTTTTTCCAACAAATTTACAATCAAATACAAATAATAATAATTTAGAAATACACATAAAATAAATTTCAAAAACACCTATATTTTTAAAATTATTTCAAATATTAAAATACAATGTCCAGTAAACAAATTTAATAAAGCTAATAAAGAGAAATTTGGCTAAAACATTGATACAACGACCCTTGTAATTTTCCAAACAAACTTATTTAAACCTACTGCACGAAAATACAGATAAAAAGAGTTCATATGCATACTAAATAGATATTTTAAATAAAAAAATGCAATATCAACGTCCAAAATACATTGTTCATATCTATAGCAAAATAGGTATTGTAAATAAAAAATATAGTATCAACGTCCAAAATACATGGTTCATATCCATAGAAAAATAGCTACCGTAAGTAAAAAATATAGTATCAATGTCGAAAATCGATTATAACTAGAGGGAAAGGAGACCAAAATATTTCTATTTCTATCTAGGAGACAGATATAGGATTTCACTGAAGACGCCTTGGTCGGGTGGTGGATAGCCTCGGTCACCCCCATAATTTCGACATTGTGAAGGGCCGAAAGCCAACACGGGTCATCTCGGTTTCATTTCATTCAACAACGAATCTCGACTATTTACCTGCTACTGCAATTTAATCTAAGATATTTGAATACAATCTTTGATAATAAATTTAATAGAATTAATCAAAGGCAAAAAAATCATTTGAATACAATTTTTGATAATAAATTTAATAGAATTAATCAGACAAAAAATACTAATTAATAATTTTGTACAATAGGTTTAATAATTTTGTATAAGTTTTAAAAAACATGTATATTTTTTTAAGAAATATATGATAAGGTATAACTAAGTGCTACATAATAGTTAGTATCTATTTTTTAGTAAATATATGATAATATATAACGAAGTGTTACATAATGATAAAATATAACCAAGTGTTACATAATAATTAGTATCTATTTCTTAGTAAATATATGATAAGATATAACTAAGTGTTACATAATACTTAGTACCTATTTCTTAGTATATAGAGAGGAAGGTTTTCATTTAGATATCTATAGATTTTGAGTCATTAATTTATGTCTTTATATCTCCAAATCTTAGGTCATTAATTTTTGTAGGTTTAATAACTTTGTACAACAATTTTTTATAAGTTTAAAAAAACATGTATATTTTTTTAAGAAATATATGATAAGGTATAACCAAGTGTTTCATAATAGTTAGTATCTATTTCTTAGTAAATATATGATAAAATATAACGAAGTGTTACATAATGATAAGATATAACCAAGTGTTACATAATAATTAGTATCTATTTCTTAGTAAATATATGATAAGATATAACTAAGTGTTACATAATACTTAGTACCTATTTCCTAGTACATAGAGAGGAAGGTTTCATTTAGATATCTATAGATTTTGAGTCATTAATTTATGTCTTTATATCTCCAAATCTTAGGTCATTAATCTATTTCTTTACTTGAGAAAAAGACCAATTTTAACCTATCAAAAATAATCTTAAAATACTTTAATTATAATTATTATAAATAATATAAAAATACTTATTAATAATAATAATAATAATAATAATAATAATATATTTTATTATTATTATTATATTTTTTATTTTTAATAATAATAATAATATACTATATTTTTCACTTAATAATAATTGAAGAAGTTATTGATTTTTTAAAAAAGAATATTTTTAATATATTAAACCGTTTAAAAGTTCATATTCAAATGATGTGTATATGGTTTTATTGAAAGTTTTTAGTCTGAAGAATATTACTTTCTTCAGTACAGTGGTAATTAAAAAAACAAGAGCCTTTAAATTTGTTGAATTATCACCACCATCCCTAATATAAAAGTACATTTATATGGTCATTTATAAAGGAAAAAAACAAGGGTCTTTAAATTTGTTGAATTATCACCACCATCCCTAATATAATAGTACATTTATATCGTCATTTATAAACAGAAATTTTCTTGCTTATATGGAAGAGCGTTTGGAATGTTCTTAAATGCGGAGAGCATACAATTTTAAAGTAAAACAATAATGAAATAAAATCTATGATATGATATGATCGCATAAAAATTCAAAATATTAAAGGAATTATATAAAAGAAATACATGGTAGCAAATTCACATGGTTTTTTAACACATATTAAACATTCTATATACAAATATGGACAAAGAAACTATTATAAAACCTAATCGTTAAATTAATTGATCTAAATGCCCCCCGCCTTCTAGTATTATATTCCTGGCTTTTCCCATCGTATTTAATAGTTTTTCAAATTTGTTGCTTCACATAGTGTGAAAATATTTCAATTTTATATAGTTGAATATACTTAAATATGATTTTATTTAGAAATTTATTTTATTAATACTATTCACTTTGGGTAGGTAGCAGCGCTACAATTTTGAAATATTTTATCATAATTAAATAACAAGAGTGAATTTAAATTTTGAATTTATAAGAGAGATTGTATTGGATTTAAATGATTTACCTAATGAAAAGGATTTAAATTTTTTTATTTATTAAATTAGGAAAAAAATAGATTTAAATAATAATTATAAATTAAATAATTTTTAGTCAAATTTATATGTTACAAAATACTTATATATATAATAAAAATTTATTTTTGAGCATTTCTATATCAGGGATCATTTTAATGCTGGTCACAAATTGTTCACATGCCAAAATATATTATTAGAAAAAGTTTAATATAAGGTTATACTATTACATTTAGATCGAGGTATCTTTATTTAGGAAGGAACTTAGATCAAAATATCTTTATTTATGAAGGAATTAGAAAATGAATTTGACAATATTATGTTTCTGTTTTTTATTGTGGTTTTCATTTGGAAGTGAAACACCCACACAAAACACATAACACACAACTAAAAACATTGTATTTGCTTGACTACAAGTTTCCTAGAATAGTTAGACTGTGAGTGTAAATTTTAAGTTGTTCATTTGGTTTTGTTGTTTATTTATATGTTTGTATTATTATTAAAGTGAGTTTGTTATGATTTTATTCAATATTATTTTAATATACACTAGTTTTGTTGTATATATATAATTTTAGTTGCTTTCAGTTTTTGTGGTTGAAAAACTTTTGCTATTAAGAAGTCATGGATTCAATTCTCTTGACACTCGCGAGTTGACGCTCTATGTTTGAGCTAAAAGAAAATGATATACTTAGCCGTTACCAATCTGTAGAATATATATATATATATATATGTGTGTGTGTGTGTTTATTTGTTTATATATGTGTACAATAATTTATATCTACATTGATCTTATTAAATTTTGCTTTAGAGAATGTAATGTTAAAAGAAGATCTACAATATCCATTTATTATAAGTTTAGTCTTTTAATTTTTAAGAGTTTTAGATGCTAGGCATTCAATCTTGTCAATATTAGTGTATATACATGATCCAAACCAATGCTAAAATATATGTTGTGAAATGCATATTTTATCTTTAAATCCTATAGTATATTAGATTATATAAATAATAATATACATCATATTAGATAATGTAAATAATAGTATAAAACATATTAATTAATCTATTTTTGAGTTATTATTCGCGACATTCAATAATTTTACTTTGTTGGTATCTTGTGTCCTATAAGATAATGTTAGTCATTTCTCATAGATAGAAATGCAGTCAAAGATGCTTTTAAAGTTATGATGATTTTATTGTAAGTGTTTGTGCAATTTTAAACCAAAATTTAGCATTCAATAAATTATTTTTGTGTTATGGTCATTTTGTTTTTATTTCTTATGATAAATATGTCAAATTTTTTAACATAGATGCCTTATTGAAAAGTAATTTTATTAATGAAAAATTTATTGGTGAAAGGTTAATTTCTCATAGAAACCAGACTTTAAAAAAGTAAATTTTAAGCATAACATTTTTTCACGGGAAACATAAAAACCCAAAACTTAAAAAAAATAAAAATAAAAGGTTGGACAAGTTTAAAAAAAAAAAAATCCAAATTATAACCATGCTCAGAGGTCTTACCACACCGCACACCGTGGCTTCGGTACATCTCTTTCCAATGGTACGATTCCTCCTGCGTTGCATCACATTGCGTCACGTACTCTACAATATCATATGATATGGAACTGGGCTAAAATAAAGGATGAGTTGACGTGTCTTTAAAAAGGACCTAATTTGAGTAAGAACGCAAAGAGAAATAAGTTGATTATTATGGAAACAACTACTTGGCTAAGCTGAAGAGCCAAAAATAAGTTGATTATTATGGAAACAACTACCTAATTGATCCCAAAATATCAATGCCAAATACTCTGGAAATTTATTACTGCCAGTGATCTGAAACATGATATTGTGGCCCTCATAGCGGCACGATGTGCTGAAATCAAGCCATCAAATTGGGTGAATTCAAGTGTGTATGTGTGTTATATTGATCTGACAATTCAAATTTTGCATACCATTTATACTCAATGCCCACCCCTCGCAATATGATTTTGCTAACTTTCTCTCTATGCGCAAGCTTAGAGTAGCCTTGAAAGTTCATGACGGAATCAATTCTGTTGCCATGCCGGTAATCAGTCACAACAATCCCTCGTTTTTGCATAGATATTTATTCATGCATCTTACCTATGATTTCATCAATATGAATATGTAAGAGTAAATCTTCAAATTTATCAAGATTGAAAAATCAATAATGAACGTGGATACCTATCGTCGAATTTGTAGCAACTATAATTAAATGGTTTTGAATCTGGATGATAATGGTTACCATGTAGCAAGCACCGCATCCGATGCCATTTCTGTATAGTTGAGCAAAGACAGCTACATCCCCTCCATTCATATTTTTATCAAAGTACCCATATCCACATGATCCAGCTGCACTCATGTGAGGCAACACTCTGCATTTGTGTGTTGGAGTGATGAAGAGAGATGTTGGCAGCCGAGGAAATGAATTAGATCCTAGCAATGCCCCCATTGACCCGGAAATTAATCAGGCCAACAATGGCTGACTTATTCACAAACCACTAGCTTAGAATTTGCAATAGAAAAAATAAAACCACTAACTTAAGAATTTGCAATAGAGAAAACAAGGAAATAGAGCAAATGCAGCGCTGAACCGTCCATGGATATGGAATAACTGGAATCCCAACAGGCAGGGGCACTGAATCAAACTAGAAGACCCTGCCTTGATTCCTACAATTGAATGCTAATAGGCAAACCATAAATACTGCAGCACGAAATTGGTATTCCGGACAGGAACGAGAATTTATTATCAACAAATCTCTGGTTGGGTAACCTGATTAAGCCATAGAAAATATTGCACTGCTTATACCATATAAAAAACATAAAATGAGAATCAAAACAACAATGGAAACAAAAATATTGTAATACTCCATATCTGTATATGAGCTACCATGGCTCATAATTTTGAAAACAAGAATGATAACTTCAATTGATTTCTTTTGTTTAAGATAACAGAATATTTGTGATTCCCCTTTCTCTATTTACTCGCAAAGAATTGAAAAACCGTTACATTAATGGAACTCCAGTACCTTTGCAGTTGAACAAAATTGGGTGGAAATATCGGAAAGGGCTAATGAGCTTGCTATCGGGCATTAAATGCCCGCTTAGCTGTAAGCTGGATAGCCATATAAAACAGACGTGCGCGGTGCCTTTCCGAACACTCTTTCAGTGCATTGCCTATATGGCTATCGAGCTTGCAGTTAAGCGGACATTTAATACCCGATAACAAGCTCGTTAACCCTTGCCGGAAATATCAATAGGCACTAATAATGATCGAAATTGCACAAATCTCGACAATGGCGTAGAAACCTGTTAAAATAACGATTATTTCATTATAGTTCAATGTACATGTCATGAAAACTAAAATAATAGCTTCAAAATATGAACCACTTATGAACCAATAAAATAATTAAAAATTAGTTTTAAATTTGTGGTGCTAATAACTCGAGCGAAAGGGTGTATACAATCTGTGGCTCCTGTATAATTCAACGAAAGATATAATATAACCTCTAGGGTGAATACATTTTTTTTCTTTATATAAATGTTACGGTGCGAATACGGGTTATCTCTGTGGCCTACGACAATTTGATCGACGGAATTCTTCGATGGTTCATATTATTTGATCTTTGTGGTCTTCGTACTATCCTCGATGCTATCACCTACCGTCTCTTTTTGTTTATTTCTTTGACACTATGATTAAAGAATATTTTTTATTATAGAAAAATGAAGAGGAAAAAAAAAAATTTAAAAGAATAATTACACAATGACATTGAACATGTAGAAAAATGAAGAGAAAAGGGAAAAGGACCATTGCAACAAGAATTACTTAAAATACATTTATAGCATAAGCTTGAATCATCTGCAATATTTGACAATAATTAGGAATCTTTAGAAAATAAAATAATAATATTTGAGACTGAAATCCAAGGAATGAGAAGTAGGATACAAGAATTCGAACAAAAAAAATCAATGGTGGAAGAAAGCTGCTACATGAGAGAAGAGATTAAAGTATTAAAAGAAAAACTAAATAATAACTCATTCCATGGTAGCATGCCAAATAAATTTGATATCACACAAGAAATGAAAAAGCTAATCGAACTAGACCATGAGAGCCATAAGAGAGCCCTGAACCTTATAATTGATGGGATAGAAGAGAAAAATGTGAAGAACATTTAAAGTAGTAAAAGAACAACTAAAATATAAGTCACAAATTCAAACAAATAAACACTGTCTCATACGTGTCAAGGTAGAGTATGATGAACATAGAGTAGATATACTCAATAAAACCCCAAGCCTGAAAGGATCAAGAATAAGGTCTCATCCCAGAAGATCAAGTTACTCATAAAATAACTCCAAAAGGTAAAGGAGGCAAGAAGGAAAGGGAAATGGGCAATCACTAGAAATAAAAAAGTTATTATTAGGGAGAGAATTAAGAAAAAAAAATAAAAAATAGGAATTAAGAACACTCTTGATCCTCTTATGGAGTATTCGTGGCTTCCCATGGCATAAAGGACCTATGTTAAGATGGATCACGAGTGATATAGATCTTATTTTCTTAGTTGAAACCTGGGAGCATAATGAATATAGGGTTCCCAAACATGGATAGATTCATTCTCTAGTCAACATGGAATAAGAAATCCTCTCTTAGAGGTTTCGGTGGGATAACTTGCTATATATATTTACCCTCACATTGAGCTTCATAATATAAAACCCTTAATTGGTACATGTGGATCGAAATTTATGATTCTATCAACAATAAGATCTTTATTGCAATTTTTTATTTCACCCCTATCAACTCTACCTCCTATAAGAGAAACAACCTAGATAAGGATTGCACCTTCCACACTTTACAGCAAGATATCCATAATCTTCGAAGCAAATTTGATGTCCTTTTGCTTGGGGACTTCAGTGCTAGAATCGCTACTAACCAAGCTATTCTCCTAAGAAATAAATCTAACCCTAACCCCTTATGGCTGGATGAAGATTGTGACCTAGCTAATAGATTCAAAAGGTACTTTAAAGACACCACTGATAACCTATTTGGTACCGAGCTTATCAAACTTTGTAGTTCCCAAGTACTTACTATTTGTGATGGGATTATTAAATGGCCTACCTCAAGCGAGATGACTTACATTCATGGCTTAGTCAGTAGTGTTGTTGATTATGTGATATCTGACACCCATATCCTCAACTATATAGTAAGTATTAACATCCTAGATGACCATAAACTTGATTATAACTGTAGACCATTACCTCGAACCTTCAATCTTGACATACGTACCATCGAGGTGCAAAAGAATGGTGAATGTCAAAAGTACATTTGTTTTAACAAGAATAAAAAATACCTCTTCTTACAAGATTTAAAGAGGAACCTTGGTTACCAAACATATAACGATAAGATTAATCTCACCTACCATGATTTCACTACAACCCTTACCACCACCATTATCAAATTCTCTATTGAGCTATCATATAAAAAGAACAATAGAAATTCCGACCTGGTATGATAATGACTGTAAAATTACCCTAAAAGTGATAAGAGATGCTTCTAACAAAACTGCAAAGCTTGAGAAAGTAAGTTTGTACAAATCCCTTACAAAAAAAAGAAACAATGCTATATTAATAAGAGTCAAGTGTATCTTCTCCACCTTTCTAAAAATTTGTCCTAGAAAGTTTTGGAGGAATATGCTTTTTCGTAAAACAAAATAATATATTATGATCCCCTTGAAGAATTGGGATAACTATCATAAGAATATTTATGGCTCTGTGGACTCCATGAAAATATTCTTAAAGACTACTTTAGAGGAGGATATTTTCTCTTTAGAAGACGTGGAGTTTGGATTAAAAAACTCAACAATGGGAAAGACAGGGATATTGAGGGATACATGACAAAATTTTGAAAATGGGAAGGTCTATCCTCATTCCTCATATTCACAAACTTCTCAATCTAGCTATAAAACATGACCTCCCTAAGCCTTGGACAAAAAGCCTGATTATGCCTATCTATAAAAATGGGGATAAGAACATTCCTTCTAACTATCAGACCATTATGATCAGCCACATCTTAGCCAAAATTTATGGGCTCATTTTAGAAAAAAAATATTAGCGTATGGCTTGGAAACCATGGCAAAAGCGTGAAAGGGAAATCTAGCTTTACAAGACATCATTCAACTATTGACCATCTTGTCAGTCTTAGGATACATGTTGAGGAATGCCACAATAGTAATTCTGATCCATTTAGTTGTTTTGTTGACTTTAGGAAATATTTCAACATGGTTGCTCGAGATAAGTTATGACAAAGACTTGAAGAGATAATGATTCCTCTTGAGTTGAGGGTGGTTATGACTTGCCTTTATGAGAATGTTGTTTCTAAGCTTAAGACAACTGACGGATGATCTAAATAAATTAAATGCAATATCGACATTAAGTAAGGGTGTCCCTTATCCCCTACATATTTTGGCATTTACATTGATAAGCTTGAATCCTATTTGGAAGTTGCAGGATACTCTGGCACAAAGCTCATTGGTATGGTCAATACTCTTCTCCTTTAGGTTGATGAAATTATTCTTTTGGCAAGAAGCCATGAGGATCTCGAAAAACAACTTAATATCCTTCATTATTACTGCTCTAAGATGAGTATGGTCGTTAATACTGACAAGACTAAAGTCATGATTAACCACGATAATTTTACCTACGATAACAATTGTTTGGGGAAAGTTTCTTCATACAAGTACTTAGGTATTGACATTAATCAACAAATCAATTGGAATTATAGCGTTGAGAAAAGAATCGTTGGTGACTGGAAAGCTTATTCACAGCTTAAAAAGAACTCATTATTTTTTTTTATTCATATTCAATAATAATAAATGATTTCATCTCAGTATTCTTATATATGATTTTTCTACAGTTTCTTATTAAAAAATGTTGTTTTCCATCCAAAATGGCTAAGGAATCCGTTTCCGAGTAACGTGGGAGAGAATCAACCTACCTTTTAATAGGTATATGAATGTGGATCCTTTCTCTCACAAATAGTCGATCATAACATTGTTATAAAATAGTCCATTTTTCACTTCATCCTCATTTAAATATTTTTACTTTACCATGTCAGGGATGAGGTATCACATAGCATAGCCATGTTTTAGGGCATACAAAATGATGTAAAATGAAAAAAATAAATGATGTCAAAATGTAAAAATTAAATAAAAATATTGAATTATATTTGTTATGGGATAATTTTAGGATATGTTTTTATTTTCTAGTATTTTGTGTTTAAATAAAAAATTTTAATCATTGTTATCTAGAATTTAACTAAAAATTTTTATTTGAAATTATTAAATTAATACAATATTATATGAATTTAACAAGATATCAAAATTTCACCCAATTTGCCTCATTAAACTATGTTATATTCTTTAGTAGTTTACAATACCCCCATATATATATATATATAATAATAATAAATAATCTTAAATTTCCATAATAATAATAATGTTAGTAATCTTATTGCTAATAATATTTTTAAAATATATTATTAATATTACTATTATTAATAATATCATTAATAACATTTATAATATTAAAGTTATAAATAAATTTTAATTTTAATATTTATAATATTAATAAAATTATTACTAATAATATTTTCAAAATTCTATTATTAACATTAATATGAATACCATTAATAATATTATTAATGACATTTATTATATTAATAATCTTATATTTAATTAAATAGATGCATTATTATTAATTTTAGTAATATAAATTACCTTGTATAGAAATCTTCGGCAAAATCACATAACCAATATTTCGTCGACGCGTTTCGAACCAACCAGTGTGGTTCATCGTCAGGACAAGATGAAGAACTGATCTGGCGTAGCGAGAATAAATAGAGTGTGCAGAGATTCCAACAGCTAAATCCTAACGGCTAATTTTGACCAGGTCAAACCACTAAATTAGTTAGTTAATATTTCTCGAAGAAAGTAAAATAAGGTAAATTAAGGAAATTCAATTGTTAATTTAAGGAAAAGAATAATATTAATATTATCCCAAATATTAAGAAAAATTGATATTTTAATAATAATGGTCATATTATATAATAAATAATCTATAATCCCTTATTCTTCCAATATAACCTACAAGTAAAGATAACCCATTACTAAAATTATTAGAATTTATTCATCCTAGGTAATTTATTGATAATTATTTAATGGTAAATTAGATCATGTTTTTTAGAATAAATCATAAATAATGTTTAAAATCCTTGGTCAATAATCAAAAACAATATAAGATTATTAAATCATCTATATCTACTAATAGTTAATATTTCTAGAAATTAGTTACAATAGGTAAACCCTAATCTAGGGTTATTAATATTAAAAATAATAATAATCCTAATATTAATATTAATATTAATAATAATAATATTAATATTATCCTAAATATTAAGAAAATTAATATTATAATAATAATGGTCATACTATATAATAATTAAACTATAATCTATTATTATTCAAATATAACTTATAAGTAAAGATAACCCATTATTAATATTATTAGAATTTTATTTACCCTAGGTAATTTATTCATAATTATCTAAGGTAAGATATATCATGCTTTTTAGAATAAAACATATATAGTGTTTAAATTAATTGGTCATTAAAATGATAAGTTATATAAAAATAATTATAAACAATTTAGGTCTACTAATAATTAATATTTCTAGAAATTAGTTCCATTATGTAACATCATAATCTAGGGTCATTAACACTAGGACTATTAATATCATAACTAAAAACTAAACTAATGGTCAAAAAATCCATATTAGAACTATAATTGTTAAAATTACTGAGGTTAACTAAGACTATAGGTAAGCAAATTATTACTAATAGAAGAATGTCGAAATCTAGGGTTGATATATTAAAATCCATCCTTAAAACTTAATGGTCAAAATATACTATATAATTATTTTAAAATTATTACAATTAACTATGCCAATAATAAGGAACATATAAAGTAAAAAGTAAAAAATATAAAGAAATAAGGGAAAAACACATATGCCCAATAGTATGAAAGGTTAATATTACTAAGCCCGAAACTCAAACAAAGCAAAAAAAAAAAAAAAAAAGGACCCAAACACCAAATAATAACAGGACAAACCTGCCAAAGGAGAGAAAAAGAGGGGGGGAAAAACAGAAACCCTACGACCTAAAAAAGGGGGGAAAAAAGGTTAGGAAGACAAGGCAGGGACCCAACAACTGCTAATCTTCCAGCCATCATCCCTATTAAGATTGATCGGCCTTTTCTCAATCTCCAGGGCCTCTCTAAACTTGCGGTGGTGAAACTGCGCAATCCTGGCAATGACTTGAGCATCCTCTATACACACATGATGCATAGTCTTTCCCGCATGCTCAGCCAGGGCCGAGGACTTGGTCCTCCCATGTCTTAAGTCAGCCGAATGCTCGCTAGTATTAATTATTAGTAGACCTAAATTGTTTATAATTATTTTTATATAACTTATCATTTTAATGACCAATTAATTTAAACACTATATATGTTTTATTCTAAAAAGCATGATATATCTTACCTTAGATAATTATGAATAAATTACCTAGGGTAAATAAAATTCTAATAATATTAATAATGGGTTATCTTTACTTATAAGTTATATTTGAATAATAATAGATTATAGTTTAATTATTATATAGTATGACCATTATTATTATAATATTAATTTTCTTAATATTTAGGATAATATTAATATTATTATTATTAATATTAATATTAGGATTATTATTATTTTTAATATTAATAACCCTAGATTAGGGTTTACCTATTGTAACTAATTTCTAGAAATAT
Organism: Pinus tabuliformis; assembly: GCA_031772625.1. Taxonomy (NCBI): domain Eukaryota; kingdom Viridiplantae; phylum Streptophyta; class Pinopsida; order Pinales; family Pinaceae; genus Pinus; species Pinus tabuliformis. The sequence goes on from CM062812.1 coordinate 443,620,327, forward strand.
TAACTATTAGTAGATATAGATGATTTAATAATCTTATATTGTTTTTGATTATTGACCAAGGATTTTAAACATTATTTATGATTTATTCTAAAAAACATGATCTAATTTACCATTGAATAATTATCAATAAATTACCTAGGATGAATAAATTCTAATAATTTTAGTAATGGGTTATCTTTACTTGTAGGTTATATTGGAAGAATAAGGGATTATAGATTATTTATTATATAATATGACCATTATTATTAAAATATCAATTTTTCTTAATATTTGGGATAATATTAATATTATTCTTTTCCTTAAATTAACAATTGAATTTCCTTAATTTACCTTATTTTACTTTCTTCGAGAAATATTAACTAACTAATTTAGTGGTTTGACCTGGTCAAAATTAGCCGTTAGGATTTAGCTGTTGGAATCTCTGCACACTCTATTTATTCTCGCTACGCCAGATCAGTTCTTCATCTTGTCCTGACGATGAACCACACTGGTTGGTTCGAAACGCGTCGACGAAATATTGGTTATGTGATTTTGCCGAAGATTTCTATACAATGTTATGGATCACAGAAGTCTAAATTCCTTAATAAATTACCTTATTAATGTTATTAGCAATATTAACATTATTACTATTACTATTATTCTTTCAATATTTAAATAATAAAAATAGCATTTTATAAAAATAATGATACTACTAGTAATTAATGTTATTAATAACACATTATTATTAACAAAATAACAATATTATTATTAATTATAATATTAATATTAATCTAAATAATATTAAAATCATACTAATAATATTTTTAATATAATTAATCATTATTAAGGAAATGTTATATATAATATTTTAATCAATAGAAATATTAATTAATACAATACTATATTAACTAAAACATTAATTTATTAATAATCAATTTATTAATACAAAACTTAATATGTAATTTCCGTATTAATATTTTTTTTTTTTTTTTTTTATATTTAATTATGATATTATATATATATATATATATATATATATATATATATATATATATATATAACGTATTCTACTGTAGTCAAGGCCAAGCATAATCTAACCATGGTGAAGCATGATCAAATATTATTATCATGGTTGATTATGGTTAATTTGAGCATAGTTAACTTTGGTCACCATTGTCAACTATAGTTGACTAAAGCTAGCATGGTTAACTATCATCAACCATGGTTGAGGGTTTTCGAAATGAATAGTCCGAGTTTTTCATTTCTAAAATGAATGGTAGAGCTTATATGTGACATGTTAGGTGAAAACAATGACCATTTCAAATATGTCCATGAATTGTTTCAAATTTTTCCATGGACATATTGGTTTCAATGGTAATTGAAAATAAAAATTTCATTGTAGGGTTTGTAATATTAATCCCTTAGGTTTATTAAGCCCAAAGGCTTATAATATTAATCCCTTGGGTTTAATAATCTAGTGGACTAATAATATTTATAATCCCCCAGGTTTATAATATTTATGTTAGGATTTATATGCCTTGGATTTATAATTTTTATCCCTTGGGTTTATAATATCAATCCCTTGGTTTATTGATCTAAGGGTTCATATTGCTAGGGTTTAATATTATTCAACAATTTTCAACCATAATCAACCATGTTCAATAATGGTCAACCATTTTCTAATGTCACATTGTGACAAGGATTACCTTAATATGAAAATCAACTGTGGTTAACCATGCTTATTTTAGTGTTTTTAATATTTGTCTTAGGGTCTATATACCTTGGGCTCATATTACCTTGGAGTTTTAGTATTAATGCCTTGGGTTTATTATTCCTTTGCGTTTATAATATCAATCCCTTGGGTTTATTATTCTGTTAGGCTTGTAATATAAATCATATCAAACCATTGTCAATCGTAGCCAACCATGGTTGAATGTCGCATTGTGACAAAAATTGTCTCCATATAAAATCATGGGCAATATTAGACAACCATGGCTAGCCATGGTTGATCAAAGTCAACCATGTTTTATAGAATCAAACATGGTCAACCATAGTCAATCGTGGTCAACCATGGTCAAACGTTGCATTGTGACAAAGATTGTCTTCATATGAAAATCAACCATGGTCAACCATGGTACAACATCACAGTGTGAAAAATAATGTCTCGATATTAAAATCAACCATGGTCAACCATTGCACAACATCACATTGTGCTAAGGATTGTTTCAATATGAAAATAAACCATGGTCAACCATGTTAATTTTAGTGTTTATAATATTTATCTTAGGGTTTATATACCTTGAGTTTAATATTATTATTTTGGGTTCATAATCCTTCGGGGTTTTAGTATTAATCCCTTGGGTTTATAATATTAATCATGGTAATCCATGGTAAATAACATGAAACCATGGTCAACCATCGTTGAATGTTGCATTGTGACAAAGATTGTCTCAATATGGAAATCAATCATGGTCAACCATGGTCCAATGTTGATTTCTAACAAATATTGTCTTGAAATGAAATTCAATGATGGTGAACCATGGTCTAATGTCACGTTTGATAAGGATTTCTCAATATGGAAATCAACCATGGTCAACCAGGTAAACCATGTTTATTTGAGGGTTTATAATAGTTATTTTAGGGCTTATATACCTTGGGTTTATAATTTTTATCCCTTAGGTTTATTATTCCCTTGGGTTTATAGTATCAATCACTTGTGTTTATTGATCTAAGGGTTCATATTCCTAGAATTTAATACTATTCAACAATGGTCAACCATAATCAACCATGTTCAACCATGGTTAACCATGGTCAACCATGGTCAACTGGTCCTACGGCACATTGTGATAAGGATTGTCTCAATATAAAAATAAATGTGGTCAACCATGTTTATTTTAGTATTTTAATATTTTTCTTAGGGTTTATATACCTTAGGTTTATAATATTAGTCCCTTGGGTTTAATATTATTCCCTTGGGACCATAATCCCTTGGGGTTTTAGTATTAATCCCTTAGGTTTATTATTCCTTTGGGTTTATAATACCAATCCCTCGGGTTTATTATTCCCTTAGGGTTTATAATATTAATCATGGTTAACCATTCTCAATCATAGCAAACCATGGTCAACCTTGGTTCAATGTCGCATTGTGACAAAGATTGTATCACCATGAAAATCAACCATGTTTATTTTAGTATTTATAATATTTAACTTAGGGTTTATAATATTAGTCCATTGCTTTTAATATTATTCTCTTGGGTTCGTAATCCCTTGCAATTTTAGTATGAATCCCTTTGGTTTATTTTTTCTTTGGGTTCATAATACCAATCCCTTAGGTTCATTATTACCGTGGGTTTATAATATCAACCATGGTCAACCATAGCCAACCATGGTCATCTGATGAGCCCCAATTTTGGTACAATTTGGGCTCATTTTGGCCTATTCTACTTGCTCAAACCATTCATTTTCTATTGCTTATGCATGCATTTCTTAGTTTATTCATGTTGTTTGTAGGAAGAAGGGTAGGCACTTTATCTACGTGACTAATGCATTATGATTCCAGGTTTTGGCATTAAAAGGGAGCAAGAGACAACGAAAAAGGAGATAAAGAGACAATGAGGTGGCACTGCTGGTTTTTAGGAGAGGATGTCCACGGTCTTGGGACATTCCTCGTGATTCCCACCAAGAACTTCGAGCTCCAATCCATCTCCCCTTCGAGCTTAAGAAGCAGCCAGCTGTTCTACAGGGACAACAGTTATAAACTGCTCTACAGGAACAGCAGTTATGACCGTCCTACAGGATCAGCAGTTAAACTCTAGTTGGACAGCCGAGCTCCTAAAATCAAGGACACTTGTTGGATCATCGTTTTTGTATAAGTATAGAGGCCTTAGCCTTGGATAGGTTGTTGAAACTCTCGTACTGCTATTGTAATTTTGGAGCACAGTTCAGTTTTCATTCCTTTTTGTAAGCCAATTTGGCATAACATCAGATTATGAATAAAGAAGGCAGTTTGTGATCTAGTTCTGAGTTTCTTAAGGAGACTATAGCTCTCAGGTTAGGGCCCAACCTGAGAGCCATAGATCCCCTCTGCTGTAGTGTTGTTTCCATCTCATTTCAGCACTTTGAGCTTTTCATTTGCACATGCAATTCGAATTACAGGTTGTCAAGTTGGTCTTTTTCACGAGTTAGATAGGATTTGCTTATGGTGAGTTTGTTCACAGTTGTTTAGTGTAGCAGAGGATAGATATAGTCCATTGGAGCTCCAACAAAAAGGGTTGTTAAGGCTCACTGCCGTCTCATTTGGGATTGGGGTGCAGTCCATGACTAACCACCAAAAACACGCATTTCTTTATCTCATGATTACTGCAAACACAGTCACGTTATGTTAGATGCTTCCTTGTCATTCACACCTGCACCACGCTCCTTTACCACAGCTTCATGCACATTCTCCTTCGCGTTTTGGATTGCTGTTCATTGAATTTACAAGCACAGGTAGTTTAGGTTAATGCATTTTCAGTTTGGTAACAGTCATAAGCATTCGTTTCACTTGCACTGCCCTCTCTCGTCCATTACTTCATTCTCCATCTTGATCACGCATGCATCACATCTCCTCGACCTTTACCCCGCTCTGTTATCTCCCAAAGCCTTCCACTCCTCACGTAACTTCATTTCCTAGCCTTTTGTTGACCTAGCCCTCTATCTTCCAACATACTCCCTACACTCATTTCTCATCTCATTCCTCCACTTCTAGAGCCATCACCAGCCTCATTCCCACCTTGCACATCTCCCCCTACCATTCCATCACTCCTCCATCTCTTCAAACACTCACGGTAGGTCATCCTGTAGCAGTTTATAGACATCCTGTAGAAACCTCTAAGTATCCTGTAGGATCCCCTGCAGACATCCTGTAGGAGGCCACTCGCTCGGTTGCTGAGCTTCTGAATGTGAGGAACCTCTGTGGATGGATGCTAAGGATCCCTAGGGACCTCTCCTAGCCTTCCCAACCTGTCCCACGTTCTCCTTCCTTCTCCATCCCATCTGCACAACCAAACCCTAATTAGCACACAATCACAATCATTCCACACACTTAAAGGAAAAATACAAAAACATGTCTTTTGTGATGCAAGCAGCTTAGATCCATGCATTTTCACTTATTAGAGGTAGCAACAGCATTGGTAGAAGTTTCCTTCACATTCTTTGCATTATAGAGGTTAGACTAGTTAAATTAGGGTTTCCTAGGTTTACATGCTTTGATTTGCTTTCAGTTCATTTTTGTCAAGTAGATTAGTCTCCTTTGAGCTAGCTTTCGTCCATCATTGATAAAGCTTCTTCTGTGAGCCTATAGAAGTCGGCTTGAGCCCTAGCGGACTTGTGCCAGCTGACCAAGTGACAGCTGCGACAAGAGCTAGTACTTGTGCATACAGCACCGTCGCTTCCAAGTTTGTACGAACTACCGGGTTGATAAAATGAGAGACAGGAAGCCCCAGGAGTTGTAGCATTATTGCTACAATACTGGAGCTCACCATCTTTTTGGCGCCGTTGCCGGGGAAGCATCAGAGTATTAGTAATTGTTGCTTTTCTTCTACTTTCGTACTCTTACTTCTGCTCAGTAGTTTATTTCGTTTCCATTTTGCAAAAGTAGCTTAGCATTTCCTGCTTTCATAGATTAGCATTTCCTGCTTTCATAGCTTAGTATTTCCTGCTTTCATAGCCTAGTATCTCTCGCTTTCATAGATTAGAATTTCCTGCTTTCATAGCTTAGTATTTCCTGCTTTCATAGCCTAGTATTTCTCGCTTTCATAGATTAGCATTTCCTGCTTTCATAGACTAGTATTTCTCGCTTTCCTAGATTAGCTTTCTAATTCTGCAATTTCATTTGAGCAATATAGTTAGTTGTAGATCACTTTGTTTCAGTTTTGCAGGTACCAAAGAAAAAGCAAAATCACTCGAAAAAGAAAAGTCCTTTCCATTTCATGCCTCGTAGGAACCGAGATAGATCAGGCAAATTCCTACCTAACACCCCCACCACATCACTTAGTCACCCTTCACTCTTCGGTGGCGACAGTGATCCAGAGGAAACTATAGGTGAACATCCTGAGACATACCAAAATCCTATAGAAGAAGAAGAGTTAGAGACCACTCCATCCGAAGCTATGGCTGACAATAGAGAAGATGAGAGAATAGAAGGAGCTTTCCCCATCCGAGAGACCAATGGAGAGATGAAAATGAAAAACATTAGCCCCTCTGCTTTGCCTCACTTCCATGGACTGACCACTGAGGATCCTGATACCTTCCTATTTGAGTTTGCTGTCCTCTGTAGAACCTATGACTATACTGAAGATGAACAAAAGCTAAAACTTTTCCCTTCCACTCTCAAGGATGCAGCATTACGCTGGTTCATGGGTTTGCCTGGGAATAGTATCACCACATGGGCCCAGATGCAGCAAGCCTTCAACACCAAGTACCGGGATTATTGTAGGTCCAAGGAAACGAAAGGGGAAATCTTTCGGATGACCATGGGAAACGATGAGTCTTTAGAGGATTATGAGGAAAGGTTCCAACTTAGTTACAAGCGGGCCAGGTGCACACTTGACCCTGAATCCCTTAAGTTGGTTCTGCTCCGAGGAGTACCTGAAGATCTCTTAGATACCCTTCACATGTTAGCTGGGGGGGACATTTACCAACTGCCTTATGAGGACATCAAAACTGTGTTTAGAAATCATTCTAGGGAAGCTAGGAAACGGGGTAGAGGAAATCTCCTCTCCACTGGTGTCCCTTTCTCCAAACATGAGTTTACAAACCAATTAGAAGATCTTAAGAGTGAGGTGAGACAGACCATTGCCATGCAGCTGGACACATTCAGGATCCAGCAGAAGAAAGAAGAAGCTGAGAGAGCCCTGGCTGTCTTCTGCCCTAGGTGCACAAGAAGACATCCTAAGAACGAATGCCCATTGCATTCGGTTGAAGTGTGTTTTGTTTGTGAGGAGGACCATCCTACCAATCAGTGTCCCACCTTACCTGGGTTTAAAGCCATGTACCAAGGGACTGAAGCCCCCACTGAACCTCTCTACTTCATCAACCAAAGGAGACCACAAGGATCTAGACCCTATCAGCAGGGAATGCAAGGGGCACCACAAGCCTATTACAACCCCAACCAATCGACTCCTATGCCTTCCTGGGGTCCCCCTGCTCATCCTTCTTGGTCCATGCCTCCTCCATGGTCTTATCCACCTAAGTATCCTACTCAACCCACTACTCACTCATATCACTCACATGCCCAGTCACAGCCTCAATGGAGTGCACCTCAGTCAGGGTGGAGGCCCCAGTACAATACTCCTCCTGCCATTCTGCCTCCACCTCCAGTTCAGCCACAACCATTACCTCCTGCTCCTCCAAGGCAACCTCAAATGCCTGCTCAACCGAACCCGAACCCCAACAATAGACAGGCTCAGCAGGTATATACTGGGGAGACCTCATGCCCTACCTATGCTATGGAGATCCAGGAGATCAATCTTAGATCTGGAAAGACTCTTCCAGATCGCCGACCTCCTCCCCCAGAGGATGAGGAAGACCATCAGGAAAGTGAACCAAAGCCTATTCCACCCTTTCCTGAGAGACTTACAGCCACCACACAACCCAACCCGGAAGAAGATGAGCTTCTGGGAGAGCTCAAGCAGTTGTGTGTGAAGATACCCCTTCTCCAGGCCATCAAGGATGTGCCAATCTATAACAAGATGGTTAAGGAGAAGTGTTTCAAGCATCCAGGCAGACGGAAGAAAGATGCTTCAACTATCAATGTCATAGGACAACTGTCTGACCTTATGCTAGGACAAGTCATCTGCCCAAAGTACTTAGATCCTGGAAGTCCTGTAGTAGATGTCCACATCAATGGCACCATCATACCCCACACCCTGATTGATCTGGGGGCTACCATTAATGTAAAGACCAGGGATACCATGCTCAAGCTCAATCTTCAAGGTTCCTTGAGGAAGACCTCGACAGTACTGCAATTAGCAGATCGCTCCACTGTGACTCCCGAGGGGATTGTGGAGGATGTCTTGGTCTCTATTGACTCTTGGGAGTATCCTGCAGACTTCCTGGTTCTGCAACCAAAGGCAAAGCTTACTGAATATCCCCTCATTTTGGGAAGGCCTTGGTTAGCCACTGCAGATGCCTATATCAGTTGTCGTGCCGGAAATATGACCATAAAAAATGGTCCTATGTCCAAGCAACTTGTCCTATACCCTCCTGCCCAACCCTCTTTGGAGCATGACTTACCACTCTGGTTGGAAGAAGGAGAAGAAGACGAGGTGTATTCAGCACCTCTGTGTACCATAGAAACCAATAGAAGAAATCCCCCAACCGAGGATGATTTGATCGAGAACTTGATCCAAAACCCACCTACCAGTGCACTACCTTTAGAAAAATTGGTGGAGGATGCCCAAGCTAGCACCTTAGTGGATCTTTGTACAACCAACCCTGTCACTCCCAGAGTTAAGAGTGTGGAGTTCGGCCCTGAGAGAGCATTGAAAATCAGCTCCTCCCTATCTCCTTCTCAGGAAAAGGAGCTGTGCAACCTGTTAGCCAGCCACCTAGATGCTTTTGCTTGGAGCTATAAGGAGATGAAAGGAGTCCATCCCTCGGTCTGTACTCATCATATATACATCAAAGAGGACTGTAAACCGGTTAGGCAACCTCAGAGGAGAATGAATCCAGCCCTTAAAGACATTGTCAAGGAAGAATTGCAAAAACTGTTGGATGCCGGATTCATCTACCCCATCTCAGATAGTGAATGGGTGTCCCCTCTAGTGTTGGTTCCCAAGAAGAATGGGAAGTGGATAATCTGTGGAGATTACCGTGAGCTGAACAAAGCTACCAAAAAAGACCATTTCCCTCTACCTTTCATAGATCAAGTGTTGGATGGACTAGCAGGAAAGAAATTCTTCTCTTTCCTGGATGGGTTTAGCAGGTACAATCAAATCCAAATCAGCCCAGAAGACCAAGATAAGACCACCTTCACTTGCCCTTGGGGTACCTTTGCCTACCGAGTCCTTCCCTTTGGGCTATGCAATGCTCCTTCTACTTTCCAGAGAGCTGTCCTAAGCATCTTCTCGGAGCTGGTCCATGATGCAGTGGAAATCTATATGGATGACTTTACTCCTTATGGGGCCAACTTCCAGGAAGCATTGTCCAATCTGAGGAAAGTCCTAACCAAATGCATTGAGATGAACCTGTCCCTCAGTTCCGAAAAATGTGAATTCCTGATGACTGAAGGGACCGTGCTAGGCCATACCATCTCTAGCCAAGGATTACAGGTGGATCCTAACAAAATTGCTCTCATCAAGAGGGTTCCACCTCCTCAAAAAGTAAGGGATGTCCGGAGTTTCTTGGGATTAGCAGGATACTACCGGAGATTCATTAAGGACTTCAGCAAGTTAGCCTCACCATTGTTTGGTCTGTTGGCAAAAGATGTGGAGTTTAAGTGGACTGACGATTGTCAGAGGAGTTTGAATGAGTTAAAGGACAAGTTGGTGTCAGCACCAATCTTGAGAGGTCCAAACTGGGCCCTACCTTTCCACATCCACACTGATGCCTCGAACAAAGCCATAGGTGCAGCCTTAGGACAAGTTGAGCAAAAACTTCCATATGCCATTTACTTCGTTAGCAAAAACTTGTCCAAAGCAGAGCTGAATTACACTGTAACCGAGAAGGAGTTCTTAGCTGTGGTCCATGCACTGAACAAGTTCCTACATTATATTACCGGTTACCAGACTTTTGTACATACTGACCATGCTGCTATTAGATATTTGATGAATAAACCCGATGTGAATGCTCATATTATTACATGGTTACTTTTATTGCAGCAGTTTGATCTAACCATTGTTGATAAACCAGGTAGAGAGAATGTTGTTGCTGACTTTTTATCTAGATTGGATTTGTCTGCAGGTGAAGATGGAACGGTGGATGACTAGATGCCTGATGAGCATCTGTTTGCTATCTCAGTACTCTCTCCATGGTTTGTTGATATAGCGAACTACCTTGTTTCAGCTCAGTTCCCTCCGCACCTCTCTTCAAAAGAGAAGAGAAAAATCATCAGAAAAAGTGCCTCATTCACTTGGATCAGGGGCAACCTGTTCAAGCTTGGCCCTGATCAGATCTTAAGGCGTTGTGTAAGGGAAGAGGAAGTCTTTGACATCCTCCTCACTTGTCATGATGGGCCTTGTGGAGGACATTTTGCAGCAAAGAGAACTGCCTTCAAGATCCTGCAGGCAGGCTACTATTGGCCCACACTTCATCAAGATGTCAGAAGATATGTCAGCCAGTGTGACCAATGCCAAAGGATGGGGAAACCAACCCAAAGGGATGAGATGCCTCTCCAACCTCAAGTGACTCTTGAGCCATTTGAGAAGTGGGGCATGGACTTTGTGGGTCCAATCAATCCCTCTTCGAGGCAGAGGTCCTACATCATTGTGTGTACTGACTACTTGACAAAGTGGGCAGAGACTAAAGCAATCAAAGAAGCAACAGAAGAGAAGGTGGTCGAGTTATTAAGAGAGAACATCTTCTACAAGTTTCGCTACCCAAGAGAGCTGGTGACCGATCAGGGGAGCCAGTTCACATCCAACTTGATTGAAGATCTACTAGCTCATCACAAGATCAAGCACAGGACTTCCACCCCCTATCACCCTCAAGCAAATGGGCAAGTGGAAGTCACCAATAGAGCATTAGAAGGGATCTTGACCAAAGTGGTGAGCAGCAGCAGAAAGGACTGGGCAGATCGCCTGGTTGAGGCCACATGGGCTTACAACACCACCTGGAAGACCACCACCGGCTTCACACCTTATGAGCTAGTCTATGGGAAGAAAGCTTTGATGTCCATTGAGTTTGAGTATAACACTTTGAGGATGGCAGCTCAGCTGGACCTAGATCTCAGCCATGCACAGCAAGAAAGGTTATTGCAGCTGAATGGACTGGATGAGCACCGCATGCAGGCCCTCCTTCACTCAGAAGTGGTTCAACTTCAGAGAAAGGTGTGGCATGATCAACATCTCCATGACAAGCAGTTCTAGCCGGGAGATTGGGCTTTGTTGTATGACTCCAGATTCAAAGATTTCAAGGGGAAGTTGAGAACCAGATGGCTAGGACCATATGTAGTGGAACAATGCCATGATAATGGATCTGTCCTCATTCGAACCATTGATGAGGAAGCCATTCCCATGCTTGTCAATGGGCACCGATTGAAGATCTACAGAAGACCTCTCTCAAGACAAGAGTTTATCAGCACTATGGAGAAATCTGTTTTGGTCATAGAGAAGGGTTCTGCCTCCACTTTGGGCATACCCTGAAGAGAAAAAAAAAAAAAGAGAAAAAGAGAGAAAAAATAAAGATCCTTGGGTGAAAACCTCTCTGAGGCACCCAAGGCAGGCAGTAGGGGTGAAAACCTCATTGAGGCGCTCCTATTGTCTTTCAAAAAAAAAAAAGAAGAAAGTTAAAAAAAAAAAAAAAGGATCCTTGAGTGAAAACCTCTTTGAGGCGCTCAGGGCAGGTAGCAAGGGTGAAAACCTCTTTGGGGCGCCCCTGCTATCTTTTCAAAAAAAGGGAGAAAAAAAAAAAAAACAATAAGCACAATAAAAGTTTTGCATGCAGATGTTCTATGGAGGAGAAGAAGCCTCTCCACTCCAAGCCAGGGGCCTTCATCATGCTATCAAAGGATGTCATCAACACCTCCTCCAAGAATAACAATGCTTTTCAAGGTATGTACAATTTTTATCATGATTTGGATCTTCTACAGGAAGATACAGTTTTCTACAGGAACAGACAGTCTTCCTACAGGAAGACGCGGATCTTCTACAGGAAAGTGCAAAATTTCTACAGGAAGCTCTGTGTTCTACAGGAAACTTCCTGTAGAAGGTTGCGATGGCCGAAATGTGTTTCAAGTGAAGATCTAGCGACTGAGGAGTGGATTGAACGCATGCATGCCACTGATGGCACCCCTGAACATTGCTATTATCTTGCTCCACCATCCTCGTCGCCATGCAACCAAGATCCCTGCAGCAGCACAACAAAGCAATGAGTTCTCGTAAAAAACCATCTGTCAAAGAAAAACCAAGCACCGAGAGCCATACCACATCCACGTTATGCATCAGAAGCGTTGGGATCGTGATCAAGAAGCCAGAACCGCCAACATGCAGCATGTACCCAAGGAGAAAGGACTGTGACAAGACCCCTCGCGAGGATCCTGTAACAGTTCAACCTGCTCGAGTGAATACCATCCATAGCACCGCCATCCGAGATAAAACACGGGCGCATGAACGCGAAACCATCCACTCCAGCATCAGCAACCGGTAGCCATGTGCCTCCGGGTCTGTGTAAGCCGCGTGCAACAGGTAAATCCATCGTCCACAAACTGGAAATCATGTGCAGCCGCGCGCAGGTAAGCGTTCTAATCCTTCTCTCCGTCAAATCGCATGGATATTACTTTGATTTGTTTTGCATGGCATAAAGGTGAATGTTTGAGCGGCCGTAAGGCCAGTTGACTGGCCACATCGGCTAGTGAAAGGATAGTCAGATGATGAGGTGGCAGCCACGACAAAAGACACACGTAGCACGCACGTGAAGATTAGTCCCGTCAACTGTGAAACGAGTTTAACCGAAAAGGGCGGCGGCAGATCTGTGGGAATGAATGCGGCAGCAAGCGAATGTGCAGGCGGACGATGGGTGACATCACCCAACGGTCCGGCGGGGACAGCTCACCCCCCGCGCCATGAGCTGCGCCGATTCAAAATCTAATCGGCTCGATTAAGCGTGTATATCCATCAACCTCACTTCAAAACTCGAGTAGCTCCTTTGATTACCTCTGCATGTTGATACGCCAAGCTCTCGGCTACCTGAACGCTGGTAAGGCACCTCTCGACCGCTGTCCAACTATAGCTCCCCCCGAAGTCTGCGCACTGCTCCTACAGGAACAGTTTCTACAGGAACACAGTCCTACAGGAAGCAGTATCTACAGAAAGCAGTCTCTACAGGAAGGTGAAGTCTTCACGTAAAAAAAGGTGGCGGAAAAGAGGTAACCCTGAAACTCCTTCCGCAATTGGTTTTCAAAGGTGAAAAGGTCAATATTCACAGTCTCGTCATAAAAGATATTGGATTGCCGTGCCCATACTATCGCTTCTACAGGATAGAGGTATAATTAGACTGTGGTTCTGAGAATTCATTGCATGCTCTGTCTATAAGACCGAATTTCCTTTGTATCTACCGCCTTTGGTCAAAACCACTGTGTTCATCATGCCTGGTAGGTTTATCAGGCGAGAGCCCACCGATTCAAATACACTAAGAAGAAATCCGGCAGTGGTTGAGCTCTTCACTAGAGCACAATGGATGCCTTTTTGTGATAAACTACAGGGCTACGATGATGAAGTAGCCGAGGAATTCTTGCAGGCTCTGCAGCCTAAGTCCCAGACACTGGCCACAGTAAGCTTCAGAGGTCTCAGCCTCCAACTCACCCCAGAGCATATAAGTCGAATCACAGAACTGCCCATGGGTCTGCCGTGGGATAAAGAAGAGCGGAAGCAGAGCCAGCAAGCAAAGAAGGAGTTCTTCCCACCTGAGGAAGAATTCTCCGAGGATAAAAACGGGGTGAGGAGGACCAGCCTGTCACCTCCATGGAACGAAGTCAGTTTGCAGATTATGAAATATATTACTTGTGAAGGCCGGTTCAATATCGTGTATGCATATCACTTCCGTCTCCTCACTGAGTTAAGACACGGAATTGACCTTCCTGTAGAGAAAACACTAAGCATCCCTTATTATCTCCTGCAGTCCCTAATGGAGTGTGCTACAAAGCTAAGACAGGGCATCCCTGATCAGATAGCCCATCTGGGTTAATAAAATTGCTTGTGGAGGATGCACTGCACTCATATAAAGTTCCCCTCTCCTGGGAGTCGTTTAGGAATCTAACACGAGATGGGGACATTAAAATGTTGATCGAAGATAGTGGCTCCTCCAGCACTGAAGACGAGGAAGCGGTGGCTGAGGAAAAGAAGGCTGAAGAAAAAGCTGACTCCCCCATCCTGTCAGCACGAGAAAAAAGGTCAAAAAGCAGAAGAGACAAAGTTGGGGCAGGCCATGTCAGCCCAATTACCTCTTCAGCACTCACAAGCAAACAAAAGGATCAAACCCCTGCAGCAAAGCAAGTAAAAGTAAAGACACCTACCACTACAGGAAAGGAGAAGCGAGCTTCTACAGGAAGCCCAAAAGCAAAAACCAAGGCTTCTACAGGAAGCCCGATAACAGCTTCTACAGGAAGCACAAAACTGCAAAAACAGGCTTCTACAGGAAGCCATGCAAAACCAAAATCTGAGAAGCAGAAGGTGGATGTTTTAGCCAGAGAGGCAGTGGCTGTATTAGCTGGCCTCAGTACGCCACCTAAGCCAAAAGGAAAGAGGAAGAGGGACCCTCCTCTCTACTTCAAAGCATAGAGAAGTGTTCGGATAAAAACAGGGAAGCCACAGCAGCAGTCCAGCAGCCCAATTGTCATTGAGGACACCCCTGCTTCGCCCAAAGAACAATCCCCCTCAAAGGTCACAGTTACCTACGAAAAGGGAAGCCCGAAGAAGAGCACATGGCAAGACCGAGTGGACCTGTTGGACGAGAGAACTAGGCTACAGGAAGCTGAAAACGTCCTACAGGATACCTTGGCTCGACTACAGGAAACCGAACAAAGAGAAGAAGGAGGACCCTCATCACCAAGGGCGGAGGAGGCAGAACTACCTGAAGAAACAGCAAGAGAACATATACCCGAACCTAGCCCTTCGCCCAATCTGAATTCATATTATACCTTCTTGGAGGGGGGCAAGGTCATCCCACAAAAATTTACTGTACCCCTATTCTTTGAATTAGAGAAAGAAAGAGTCCGCTCCCATACATGGATGCAAATTGCCAAATCAAAGGGGGTGGGGGACATAGGCCCTCTACAAGATCAGCTCAGGGAGGTCAGGAGAGAGTTCACCATGGCCAAACATGTGGCTAGTTGCCAGCAGGCACTTCTACAGGAAGAAAACCGGGAGTTAAGGTTGCAGCTACAAGAACTCAAGGCAGGGGCAGAAACATCCTCCAAGGGCATCACAAGTGAACAAGAAGGCAAGAAGGAGCTGACCACCAATCTTGAAGGGCCAAAGACACTTCTACAGGAAGAAGAACAATAGATAAGAATTGAAGTGCAAGCCTTAAAGGAACAGTTGCAACAAAAGGAAACACAATTGGCTTGCATGGCCAGTTGGGCCATGGAGGCCCTGCAGTGCAGACATCCTGCAAAGTCTTATGGTTTGTACTTAAAGGATCAGTGGCTACAGTTCCAGATAAACACACTAGCACAAAGAGGTATTGAGCAAATCCATAACCCACAGCAATTTGCTGAAATATGCAATACTAGCTCAGCAGAGGACAAAGCCAAGCTAGCAGAATTCTACATCCACAATCTAGTTTTGCTTAATGAAGTCTCTTGGGATCCCAATATCGCCTTGGGCGATCTGCAGTTGATGGCTTTTGCTTCGTGGCTTAATCATGAGGATCAGAGAGCCACTGAAGAAAAATCAGTCATGAGCCGAGAAGTGAGTGAGCCACTGTACATTCGGGCAGAACCAGAGGATCCGGTTGCCCTCATCTCAGCCCGCCAACAGTTATCCAATGATCCCACAGCTTCCTTGATATTTATGGACCAGAAAGCCCAAGCAATAGCCCACTTTGAAGACATGGACAGATTATTGGGAGAAACTGCTGCCCAGGCTTGTGCACGTAGGTGGCATACCTTGGCACATAGTTTGAAGATCCGGGAATACCATACCCCGACCAGAATGAGGGAAGCATTGGCAAGAGTGGACCTTTACAAGAAATCCGTGCAGAGACTTTAGGCCAGCTGGATTGGCCTTAAACTCAGCCCTCCATTGCTGCTAGGATTGGTTGAAGGAAGTACAGGAAAGGATGACCAGGCACAATGGGAAAAAGTGGAAAACGCAACAGGGTTTCATATCGACCAAGAAGACATCACCACAGAAGCTTGGGATGTAAGGGGAGCAGTGAAAGCCATGAAGGATGAAGATCTTGACTAAGTTGCTCAAGGATGAGCAAATGGTTCAGCTGGGGGGTGATGATGAGCCCCAATTTTGGTACAATTTGGGCTCATTTTGGCCTATTCTACTTGCTCAAACCATTCATTTTCTATTGCTTATGCATGCATTTCTTAGTTTATTCATGTTGTTTGTAGGAAGAAGGGTAGGCACTTTATCTACGTGACTAATGCATTATGATTCCAGGTTTTGGCATTAAAAGGGAGCAAGAGACAACGAAAAAGGAGATAAAGAGACAATGAGGTGGCACTGCTGGTTTTTAGGAGAGGATGTCCACGGTCTTGGGACATTCCTCGTGATTCCCACCAAGAACTCCAAGCTCCAATCCATCTCCCCTCCGAGCTTAAGAAGCAGCCAACTGTTCTACAGGAACAGCAGTTATAAACTGCTCTACAGGAACAGTAGTTATGACCGTCCTACAGGATCAGCAGTTAAACTCTAGTTGGACAGCCAAGCTCCTAAAATCAAGGACACTTGTTGGATCATCGTTTTTGTATAAGTATAGAGGCCTTAGCCTTGGATAGGTTGTTGAAACTCTCGTATTGCTATTGTAATTTTGGAGCACAGTTCAGTTTTCATTCCTTTTTGTAAGCCAATTTGGCATAACATCAGATTATGAATAAAGAAGGCAGTTTGAGATCTAGTTCTGAGTTTCTTAAGGAGACTATAGCTCTCAGGTTAGGGCCCAACCTGAGAGCCATAGATCCCCTCTGCTGTAGTGTTGTTTCCATTTCATTTCAGCACTTTGAGCTTTTCATTCGCACATGCAATTCGAATTACAGGTTGTCAAGTTGGTCTTTTTCACGAGTTAGATAGGATTTGCTTATGGTGAGTTTGTTCACAATTGTTTAGTGTAGCAGAGGATAGATATAGTCCATTGGAGCTCCAACAAAAAGGGTTGTTAAGGCTCACTGCCGTCTCATTTGGGATTGGGGTGCAGTCCATGACTAACCACCAAAAACACGCATTTCTTTATCTCATGATTACTGCAAACACAGTCACGTTATGTTAGATGCTTCCTTGTCATTCACACCTGCACCACGCTCCTTTACCACAGCTTCATGCACATTCTCCTTCACGTTTTGGATTGCTGTTCATTGAATTTACAAGCACAGGTAGTTTAGGTTAATGCATTTTCATTTTGGTAACAGTCATAAGCATTCGTTTCACTTGCACTGCCCTCTCTCGTCCATTACTTCATTCTCCATCTTGATCACGCATGCATCACATCTCCTCGACCTTTACCCCGCTCTGTTATCTCCCAAAGCCTTCCACTCCTCACGTAACTTCATTTCCTAGCCTTTTGTTGACCTAGCCCTCTATCTTCCAACCTACTCCCTACACTCATTTCTCATCTCATTCCTCCACTTCTAGAGCCATCACCAGCCTCATTCCCACCTTGCACATCTCCCCCTACCATTCCATCACTCCTCCATCTCTTCAAACACTCACGGTAGGTCATCCTGTAGCAGTTTATAGACATCCTGTAGAAACCTCTAAGTATCCTGTAGGATCCCCTGCAGACATCCTGTAGGAGGCCACTCGCTCGGTTGCTGAGCTTCTGAATGTGAGGAACCTCTGTGGATGGATGCTAAGGATCCCTAGGGACCTCTCCTAGCCTTCCCAACCTGTCCCACGTTCTCCTTCCTTCTCCATCCCATCTGCACAACCAAACCCTAATTAGCACACAATCACAATCATTCCACACACTTAAAGGAAAAATACAAAAAAATGTCTTTTGTGATGCAAGCAGCTTAGATCCATGCATTTTCACTTATTAGAGGTAACAGCAACATTGGTAGAAGTTTCCTTCACATTCTTTGCATTATAGAGGTTAGACTAGTTAAATTAGGGTTTCCTAGGTTTACATGCTTTGATTTGCTTTTAGTTCATTTTTGTCAAGTAGATTAGTCTCCTTTGAGCTAGCTTTCGTCCATCATTGATAAAGCTTCTTCTGTGAGCCTATAGAAGTCGGCTTGAGCCCTAGCGGACTTGTGCCAGCTGACCAAGTGACAGCTGCGACAAGAGCTAGTACTTGTGCATACAGCACCGTCGCTTCCAAGTTTGTACGAACTACCGGGTTGATAAAATGAGAGACAGGAAGCCCCAGGAGTTGTAGCATTATTGCTATAATACTGGAGCTCACCATCATCCATGGTCGAATGTTGCATTCTGACAAAAATTGTCTTGTCCAATCATGGTAAACCATGGTCAACCATAGTCAAACATGGTCAACCATGGCCAAAATTTGCACTGTGACAAATATTATTTTGATATTAGAATCAACCATATTCCAACATCACATTGTGACAAATATTGCCTCAATATGAAAATCAACCATGGTCAATCATGGTCCAACATCGCATTGTGATAAGGATTGTCTCAAAATGAAAAGTGTTCATGGCCAACCATGTTTATTTTAATGTTTATAATATTTATCTTAGGGTTTATATACGTTGGGTTTAATATTATTCCCTTGGGTTAATAATCCATTAGGTTTTTAGTATTAATCCATTGGGTTTATAATATCAAACCCTTAGTTTTATAATATTAATCATGGTCAACCATGGCGAATCATAGCCAACCATGGTAAACCATTGTCAATCATAGGAAACCATGGTGAACCATGGTCGAATGTTGCATTGTGACAACGATTGTCTCAATATGGAAATCAACCATGATCCAATGTCGCGTTATGAAAAATATGGTCTCGATATTAAATTCAATGACGGTCAACCATGGTCGAATTTCGTATTGTGACAAGGATTGTCTAAATATGGAAATCAACCATGGTCAACCATGTTTATATTAGGGTTTATAAAATTTTTGTTATGGTTTACATAACTTGGGTTTATAATTTTTGTCCCTTGGGTTTATAATATCAATCCCTTGGGTTTATTGATCTAAGGGTTCATATTCCTAGGGTTTAATATTATACCATTTGGTTTATAGTCCCTTGGGTTTACCATGCTTGAATTTCGCATTGTGACAAAGATTGTCTCAATATGGAAATCAACCATGGTAAACCATGGTCCAACATCACATTCTCACAAAGATTGTCTCGATATGGAAAAATAATAGTCAACGATGTGAAACCATGGTCCAACATCGCATTGTGACAAGGATTGTCTCAATATGGAAATCAACCATGGTCAACCATGTTTATTTTAAGGTTTATAATATTTATGTTAGGGTTTATATACCTTGGTTTTATAACTTTTATCCCCTTGGTTTATTATGCCCTTGGGTTTATAATATTAATCCCTTGGGTTTATTGATCTAAGGGTTCATATTCCTAGCGTTTAATATTATTCCCCTAGCTTTATAGTCCCCTATGTTTACCATGGTTGAATGTCACATTCCCACAAAGATTGTCTCAATATGGAAATCCAACATGGTCAACCATGGTCGAATGTCATGTTCTTAAAAATATTGTCTCAATATAAAATTAATCATGGTCAACCAAGTTGAACGATGGTCCAATGTTGTATTGTGACAAGGATTTTCTCTATATCGAAATCAACCGTGGTCAACCATGTTTATTTTAGGGTTTATAATATTTATGCTCGTGTTTATATACATTTATAATTTTTATCCCTCGGGTTTATTATTCCCTTTGGTTTACAATATTAGTGCCTTGGGTTTATTGATCTAAGCGTTCACATTCCTAGGGTTTAATATTATTCCCTTAGGTTTATAGTCCTTGGGTTTTTAGTATTAATCCCAAGGTTTTTTTATTCCATTCAGTTTATAATATTAATCATGGTTAACCATGGTCAACCATGGTCTAACGTCACATTGTGACAAATATTGTCTCAAAACAAAAATCAACCACGGTCAACCATGTTCAACCATGCATATTTTAGTGCTTATAATATTTATCTTAGGGTTTATATACCTTGGATTTATTATATAAGTCCCTTAGGTTTAATATTATTCAACCATGGTCAACGATGTTTTATAAAATCAATTGTGGTTAGCCATGGTTAATCATGGTCAACCATGGTCCAACGTTGCATTGTGAGAAATATTGTCTCAACATGAAAATCAATAATTGTCTCAACCATGGTCCAATGTCACATTATGATAAAGACTATCTCAATATGATAATCATAGTCAACCATGGTCAATCATGGTAAACCATAGTCAACCATGTTTTATAAAGTCAAACATGGTCAAATAGGTCAATCATGGTGAACCATGGTTGAACGTCGCATTGTGACAAAGATAGTCTTCATATGAAAATCAACCATGGTCCAATGTTGCATTATGGCAAGGATTGTCTCTATATGAAAATCAACCATGGTCAAGCATTTTTATTTTAGTGTTTACAATATCTATCATAGGTTTTATATACCTTGGGTTTATAATGTTAGTCCCTTGGGTTTAATATTATTCCCTTGGGGTCATAATCCCTTGGTGTTTTAGTGTTAATCCCTTGGATTTATTATTCTCTTGGGTTTATAATATCAATCTATTAGGTTTATTAATCTAAGGGTTCATATTCCTAGGGTTTAATATTATTCCCTTAAGTTTATAATGTCTTCATATTTTAATATTAATCCGTAAGGTTTGTTATTTCCTTGGGTTTATAGTATCAACCAATATCAACCATGGTCAAACGTAGCATTGTGACAATGATTGTCTCAACATGAGAATCAATCATTGTCTCAACCATGGTCCAACGTCGCATTCTGACAAAGATTGTCTGAATATCATAATCATGGTTAACCATGGTCAATCGTTGTCAAACTTGGTCAACCATGTTTTGTAAAATCAAACATGGTCATCTATGGTTAATCCTAGTCAACCATTGTCGAATATGTCATTATGACAAAGAGTGTCTTGATATGAAAATAAACCATGGTTAAGCATGGTCAACCATGCTCCAATGTCACATTATGACAAGGATTGTCTCAATATGAAAATCAACCATGGTCAACCATGTATTTTTTAGTATTTATAATATATATCTTAGGTTTTATATACCTTGGTTTATAATATTAGTCCCTTGTGTTTAAGATCATTCTCATGGGTTCATAATCCCTTAAGGTTTTAGTATTAATCACTTGCATTTATAATATTGATCCCTTGAGTTTATAATATCAACTATGGTCAACCATGGCGAATCATAGCCAACCATGGTCAACCATGCTGAAATGTTGCTTTGTGACAAAGATAATATCTCAATATGAAAATCAACCATGGTCCAACGTCACATTGTGACAAATAATTAAATATTATTATTAATAAGTAAAAATGAATTAATTATTAATATTATTATCTAATTAATTAATATTAATATTAATGTTATTTAGTAATATTTAATTAAGAAATTTTTATTATTGTTTAATAATCATTAATTAATTAATTGTTAATTATTAATTATTATTAGTAAATTACTATTAACAATATTATTAGTAACTATTATTATTATTATTATTATTATTATTATTATTAACATAAATTAATATAAATTATAAAATAAAATATAAATATTTATATTTTTCTAAAAACAATATTAAAAATTAATTGTTTTTTTTTTCCCTTGGAAAAAGTCATAATTTCTATTAACTTAAGAAATTACATTTTGTAGATGCCGAGGCATATGCATATGGAGGCTTTACTTGCCTTATCAGGAGACATATAAGTCTGTTTACAAAAATTTTGACTGCTGAGTGGTAGATCTCCTCGCAGGGAGTCTGTAGTCAGTGTTAATCAAAACTGCCCTCTACAGCTAGAGGGAAAAAGAAGCAAAATATATATATATATATATATATATATATATATATATATATATATATATATATATATATATATATATATTTCTCCTCTGTACAGAGAGAGTACTATGTCTGTCTATACATAAACTATTTTTACAGCCGAATGATAGAAAAAACTAATACATGTTTATATAATAAGCACTTCAAAAAACATGAGCTTAGAGCCCAATTTGTCCCTGTTCTATAAATGGTCTGTGGTAATATTGATGGTGGGTACCATCAATCTCCTCCTGTATCAACTAGACATTGTCCTGAAGATGTGTTGCCTCTTTTGAAAGTTGGTCAGCCTCCGTGTTTTGTTCCCTGTAGATATGTCGACAGACAAAGGAGTCAAATATGTTTATCAACCTGTGAGCTTCCTCCAAAATATGTATGAGAGAATATGCATTGCATTGAGATGTATTGTTGAGCCAATTACATACGATTTTTGAATCACCAAATAACTGCAGGTGTATGCAATGATGAGATAATGCAAAATGTATGAGGTGTTTTGCAGAGCAGAGTTCAGAAAAATTGTTTGTACCCATCCCCAAGTTTATTTTGATTTTGAAGCAGTGTTTATCATTCAGGTGTAAAATCAGTCCCCCTCCACATCCAGAATCCTGGGCAGAGCCATCGAAATAAGCCCAAGGTTTAGATTTGTCTATGATTTCCGGGGAGATGATGCGCTAAGGGGCAACGGGGTCCTCTTCTGGAAGGAGATCATAATCTGAGATTATGTGCTGAGTGATGGATGGCCAGTGTGGTTCTCTGAGATTGAAAATGGATTGATTCCTAGCTATCCAGATGGCCCAGTTGACAAGGAGAGGCATGTTCCGGGCTTTGCCTTTATGAGCAAGGCACCATAAGTTCCAAGCATCTTGGATGTTGTTACCTTGCCAGGGGAGTAAGGAAGGGTAGTGAACAGATATTCCGTTCCATAACTCTTTAGATGAAGGGCAATACAGGAAGAGATGATCAGTGTTCTCATCAGCCATATGACACAGATGGCATCGGAAGGGGCCGTGGAAGGATCTCTTCATCAGATTGGCACCCGTAGGGATCTTGTCAAAGAGAATATTCCACATTAACAGGCGGGTGCGTGGGGCGGCCTTTAGTTTCCAGAAGGACTTCGAAGTAGGATCAAGAGATTGAGGCTTATGGGGTTCCATAAGGCATATGTATCCTTCTTTCGGGGATTAAAGACCAGACTTGGCAAGGGCCCAGATGATTTCGTCGGGTTCCTCTGTCAAGCGAATGTGGGCCTGTGTGAGGGCTTCTATATATAGCTGCCAGTCTTGTCTCCAATGCACAGGTATGTCCAAATCATAAGCTGTTTTCCAAGCTTGATGAAAGACAGTGGTGTTGTGGTGGTAGCCAATGTGCTTGATGTATATGATGCCTCTATCAGTTAGGTAGCTAATTAAAGCGGTAGGTAACCTGTGAGCACTTCTGCATCCTACACAAGGGTCCAATCCAATGCGGACAGTGTTTCCTTCCTTAATTCTCCAGGTAATTCCAAGTCACAGCATGGGGAGAGCATTCATCATTGCCTTCCATATGTTGGAGATATTGCTAGCTGGGGGACGAGACTGTCTGAGCCAATCCATCAAAGTTGTAGGCCATATATATTTTGCTAGTGCTACCCAGGTCCAGAGACTATTAGAGCTGATGAGCTGCCAGCCCAGTTTAGCAGCCAAGGCTTTCGAGAATAACTCAAGCCCTTTTATGCCCCATCCTCCCCAGCGTTTAGGAATAGCGATGCGATCCCATTTTACCCAAGAAAAAGTTTTTCTAGGTTGATTTCCCTTCCATAAGAATCTGCAACAAATGTTTTGTAGTCTGTTAAGTATGCCTTTTGGGATCCATGCAAGCATCATCCAGAAAACTGGAGTGGCCTCAATAATAGCCTTGATGAGGGTTAATCTGCCAGCCCTGGTTAGGTATTTGTGGTACCAGATCTGTAATATTTTCTCCACTTTTGCAATAAGCCATGTCCAGTCTGCTATCCTATACCCGAGAGGCTTTAAACGGAAGCCCAGATATTTAAGCCCATCATCCAAGTTAAGAGCAGAAAAAGGAAAACGCTGGGTAGTATAAATAGACTCATGCTGAGAGCAACCAATAATGGTGATGGTGGATTTACCTTCGTTTATCATCATGCCCGTAGCCTGTTGGAAGAGCTTGAAAATATTGTACATAATTGAAGAATCTCCGATGCTTCCGTTTAAAAAGATCAGAACATCATCAACAAACAGAAGATGAGTCAGATAGAAATTATCTGAGATCTTGATGCCAGTAAGCTGATGTCTGTCCTTCGCCGCATTGATGGATCTGCTCAGACCTTCCATAATGAGGAGGAAGAGTAGTGGGGAGAGGGGACAACCCTGTCTGAGTCCCCTTTCTGATAGGAAGAAGGGGGTAGCTTCACCGTTAAGAAGTACACTATAGGAGACATCCTTGATACAACTCATAATCCATTTAATGTAGGCATAAGGGAAGCCAAGGTGGGTAAGAATTAAAGCCAATTTTCCCTGTCAAATGCCTTAGAGAGGTCCACCTTGAGAATCATACCCTTCTACTTCTTAGTCTTCAGAGTGTGGAGGAGTTCCTGAGCAGTGGCAATCGCTTCATGTATCTGTCGGTGTTGGAGAAAAGCAAATTGTTCGGGGGATATATGACTAGACAGTATAGGCTTCAGGCGATCTGCTATAATTTTGGCTATAATTTTGTATAGAACATTACAGAGAGAGATGGGTCTAAAGTCATTAAAGGAGGTAGGAGAATCAGATTTCGAAATAAGGGCAATGAAAGTGGACTTGATGGCTGCGTGAATACTACCTTTCCTCCTACTGTCCTCCACGATTCTGAGTAGATCATCTCCCAAAATGTCAAAAAATGCAATAAAGAATTCGATGGTCCACCCATCCGGTCCAGGGCTCTTGTCTTTTTTGAACCATTTAATGGTGGCCTCTAGTTCCTCCTTCGATATAGCCATCGTCAGGTTCTCCGAATCCTCTTGTTCTACAAATCTGGGGAAGTATTCAGCAACCCGCATTATCTCTAGTATGTTTCCCATACCGAGTGCCTTGTAAATGGATTTGAAATGTTCGTTAGCAAGTCTAGCTAGACCCTGCTGATCAGTAATCCTCTGCCCCTGGGCATTTTGTAGTTCCTAGATGGTGTTAATGGCTTTTCTGCCATTTGCAAATTTGTGGAAGAACTTGGTGTTATTGTCTCCCTCAGACAGCCATATGGCTCTACTTCTAAGGCGCCAACTCTCCTCTCTTTCCTTTAGAATTTGTGTGCGCTTAGATATAAGAGTAGAATATAGATCCTTGTTTTCTGGTGCTGTGAAGGTGCCATCTGACGAATCCTCAAATGTTGTTATGGCTCGTTCGGCCTCCTTCAATATCTTGTCATCATTAATTTGCTTCAAGTGTGCCCATTTTCTGGAGAGGCTTTTGAGTTCAGATAATTTCCTTAAGAAACTAGTAGTATGCTTCTCATCTTCCGTGATAGGATTTGATCTCCAATACTCCGACACAAGCTGATGATAGCTGGGATCCTTGAGCCAAGATGCATTGAATTTAAAAGGGCTTTTAATCCTCGGGGTATCCTCAGAGAGTTCCAGGAAGATAGGTCTGTGGTCAGATAAACCCCCGGTTCCAACCCACTGTCTAATGCGAGGGAGGAGAGTGAGGAAAACCTCTTTTATGAGGAATCTGTCTAGTCTTCTAGCTAGGCTCTGATCACCACTTCTATTATTGGACCAAGTATAATGTAATTTGACAGGAGGGATGTCAACCCAATGATGGTCCTCAAGTAAGGTAGAAATCAAGTCGGACAGGTTATCCGCTTGGGCCGAGTGTCCCCAGGATTCACAGTGGCCCAAGGAGAAGTTCAAATCTTCTCCCAAGATGATGTTGTCTGCCCGGAAGAGTTCAGAAGCAAACAAGGTTATCCAAAATGGTTCTCTGTCCACACAAGGTCCATAAACATTGATGATACGAAACTAAGTGTTAAGAGAGCGGTCCAATAATTCCATACCGATGTAGCCTTTGCCTCCCCAGGAGTTTTGGAGAGCTAAGGATTTATTACAGAAACCAATAGCAATACTCCTCGATCTCCCAGATGCATCCGGAGCATGGAATGTCCAGTTCGGAAGCCAAGAGCGAAGAATAGGAATGAGGGTGTCAGCTGGGTAGAGGGTTTCCTGAAGAAAGATCACTTCCAGGGCAATCGAGGTGAGCAGTCTTCGTAGGGATAGTTTTTTATTGGGACTATCAACCCCTCGATAGTTAAAGGATAGAACTTTCATGGAGGGATAGGCTGAGGGCCGTCTCTAGCTCTAAGGGCCCTGTCAATCGTTTGTTGTCGCCCAAGGGCAACTTCTTCCCCCACTGTATGTCTGGCCTTAGTGAGTCGGGAGGGGCGGCCTCTAGCCGATTTAGAGGAGGTCGGGGGGTGAGTAGGTTCAATGCCTATTGCGTCGGCATCCTTTCCCTTTGTTCTGGATCGCAGAGGGTATCGAGGGGAAGAGGGAGGGGGAATGGAGGGGTGGGAGAGGGGGGGTAAGGAGGGAAGAGAGGGGGTGGAAAGGAAGGGGAGGGGGAGGATATTAGGGAGGGGGGGACAGAGGGAGGGGGAGAGTGAGGGAAGGGGAAGTGTGCATAGGAGGGAGGAGTGGGGGGAAATGCCCTGTGGGAGGGTGGGAAACTAGAGAGAGCCAGGGGGGAAGGGGGGGGAAGAGATACCCATGCAAGAGAGCGATGTAAAAATATGAGATATACCAGATACAGATGATGGAGAAGGGAAGAACGTACCCGCGGTTGAGGCAACATCTCTAGTGGTGCTTGAGCTGATGGGTAGAGGAGGTGAGCTAGGTATGGAGTCTGCAGGACGCTTATTAGCTGCCTTTGTAGCAGAAGTGCCCTGTAAGTCTCTTGGATTGCCTGGTGCATCCTCAGTCAGTAGATGTGATGGCTCTCCTTCCTTCTCCTAGGGCTGTGTTGGTCCACCCTCCGTCAAACCCTTATCTCGGATTTGTTCAGGGCCCCTTTTTTTGTGGAGGAGGGGGCAGTCCCTGAATAGGTGTCCAACCTTGTGACATCTGCGGCAGCGATATGGAATGCCTTCGTAATCAATAATCTGCTTGCGGGATGTGTCCCGCCATTGGATGGTGATGTATTCCAATAGGCCTCCTCTGGTGTCGAGATTAATAAGGATTCGAGCGTAGGCCATCATACCTGTTTGCAGGTATGATTTGTCGTATTCCATATAAGTGCCGATGGCGTTACCGATCCGTTTGAAGATGTCCTGGGACCAGTATTGCAGAGGGAGGCCTGGCAATTGAATCCATACAGGTCCAATTCCGATCTGCTCAGTCTCGGGGTCAAAGAGAGGTGTCCAACGCTTCAGCAAAACCGGGGCATGCTCAAAATGCCAGTATGAGGATAGGACCCAATTTGTGTGGTCGGCACGAGCGAATCTTAGGGCGAACCATCCCCTCACAAAGGTCTGCATGAATGGGATGTCGACCAGATGGTGACCCCATACCTCAATTTCCCAGGTCTTCAGTCTCGCAGCCAAGTAATTTCTGCCCCTGATGCGACCAACAAAGACTCTGTCCGCAAAGTCCATGGCTTCTCCCCACTGAATGTCCTCTTCCAGTCTCAAGAATATGTCGTCTGCCTTGGACTTAAAGCATTTATGTTTCTTCTTTGAACCCTGTGGGGGGTAGGGGGGCAGAGCCCTGCTATGAGACGGACCTGGTGAAGAGTGGGTAGGTCAGTGGCTGTGCAAAGAGGGGGGCAGATCAGCAGATTGGAGGGATCTGGCGAGCAGCAGGACAGTGGAATAACTGCCTGATGGGGGGGCCTGAGAAGTGAACTTGTACGGTGCAGAAGCGAAGTCGGTCACCGGAGGCAGAAGACTAGGGTTTGAGCCCGAGAAGGGGGGGTCTAAACCAGGGTTAGGGTTTAGACAAGCGGAGACAAACCCAAGTGAGGACGGAGATGCCAGAGGAGTGGAGAGAGCTGGCCAGGTGGGGGGATCATCCGGCAGGACCACAGGAGGCCGGGAGGGTTCAGCCAGGGAGAATCCGGAGCTGAATAAGCAGGTCGATGTGGAAAATGGGGTACGCCAGATGGAAACCCCTTCCAACGGGTCATCGGAGTAATCAACGGCATCCAAGTCCTCCATGGTGACAGCTGCGCCTAGGAACGAAGAAGCCCTTCTTTCGACCGCAGGAAACGGAAAGCAGACACCCTCGAACCGGTCAACACAGTAACAGCAGGCATGCCACGCTTAATTGTTTTTTTATTAAAATAAGTAATTATTTATTTACATTTTATAAAAGATGAAATAATAAATTAGTATTATTATTATTTATTTATTTTTAATTGAATATTATTATTATTATTATTATTATTATTATTATTATTATTGTTAATGGTTTGTGTCATAGACACAAATGAAGCCTTATGACTATATGAACCACATTTACTGAAATGATTATTCTTATTAAGATTATTATTTTTAATTAATATTACTACTATTATTTTTAAATATTTAAACAATATTAAATAAAATATTATAGAGTAACTTAATATTATTTTAATATATAATATAATGTTAATATAATAATCATAAATATATAATAATATGGTTGTTATTATTTATATAGATATTAATAATCAGAAATAGTTGGATTTTAACAAAATAAACATAATAATTATTAATGTGGTTGATATAAGCTTATCATCGTATATCAACCACATTGGTGAATGTGGTTGTAGATATATTTCATATACACCTATCTATGTGGGCAACATATATTCCTAGCTTTTCCCATTGTTGACCAGCAATCGATGTTCAAAGGCACCACTCTAAGGTTTTACCACACCCCACACGACACTGTGTGTCACATCCCCGAGTCATCGTCGCACTTGGGCAGGCGCACGCACCGAGCGCATTTAAATAATAACTCACCAACCAATGAGTTGGGTGGGTGCACATAATCGACGAGTTAGGAGGGGCGCACATAACCGACGAGTCATGAGGGGCACGTTTAACCGACGAGCTAGGGCGAATGCCTTTAATCGACAAGTTGAGGGGCGGAAACATGAAATTTGACTAAGCATTGGAAGGCATGAATCGACTTGGTTATATAGGGGATGAGCTAGGGAGTGACGAGCTGGGCACGCCAATTGAACATACACTTGGAGCTGACGTGTTAAAATTATGCAAAGGAGAAGTGGGTGGGTTGGTTGGATTACACCAAGTCGCCTCCCCATGACCTAAGTTTCATATATATAGACATGGAGGACGAATGGAGAAGGACCATTGAAGGCTGGCAAGTCTAATCGCATGATTGGCTGAGCGAGTGAGACAAGCTAGCCATAGGCAAGGATGAGCCCTCATTGGAGGGAAGCATTATACTTAAACACAGTTTGGAATGCGGAGCCATAGGTCAAAAGATATCCGAGTCACAGAAACAGGCGGGTCTACCCATTGGGCACGACTGGACAATTAAATGATGGGCAGGTGGACGAGTTCAAATGGGCAGACAATGTGTACGGTGCAGGTCGTGTGGTTGTGGGTTGGGTGAGCCAAAACGTTCGCAGCGCGAGTTGGGTAGCGGACATATGGTGCGATACTTTTAGCAGAGGTACATGATTGCAGCAGTAGTGGGTGCGATGAGCCAGGTAGCACCAAGGGTGAGAGAGGTTGAATGGGGCTGTGTTTGGGTCATGCAACAGGCCGACCAACCGAGCAACAAGTTTAGTTTTTTATGTTGTTTAAAACTCCGGTTGAGTATTACTTTCGGTACATTGTAAAACAACATATTGACATTTATATATTATATTTATACTATAAACGTGTCTCATGCAAATGTTTTTGTTGTGTTGAATGTTTAAGTAATTCCACAATTAAATTAAATAAAATAAAGAAAGATGAATGTTGTAGGCTTAGTCCAGGAAATGACAAAAAACTAATATGTTTAGGCATTTAGTCAGTGCCACAAGCCCAAAACTAGAAAAATGAATTAGGGCCGTGGCATATGGTATCAGAGGTAAAATGATAGCAAGATGCAGAGATCGGGTATGTGTGCAGTTTGAAGTTTTGGAAAAGAAATCTTGGATTCATAGTTTGGGGTTTCTCAACTTAGAAGTTCATGGAAAAACTATCCAAGCATTGGTGGACATAGGTACCTCACACAACTTCATGATGACGAGATTGCCAAGAGAAGTTGGGCTACAGATTATTCCGTCTAATGTGGAAGTCAAGGCAGTGAGCTCAAAGGCTAAGGTGTTGGAATTGGCAATGAAGTGCCAATTCGGATTGGAGACTGGTAGGGTTAATTGGTCTTCACGGTGATGGAGATGAATGACTTTGACATGATATTGGAGGAGAATTTTCTGAAGGGAAATAAGGCAATTATTGTCCCATTTTGTGATGAGGTTATGTTGATGGGAGGCTCAAAAACTTGGACTTTTCCTACTCATAAGCAAAGGAAGGAAGTTCGGGTGCAGCATGTTTCTACCCTAATCTTTGAGAATGTCCAAGCTTATGCGACAGTCATAAGCGTGGTTGATAGTGATGATGGAGTGGGGATGCTTGTTCCAGTTGAGATTTCCAATGTATTAGACAAATATGCAGATTTGATTCATGATGAGCTACCGAAAGAACTTCCACCAAGGCATGTAGTGGACCATCGCATTAAGCTAGAGTCAGGGAAGAAACCTCCAGCAAAAGCTCCTTATCGATTATTAGGGTTGTCATTAGAGGAATTGAAATGATAGTTGAAGGATTTGACTGATGCAGGTTTCATAGGACCTTCAAGATTTGCATATGGAGCTCCAATATTATTCCAGCGAAAGAAGGATATAAATGAGCTATGGATGTGTCGTGATTATCATGCTATTAACAAGAAAATGATAAAGAATAGGTATCCTTCACCATTAACTGCAGATTTATTCGAAAATATTCCTAAGGCCCGAGTTTTTTCGAAGCTAGACTTGAGGCATGGGTACTATCAGGTGTAGAGACTAGAAGGAGATGAGAAGAAAACTGCGATTGTGACAAGGTATGGGAGTTTTGAGTTCCTTGTTATGCCTTTTGAGTTGTGTAACTGATCCAGATTTAAGGAGGAATGCAACAAGTTACAGAGATGACCATAAATACAGAGGTGCAACAAAAATAATACTTCATTTCATTAATGTAAAATATTGAAATATGCTTACAAACAGAAATGGAAATAAACCATCTAGGGCGATGGTAGCTTATCTTTGAGAAGAGATTGGGTAGCTACATGCCTCTGAATTGTCTTACAATGAGGGTCGAAGGCCTATTTATTGTTTAGAAACCATGGAAAACCCTAAACATCCAAAAATCTAATCCTAGGAGATGAAGCACCAAACTATGGTCCTCGTTTTGGGTAAATTCATACATCAACTTCCCGGGGTCGTAACTTTGGCATATGATCTCTGTTTGACATGCACCATAGCTTGTTAAAAATATCTATCCGAGGGCTACAACTTTGGGACATGCAAGATCTGCCCACAAACCTATCTTGCTCCCAGGTTTCCCAAAGAACGTCATTTAGGGCCTCAAAATGGCTCCGAAAGTTCAGGACATGAAAAACTGTTAGAAATAGTAAATTGTGCTACAATTAAGGAAAATGAAAAACTAAAAGAGATAGTTCCGGGGGTCCAAGTGGGATAGGTGGGTGGCCACCAACATCCACCTGGATCAGTAACACTCCTGCCACATTTTTCACTTTGATGAATGATGTAATACATCCATATTTGGATTCATTTGTAGTAATATACTTAGACGATATCCTAATATAAAGTGATAACGTGGAGGATCATAATAAACACTTGTCTTTGGTGTTTGAGTCACTAAAGGTAAATCGATTATACTTGAATAATTTGAAGTGTATGTTTTCCCAAACCAAGATTCCATTCGTTGGGCACATTGTAGGCTAAGGGCACATATGGATGGGGCTGAGAAGAGTGAAGGTGATAGAGGATTGGACCGAACTGAAGAATGTCCATGATATGAGGGTGTTTGTGGGGATGACTAACTACCAGCGGAAGTTTGTAGAAGGGTACTCCAAAGTGAAATTGTCACTGACAAAGATTTTGAACAAGGATAAATGATGGAATTGGATGGAGAAGTGTCGTACAACATTTGAATACATGAAGAAGAGGATGATTACAACACCGATACTGAAGTTACCTAACATCAGGAGACCGTTTTAAGTACACATAGATGCTTCATATTTTGCGATAGGAGGAGTTATTATGCAGGATGGGTGTCCATTGGTGTATGAGAGTAAGAAGTTATAGTACAGGGAACGTCAATATCTAGTTCATGAAAAGGATATGACTGCAATCATCCATTGCTTATAGGTGTGGAGGCATTACTTGATTGGGAACTCTTTTGTTTTCAAGACTAACAATGTTGCAGTGAGTTATTTTGCATCACAACTAAAGCTGTCAGCAAAAAAAGTTCATTGGCAAGACTTCTTAGTAGAGTTCAACATGACTATTGAGTATAGGATGAGTAGACTTAATTTAGTTATAGATGCCCTCAGTAGGAAGGGATAGTTAGCCGAACTTGAGGAGGAAGAAGACCAGGTACAATGAAGTAAGATTTGGTTACAAATAACAAATGAGATGCAGACTAAGCTCCAGGAAAGCATTGAGACAGATACTCAAGCACACCACATTGTGAACTAGGTGAAGGAGGGAAAGACTTGGAGGTTTCTACTATGGGATGGACTCTTGTTCTTTGCCAACCGACTATACATTCCAAAGTCATAAGGGCTTAGGAGACATATTTTGAAGGAATTCCAAGCTTCTTCATGGGTTGTCCACCCAGGGCAATGTTGTCCTTTGGCATTATCAGAGAGAGGGTATTTTTGAGAGAAGATGTGGAAGGGTGTAGAGGAGTATGTGCATACATGCATTATTTGTCAGCAGGATAAATCAGATAACTAGAGATAGAGAGGAATGTTGCAGCCTTTACCGGTTCCAGAGAGACCATGGATGAGTGTTTTGATGGACTTCATTACTTAGTTACCGTAGGTACATTGGTATAACGGCATTATGGTCGTGGTCGATTGTTTTTCCAAGTATGTCATCTTCATTCCATCAAAGATACCTTGTGGGGCCAAGATGACTGTTGAACTATTCTTCAAACATGTTGTGAAGTATTGGGGATTCCATTGAGTATTGTGTCGAACCGAGATCTACGATTCATAGGCAGATTTTGAACCACTTTGTTCAAGTTTGTTGGGGAAGAGTTGTTGTAGAATTCGAGTTACCATCCGCAGATAGATGGGTAGACAAAATGGATTATTGCACTACTGGAGGACTACTCGAGACATTATGTGATGGCTGATAAGAAGAATTGGCCTGAACTCTTGGGTGTGGCTTAGTTTAGCTACAATATGAAGAAGAGTTCTGCAACTGGGTATAGTCCATTTGAGTTGGTGAATGGACAAATGCTATTTGTGCCATGCACCGTATATTGAGAGGTTTCTTGACGAGTCCACATGCAAAGAGATTCATGACAGCATTGGAGGAGACCTTGGAGTTAGCATGGGTGCACTTGCACGAAGTTGCGAGGAGGATGAAGAAATGTGCATATAAGGATAGACGTGATGCACACTTTAGTGTTGGGGATATGGTTTTTCTCAAGATTACCGGGGATCAGTTTCAGCCACTGAAAGGGACTACGATATCTTTGACGAGGAAGTATGAAGGGACATTCTGGGTGAAGAAGTGAGTGGGAGAACTTGCATATGAGTTAGAGCTTCCAAACCAAATGCGTTCAAAACATCCCACGTTCCATATGAGTCAACACAAGAGATGCCGACTTGATGCACACCATCCAGACAGTTCGGAACCACCGAGAGGACCATCCATGATCGTAGACAGATGAAATGTTATTTTGGAGAATTTTTTGGATCTTTGGACTACAGGTCTTGGGAGTAGCATGCGACGAGAGCTCTTCATTAAATGGAAGAATGCATTGAAGGAAAGTGGCTGAGAGATGGAGGAAGGAGATTGCAGAGTACGACGAGAATTTGAGAGGAGTAGTTGGATTTCCAAGAATGAAAATGACTTCTGGTGCAGGAGGATGTCACGTCCCCAAGTCGTCATTGCACTTGGGCGAGTCGGGCGTGCACGCTCAGAGCGTTTAATTGATAAGTTAATGTACGAGTCACCGGGGCATTTTTAATTGACGAGTAAGGCAGGTGCACATAACTAACGAGTTAGGAGGGGCGCACATTACCGACGAGTCATGAGGGGCATGCTTAACTGACGAGCTGAGGTGAATGCCTTTAACCGACAAGTTGAGGGGCACCAACATAAAATTTGACTAAGTGTTTGAAGGCATGAGTCGATTTGGTTATATAAGGGATGAGTTCGGGTGTGACAAGCTCGCTGTGCCACTCGAACCTTCACTTAGAGACGACATGGTAAAATTATACAGAGGAGGAATGGGTGGGTCGGCTGGGTTACATCAATCCCCCTCCCCACAGCCTAAGTCACATATATATTGAAGTGGAGGACGAATGGAGAAGGACCATTTAAGGCAAGAAAGTCTCAATGCATGATTGGGTGAGCGAGTGAGACAAGCTAGTCATAGGCAAGGATGAGCCCGCATTGACAGGCAACATTATACTTAAATGCAATTCGGAATGGGGAGCCAGAGGTCAAAAGATAGTCAAGTCGTAGAAACGGTTCGGTCTACCCACGAGTTGGGCGCGACTAAGCTATTGAACAATGGGTGGGTGGATGAGTTTGGATGGACAAACAACATGTAGGGTGCGGGTCATGTGGCTACGGGTTGGGTGAGCCAACATGACTGTAGCGCGAGTTGGGAAGTAGACACATGGTGCGATAGACTGGGTGGAGGTACACTATTGCAGAATAGCAGGTGTGACGAGCCAGGTAGCGCTAAGGTTGGGCGAGGCTGAATCGGGCTATGGCCGGGTCATGTAGCAGGATGAGTGGCCAAGTAGCAAGTTAAGTTTTTTATGTTGTTTAAAACTCCAGTTCAGTATTACTCCCGGTACATTATAAAATAGCAAATTGACATTTATATATGATATTTATACTATAAATGTGTCTTGTGAAAATGTTTTTGTCAAGTTGAATGTTTCATTAATTCCCCACTTAAATAAAATAAAATGAAGAAAGTTGAATGTTGTAGGCGTGGTCCAGGAAATGGAAAGGAAAGTAAGATGTGTAGGCATTTCGCTGGTGCTCCACATAGCCCAATAAAGGAAAAATTATTGGGGGCATGACACTCTGGCTTTGCGTTGCATTACATTACGTCACATACTCTACAATATCATAAGATTTGGAACTACGCTAAAATAAAAGATGAGTAGTTGTGCTCAGATCATCATGAAGTGTCTTTAAAAAGGACCTAATTTGAGTAAGAACGAAAAGAGAAATAAGTTGATTATTAGGGAAACAACTACCTGACTAAGATGAAGAGCCAAAAATAAGATGATTATTATGGAAATAACTACCTACATGTTGCCAAAATATCAATGCAAAATACTCTGGAAATTTATTGTTGCTATAGCTGTAAACATGATATTGTGGCCCTCATAGTGGCATGATGTCCTGCAATAAAACCATCAAAGTGGGTGAATTCAAGTGTTTGTATGCATGTTATATTGATCTGATAATTTAAATTCTCCATAACATTTATACTCAATTCCCACCACTCCTCATAATATGACTTCGCTAACTTTCTCTCCTTGCGCAAGCTTAGAGTAGCCTTGAAAGCTCATGATGAAATCAATTCTGTTGCCATGCCATTAATCTGTCACCGCAATTTTCACTCCCTTGTTTCTGCAGAGATATTTATTCATGCATCTTACCTATGATTTCATCAATATGAATATGTCAAAACAAATATTCAAATTTATCAAGGTTGAAAAATCAATAATGAACATGGATATCTATCATCAAATTTGTAGGAGCTATAATTACATAGTTTTGAATCTGGATAATGATGGTTACCATGTACAAAATACTGCATCTAGTGCCATTTTTGTATAGTTGAGCAATGAAAACTACATCCCCTCCATTCATATTTTTTATCGAAGTACCCATATCTGCATGCTCCACCTGCACACATGTCAAGCAACACTCTGCATTTGTGTGTTGGAGTGATGAAGAGAGATATTGGCAACCAAGGAAATGAATTAGATCCTAGCAATGCACCATTGACCTAGAAATGAATCAAACCAATAATCGCTAACTTATTCACAAACCACTAGCTTAGAATTTGCATTATCAAAAACAAGGAAATAGAGAAAATGCAGAGATGAACCCTCCATGGATATGGAATAACTGGAATCCCAATAGGTAGTGGCAATGAATCAAACTAGAAGACCCTGACTTGAATTCCTACAATTGAATTCTAATATGAAAACCATAAATTTTGCAGCACAAAATTGGTATTGTGGACATGAACAAGAATTTATTATCAACAAATGTTTGGTTGGGTAACTTGATTAAGACAGATAATATTGCACTACTTATATCTTATCATAAAAAAAACATAAAATGAGAATTAAAACAACAATGGAAATCAAAATATTGTAATACTCCATATCTATATATGAGCCACCATGGCTCATAACCTTGAAAACAAGAATGATAACTTCAATTTATTTCTTTGTTTAAGATAAGGATTTGTGATTCTCATTTCTCTATTTACTCACAAAGAATTGAAAAACTCTTACATTAATGGAACTCTCATACCTTGGTGGTTGCACAAAGTTGGGTGGAAATATCGATTGGTAGTAATAATAGTGATGGAAGTTGCACAAATCTTGACAGTGGCATTGAAACCAATGAAAAGAATGATTATTTCGTTATGGCTCAATGCACATGTCATGAAGGTGGAAATAAGACATTCAAAATATGAACGAATAAGATGGCTACAAATTGGTTTTCTTAATAATGTTTGTATATATATATATATATATATATATATATATATATATATATATATAATTTCAACATTTTGGTGTTAATAACTTGAGGGCAAGGGCGAATATAATATGTCGCTTCTATATAATTCAACAAAGAATATAATATAACCTTGAGGGTGAATAAATTATTTTCTTCTTCATATAAACATTACAGTGTGAATAAGGGTTATCTCTCTGACCTCTAGAAATTTGATCGACCAAATTCTTCGATGGTTCATGTTATTTGATCTTTCTAGTCTTCGTACTATCCTTCATGCTATCACTTGTCGTGTCCTTTTGTTTATTTATTTTACAGTATGATTAATTCTCCTCACATTTCTAAACCTACCCCCTAACAAAGGGAGACCTAGCAAAATCACTCTAGAGAATATTTTTGATTATAGAAAAATGAAGAGAGAAAAAAAGAAGCAAAAAATTAAACAAGAATTACACAATTACATTGAATATGTATAAAAATGAAGAGAACAGGGAGAAGGACAATTGAAACAAGAATTACGCACAATAATTTCGTAGAATAAGCTCGAATTATTTGCAAGATTTGATAACAAATAAAAATATTTAGAAAATAAAATAATAACATTTGAGACTGAAATCAAAGGAATTAAAGATAGGTTACAAGAATTTGAACACAAAAAAATCAATGGTGGAAGAAAACTACTACATGAGAGAAGAGATTAAAGTGTTAAAATAAAAACTAAATAATAACATATTCCATGGTAGCACCCCAAATAAATTTGATATGAAACAAGAAATGAACAAGCTAATTGAACTAGACCATGAGCACCATAAGAGAGCCTTGAACCTTATAATTGATGGTATAGAAGAGAAAAATGGTGAAGACACTTTAGAACTAGTAAAAAAACAACTAAAATATAAGTCACAAATTCAAACAACCAATCTAACTGAAGCACAAAGGGTTAGAAAAATACTTGGACATAAACATTGTCTCATACATGTCAAGGTAAACTATAATGAAAATAGAGTAGATATACTCAATAAATCCCCAAGTTTGAAAGGATCAGGAATCCTTATAAATGAAGATCTCATCCCAGAAGATCAAGTTGAACTAAGAAAATAATTCCAAAAAGTAAAGGAGGAAAGAAGGGAAGGGAAATGGGAAATCATTAGAAATAGAAAAGTTATTATTAGGGAGGGAATTCAAGAGAAAAGTAAAAAATAGGAATTAAGAACACTCTGGATCATCTTTTCAAGTTTTTGTGGCTTCCCATGGCATAAAGGACCTATGTCAATATGGATTACAAGGGATATAGATCTTATTTTCTTAGTTGAAATGTGGGATCATAATGAATATAGGGCTCCCACACATGGATGGTTTCTTTCTTTGGTCAACTTGGAATAAGCAATCCTCTCTTAGAGGTTTTGGTGTGATAGCCTCTTATATAAAATATAATATTTACCCTCACATTCAGCTTCATAATATAGACCCCCTCAATTAGTACATATGGATCAAAATTTATGATTCTAGCACCAATAAGATATTTATTGCAATTTGTTATTTCATCCCTATCAAATCTACCTCCTATAAGAGAAACAACCTAGATAATAATTGCAGCTTCAACACTTTATAGCAAGATATCCATAGTCTTCGAAGAAAATGTGATATCCTTTTTCTTTGGGACTTTAGTGCTAGAATTGCTACTAACCAAGCTATTATCCTAAGAAATAACTCTAACCCTAACCCCTTATGGCTGCCTGAAGAGTGTGACCTTGCTAATTGATTCAAAAGGTACTCTAAAGACACCACCAATAATATATTTGGTACCGAGCTTATCAAACTTTGTAGTTCACAAGACCTTATTACTTGTAATGGGATTAGTAAATGGTCTACCTCTCGCAAGATGACTTCCATTCATTTGTTAGTCAGTAGTATTGTCGATTATGTGATATCTGACACCCATATCCTCAACTATATAGTAAATCTTAACATCCTAAATGACCATAACCACTATTATAACCATATACCATAATCTCTAACAATCAAGCTTGACATATGTAACATCCAAGTGCAAAAGAATGGTGAAAGTCAAAAGTACATTTGTTTTAAGAAGAATAAAAAAGACCTTTCTTACAAGATTTAAAGAGGAACCTTGGTTAACTAACATATAAAGATAACATTAATCTCACCTACCATGATTTCACTACAACCCTTATTGCCACCATTAACAAATTCTCGACTAAGGTAACATATAAAAAGAACAATAGAACATCTAATCCCTGGTATGATAACAACTATAAAATTGGCTAAAAAGTGATAAGAGATGCTTCTAACGAAACTGAAAAGCTTTAGAAACTAAGTATGTACAAATCTCTTATAAAAAATAAGAAACAATCCTATATTAATAAGAGGCAAGAGTGTCTTCTCCACCTTTCTAAAATTTATCCTAGAAATGTTTGGTGGAATATGATTTTTCATAAAACAAAATAAAATAATACGATCCACTTGAAGAATTGGGATAATTATCTTAAGAATATTTATGACTTTGTGGACACCATAAAAATCTTCTTAAAGACTCCATTAGAGTAGGATATTTTCTCTTTAGAAGATGTGGAGTTCAGGATTAAAATTATCACCAATAGGAAAGCTAGGGATATTGAGGGCTACCAAGATGAAAATTTCAGAATAAGAAGGTCTATCCTCATTCCTCATATTCAAAAACTTCTCAATGTGCCTATAAAACATGACTTCCCTGAGCCCTGGACAAAAATCCTGATTGTGCCTATCCTTAAAAATGAGGATAAAAACTTTCCCTCTAAATTACAGACCATTATGATTAGCCGCATCTTAACCAAACTTTGTGGGCTCATTCAGGAAAAAAATATTAGTGTATGGCTTGGACACCATGGAAAAAGGGTGAAAGCGAAATATGGTTTTAGAAGACATCATTCAACTATTGACCATCTTGTCAATCTTAGGATAAATGTCGGCGAATGCCACAATAGTAATTCTGAACCATTTAGTGGTTTTGTTGACTTTAGGAAATATTTCGACATGGTGGCTCGAGATAAGTTATGGAAAACAATCGAAGAGATAATGGTCCCTCTGAAGTTGAGGGTGGTTATGACTCATCTTTATGAGAATGTTGTTGCTAATCTTAAGACAACTGATAGATGGCCTAAATAAATTAAATGCAATATCAACATTAAGCAAGGGTGTCCCTTATCCCATACACTTTTTGACATTTACATTGATAATTGATTGAATTCTATCTCGGAGCTGCAGGATACTCTAGCACCAAGCTCATTGGTATGGGCATTACTCTTCTCCTTTAGGTTGAAGAAATTATTCTTTTGGTGAGAAGGCATGAGGATCTTAATGAACAACTTAATATCCTTCATGATTACTGCTCTAAGATGAGTATGGTTGTTAATATCAACAAGACTAAAGTCATAATTAACCACGATAATTTCAGCTAGAATAATAATTGCTTGGGGAAAGTTTCTTCATACAATTACTTAGGTATTGATATTAATCATCAACTCAATTGGAATTATAGCATTGAAAAAAAATTCATTGCTGTCTGGAAAGCTTATTATGAGCTTGCAAAGAACTGTAAGATGACTGATCTTTGGGTTTGGAGTAAAAATATGTTCCTCTTTGAGACTCTTGCCACCCTTGGGATTTTATATGGATGTGAAGTTCTTGGTTTCCATATATATAGAGAATTGTGGAGGAAGATAGAGATGATCCAAAAGAAATTTACAACATACAATCTCAAGATTAAAACTAATGCTCCCTATCCTATCCTCTTGTCTGAAGCTATACTTTCCCCCTTTGAAAGCATAGCTATGCTTCACTATCTAATGTATAAGAAGAGGCTTTACAACATGGAAACCAAGAGGTTCACAAAAAGTACTTCTCTTTCTAACCAAAACCACCACCTCCATCTCAAGCGGCGTTGGAAAAAGGATTCCTAGGTATGGGATAACTATTGGCAAGTAAAAGAGGAGATCATCCTCGAGAATAGATATAATATTAAAATTACTATCACTTCCAAATTCAAAGACAAATTTTGGGATGATAAGGAGCTTGAGGGGAAAAGGAAGCTAAGGTACTATAAGGAGGTGATCAACCCCACTCTCACTAACTAGAATTATCTCTTTGTCTTGACTAGTGCTAAGAAAAAAATCAACAATGTGAAGATAAGAACTAACTCCCACGAGTTTCGAAGTGAAATTGAGTGTTGGTCTATCCCCAAAACACCCTAGGAAGAAAGAATATATTAGTTGTGTGACACTAAGAGAATTGAAGATGAAAAATAATTTCTCTTAGATTGGTCGGCCCTCACTCACATTCATTCTCATTTACAAAAAATCTACCAGACTTCCAATGTTATTGATTTGTTCAACCAAGACAACTATAATTATCTCAGAATGCTCCCCTCCCTTCTATTTGATTTTAGAAATAATATTTTAAAAAATGTCAACTAATTTCTTTTATTAAGTTCAGATAGAGACCATTTATCTTGGTGGACGTTAATCGTAATCATCACATACACACATATATTATAAAGTGAAACATTATAGAATATATTGGCCAATACTCAACTAATGGGTAGTTAAAAGCTAGAGTCCTGCCTTGGTGAGAATTAATAACCACATATCATGATAGGTCTTTATTTATATTACGTTTACAGTGGGAAAGTTCAAGCACGAAAAGTTGTTATGCTACTAACTATGATGATAAAAAAGTGCTACATAGTAGTTTATCCCTGCCGCTAAGTAAAAAAATAGTGAAAGTATCAATATATTAAAAGAAATTAGTTACTATTCTTTGTAATATATCTTTGGGGCTCATGTTTGACAATGGAGATTACACTTAGATTGCATTGGTTGAAAACTGAATCATGGTAGTCGAAATTACACACAACCAAATTGTTTTAAAATATGCTCCTATAAGATAGACAACTAACATCATTTATTAATTTTCAAATTATGGCATTTGTTATTTGATGATTTGTATGGTAATTTTATAATTATGTTATGTAAATGTGAAAATATAAACATGAATTTAGAAATTTGAAATTTTTAATATTTGAGATTATAAATGATGATAATTATATTAGGTTATGTAAATTGTATGGTAATTTTATAATTATGTTATGTAAACCAACCGAAACAAAACTACACTCAATTAATTAAGTTTAAATTATAAACCTTGGATCAATACAATACCATGACTTGGTACCTCACCAAGCTATGTTAATTCAATAACTAGATTAGTGTAATCTTGTACTTTTATATATATTGAAGTTAAAGTTAAAATAAAAGAGGATTGATATTAGGAAGGGTAATTATATTTTAAATATAATTATGCGTACCCATGATATATACCATATGTAAAATTATCAAATTGATATACATTCATCCTAAAAAACAAGGCCATGATACTAGGGCCAAATCTAGAATTGGAGCATGTAGCTTAAAGGATCCCCGGTGCTATCAAATTTTGGAAAGAGTGAAGATTTTACACTTGCGTGCAAGAACGTTAAAGCCCATCAGTGGTTGTACTTGAACCACTGTAATAAATAGGATGGTTGTAATGAGTGCCTCTGTTACAAAGATATGAAATCTACATCTCGCAAGCTCAAGTGTCTTTGATATTAGTTCTTTATACTGATTAATTATTAAAATAAACAAGTCATGATGAGATTTTTGTACTTTTGGCTCTTTAATCAATGAAATGAGCAATAGCATGTTCAATCTGTAGCCAATCAAAATGAACATAAATAAATAGATAAATTGTCAAAAAATAGAAAATTTGAATGTGCAAAATTAAACTATGGAAATTTTGAATTTTTTTTTGTCATACCCAAACTAATACGAGTTTGACCAAAAACCTAATGCAATATCTACTGCGTGGAAACGGAAATAATAAGGATCCGTTAATCCCGTTATGATTATATAATTATTTTATTTCTTTAAAAAAATATTTAATCTAATTTTAATATTAAATAAATATTATTCCATATATATTAATATGGAGAAAGAGATATAATAAATCACAAATTTGAAAAAGTTAAAGAATTTGAAGCCAAAGGAGTTAATTATTAAATAATTATAAGATCATTTGGGATAACTAAATTCAAATTACATTGTAGAAATGTTTTATTTTTTAAAGAATATATTGGTTTTTTTTGCCTAGCGAAGACTTTATTTCCCGCTCTTTCTTTTAGGACATCTGTTTCATAGATTTTGCTCTTCATTGAGATGTCACATATTTTTTTTTAAGTTCAATTATTCATTTTCATGAGTGAAGTGTTTTCAGATATGCTTGTCATATACCTTGCAATCATGTGGGAGACTAAGCATTGGTTATTAAATTTTCGTAAAGAATAAATCTCTGAAGTAGTGGGGGGAACACTATTAAGTAGAAGGAAAGGAATGAATTTGGATTACCCGTAGATATTGATTTCTATATAGCAACAACTGATCAATTAATTAGTAATAGTTTCCAAGAATTGGAAAAACATTAATGATTTACGATGCCTATTTATTATGCAACAAGGTTGGAAAAAAAATAAGTGTGAGCTTTAACATGCTATGGTGTTGTCAATACTATTATAGAACCTTTATGATATTTCTAAATATCTTAGATGACAGCTCAAAATATTTATAATGTACTCTCAATTTACTTATTGAATAATATATTTTATAAAAAATTATGTTATTTGTGGCGTGTTTATTCCGTTTGTTTACAATTATTCCATTATAAGTTTCTACACCTTTTTTTGTCGGGGATAAGTGTGGAACATTTAATCTTCATTTCACTTGGTATCATTTCTAAATTAGCTCAGATCTAAGGTATTTGGGATAATAATTTTTTTATCTAATCTTTCTTTGAGTGGGAGATTATGCACTAGCAAGTTTTTTTTGTTGGGAAATGTTGACCATATTTAAGTTAAAAATGAAGAAGCTTAATGGCATTAACATTGAGTTGTTGAAGTTGAAGATGAACTATCTTTTAAATGGGTTAGAATTAACATTGAGTTGTTGAAGCTGAAGATGGACTATTTTCTAAATGGGTTAGAACCAAGCATGGTGGTATGGAAGCTAAATAGTGAATGACATTAGAGAGAAATGAAAGAATCTTTGTGAGGATATGTTTGGCTAAGTTGGTACTATTAAATATTTATGAAAAAAGAATTACAACAGCTTATTTTAAGAAGTTGGGTTCTTTTAAGAAAGCAAGTCTTTGGTTAAACCATTTTAGATGCATCTTAACTCCGGATCTATCAAGTGCCAAGAAAGATCAAATCTCTCAAGGTGCAAACTTTTTTTTTTGGTGTAAAACTTACGACAAGAGTTACACCTCGAGAGACTTATTGCTCTGATAAATCTAGATTTAAGATGAAGCTAAATTAATATAATATATATGACTCATATACACAATGATATAATATATATTTATCTATATAAATAAATAAAATAAATCTGATTATTTTGACAGTTTTAAGAATCAATTAAATATTATTATC
This sequence comes from Pinus tabuliformis, assembly GCA_031772625.1. NCBI lineage: Eukaryota > Viridiplantae > Streptophyta > Pinopsida > Pinales > Pinaceae > Pinus > Pinus tabuliformis. Next base: position 443,664,725 of record CM062812.1, read on the forward strand.
CTAATAGTAAGCAAAGGAAACTCCAACAAGTTGGATGAAAATAGCTGTCACCTAAAAAAGTTAAAGAAAACGACGCCAAAAATAACGAAGAAGCAAAGTGACTGTTAATAAATCTAAATCGTTCAAAGAAAACATGAATGAAACCTTAAACGTCGACAAGCATGCACTCGATTTTTTTAGCATCGGACTGCTTAGTGGGCGATGAGGAGCAACTGATTTTGTGTTTTTTTAACTTCTAATTTTGTTGCAATTTCTTATTATAATTGCCATCCTAAATTTTCCCAGATTCAACCATGGGTATTCTGCGCTAAAAATGAAATTCGATTTTTGTATATTTTTCTTACTAGTTTTATGAGATTAAAAAAAAAAAAAAAATTATAGCGACTCACTAATATAAACAATGTTTTCTATAAATACTTCTGTTGTCGTGCAAGGTCATCCTTAGTTCAGTGTATTGCAAAAGATAATTTTAATGGCTTCACTATTTTGTTTTATTTATCGAAAATCTCTTAGTTACCTGATATCGATTTCAGATTATTGGACAATATTTAATTACGCGAAATGGGTGTTTCTATGAAGGATCACTTTGGCAGACTTTTTTCCGCCGATGTCTGTCATGATTTGCCAATGTAGTTTTTATTGTGCCACGATATTTGTAGACTTCTCTATTATGGTTTGTAGTGGAAGCTATTATCAGAGAGGTTTCCAGATAATGACAATGTGCGGATCATTTTTACAATGATCTTATTAGTGGTGCTCAGCTGTAGGGACTATAGTAATCGGTTCCGTTTTTAGAGTGGCTACTAATTGACATAGAAATTAATTAATTTTTTTCCCATTAAAGTAAAGTTTTAGTTCTATATTGGAATGAATATTCTTTTTTATCCAATGAAAGACTTAATTAGACTTTGCTGTCATATTTGGCCTCATATCGAGGCCAAACTCAAAATAACTTATGATATATTTCTTAAATTGCCCAACAATTCTATAACATAAAGCTTCTATGCTTTAAAGCAAAGTTTTAGTTCTATATTGGAATGAATATTCTTTCTTATCCAATAAAATACTTAATTAGAATTTGTTGTCATATTTGGCCTCATATCGAGGCCAAACTCAAAATAACTTACGATATATTTCTTAAATTGCCCAACAATTCTATAACATAACGCTTCTATGTTCTAATGTTAACATTAGTTTTAGTGTTTAATGTTAGAGATTAATATCATTTTTTCAGTGATCTCAGAGATATCTCTCAAAACAAAACAAATGGCATGGAATGAAATAGCCCACTTGGTTAAGAGTCTGTTGTTCCTCTTTAGCCAAGTTAGGTTCTTCCGGGAGTCGCAGTTCAGCCAAAGATCTGCAGTTTAGTCCGCTTGCATGTCAGACCTGTTAGTTTTAAGCCCAGCACACCCAATACAATTGAGTGAAGATCAATAATCATACTACCTATTTGCAAAATATACTGGGCAAGCTTAGCATCTGGAAGAAGCAGAATGTTCTCTGACTCTAATGCTCATAAATCATTCATAGGAACAAGGTTATTCAAAAGAACAAGAACAAGGTTATTTAAAGCAACAAGGATTTGGATTTTCACCTAAAAATGGAAGGGACTTGTCTTCTCTCTGGTGAACTTCTGTTGAAGTCCTCCCTCTGCTTAGTTTGAGTTTTGTTGAAGATCCATCCGAACTTTCTCAAATTATCAGAGATCTCATATTCATCGTGCTCAAAGTGCTTGTCCTTCAGCGAGAATGCAACAACAAGTAGACCACATATTCAGAAAGTATGCTGAAACGTCTAGTCTCTTCTAGGATTTTTGTCAGGTATTTTGTTTTGCATTCGCTTAGTGTCTTTAAGGATTTCTATCTCTGGTAGAATCTACAACAATTTTAGGTCAATTGTTTTGAGTAAAGCTGAGGAACATAGAGGGCTAACTTAGATTTGGGCCAAAGAAAATACTGAATTTGTTTATTTTCTTCAAACTAGTTCTATCCATGCATATATTTATTTATTTTCTTCAGGTCTGGCTTCTCTGCCATAAGGGGACACTAAAGCTCACTCACTTCATGCAAGCTCACTTGAATTATTTGATAAATCACAGAGGCGAAGGTAACAAAGCCATAATAAAGCCATAGAAAGTGTAGTACAACCAAGCAGGGAAGCATAGCTACCTGCATAGGACTAATAAAAAATGACTAACAAAAAATGACTAGTGGTTACAAACGTGCACTTTCTAATGGTAAGACGCATGTCCCAAAGCGCTCTATAGTCCCTAGAGGAGTAAGAGTTATTTGATCGACATACCTTCCATTTAGAAGTCTCAAAAAGCCTATTCGAAAGCCAACATCCTATTCTATTCCAGCTTTCCTTCGCCCAGTCCTAGAGCATTCATATGAAAAAGAAGGAGCTTCAGTTTTGAACCTTCAAGCAGTGTCAGTTGAAGTTGCAGCATACCCATCAACATCAAAGCAAAAAGCACATTCACCACCTTCTATTGCTAGCCAAACGTAGAGGGTCACCAAGCCTAGCCGAAGGCAGAGGGTCGTCAGGCCGAAGGTGGTCTTCTTCCTTCAACTTGGCCCACTCCGACGCTGTCAGTTCGAGCAGGTAGGTAGCTCAAAGTTTCTTTTTTCATTGATCATAAGAACAACGACTCAAATGTTAAAATTGTAATTTTACGCCGCACGGTGGTTTTTGAAAACCATCCCGGTCTCCCCGCACCGCTCTTGGCAAAGACTGTACGAGCAGGAGGAGGCTCCGAACACATTCACACTCCGCCACGCGTCCCATGTACGAACGCCCAAAAACCACTTTCCCCGGACGGTAAAAGTCGTTTGGTTTGCCGGAGGAGGGTGTGCGAACCACGTTGGATCGGCTCAGCGATTTGATCGCGTGATCTCCGCCGTTGACTTCCAGAATGTGCTGTCCGCCCACGTCACATCAAATTTTGTCATTTTCTTGTTGACCGCCGTAGGTGAAAACTTATGATTTTAATGTGTTTGTCGTAGTTTTTGGTAAGGCTTTTAATATGTTATGGGCATACGTCCAATGCCTTTAATATTGTTGTGGGCATGTATTTAAAATATTTATGGGCATACGTTTTTTTTATATTTTTTTTTATATAACACGTTGTCATATGTTGAATATAGTCTACGTGCTGTAGTAGTGGAAGTGAGTTTTTTTTTGGTGAGTGGAGAGGCTACGCACGAGTGTGTGCATTTTCTTTTGGAGGCACAGCAGTGCTGTAATGTTTATCTGCAAATGAAAAACATAGGAATGTTTTGAAAAACTGTTTATGTAATATCCACAGCAGTGGAAAATCTGTGAGAGCAGTAGAGTAGTTTTTTTTGTAATTCCCTCTTTGCACAGAGGATGAAATATGTATCAGTTATTTTTTTTAATTAATAGAAATGCTTTGTGACTGTGTTGTCTTCTGAGTCAATTTGTTTTAAAAGCTTCCCTGTGTAAAGATCCTGGATAGAGTAAACAGAGCATTGTCTCTGTGGTGAATTTTATTTGGTTTTTGGTATTTTCTCCATTTAAAAAAAAATACCCAACAGTGGTATCAGAGCAAGGCTTAGGCTCTTTAAAGAAGCTGAAGGGAGAAGGTTGTTGCTGCAGCAAAACTTCTCAGGCAGACAGAAGACTCAGATAGCTCAGGATTCAGGTATTCCCCAAAAGCATTTCTCTTGTTATTGCTGAAGACAGTCAGTTGTTTTTTTTTTTTAAAATACACAGTCAAGGAATGGCTAGCACAAGCATGGGTATGTTCAACACCCAGCTCCCACAGTTTAATGGGAAGAACTATGACTACTGGTCTATAACCATGAGAGCTTTGTTCATCGCTCAAGATATATGGGAACTAGTAGAATATGGTTTTGAAGAACGAGCAGATGAAAATGAGTTCAATGCACTAACTCAGGGAGAGAGAGATCAGCTGAAGAGCAATAGGAAGAAGGATGCAAAGGCCATTTTATTGTTGCATCTAGCAGTAGGCCAGAGTATATTTCCAAGGATAGCAGCAGCTAAAACATCACACAATGCATGGGAAACCCTTAAGACAGCCTATCAAGGCATGGAGAGAGTGAAGACAGCAAAACTACAATTGCTGAGAAAGAATTTTGAAAACTTGAACATGAAGGAGTCAGACAACATTGAATCATTCTTCACTCATGTGATTGGTGTAATCACACAAATGAGAACTCATGGAGAAACCATTGAAGATAGAAGGATTGTGGAGAAAATATTGAGGGTCTTGCCCTCAAGGTTCGATGCCATAGTCACCACCATTGAAGAGACAAAGGATCTCTCAAACTATTCAGTTGATGAGCTACATGCATCTCTGATAACTCATGAGCAGAGGTTGAGTAGGAATGAAAACTCATCCCTTGAGCAAGCCTTCAAGACCCAGATGTCCTTTGGAAGAGGAAGAGGTCAAGGAAGAGGAAACCGAAGAGGAAGAGGCAGAAGCCAGAACAGAGGTGGAAGGAACAGCCCATCAAATGCACAAGGAAGAGGCAGCAATCCAAATCAGAACCAAGGTCAAGGCAGCAGCCAACAAAGAGATCAGTATCAGGCTCAAGGAAAAAGGTATGATAAATCTAATGTTCAATGCTATTATTGCAAAAAGTATGGACATTATGCTAGTGATTGTAGAAAGAAACAACATGATAAGAACAGCAGACAAAATGCAAATGTTACAAGAGAAAACAACAGTCAAAATAATGTCTTGTTAGCTTGTAACATGGCTGAAACACATAGTGAGGACATATGGTTTTTAGACTCAGGTTGCAGCAACCATATGACAGGGAATATATCCCTCTTTTCAGCCTTAAATCATAATTTGAAATCAGAGGTCACACTAGGAACTGATAGTAAAGTGTCTGTTATGGGAAAAGGGGAGGTAAAAATATTTACAAAGCAAGGAGAAAGGAAAACCATAGCAGATGTCTACTATGTCCCCGGAATGAGATGTAACCTATTGAGTGTTGGACAACTTATTCAAAAGGGTTACAATGTTTACTTTGTAAATGATGTGTGCACCATCATGGATATACCACCCAGCAAAAGATGCATTGCTGAGGTAAAAATGACAAGGAACAGGATGTTCCCTCTCCGGATCCGGGCAGACTTGAAGAACAAAAGGGAAATGGCAGCAGTCACCCAAGAGGCCTTCCAAAGCGTGCCAAAGGATGAGAACTGGTTATGGCACTTGAGATTCGGGCATCTAAATTTTGGAGGTCTAAACTTATTGAGCAGAAAAGGAATGGTAAAGGGATTACCATTGATAGAGAAGCCGGACAGCCTTTGTGAAGGTTGTATATTGGGCAAACAACATAGAGAGAGTTTTCCATCAGGGAAGAGCATAAGGGCAAAGGCACCCTTCGAGATTATCCACTCAGATTTGTGTGGACCAATGCAAGCTCCATCATTAGCTGGCAACCTATATTTCTTGACATTCATTGATGATTTTACAAGAAAGACTTGGATATATTTCCTCAAGAACAAAAGTGAAGTCTTTGAGAAATTCCAAAACTTCAAAGCACTTGTAGAGAACCAAAGCGGGCTGCACATAAAAGTATTGAGAACTGATAGAGGAGGTGAGTATATCTCAAATGAATTCCTAAAGTTTTGTAGAGAAAATGGAATACATAAACAGTTCACAACTTGGTACACCCCACAGCAAAATGGAGTTGCTGAAAGGAAGAACAGAACCATCATGGAGATGGCAAGGAGCATGTTGAAGGCAAAGCATTTGCCAAATGAGTATTGGGCTGAAGCTGTACATTGTGCAGTTTATATTTTGAACAGGTGTCCTACAAAAGCAGTCATGAACAAAGTGCCAGAAGAGGCATGGAGTGGGAGAAAGCAAGGAGTCACCCACATGAGAGTTTTTGGGTGTGTGGCCTATGCACACATTCCGGATCAGCTAAGGAAGAAGTTGGACAGCAAAGGGGAGAAGTGTATATTCATTGGATACAGTGAGGAATCCAAAGCCTACAGGCTGTACATCCCATCTACCAAGAAGTTCTTTGTCAGCAGAGATGTTCAGTTTATTGAAGAGGAAGCTTGGGATGGAAGCATAGAGAAAACAGTGAACATTAAAAACTGTTTGTCTCATGATGAAGATGAAGAGGAGGTGGCTGAAATGAATCCCCAAACAGCAGCACCAACACAAGGACAGCAAGGTACACCATTGAGGATCAATGAGAGTGCTTCTCCAAGCACACCACAAGGAGGAAATTCAAGTGCATCTTCAAGCACTTGCACACCAAGTGAAAGAGGTAAGAAATTTAGAAATCTAAGTGAAATTTATGAAGAAGGAATGAATTCCTTATTTGCCTTGTTTTGTCATGTTGATGATCCTATTCATTTTGAAGAAGCTATTAAAGATAGAAAATGGATAGAAGCTATGGATGAGGAAATCAATGCCATAGAGAGAAACAAAACATGGGATTTGGTTGAGCTACCAAAAGGCAAAGAAGTCATTGGTGTGAAATGGGTCTACAAGACCAAGAGCAATGCTGAAGGCAAGATTGAAAGGCATAAAGCAAGGCTGGTTGTCAAAGGCTACAAGCAGCAGTATGGGAGAGATTATGAAGAGACTTTCGCCCTGGTTGCAAGAATGGAAACCGTGAGAGCAGTGCTGTCCATAGCAGCTCAAAACAAATGGAAAGTCTACCAAATGGATGTGAAATCAGCATTCCTAAATGGAGTGTTAATGGAAGAGGTCTATGTGGAACAGCCTCTCGGATATGAGAAGAAAGGTGAAGAGCACAAAGTGTGCAAATTGAAGAAAGCTCTTTATGGGCTGAAGCAAGCGCCAAGAGCATGGTACAGCAGGATAGATTCATATCTATTGGATAATGAATTTGACAAATGTGAAGGAGAACCCACAGTCTACATCAAGGAAAAGGATGGTAAAATTTTAATTGTTGTCTTGTATGTAGATGATGTTATTTTCACTGGAAATGATATTTATCTTATTGAGAATTTTAAATCAGTCATGAAGGATGAATTTGAAATGACTGACATGGGTTTGTTGAGATACTTCTTAGGCATAGAAGTAGATCAAAATGAAAAAGGAATTTTTATATCTCAAGCAAGATATGTAAATCAAGTTTTGGGCAGATTTAAGATGGAAGAATGCAAGACAGCAATCACTCCCACAGTGATGGGATTAAAGCTCAGCAGAGAGGACAGCAGCAAGGATTTTGATCCTAGTTTGTATAAAAGCATTGTGGGCAGCCTTATGTATTTAACAGCAACTAGGCCTGACATTATGTATGCTGTTAGTTTGATTTCCAGATTTATGGAGAGGCCAAAGGAGGCACATTGGCAGGCAGCAAAGAGAATTTTGAGGTATGTCAAAGGTACCAAAATGTTTGGAATTTTATATCATGCCTCAGAACATTCAGATTTGGTTGGATACACTGATAGTGATTGGGCTGGAAGTGTAGATGATCGGAAGAGCACTTCCGGTTATGTTTTCAATATGGGTTCAGGAGCCATTTCATGGGCTTCTAAGAAGCAATCCATTGTAGCGTTATCTACAGCAGACGCAGAATATGTGGCAGCTACAGCAGCAACATGTCAGGCAGTATGGATGAGAAGGATGTTGAGAAGCTTAGGCCAAGAGCAGGCAAAAGCAACAGTGGTCTTTTGTGACAATAGCTCAGCTATTGCTTTGTCAAAGAATTCAGTGTTTCATAAGAGAACGAAACACATTGATACAAGGTTTCACTACATCAGAGAATTAGTGAACAATGGAGAAATTGTCCTCGAACATTGCAGGACCTAGGAACAGGTTGCAGACATCTTGACAAAGCCACTAGTTCAGAAGAGTTTCGAATTTTTGAGGAAGTGTTTGGGAATGACCGAACGTGCGGATGTTAAAATTAAAGGGGAGTGTTAAAATTGTAATTTTACGCCGCACGGTGGTTTTTGAAAACCATCCCGGTCTCCCCGCATCGCTCTTGGCAAAGACTGTACGAGCAGGAGGAGGCTCCGAACACATTCACACTCCGCCACGCGTCCCATGTACAAACGCCCAAAAACCACTTTCCCCGGACGGTAAAAGTCGTTTGGTTTGCCGGAGGAGGGTGTGCGAACCACGTTGGATCGGCTCAGCGATTTGATTGCGTGATCTCCGCCATTGACTTCCAGAATGTGCTGTCCGCCCACGTCACATCAAATTTTGTCATTTTCTTGTTGACCGCCGTAGGTGAAAACTTATGATTTTAATGTGTTTGTCGTAGTTTTTGGTAAGGCTTTTAATATGTTATGGGCATACGTCCAATGCCTTTAATATTTTTGTGGGCATGTATTTAAAATAGTTATGGGCATACGTTTTTTTTATATTTTTTTTATATAACACGTTGTCATATGTTGAATATAGTCTACGTGTTGTAGTAGTGGAAGTGAGTTTTTTTTTGGTGAGTGGAGAGGCTACGCACGAGTGTGTGCATTTTCTTTTGGAGGCACAGCAGTGCTGTAATGTTTATCTGCAAATGAAAAACATAGGAATGTTTTGAAAAACTGTTTATGTAATATCCACAGCAGTGGAAAATCTGTGAGAGCAGCAGAGTAGTTTTTTTTGTAATTCCCTCTTTGCACAAAGGATGAAATATGTATCAGTTATTGTTTTTAATTAATAGAAATGCTTTGTGACTGTGTTGTCTTCTGAGTCAATTTGTTTTAAAAGCTTCCCTGTGTAAAGATCCTGGACAGAGTAAACAGAGCATTGTCTCTGTGGTGAATTTTATTTGGTTTTTGGTATTTTCTCCATTTAAAAAAAAATACCCAACATCAAAGAGAAAGGTACAAGGTACATATAACATATCATTCTTTTATAAACCATATGTCAGGTCATTACTCACAGACTTATTCATTCATTACTGTATGGATCGATTTATTAGTCAACCAGTGTAAAAGTGTATAGCTCTAATAGTTGGGCTTTTCTGGAGAGAATAAGCTATCGATGAACCCACTATCCTCTCTGATTGTGTTCATTCATTGTGAGACTAAGAGATCGAATGGCATACTGAAATGCATCACATTCAATTGCAAAGGGCTCTTGGAAATTGGGAATCTGCAGAACTGGGCTTGAGCAGAACTTGGCATATTGAAATGCATCACATTCAATTGCAAAGGGCTCTTGGAAATTGGGAATCTGTAGAACTGGGGTTTAGTATAACTTGTGCTTTAACTTCTTAAAGCTATCTTCAGCCTTTGGGCTCTATAATCTCATCCACTCAGTGGGGATACATTTTTAATGAGCTTTCCATATGACTCATTTGCGGCAATAAATTACCCTATGGACTCTATTGATATGCTGGATGACTGATTTCAGAGAAGTTCCCATCATCTTTGGTTGCTTGGTTGAGAAAACGAGAGTTAAATGAAGGGTCTGATTATCCAGCGAAAGATCTAGAGGGGGCACTTGGCTACATGCAAGCCACACTTGGCAGCAGGGCAGTTCACTCTTTTTTTTTTAATTTAACCATTTAGCCAATATTTACTTTTTTATTTTATTAAAAAAAAAATATTTTTAATTTAAATATTTCTTTGCATACATGGGACGTGTCTAGGCATGTCTTACTGAATTTTGAATTTCATTTATTGGCAGCTTTTAGCCAATGGATATATGTGAATTCTCGGCTAGGTAGGCTCTTTTCATGTGTACAACAAAACCCCTCGACTAAGATGTAGACATGTATCTCGCTGGTACAACATGGCGGGCCTTTACTAAACAAAAATTTCAGGAGGAGAGGGAAGGAATCGAGCTTACTACAGAAGTGTGCAAACACAGGCACTACATGAGAAACCGCTACAACAATTACACTCTACAGGAAGCTACATAAGAGGACCGCTATAGCTTGAGGCCTAAGGGTTTCCTATGGTAAATTCAAATTACACTTCCAACATGTGAAGAAGACCCGCCAGGCTCAACTACCACCTCCATCATGGAAATCATTACTAAAACCAAGGATCTCAATCAAAGAGGTATGTCACATCAACCTTGGTTTAGGCAATCATGTATTTATAATACCCCACTGGGAATTGAGGGCCTGGGCTTCGTGGGATAACCCAATCACCTCTAGCCATGTCCAGTCCTAAGGACTGCATCAAAGATCCCAATTAATGTGATGAAAGCCCTTCTTCCCCTGCAGGTCGGCCCAGAGAAATTCCTGCAAGAGCTTCTCCAGCTGAAGATAGGAAGCATGAGAGGGATCCCAACATGAAGATTAATACACATGGGTAGTAGTTATGAGCTCCTAAATGTTGGCTTCAACATTTCTTCTTGAATCAATTTACATTGCATCATTTCATTTCATCATCAGATTATTCTCAAGGGAAACATTCTCTCATAGGCTTTTTGATATTCTTTATTTCTTTCAGATATTTCTAACACTTAGGGATAGAAGAACCGTCTGTAAATTGTAGGTTAATTGATGCTAGGACGTGCTGGAATCGAGCATTACCTTATTTAATGGTGGCTAACTATTTCCCGTGGATAAACTTTTGTCGTTACTTATTGTGAAATCTGCAACTCAGTTTCCGTGATAGCATAATCATGAATTTATTAGCGAAATGATGTTTCTCATGCCTTTCTTTAATTGAAATACAGTTGTTTCTGTATAGCGCAAGCTATAGTTACCTTAAGGCGACCAAACTGATCTTCAGGCAATAAATATTTTAGGCGTAGAAATGTCTACCTATCACAGCAAGCCGGCTAATGAGGGAAACACTATGAAACCGTGACTAACTGTAAGTTAACAAACTTATACTTTTTTCTTTAATCCTTTTTCTAATCGCTATCTATTGTTTTATTTGATTTTTATCTAATTACTAGCACAGTAAAACGGCTATAAAAATCTAAAGTTACAGACAACAGTGCCTCAATTAGGGTCTCTTCACACAAAAATGAAATAGAATATGTCTTCAATCTTTGACCTTTAGAGGTACTTCGAGGACTCTCAGGGACACGTATATTTTCGAGTGCAATATAGGTCCCTTGTCAATGGGTGATACCTTTGAGTAAATTAAAATAAAGTACCTTCCATGAAAGAGCTCAAAATCAAATAAAATTCTTACAATAGGTCTCTAGAATACTCTACGAAACCTCACAATATTAGTTGACCTTAGTTGACATTACACTTTGCAGAGTAGATCAACAGAATCTGGTGCAAAGTGGGATTCATTCCATTCATTTTTTCCCCTCTTTTAGCTGGATGTTCAATTTACTGTTCCTTTGGCAACAACAGTATTCGAAGTAACTGTAAGTTGGCACAGTATCCTAATAATAGTTGGCTTGGTTTCGACCACCACTGCACAACAAGTTTCGAGCAGTGTTGTGAGACCTGGTCAAGACCCCTGAGACTTTCTATGTGTCTCCAGCTCAATCCTGAAATGGGTAATCAATATAAGCTTGGCCTGAAACTTGACTGAAAATGGAAATTTCCAAAACCCATTAAACCCTTCTCAAACTTGTCAGAGTTGCCGAGTCTTGAACCGAGCCTTGCCAAGAAAATATGCCAAGTGTTTAAGCGAGCATTGCAGGTATATATAATTTTTAACAGAAACTGGGTAAATTTTATGATAAAAAATGGTTCTAGAAAAACTAACAATACTCTTAAAGCATACATAATGTGTTCATAGTTCAAGCTTTTTTCATAGGTACAAAACAACATAGAAAGTTCATATATATCTATTGGAAAAATATCCATGCTTTTAATACTATCATATAATCTATAAAACATACTTAAGATACTAATAACCTTGTAAACATACACTAGTAGAAGGTGTGATGATTCGTGACCACTTCCAGGTCAATGAAAGTATGTGCTGACTCCTGCTCTCATTTTATAATACTCTCTGATGTGCCTTCTCTGTAAACACATCATCTAACTCTTCTTGATTTTGACAATCTATATTCACATAATGGGAAGCTTAGATGAATTTCTCCATGACTACAAACAACCTGCTTCACCTTTAAACTGTGTGCATTGATTGGTGATAGAACTTGGAGCATGCTGAGGCCTCCCTTATTTGCATGATTGTGACACCTAAAATTGTCCACAATGGTCTAAAGCTGAGCAATATATTCATTGATGAAAGGTTGGAAGCACATGCATCAGACTTTGGTCTTGCAAAGCTATTGGATGATGGTGAAACACGTCACCATTGTTGTTGCAAGCATTTTTAAGGCAGGAAAAGAAATGTAGTTTATAGAATTGTAGGCATAAATAACGCTTCATCATCAATACTCTACCTTTAGTCACAACATTGGGCATCACTGTGGGAGATGACTTTTCCAGCTTATCCATATAGGAAATCATAACAAAAATGATAATGTTTCTATCTCACAAGGTTTATTATAATGTTTCTAACAACAATTTAGGAAGATATTACTGATTCTCTTGACCAACAACAATAACAAATTATATGGCATCTTGCTTTTTGTTTATAGATTTGGAGATAATAAATCTAACTTATGGATCCATAAGTAGAAGTCTTTTTCAACAGGTGTTATACGCATGGATTGCTACTGAGTACAATACTATTTTTCTTATCCATTGTCATTGGGCAAGTAACCTTTTATGGGCAACTAATCCATTCCATTTGGAGGAAATATAAACTTTTATATCAACTTTGGCTACACAAATCTCAGCTTAGATTGGCAATTATCAAAAATATGTAACCAACAAACCCAAATTGGTCTTGGTTACTAGGGGCCTGGGGGTGTTGTGACTATATTTTTTCGGTCTAGTAATTAGTTATATAATGTATTTTCTTTAGTAAATAAATCACAACAAAAAAGGTAAAAATATAAATCAAATTTGTACTTGGACTCAATTTGTTGCTTGTCATAATTTTCCTTGTATTCCATGTTTTAAATCTAAAATTATAAAAATTTTGAGAAAATCAAATTTTTTACCATTATCATTAGTGTTTGGCGAGTCAGCAAGGTGTTCTTATGAATTTTTTTGACTAAACCGCAGCCTTTATCACATTTTCCGTGCACAACCAATACAAAGATCATGGTATGGTACACATTGACTGTATGGTTGTAGTCTAGTGTTATGCTTTAATCCTATGTTAGTCTCAAGTATGATTTATGTGTTCTTTTTCTCTAGTTAGATTTGCTATTGAATTTATTGTTTGGCCCCTTATATCATCAGGCTCTTCATTCTACTACTCGATTGGTTGTTGGAGTCATTTTCTATTTGTATGCAATTTTTTTTACTTGTATTTTCTACTCTAGATCTATGCTTGTTCTATATGTTTTTGAGGTGTGGCCTTGGGCCCTATGCTCTGTTTTTGCAAGTCTTAAGAGCCATCCCTTATTTTTTGTGCACCTATTGGTCTTTATGCATCTCAAGCGTCTCCAAGCTTTCTTTCCAACACTCGAGTTAACTTCTGCATCATGTTTTCACTATTGTTATGAGTTAACTTCTACATTTGCACTATTGGCAGTCTGCCAATAGTTGGGAGGAAAAACATCATGAACCTCATCCCAATGCCCACATTGTGATAGTTCACTGACTGTACTATGTAATGAAGCTACCAGATTGCAAAATTACTTAAGGGTTTTACAGCCATGGATAAAACTGAGGCTTAGGACAATGTTGTTGACCCATAAAATCCCACAAGTGGGATAGTTTACTTGATCCCTGGGACAGTAGGCTCCTCCTTGTTTGCGACCTATCAAAGAGTAATTTTGTTCCTAGTTTAAATTTTATAGATGCTCTCTTGAACTACACAAAATAGGGCTTTGTTCCTAGTATAGCGAGTTGGACACATTAAATTATGACTTCATTCTTAGTGTAGCAATGTGCATGCTCTATTGGCATATGCTGCATTGTTTGTGAAATGTTTTCACTCCAATGTGACTCCTCAAATGTAACTCCATGCTTGTTAAGCATCTATGTTTTCACTCTAGCTTGGGAGATTTGCAATGTAACTCCATGCTTGTTAGGAATCTTGTTAGGCATCTATGTTTTCCCTCTAGCTTGGGAGATCTGCATCAACCACAAAGAAATATTCGATATTCCAGTTATCTGAAAAATATTGAAAGACTGGATAGATAGGTTTGCCACAGGTTGCAAAATTTGATCAAGAGGTATGGCTCCAATGGGTTCAAATGTATTAGGTTTTCAAATCTTTGAAAAATATGGAGCACTTGACTGGAATGACTGGTTTGATTCTTCAAAGAAAATTTCTATAATCTGATGAACAAGACTTGAACAGGCCTCACAGATGGAATTAACTACTTGATCTAAAATCAATTGCAATTCTTTGATTTGACTCGAAATCTAAAAGTTACAATCTACAGAACAAATATGACAATTTCAACCATTTACTTTGGAAATTAAAAAACAGAAGAGATACCCACATATATGCTTTCCACTTTCATTATTGTCGTCCACTTGTTATATTCACTCATTCACTTTCACTATTTCTCCACTTTGTATGTCGACTTAATATTTTGTGGGCCAGAAGGCACGTGGCATAAACTTTATTGTCAATCGTCTTTTGAAACTGAGCAACTTTTGCTATAATATTTCATTGTCTAATGACAGGGAGTAACTTCTAAGAGAACAAGTTTCAATTTTTCAACATGCAATATAAGGCTGGAGTTTAATTGGGACATAAAGTAAATTTTATATCTTTTTTGTGCATATTTTCTTGAATCGTATAATATATCTTATCAATCAGTGATTTAACATTTTTATTATCTTGTTGCTAGAAGCAAGCAGTAGTCTAGAAGCAACCCTCAACCGATGGTGCCATTCCTGCTTTTTTGTTCTTTCCCCGCCATCTCATCGGTTAAAGGCTCCTCATGATACAAAACCATCTCATCGGTCAAAGGTGCGGCACTGTATCTGGTGCGTACAAAAAGGATTACTCCTCAATCTCTAACCCCGAGGGCACGATGCCTCTATTTCTAATACCTACAGATCTGCAGAAGAAGGAACTGGATCTTTATAATGCAACATCTGTTGTCAGACCTGTAACTGGGACTCCTGCTTATCGGTCTACTGTTGTTGGATCTGCTGACATGGATGTCAGTCTTGCTACTTGTCTTGTTCCTTGTTCTTTTACATGCACTAAGAGACTCTAGATACTTGCCCATACTGAGCAGGGACTAGCTGCCATGTAGCCTCTCTTGTTATTTCAAGTATCCATACCCTCATTGATCCATAGTAGGTTAAAAGGATATTAGTGCAAACCATAAAAGAAACGTATATTCTGTTTTTTTCTTATGCTAGACTACTCATATTCTCATGAATAATATAGGGATACACCATAATATAAATTCACTTTAAAAAATTATATATCATTTTCTTCCCATATTTTTTGTCCGGCTAGTGAATCAACCATGTAAAATTGGAGGGCATATTTTTTAAAAATATATGAATCATTTGGAAAGAAACTCCAAAAATATAACAATTCAAACTATGGTTTTGAGAGAGCTACTCACTCGCTGCTCTCAGTCAATGGAAAGACATCCATTGCAAGGATGTTTGATGTATTCTCTCATCTAAACCTTCTTGTTAATGCATATAATGATAAATGTATCAAGGATACACATATTATCTATTCATCCATTCAATGGTAGAAAAAAAACATACAAAAAGACATAGAGCCACCTAACATATCCATACAAATGCTCAACCTAAACATATCCATAATTTTGTTTTACCTTTATGGGCTACGTGGATTCAACACCATAATTTTCTACGACTAATTAGGTATCTAAATATAACATCAAACTAAGATGGATCTAGGCTACGTTAATTTCCTCCTTAAATAGGTTATATTCCACATGAATACCATGGGCCATTTTTTCTTTTAATTATTTAAGTTTTGTAGGGTTATTTAATTTTGTTATTTTTATTTTTTTTTTCACGAGTTAAAATGTTTACATTACATTACTTTAGAACAAAACATCTATACCATTTTTTAGTTTCATTAAAAAATTAAAAAATATTATACCAACCTACATCCATCTTAACCCCAGATCTATCAAGCGCAGGGATCCAATCTCTTGAGGTGAAAATCTCTTTTCTTAGTGTAAAACTTGTGGAAAGGTTTGCACCTCAAGGTATTTGATCCTTCTTGGCTCTTGATAGATCTAGGGTTAAGATGCATATAGGCTGGTTATATAAAATTGTATAATATCTATATTTGTTTCTATGTGTCTCTTTCGTATTCTCTCTCTCTATCTCAGCCCCAAACATACAAACTCTCTTTCAATATCTATCTCTCTCACTCCCTCCTCCCACTTCCTATCTGCATCTCTCTCTTCCCCTTCCCTCCTTTTCTCTCTCTCTTACCTCACACTCTCCTCTCTCCCTCACTCTCTCTCCATTTCTCCCTTGTCACACCCTCTCTTTCTCCACGTTTCTCCCTTTATGTATTTCTTCTTCCTTCCCTCTCTCTCCCCCTACAACTCCATCTCTATCTCCTTCTCTCTCTTGAGCCCTCACTCTCCCTTTCTCTCCCACCTTCCTCTATTTCTCCCCCCATCTCTCTCTCTCTCTCTCTCTCTCTCCAAATATATCACTATCTCCCTCACTCTCCCCTCCATCTTTGTGTCTCCATCTCTCTCTTCCCTCCTCGCCTCTTTCCATCACTCTCTCCACATCTCTCCTTTGTTCATTCCTCCCTCTCTCCCCCTCCATCTCTCTCTCTCTCTCTTTCTCACCTCTAGCTTTGTCACTATCTCCCTCCCTCTCTCCCTGCCCTTTCCCCTTCACTCCATTTTTTTTCATCACTTGGATCCTTAGTTAAGATGAATCTATGTTGGTCCTTACTAATATTATTTATACTGGCATTTGCACCATATGTTGCAAGGCATTTTTTTTCTTATTTATATATTTGTCAGGTTGGAAAATCAACAAAATCTAGTGTATCCTAGGTTTGCTTTGCACTAGATTCCCATGTTATTCTTGGTTGGAATGCCAACAAACTCTAACGTATCCTAGGTTCGCTTTGCACTAGATGCCCCTGTTATTCTGGGAAAAATCAAATCATCCACTGAACTTTAGATCCAATACTTGGCATTGTTTTCCTTTTTCCTCAATTTTGCAAGCTTATTTCATTGAGAATTAATCATGACCTATAAAGTTTGCTTGATCAAACTCTGAGAAACCATTCTCCACTAATTTTAATAAGAAAATTTTCATCCTCAAAGATCGAAACTCATAACTCTTGCCAACAAGAATTGCTCCCTATGTTTACCCTAGGTTACTTGTCGAAACCATTAAAGAAAAATGTTGAAGGATAGGTTACCAATAGTGGAAACCAGATATTTTACCTAGCATTAGCGATTAAGATTTTTGTTATTTTTTTGTTTTATGAAAAAATTAGTAATCATAAAATCCTCCCTCTACAAATTTTGGCAATATACTTTCCCTCCAACCAATAACCAAAGTTGAATAATTTTATTATAATTTCATTGAAGTTGAAGAACCTTTACTGGAAGATTGTTCGAAAGAAGCTACTCGTTCTGACTCATTCCCCTGCCGTTTGCATAATCAGTTCTCATTGATGTTCTCTATCCGACCATAAAAATCGGACACATTCCGAGGGAGTCGAACCCTAACACCAATTCTCACACGTTGACTACAGTGATTCCACTAACGACAACCATCTCCGCAAACAAATTGTGAAGCAACATTTATTTGATGCATTTTCCATCAAAAGGCAACATGATTACAGGCTGCTTGGAACAACTTCTTCAAGGCCATTAGTGTAGCTTGATCAGACTTATGATGATGATTCTTAACCGTTGATGACTCTATGTTGACAAAAATTCATAGCTAACTTTAGCGATCAGACTCAAACTTTTCCCTACAACTCAAGGGAAATTTCTTTAATGAATTTCCACAACCCTATTCTTTGATTGACATGGAAACGTCAAGCAGTTTCACGGTTCACCCCCTTGCACACATTCTTCACCTACACCCCATGATAGATCGACTCTTCCATGATCTATATGCTCTCCACTCTGTCAGAAATAGATCAGCTCTTCCCTTAATGACCTGCTTTTCTACCATGTTAATTTTACAGGCAGAAATAGGTATGAAGGTAAACTAGAAAATGAATGGGGCTTAGATTGCCCTTATCATCATTAATATAGAAATAAACACCATAGTTTGACACTGTCAAACACTAACAGCAATTTAACTAATTTCTAACATATTTCTATCTAACCATTAAATAGAGAAACCAACTAATCACTCAGACTTGGTCAAACAAGTGAGATTTCACTCAGACTTTCACATGATTTCATCCTTTGCACATGTCTCCTATGTGTATTCAAATTCAACTTTGACTAGCACATCTCTTCTACAAGTCCACATTCATCTAGTCCACATTCATCTTTTATTAGAACGTCTAATTAAAATCCATACATAAATAGATTAAGATAGAGAAATACGAGAATACCATACCCAAGGCTAGTACAAGGTATTCTCCAACCTACTAAACACCTCTAGTATTCAAAATAGTTAGCAGTTTAGCAGGACACTACTTGATCAGTTCAAAAGTGATTTTTTGAAGTATGACTATTAGTAATTTAACCACATTACTAAACTTACACAAAGAAACCTTATTGTTTAGCCTTAATATTTTCCAACCGCATAAAAAATAAAATCCTAAATTTCCAGAGTTTGATAATAGTAATTCACATATCTTTGTCAAACTGTATGTAGCTTTCACACTAATGATAAAAATACCTTTTGGTCCATGCCACAGACTAGGTAGTGATAGCTGGGGATGAAATTTGATCCCAATGGGAGCCTAAGAGAGCTTGTAAAGAGCAAGTAAAATCATAAATCTGTGTGCCTAGAATACCTTACTTGATATAATACAGAAAGACGATTGCAGGACTTCTGCATAGTGAGAATGATCATCATGCTACACTGTCTTTTGTTACAAATTTGGTAAAATTTCCTCAAGTATATGTAAGCATGGTGTCATTGGGAATATTAAAAACTGCAAGTTTAGTATTGATGCATGATCTATAGAGGTAAGACTGTACTATGAAACTTAAAACCCACTTACCTGACCAAGAAGTAGCTCAACCAAGACATAACCCATGGGCCAGATATCAATAGTAGAAGTATACTCAGTGGCTCCAAATATAAGCTCAGGAGCTCTATAATAACTCGAGAAAATGTATGATATATTTGGTTCACCTTTCACCTTATAAGAAGAGCATCAACATATACATATATACATACATACATACAAAGAAATGAAGTTCTACATTAAATAGACTCATGAATCAAACCTTAAATCCCAAGTCGTTTGAACAAAATCTAATATTCTAAACATTACACATTTCATAAAACCTTAAACACTGCCATCAAATAATTTAAACCAATTCACGAATCTACTAGTTACACTTCACCAACAACTCACCAGAGCTTTTGGAATTGCAATATCACATAACTGTAGCTCGTGATTGTGAGGATTGACCTGTTCAAAATATAATTTCAGAAATATTTGACAAGCTCATTGGGGTGCAAAAACCATGCTACTCATGAACAATAGAGTACGTTAATTTTATAGCAAACAGACCCTCTTTCCAACCACAAAATTGACTAGAATCAAGAAGGAATTTCAGGCACAGTGAAATTTCTCCATGGCGGAATGATTCCATTGGTTTATTTTGCCCAATTTTAAATTAAACTAGATCATCCATAATAGTCAGACTTCCAGATTAATCAACACTTTGACTGAATTGTACATCAAACTTCGGCAAGGGAGGGAAGTCTTCTACATGTTTAGGCAGATCCTATAAACAACCATTTATCACTAAAGTCTAAGGTCGTTTATTAACAACCATTTATCACTAATGTCTAAGGACGTTTATGAACAACCATCTATCACTAAAGTCTAAGGCCGTTTATGCACAACCATTTATCACTAACAGCTAGCATAAATCAAATTTAAATTATTTTGTGCTTATACACTAGCATACAAAATTTCCTTCCGGAACTAAACAAAGGGAAAAAGTAAAAGTAGTTGGAACATGAAAGTAATGGTATGGTCACATACCAGAAGATTTTGAGGTTTCACATCTCTATGGCATACCCCAATAGCATGAATATAGGCTACTGACCTGCAAATCTGGCACCCAACATTTTTGCATAAAAAATTTAAGGTAGGAAAAATATCAACCACTAGATCTACTTAGCAAAGACCAAAAAGTAGTAAGTATAGAATCATTTTATTAAATTTTTTATAGCTACTAAGACCGACGGAATATAGAAAATCAAAATACACATCCTATCTTAAAAAGAATAATCACCTAACATGATATGTATATATTGCAAAGAACAATTCTTTTATTATTCTGCACTCAGTGCCAATGTCAAACTGTCTGGTCTACTAATTATGAAGCAAGCATTATAAGTGATTATGGAAAATATCTCTAAATATTATGAATCAATATCTTTAGCTCTGTGATAAATGATTAATAATGGTCATTATTTATCAAAGTTGAAAGATTCAACTGGGTGAATGAGTTGGTGAGGCCAGAGTGTAAGACCGATTTCGACTCAGCAAAAATTGTTCAAAATAAGGGTTTTCTTTTTCTTATAGACATTTATACAGTATTTTCCATTTGCCTACTAATTGGACTGGCTAGGGAGCAAATAACTCGCAAGTTACAGAATTAACTGCCTGTCAAAAATTTCAACTTGCTGGAAAAGAATCAAATTGTATATGACTTAACTTTGCTTGGAAGATCCTGTAAAACCTTTTTAATAGCCATAGTTTCCCCTGTCTCTAAGCATTTCCCCTGTACAAGTACAAATTAGCTTGCCCTTATCATCATTAATATAGAAATAAACAACATAGTTTGACATTGTCAAACACTAACAACAATTTAACTAATTTCTAACATATTTCTATCTAATCATTAAATAGAGAAACCAACTAATCACCCAGAACTGGTCAAACAAGTGAGAGAAACCAACTAATCATCCAAACTTGGTCAAACAAGGGAGATTTCATTTTAACAGTTTCATCCATAGCTATGCATTCCAGATCTAGATTTAGTTATAGTGCCATGTATGTTGTTAAACTAGGGAAAGAATATCAGCTATGCATTCCAGATCTAGATTTAGTTATAGTGGCATGTCTGTTTTTAAACTAGGGCAAGAATAGTACTACAAAACCTACAACTCTCATAATTACCATAACCCCGCCATTTTATAAATCACTCAGCTGAATTGCAATGCTTGATTAAGTTATGTAACATACTATTGTTGTAATGCACACACCCTTGGAGATGAAAATAATTTGTGATTCCAAAGTTCTGATTTTGACTCTCACATGATTTCATCTATTTCACATGTCCTGACAAGATGTTAGTTTAATCCTTTACACTTCAAATTCAAATTTGACTTGCACATCTGTCACATGATTTCATCCTTTGCATATGTACTGAAAGATGTTAGTTTCATCCTTTGCACTTCAAATTCAACTTTGACTTGCACATCTCTTCTGCAAGTCCACATTCATCTTTTGCTAGAAATTCTAATTCAAAGCCATACATAAATACATTAATATAGAGCAATACGAGAATATCATACCCAAAGTTGGTAAAGGTTATTCTCAAACCTACTAAGCAGCTCCAGTATTCAAAACAATTGGGCTTACATAACTTACTGCAACACCATAGTTATTCATGCATTGATGTTGAACTGAAGCTGAATTGGGCCTTCTATTCCTGACTTAGCAAGACACTACTTGTACTGTTCAAAATTGATTTTTTGAAGTACGATTATTAGTAGTTTAACCATATTACTGAACTTACACAAAGAAACCTTATTGTTTAGCCTTAATATTTTCCAACTGCATAAAAAATAAAATCCTAAATTTCCAGATTTTGATAACAGTAACTTACATATTGATGTCAAATTGTATATAGATTTCACACTAATGCTTAGAAGCCCTTTTGGTCCACCCCATAGACTAGGTAATGATGGCTGCGAATGAAATCTGATCCTGGTGGGAGCCTAAGAGAGCCTGTAAAGAGCAAGGAAAATCACAAAGTTGTGTGCCTAGAATACCTTGATATAATACAAAAACAAGAAATATTTCTGCATAGTGAGAATGACCAGCATGCTACATTGTCTTTTGGTACAAATTTGGTAAAATTTCCTCAAGTATATGTTCTTTATCTTCCATATTCCAAACAAGAACACACTGTTAGCAATCAGAAATCTGCATGAGACAATCGACTTGTGCCAAATTAGCCAAAAAGGGGTTTAGGTGCTAGCATTTCTTTCTTGCATGAGCTTCTGAAGAATCTTAGGAGTAGCTCCCTTAATTTATGCAAGAAAGTTCTCACATAATTTAATAACAACAATACTATTAATAAGACAATCATGGAAAAACCAACATCAAGCCAGAAGCATCATGTTCTTACCCTATGTTTTGAAGTTGAATAAAAGGGGCAGAGGGTGTCCATTGGGTAAGAGAGAATCGGGATCTCGAAGCTAATCACCCCACTAGGAGATTTTCTCATTCCCTAGAGAAATCACTAATTTCTCTAAACAATTCATGGAGCCTGCAACTGTGTGAGTCTTACAAAAACAAGGTATCATGTGTAGCCATTGTCATCATGCTATCTAGCCAACAATATTTTCCATTCAATAAATATTTCCTAACCATCCTAGATAAAATTACACATTGAAGATGAGTTATTAAGGTTACATAAATACAATCAAATCTAATATGTTAGAATATATTAAAATTTATTTACTGAGAGTAGGTTACAACACTACAAATCACATGGGTTTGTCTTTCCTTGGTAAGAGTTAAGATGAAAATTACATGAGCTTGTACTTTACTTGGGTAGTGTTAAACTAAAAAATTAGCAGATTCATTCTTTGAGGAATCTTAAGTAGGTTACAACACTATAAATCACATGGGCTTGTATTTTCCTTGGCTAGAGTTAAACTAAAAATTACATGAGATTGAACTTTACTTGGCGAGAGTTAAACTAAAGCATAGCAGGTTCATTCTTTGAGGAAGATTCTAATAGATTTCTTGAAAAATATTTGAACCATCCAATCCCTTTGGAACAATGATGCAAATGACATAGACCATCTCCCCTTGAAATGGGATGGAGCTCTGAGCCAAAAAATAAAAATACAGAAGCAAGAAAAAATAAACTGAACCTACTTTCATGTTAGCTTGTTACCCTGAAAATCCATTGAAACCATTATTGTCCACATGTTTCATGCAATAACTATAAACCATTCTATCAATCAATCACTATAACAACATCCCCAATATATATTTAATGGGAAATTGGTTGTTCTCTGGTTATATAACGTAACAAAGGCTTCTTTATAAGAGAAGAATTGTTACCAGATAGTCGTGAAATTTATGGGTTTCAAGGGTACTCCATTTTCTGCAATCACTCATTTCTCTAAACAATTCATAGAGCCTGCAACTGTGTGATTCTTACAAAAACATGGTATCATGTGTAGCCATTGTCATCATGCTATCCAACCAGCAATAATTTCCATTCAATAAATATTTCCTAACCATCTTAGATCAAATTTAACATCAAAGATGAGCTATTAAGGTTACATAAATACAATCAGATTTGATATGTTAGAATATATTAATATTTATTTACTAAGAGAAGGTTACAACACTACAAATCACATGGGTTTGTCTTTCCTTGGCCAGAGTTAAACTGAAAATTACATGAGCTTGTACTTTACTTGGGCAGAGTTAAACTAAAAAATTAGCAGATTCATTCTTTGAGGAATCTTAAGCAGGTTACAACACTATACATCACATGGGCTTGTATTTTCCTTGGCTAGAGTTAAACTAAAAATTACATGAGCTTGAACTTTACTTGGCTAGAGTTAAACTAAAACTTAGCAAGTTCATTCTTTGGGGAAGATTTTGATAGATTTCTTGAAAAATATGTGAACTACCCAATTCCTTTGGAATGTTGATACGAATGACATAGACCATCTCCCCTTGAAACGGGATGGAGATATGAGCCAAAAAATAAAAATAAAGCAGCAAGAAAAAATAAACTGAACCTACTTTCATGTTAGCTTGTTACCTTGAAAATCCATTGAAACCATTATTCTCAACAAGTTTCATGCAATAAACTATAAACCATTATATCAATCAATCACTATAACAACATCCCCAATATATATTTAATGGGAAATTGGTTGTTCTCTGGTTATATAATGTAACAAAGGCTTCTCTATAAGAGAAGAATTCTTACCAGATAGTCGTGAAATTTAGGGATTTCGAGGGTACCCCATTTTCTGCTTCCATAATAATTTTCATTCTGTAAGTGTCTTTCTCTTTTGCCTCTTCATGAGAATTTGTTGCAACACTTGTTCTTGTATGAGCTTTTCAAGATTAATTGTCGACTTCTATTTGGAATCCTTTTCTATTTGGAACTCAATCAAATCAGCATTGACCAGACCCTCAGAATCTCTTCACGCACCGGAAGAATGTGGTAAATATCAGAGGAAGGAAATGGGTTGTGAAAGAAGAAGCCTATCTTCATCTTATTGAATCTCTTTCGCAACAATGTCAGAATAAGCATGAGATTGTAATCATGGATCCACACAAAATACTCATCAGGGCTAATGACCTCCATGACCCTATCAGAAAAGGTTTTATAAACATAAAGATATGCCTACTTTCATGTTAGCTTGTTACCCTAAAAATCCATTGAAACTGTTATTGTCAACATGTTTCATGTAATAAATGATAAACCATTCTATCAATCAATCACTTTAACAACATCCCCAATATATATTTAATGGGAAATTGGTTGTTCTCTGGTTATATAGTGTAACAAAGGCTACTCTATAAGAGAAGAATTCTTACCAGATAGTCTTGAAATTTAGGGATTTTCAGGGTACCCCTTTTTTTGCTTCCATAATAATTTTCATTCTGTAAGTGTCTTTATCTTTTTCTTTTTCACAACATTTGTTGCAACACTTCTTCCTATATGAGATTTTTAAGATCAATGGTTGACTTCTATATGGAATCTTTTTCTATTTGGAACCCAATCAGAGCAGCATTGACCAGACCCTCAGAATCTCTTCACGCACCGGAAGGATGTGGTAAATCTCAGAGGAAGGAAATGGGCTATGAAAGAAGAAGCCTATCATCATCTTATTGAACCTCTTTCACAGCAATGTCAGAAGAAGCATGAGATGGTGTTCATGGATCCACACAGAATCCTCATTAGGGCTAATGACCTCCATGACCCTATTAGCAAAGGTTTTATTAATAGAAAGGTATGCCTCACCAACAAATTCTTCAAAAGACCCAACAAGGGCGATCTAGGTAGAACAGAGCAAGGGAGATCCAGGTAGTGCCAAGCAAGGCGAGATCGATCTATTGCGTGGCTAGTTTCTTATGATTTTTAATTAAAGTTCTAACTAATTTAATACTGGTCGAATAAATCTGATGGCTCAAACTATTTTAATTGTCTAACACTTAAATCAAAGGCCCACAAATGTACATGTAGCTTGAGAGGAGAGTTGATTTCAGAGGCGAACTCCTTACAGCATAATTATATAAATTTCACATCTTTAAATATCAAAATATTCTCATTTTCAATTTGATTAAAACCTTAACTTAATTTCTATCGAATTTTTTTTTAGCTTCAATTAAAAAAATGTTATAAAATTAAATTAAAATAAAATATTTTGATTGTGAAAAAAGTTATGGTTTCTGGGCATGTGGTATTGATAAGCCATGGTATTGTAACACAACCTATTCACAATTTAATAATGCCCATGGTAAAGTGAGGGTGAATATCCATGGTTCTTATCATATTGTTGAAAAATATTTTGATTGTGAAATAAGTTATGATTTTTTGGCATGTGGTATTGATAAGCCATGGTATTAGATCATGATATTATAACAAAGCATATTCACAAGTTCATAATATCAATGGCAAAGAGGGGGTGAATATCCATGATTAAGAATCTTGTCATATTGTTATAAAATATTTTGATTGTGAAATAAGTTATGCTTTTTGGGCATGTGGTATTGATAAGTCATGGTATTTGTCCATGGTATTATAACAAAGTCTATTTACAAGTTAATAATATACATGGTAAAGTGGGAGTGAATATCCATTGTTAGGAATATTTTCATATTGTTCTAAAGTATTTTGATTGTGAAATAAGTTATGTTTTTTGGGCATGTGGTACTAGTAATACATGGTATTGTCCCATGGTATTGTAACAAATCCTAATTAAATTATAATTTAATAATATCCACGGTTAAATGGGGGTAAATATCCATGGTTAAGAATCTTGTCATATTGTTATAAAATATTTTGGTTGTGAGATAAGTTATGGTTTTTGGGGATGCACTATTGATAAGCCATTGAGGTGCTCTCTTAAGGCACTCCTTGATATGAAGTTATCGGTTCAATTCTCCGTGTGCTCTCTTAAGGCAGTACTTGATATGAAGTTATCGGTTCAATTCTCTGCCTCGACTAGTGTGATATATTGGAAACGATGAATGAAGATGTAGTCCCACCAAGTTGTTTAAAAAAAAGTGTTGAATCCAATTAAAACTTAAGAAAAGTAAATTGATTTTTATTAATTTTATTACTTTAACTTTTTATTATTAATTGAACCAACATAAAAAAAAGTGTTGAATCCAATTAAAAATCAGGAAAAGTAAATTGATTTTTATTATTAATTGAACCAACATTTAAATGTTTTCTCTCGATATCACTTTTAAATTTTATTAATTTTTTAATTTTAATTAAGCCGACATTTAAGATTGTTTACATACTTACATTAAATCTACACATCTACTCTATATTGGGCTGTAGAGCGCCTCTGCCCAGTTATAGTTTAAAATAAAAGTATTATATTCAAAATCTAGAGTCCAAAAACTCTAGCTAAATAAACTATTTTACTTTAATTAATAGGTTATTTTATTTAATATTAATCTTATTTTTATGTTTATGTTTATATAATTTCACTAATTGAAAATGTTAAACATGTCGAACATGATAAAATAAGATAGGAAAAGACAGGACAATACATTACAACATCTCTACCATATTGGGCTAGAGAGCCTCAAAGCAAAAATAATTTCTACAAAAAATTGTTGTTATCCTTTAGAATGGCTGATGACGATTTTGCAACTAAGAACTTGATATCATTTAATACTTCTATGACATATTTCATCTTTTTTGGAGTGAAAGTGGATGAAGAGGATTGTTGTATGGCCAGTTTGTGATCTTTGATGCATTCATGGAACAACTAGTAATGTCGGATCTTGCCTAACTTACAACAAGATTAATGGTTGGAGTGTGCAAGCAACATTAACTCATTCTCACTTTCGAATTTCATTTTCAATTCACAGAATATCCAACAAATTTATATAACACACACACACACACATATATATATTTGTCTTCTAAATTGAAAAAATAGAGTGCATATATTCATACATAATCATATATCTAATTATTCTTCTAACATTACTAAAATTTGGATGAGTTGGAATTTTCCATAAAAGAATCCAAACTCTTTGTTTTTTTTCCACACTGTCTTATCTTTCTTCATATTTTTCCTCCTACATTTCTAGTCTATTTTACTAAACTTAATAAAAAATTACTTCCATCTATATCCAAAAAAGAGGATAAGATTTCTTATTTCTTTTAACATCATTGCTATCCAAAATTTCTAATCCTTAAACTAAAACAAATAGAATTTACTCATAAATTAAAGGAATTTAATTCTTTCCACATTTCATTTGTTTTTTTCTAATTAAGGTGCTCTTGCGTCATACTCCCAGGAAAAGAAATTATTCACGATCTCTTGAACGTTTGTGCAATGCTTACACATCTCTTCAACACTCATCCAGTTAGTTTCCTCCAGTGGTTGATTTCACCACTTCACCAAATATTGAAAGTACACTTTTCCTCTAGTTTTCTTCACCACTTTGCAATCTAACAACCCTTCAATTTCCTTTGGAGTTTCGTTGGGTAATTGTTGCACCCATTTAACAATCTGATCTACTTCACTAGAAGACTCATCATCTAAAACTTTTCTTGTTCCCTGAAACAAATAAAAAATACAAAAATTAAAAATTGGGGAAATACCAACATTTCTTGGAAGCTCCACTTCATAATCATTTGAGAAAAATTTCCTTAAAATTTTACTAGGCCTGATCTTCTTGAGTTTTAGCTTGTTGTAATTTTCTTTAGGAAATATTTCTTTCCTAAAATGTACCATGACTAAATAACCAATCTCAGATCCCTGATATCTTCTTGGAATCAACCCTTTATTTGTATGTTCTACTGCTTTCCTGTAGTTGTTATTTAACTCTTTCTTGCAATTCTTCCATGCTCACTGCAAATTCTTCACCTTCTGCACTTATTATATATTGTTTTTCTAAATTCCTCAATTCGTATACTCCCCTTGGATGCATTCCACATGATATCTGGAAGGTTTTGTTGGGTGTATCGTTGTATGCAAATTCAGCCTGAGAAAGAACTTAATCTCATTGTTTTGTAGTTTCACTTATCAAGCTTCTTAGGATGTTTCCCAAGCTCCTATTCACCACTTTTGTTTTCCCA
Source organism: Pinus tabuliformis (assembly GCA_031772625.1). Classification (NCBI taxonomy): domain Eukaryota; kingdom Viridiplantae; phylum Streptophyta; class Pinopsida; order Pinales; family Pinaceae; genus Pinus; species Pinus tabuliformis. Next base: position 443,693,364 of record CM062812.1, read on the forward strand.
TAAGCTTGTGGGTTATAGGCTGAGCTATAATTAAGGTTAGTACCAAACGTATTCTATAAGGTTCTCCAAAACTGGCTGACAAACCTTGTCTCTCTAACAGATACAATGCTTCTAGGAAATCCATGCAACCTTACTACCTCCTTAAAGAACAAATTGGAAACATTGGTGGCGTCATTAGTTTTCCTAAAAGGTATTAAATGTGCCATTTTAGAGACTCTATCAACCACAACATAGATAGAGTCATTACCTCTTTCAGACCTTGGAAATCCCAATATAAATTCCATGCTAACTGAATCCCATGGCCTAGCAAGAATCAATAATGGATGATATAAACTTGTAATTTGACTTATTCCCTTCACATGTTGGCAGATCCCACATTTTGAAACAAACCTTTTCACATCATATTGCATTCCTAGCCAAAAATAAAAGACATTCAATTGAGAAAAAAATTTATCTTTCCCAAAATGTCTCGATAATCCTTCGTTGTGATTTTCCCTGATAATATTTTCTCTCATAGAACATTTCGGTATGCACAATATGCTATCTTTAAATAACAATCCTTCTTGTAACATAAAGCTCAACCATAGAGTTCTATCACCACTGACTGAATTTTCACAAGCAACATATGCATCTTTAAAATAAACATTTTCCTTATACATCTTCATTTCATCAAATCCTAAATTGATATTTTGAAGCTCATGCAAAATCAAATTTATTCTACTTAATGCATCAAAAACCTTATTTGGTTTACCACATGTATTCTTGATAACAAATGTGAAATTTTGCAAGATTTCCAGCCATTTTCCATGCCTCTGATTCAATTTGGCACGACTATTGATAAATTGTAGATCATGGTTATCAGTATAAAGAACAAACTTTTGGGGCATAATATAATGGCTCCAATTTTTTAAAGATTGAACTATAGCATAGAATTCTTTATCATAAGAGGAATACTTTTTCCTTGCTTGATTTAATTTTTCACTGAAATATGCAATCACCCTTCCTTCTTGACATAGGACAACTCCAATAGTAGCTCCACTTGCATCTGTCTCAATTTGAAAACACTTGTTCAGGCTAATAGATGTTGTTCAATTATCCTTTGCTTCAGTATTTTACAATTTCTATCAGGTGCTATAGCCCATTTAAATGGTTTCTTATTCTCCTTGATTGTGTCAACAATGGCTGAACACAAACTACTGAAATTAATAAAATTTTGGTAGAAACTTGCAAGACCATGAAAGATTCTTACCTCAAACACATTCCTTGGAATGTGCCAGTTAATGATTTCCTTTACTTTATCAAGATCCGTCTTCAATCATTCCTCCAAAATCACAAATCCCAGGTATACCAACTCATTCTTCATGAAGTTACATTTCTTTAAATTTATTAACAATTTCTCTTGCTGCAAGGTGCTTAAAACTAATTTGAGATGTTTGAGATGATGTTCTTTTATTTGGCTATACAATAAAATGTCATCCAGATAAACAATAACAAATTTATCTGTAAATTCTTTCAAGACTTCATTAATTAATCTCATAAACGTGCAAGGTGCATTGGTAAGGCCAAAAGTCATTACCAACCACTCATACAACCCATTATCTATTTTAAAAGTTGTTTTCGATTCACCCCCCTATGTAATTGTAATTAGGTGATAACCAATCTTTAGATCAATTTTAGAAAAATACTTAGCACCACTCAAACAATCAATTAGATCTTCAATGTGGGGAAGTGGATATGTAATGTGGGGAAGTGGAAATTTGTACCTTATTGTAATTTTATTGATGCCCCTTGAATGAGTACACATTCTACATCCTCCATCTTTCTTTGGGTTTAGCATAGTGGGAAAATCACATGGTCTTAAGCTCTCCTTTATTAATATTTTTTCCAACAACTCTTGCACTAGTTTCTTTATCTCTTCACTTTTTTGTGGAGTCATATGGTATGCTAATTTATTCGAAAGGCTTTCCCCTAGAACTATATCTATATGATGACTAATGCTTTGAAAAGGAGGCAAGTTATTTGGAATCCCATCAACAATTATATATAAAAACTCATCTAACATAACCAATGACTTCTTCAAGAAAATAATTTAAACTTGTTCTGGTAAGAATTACCTTGGCCTTGATAATTAAGGAAAAATGAATTTCTTCTTTCTTTTTGAGCTCTTGCAGCAATTCCTTCTCGTCCATAAGTAGCACACTAGGACTATCTTCCTCTTTCGGATCCTTATCCTCCAAAGGTACTATCAAATGGTTTTGGCCATTTTTCTCAAGATTGTAGCTGTTTCACCTATCATGAATGGATTTCCTATCATACTTCCATCGTCTTCCCAACAACACATGGCACACATCCATTGGCATTATATCACATAATACATCATCCTTGAAGTTACCAATTTCGAACTCCACTTTACACAACTCATTCACCAATATTTGATGGCCTTTTTGAAGCCAAGACACCTTGTAAGGTGTTGGATGTGTTGTTCTCTACAACTCCACCTTCTATACCATTTTTTTGGAGACCAAGTTATCTGTGCTACCACTGTCAATCACCACTTTGCAACATTTTCTTCCTAATATGCTTGTGGTTTTGAATAAACTCTTCATTATGTTGGTTACTTAATTTTTTTTTTAAACTTAATCAAGATTCTCTTAATCAATAATGACTCTCTTACCTGTGGTGTTTCTTCATGGATGACTACAACTATGTTTTCTTCTTCTGCTTCTTCTATATTTTCCCCTCTTTGGCTTGTAGGATTATTTTCTGGACAATCCCATGACATATGTCCCAACTCCCCATATTTATAAAATTTAACTTGGTAGCCTTTACCTTGACCATGTCCTCTTGAGAAAGGCATTCTTCCTCTTGATTCACCTCCTCTTGATGGTTGATTGATTGAACTACCTTTGCCTTCCTTTCGAGGTTTAGGTTTCTCTCGATAGTTGGGTTGTCCTCTTCCTCTTATAGGATTCCTCCCTTTATTCCTTTGGCTTTTATTTGTGTTCAAGGAGAATTGGTAAGTGTTATATAGACTTATCCCTCTTTTGGACAAAAGCGATCTCCCCAGACCTCAGATAAATCTAGTAACAAACAACCATGAACTACTACATTTCTCTAGACTACGATTGACTGAAACAAATACTATGATAGAAGTCATTTACCCTTTAATCAAAATGCTTGAGGAGATCTTGTTCAAAGATTTCAACCATCCAATTCTCCTTGATGCTTTAGATATATTCCCATTGCTTCCCACGACTTCTCCATCATGTCCCTAAGGAGATCTACATAAAGAAAAACATACACGGGATCGAAGCATCGAGTATATAGCATAACATATAAATGCACTAATTAACTCAATCATATATCAAAATGGATCAATATGTAATCATAATCTATGTAGGTGATCAAGGAATCCTACAAGTTGGATCAACAAAGTGTTGAAAATAGCAACAAGAAATGATAAAAATAAAATCTAGAATATTCCAATTTTAGTCTGTATTTGAATTAAAATTGTGAATTAAATTCGAATTTAGTCTCACTAGCTGCTTGGAATTAATTAATTTATTCATTTTGGATAATTAGTTGGAGAAATTCAAGTTAGAAGTCTTTCTGAAGTCATGCAACAGTTATCCCTTAAATTAAGGAGATTATCCATTAATTAAGGAGATAATATTGAGTTATATTTGAGTTGTAATTGGTTAACTCAGTTTACTAAGTTAAGTCTAGTTAAATTAGTTCCAAACTATTTGAGGAACTAATTGTGAGTTATCAGTTAGTTGATGCATGCATGCACTCAACCAGTGTACTCCAGATAACTGAATATTCCCTCATCAGAAACTCATGCATGTCTATTTTGAGAAAGACCCAATTGAGCTAAATGTCAAGGACAATGTACTATGATTTGCATTGTTTCTCCAATAAAGGAAACTCATGCATGTAGTAGAGGGAAGGTTCCTTGAGGATTGTGCAGTTCTAACAGTGTGTTAGAGTAGTGTGTGAGAGCCGTGTTACACTGGAAGAAGGAGATCATCCCAGAGGTAACTACACAAGGAAATAGGAGCTTGGAGGGCAGAGGAGAAGGCTTGTGAGAAGCCAGGTTTTCCTATGAGCATCCAGGATTGTTGTACTGAGAGTTGGCTAGCTGTGAGAGCTAAGGCTTTGTATAATTTTGATGTATTTCCACCTTGTATGATAATACAGAAAGTGGGGTTTTTAGCTGAGGCTTTCCCCTGAGTATTTTCTATGTTTCATGTGCATTGATTCTTCTTCTTCTTCTTCTGGTTATATGTATTTAGCTTGATCTTTCTAAAATATTTTAAGCTTCTACAAGTTTGATAGTAGAAGTAGATTATAGTATTTTGATTTGGTATATTGCATTATTGAGTTAATCTACAGTCAGATTTTCTATATAGATCTCAGAGGTTTATTTGTAGAGAATTAGCAGGAAATTCTACATGGTATCAAAGCCAAGTTTATCGGAGTTGTGAAAAGTATACGAAGAAGAGAATTTGAAGTTTGAAGTTCAAGGTTGCAGGTGAAAATCGAATTTTTATCATACTTCAAGGTTGGCCAATGGCATTCTATGGCTTGAGACTCGAGTATGCCTTGGAAGGAAGCTCGAATTACATGGCATGGAAAGATTGCATCGAGGTTGTATTAGAAGACAACGGCTTGAAGGATTTCATTGATCAAGAAATCACAAAGCTGGGTTAAACTAGTGCACAATATTTGGCTGAGTGGAAGAAGTGTGTGGCGAGGGCAAGACGGATCATCCTTGATGGAGTTCAAGACCATATTGTCTCGAGTATCCATGGGAAGCAGACTCCATATTCAATGTGGAAGAGATTGAAGGACCTCTACCAGAACAATAGTGACCTGAGGAAATTGGCGCTCAAGGATAAGCTTCGAAGAATCAAGATGGAGAACGGCGATACTATTTCCACATATCTGAACAAGCTCACCACTTGTAGAGATGAGCTTGGAAGTGTGGGAATAGGTACTACCAATGATGATATGGTGAGCCTTGCTCTCCTTGGCCTTCCAAAGAGTTGGAATAGCTACCAGGACTCTGTGAATGGAAGGGATAAACTTCTATATTGGGAATGACTGTGGTCAGATCTCATGCAGGAGGAGCACTCGAGATGGTTCTTCATCCAAGGATGATGATGAAGAAAATCTGGCCTTAGCCAGTAAGGTAAGGAAAGGGAAGGGGAAGGCATCCCATTTCGAATTGAATTCTTCTCATAGAGGGAAGAAGGGTCACAAGTCTAAAGTGAGATGCTTTATTGTCACGAGATGGGAAATTATGCGACTAATTTCCCATCAAAGAAGTCCAAGAAGGGATCCTCGAAAGGATTGGAAGGTCAGGAATTAGCCTCTCAGTTCGAAATGGACTTCGCCCTCATCGCATGCATGGTGTCATTGATGATGGGTTGTCGTTGGTATCTTGACAATGGAGTCTCATTCCACATGACCAGCGATAAAAGTTTATTTAGTACCTCAGAGGAGAAAGACCTCAAGATGCACATAGAGATGGGTGATGACAAATTTTTAGTGTTTCAAGAGTGGGCACGGTTTCTTTTCAAAGGGAGCATGGAGCTTCTATCACCTTGACAAATGTGTAATATGTGCCTAGACTAAAGAATAATTTGGTATTGATCACGATGTTGGAGGATAAAGGCTACAATGTTGTCTATAGTAAAGGAAAGGTGTTCCTTAGACACATCACCACAAGACATGTGAAAGAGATCGGCTCACGAGTTAAGAACCTGTATGCTCTTGAGGTTTGAGATGCATGCATAGACTTGAGGAGCAAGGAATATGTTAGAGACATGGTGGTTGAGAGGGAGAGTAAACTACCTCTCAACATGCAGTCCTAGAAGAAGTCTCAGACAATTGTGGAGGAGCCACAATTGGAGAAGTGGGCAGAGGGATCACATGCATCCCTACCTCTAGGTGTGAGGTGGGGCAATGTGAAGTGATAGTCTCATGAAGGTTGAAATTGGGCAGGGTCCATTGAGAGGTTTTATCTCATGGATTGTACCTTGCTATGGGAGCCCAAAGTACATAGTAGTGGGAGGAATCAATGGGATTGATGCAGTTAGAGATCAAAGAGACAGAGGCTATAGCAATTAGATACTGAAGAGCATAGAGAAGGATTGACAACAATGCATAAAGGATGAGTCATCAAAAGCATAGAGTTTTCAGTCGACAGGGACAATAATACTCTGAAACTTTGATGACAGAGGCATCATTCTAATTCAGGTTGGATGTTTTTTTTTTATTTCTGGAGTTGGTGGAGCAACAACACTAGAGAGAAGTGTTGCATGCAGAACATTCCAAAGGTTCAGGTTTGAGATCGAGTTGAATTCCTTTCTTGTTGAGAGGGAGTGGTGAAAATAGCAACAAGAAATGATAAAAATAGAATACAGAATATTCCAATTTTAATTTGTCCTGGAATTAAAATTGTGAATTAAATTTGAATTTAGTCTCACCAACTGCTTGGAATTAATTAATTAATTCATTATGAATTAATTAGTTGGAGAAATTCAAGTTAGAAGTCTTTCTGAAGTCATGCACCAGTTATCCCTTAAATTAAGGAGATTATCCCTTAATTAAGGAGATAAGATTGAGTTATATTTGAGTTGTAATTATCTAACTCAGTTTACTCAGTTAAGTAAATTTAAGTTAGTTCCAAACTGTCTGAGGAACTAATTGTGAGTTATCAGTCAGTTGATGCATTCATACACTCAACCAGTGTACTCCAGATAACTAAAGATTCCCTCATCAGAAACTCATGCATGTCTATTATGAGAAAGACCCAGTTGAGATAAATGTCAAGGACAGTGTACTATCAGTTACATGTTTTCTCCTATAAAGGAAACTCATGCATGCAGTCAAGGGAAGGTTCCTTGAGGATTTTGTAGTTCTGACAGTGTGTTAGAGCAATGTGTGAGAGTAGTGTTACATTGGGTGAAGGATATCATCCCATAGGTAACTGCGCAAGGAAATAGGATCTTGGAGGGCAGAGGAGAAGGCTTGTGAGAAGCCAGGTTTTCCGATGAGCATCCAGGAGGATTGTATTAAGAACTAGCTAGCTGTGAGAGCTAAGGCTTTGTATAGTTATGATGTATCTCCACCTTGTATGATAATACAGATAGTGGGGTTTTTAGCTGAGGCTTTCCCCTGAGTATTTTCTATGTTTAATGTGCATTGATTCTTCTTCTTCTGGTTATATGTGTTCCGCTTGATCTTTCTCAAATTTTTTAAGCTTCCGCAAGTTTGATAGTAGAAGTATATTATGGTATTTTACTTTGGTATATTTCATTATCGAGTTAATCTACAGTAAGATTTTCTACATAGATCTCAGAGGTAGATTTGTTGAGAATTTGTAGGAAATTCTACACAAAGACATAATTGACAAAGAAGAGTTGCCTTTATATTATTAAAATGGAGAATAGACTTACAACCTTGAAACCTTCATTTTGCAAGTCCATTCAAAGATTATTCCTGGAGCATAAGCCTACTTCCAATAGTCCTCCCTAATTCTCAGGCCCTTGTTAGCTTTATAGGCCAAGAGTGGGAAGTTCGGGATCCATTTTCCAAGGGATGAGATACACTAATGGTGCGATAGGGGGTTCCATAAGGAGAGGGATTTTCTCCATGATGGGAGTGATCAGGGTTAAATAGGCAGCCATTCGAAGCTTTTAATTTGGAATAGATACAACTAACAATGATTCTAGACTTTACTTTTGATTTTTGTATTCGTTAACTCGTGTGCACAGGTCGCAATGTAAGGAAGAGCGCACTTATGTGTAATTTCTAATGGACTCCTCTATGTATGTGAAAATATTGGCTTGGGAACTAATTAGGAAGCCAGAAACATGGTTTTGAACCATGGGATCCAGTGATTTCAATTTCTTTGGGATAGCTAGGATTCTAATTTTTCATGGGAATGCTTTGGAACATATTTATGGATAGAAAAAAATGCAAACTGATGGTCATTTTCCTAATGAGATAAAATGATGTGTAACAAATTTCCCCCTGAAGTGAAAAGTAAAAAGAGATGTTTTGATGACTGAAGCACTTTATCATGCCAAGTTTTGGGCTAGAGGCTGCAATCGGAGACCTAAAAAAATCAATGAAATGTTAGAATGCAATATATAATCTTAGGTGAGGTAGGAATTCCCATACTCAAAGTATAAATGTCTCAAAGAACCAGTACGTAAATACATCTGAAGATCCATGTCAATGGAGGACATAGTATGGACGCATCCATCAATTGATTTATGTTTGCAATCATGAACATTTAATAACTCCATGCAGCTTGGATGTATGAAACTAGATCCAGGCTCTTTATCTCCATCTCTCGATTTGTAGTACGAATCTAGCCATGCGAGTGAATGTCTCACAGTCGAACATGGTAGAAACCACTTTATTATCAGTCAATGATGTGAACTGTTAACAAGCACGAGATATATGACCAATAATGAAAATGGCTCTCAAGGTAATTCCAGTACAATCTATGAAGTGTGAATCGATGTGTTGATGTTGAACACTCATAGAATCATTCGATCAAAGGTCAACAATGCAAACCTGTCTTCAAAGGTGAGAAAAATTCCACTAAGACATGCAGGCTCCAAGGTACTAAATATTTCTAGATCAACTTCCTAGATAGTGAGTTGAAGCCGATAGGAAGCGACTTGTGGCAGGATGGCCTACGATATGAAACTCACATCAAGTTTTGAAGAACAAAAATTTAGTGTAATCCAGGACTTAAATCATGGATGTTCAACACAACTGAAGCCTATGGCTGGCAAAGTAATTTGATTGAGGTTGGACTTCTCTTGAACATATCAAAGATATGACATGATGATGTGGCAGCATTGGACTCAAAAATAATACCCAAACCAGTTGAAGACTTTCAATGAGGAATGGTCAACTGAGAGGAAAATGGATTTCCCAACCGAGATAGAAAAATTGACAGAGTTTCATGTTGAAAAGTGACATATTTCCTTTTATAAAAAAAAAATTAAGGTTCTTTCTCACTTTTTCCCCACCAATAACAGCAAGTACCTCTTTATTTTTTACAAGCTTGACGAGGATAACATATGCTTGTCCTGTAATCGCATCCTTTGGATGAGTCCTTTGAAGTACTTTTAACGAACCCTATGAAGGAGTAGTTCAGTCTCGTCATGCTTAATGGGTCCTGCATAGTTTAAGTTTTACGAGTGTATTGAAGGGGTAACTAAATGTCGTTTTCATGTTTAAAGAGTTTGAAAAGACATAAAAGTAAAACTCATTCAACTCTTTCAACATAAATTTTAACGAGCCCGGAGAAAGTAAAGCTCGATGTTTTTCAGTTTTAGGAAATAAGGAGAAAAACATAAGTAAACTCCTTAGTCTCCTTTTTCATAAATTGAGTCCCTCAAGCTCGAAAAAGGGTAAAATAATGTAGGAGAGAACTATATTGACCATGGTTAGTCAACGTATACCTTTTTCGTAAATAGTCTAATTAAGTCCGTAAAAGGGGTAAACTGAATATACGATTGTTCATTTACTTTTACAAGTTCAAACAATCATACTGAACGATATTTTCTTGTTTAAAGAGTTTGAAAAGGGTGTAAAGAGAAATCCTTGGTTTCATTGTTTCGTATGTTTTAATGAGTTCTAAAAAGTGATAAAAATATACTCAAGGCCAAAATGTTTTGTTTTCGTAAATAACTCGTGATCTGCACACTTAAACTCAAAAATCATATCACTACTCAAAAATATAGTTAAAAACATTATAAATTTGGATTTTAAAGGCTAATAGAAAAAAAATAATATTTTAATAAGCCTAAATACTTATGAAAACCTAAAAAGGTAAAAGATTTTTACTATTTGTGTTTTTTACCCATCGAGAGTGATAGAGCTCATTTTTCACCAAGAACTTCAAAGGTAGATTTTGGGCAAATTGTTGGACAAAATGATCTGAAATGGGGAACTAAAGGCTTCTTGTCAGCTTACAAGAACCTCTCCCACTCCAAAGCTTATATACTCCCAAGATCTAGCTTATGATTAACCAATTGCAGAATTAAAAGTGCTTGAAATAGGTGTATGCTAGTGTTCGCCTTTGACTTTTCAAATGCTTATATATATTTGCTTATGGTGATATTTAAATACATGTAACCATAAATAATGTAGCAAATAAACAAACACATAAGAAAACAATATAATATGAAGTTCACCCTAATATCTTGGGCTACATCTCCTTGAGCTCTAGTCAACTTGACTTGGCTCTTTGGGATTATGGCTGAGTTCTTTCAGAAGCTCTACGCTCAACTCCATTGGTTTACAACTGAACCTATGGGTTTAGAATACCATCTTATCCCGCTGGCTGTCCATACTCCACAAAAAGATCTAGGCTTCTCTAGACTAGATTCTTTCAATCAACACTCTGAGCTATCCTGAGCTCTAGCTTGCATCAACTCCCTCAGAATTCTTTTAACTGTCTCTGGAACTCCTTCTTCTATCTTCAGCACACATCAGACACCACCAACAACTAGATCATTTGATCTCTCTACTTTTTTCTCGGCTCTGGCTCTAGCTCTCAGCTTTAGCTCTAGCTCTCGGCTTTGGCTCTCGATCTGGCTCTCAACTCTGGCTCTGGCTCTTGGCTCTCGGATCTGGCTGTCGCTCTTGACTCTTGCTCTCAGCTTTGGCTCTGGCTCTTGGCTCTTGGCTCTGGCTCTGGCTCTTGGCTTTAGCTCTGGATCTGGCTCTCTGGCTCTCAGGCTTTGCAACTCTGTTATGCTCACCTCTTTCTCAAGCAAATACTAGCTTATTCACTTGGCTCTCTGGTCTTTGACTCTATGGCTTCCATCCATTCCTTTGTCCCCAATCATGAGGAATCATTCCCTTTCCGGCTATGTTTCTTCATGCTTTGCATGCATTCCTGTTACAGAAATGCCTGCTCATTGTGTTGCACAAGTGCAATGGATTGTTTCCAATGTAAATGAACCGACGGGCACAGGAAAATTGGTCGTTTGCCCTTCCTGTGCAGAAATCTAGAAAATAGCCACATAATGGAATACACAGGAAAACTAACGAAAAACCCATAATGGAGCATTTAATCAGACTTCAAATATATGCAATCACATCTATAAACCCATCGGGTCCACCATTCTATCACAAATCACAATCGCATAGGCATATGGCCAAAAAACCCAATACACAGGAAATACACAGAAATCCCATAAATCTGGATTTCAAAAGTTATGAAATCGCACTTATAAACTCTATCGGGTCTGCCTTTTATCGTCATATTGCAACCGCATAGGCGGGAGGTCAAAAGCTCAATATACAGGAAATACAAAGAAAATCCGAATAAACAGGATTTCAAATATTACTCAATCGTGTTTATAAACCCATCAAGTCTACCTTTTATCAGCATATCGCAAGTTTCATATCACAATGTGGATTGGCCCTTTGTATCAGGGATCACCGATCAAATCAGGACCATCCATTCTTTTTCCGATCCGACGATTGATATCGCACATCGTATATCGCTATCACTATGGCCCTAGGGTTCTTCCCATATACCATGGAACAGACCGATGTCGATTTTCCAATCTGATCATCACAATCACAAGTCACACGTTGCATGGCCCTTAGCGCTATCTCCTCTGATCACCGATCGCCGACGCCAATCATCGCATATAGCAATCAGCTCCGCCTGGGTCCCGATATCGCACTAAGGCCTACCTCCGATGCGATATGTCGGAGAAAACTATCAGGGGAGTCCTTCCACCTTTGGTCTAAGTCCTCCTTTTAACCCTTCCAATGTGATTTTTCCATATAAGGCCTTAAGCCCATTTTTATAAGAATTTGCCTCCTTGTCAAAGGACAATGGGAAAACTGTTATAGCTCCAAATCTCACTCTTATGGTTTGTGATGCTGCACTTATGGCCTAGGGAAACCCCTCCTTCCAGACCTGGTCCAAAAATTTAAAAAACAGTGTTTTATTCCCTATACGCGACTTTGCCCTGTGTTAAACGCGTGTACACGCGGGTCTGTCATACCCAACCCGCGTGTATCTATTAAAACACTTAAAAAAATATAATTTCCTCTTTTTCGGGCGGTGATCGCGGGTTTACCTGCTGGATCACCTATTAGTGCCCGTGGCCCAACTGATCCCAACCAACTCCTAACTAAAAAACTACTTTGGAGAGGGTATAAAAAGACATCAAAGGGAAGGCCAAGGAGAGAGAGAAAGGAGAGCAAGATTATTATGCTGAGATTTTTCCCTTAGACCAGGTCTGAAGTCCTTGGTGCATTCTGCACTTCCCCCATCTTGCATAGGAAACCCTTGTTTCCATGTGTATTGGTGATCATTCATCCTTGACATCATCATTGAGTAAGACTTGGAAGGAGCTCTTGTTGGGAGGCTTGAGGCTGGAACGAATCCGGGAGGAAGCTTGCTTGGAGCCTGCTGAAGGTGTTCAGGTGATATCTTTCCGATATATGTACTTTATTTGCCTTTATATATAAAGAAACACGTCTTTGTTCCCGAATAATCTTTCTTTATGCTTATGAGATTCTTGTGTTGAATTCTTATGAAAGTGGTTACATAAAGATTTTTTATAACTAACTTTATAGCATGAAGATGATTTATATATGAGTATTTGCACTTGTACTGTTGTGTTCCTTGATTTGTTTGTCTTGCAGGTCAAAGAAAGAAGAAGGGAACTCCAAGAAGGGTTTGGACCCTTAAGGTCTTCTCGAACGTAGGACCTTAGGTAAGTGCCCTTAACGTTAGCATTTGCTTAAAAGTAAAATGATGGATGTGTGTATGTGTTTCTTTGAGTAAGCAATTTTCAGTCTGGTAGAGTCTTAGCCCAAAGGACCCTAGGGGCATTTTCCCTTCAACCAGAATTGGCGACTCCACTGGGGACAACATTCTTGTTGTTCCTAGTTTGGGTAGTCCTCAAGCCAATCAGGGCTCAGCCCCTCTGTTTGTTGGCTCTGACTGTCTGATCTTTTCTTGAAATCCAAGCTTTTCCAGTTTTTCAGTCTGTTTTTTTTTTTTTTTTTCTTGAAAGACTTTAGATACGCTCTTTGTCTGGATTACAGAAGCGTATATATGCAAGTTGCACTAAGTAAACCCGCGTATACGCAGGTTTCCTTAGTTACAGAAGCGTGTACACGCATTCTGCAAATAATGGCAGTCGCGTATATTCCATAATTTTCAAGATTTATAATTTTTCTTTTGGCTGAATGTCTATCTGGTGGTTTGGGTCAGTTTAAAGCAGTCAATTCCCTGTGACAGTTCTCTGTTTAACAGGGGGCATCTTGTTTCGAACTCTCTCTAGTTATAAGGAGTGCTAGTCTTGTTTTTCGTTGATTGCAAGCGTCATTGATTTTTGACACACAAGATTTCTGTTTAAGAATCTTGATTGCTCTGTTTCAGCAGAGTGGGAAGATTGTCTTAAAATCTTTGTGTCCATTTTGTTTTCATGACATTTGTGTTTGCTTAACGAAATCATTTTTATGACCATTTTCTCCTTCGTTTCGGGAAAGTTGTTTGTTACCATTTCCTTGAAACTTGTCTTTTGATTTCTTGGACTTTCATTGCTACTTTTGATTGTCAAAAGCGATTTTGAACACATTTTATTTTTGTTGAGTTCTCATCATTTGGAAGGTGTCAATTCACAAAAGTGTTTGGTGGCTTGTTTATCAATCATTAGTGTCAGTATTTTTGAGAGTTTTCCTTTGAAAAAGACTTTTTGGTTTGATTGAAAGAAAATATTTTGAAAGTTTTTGAGTTTCGTCTTATTAAACTTGCTTCTCATTTGATTTCCTTTTTTGCGAAGTGAAAGTGCTTTGTTTTTTATCTTAAACTTGTTTTTATTGTTTGGACGAAATGATTAGTAACAAATCATCTTCTATCTAAGCATTTCAGTGGCAAGACAAAATTTGGTAAAGCAGCAACTTTCCTTCTTTGTTTTTAGAGTAGTCTTTGAATCGTGCATCCACATTTAGTTCTTGCATTGGGGTAAGATTTGCATCTCTTTTTAGGCATATTTAGTTTTGTTAGTTTTTGTGAGTGTGGAGTCTGAAAAGAAAAAGAAATTTTTTTTGTTTATATTACAAGTGCCTTCTGAACCTCATAGAAATTGCTATTCATCGAAAACAAAAGTGCATATGCATGTAGCTAGGTTTTATTAATTTCTTTTGCGTCTATAAAAACACCACAAGTTTCACATCCATTACCTTTGACTTAAAGAACAGCCTAATAAAATCAAGCGCTTAATTAAAATCCACTAGAACTTTTTGTTTTAGTTATTACACCAACAAGTTTAGGATTTTAGGGCCTTGGATTAGGCGAGTGGAGAGTTATCTCTCCAAGGCCACACAAAACGTCAAACATAAGAGTCTGATTAAAGAGAGTAAATCCAATAGCGTTAGGAAGACCAGGAAAGCTCCGGATCTGGGAGTTAAGCACGAGGGTCTGTGAAGACAGGGAAGAGAGATACCCCCTCTCCTACTTGTCCGAACTTACCTCACGACTGTTCCGCCTGGCTTCTGCGACGAGCTGGTACCCATAGTTGCCTCTCCTAGGGATCTGCATAGGTGGCTGCGGAGGGGAATCCCGTGGCACCTGAGGTCGACGTTGTATCACTCTCGACAGTACTTCTGGAGGGCACCCTTGCGAAGCTTGGGGGCTTGCACCGGCGCAGGCTGTTGTTAGGAGGTCAGCGTAACTTCCTCTGATACTTTCGCTGATAGGACTGGGCCCTCATCATCCCAGACTATCTTCGGAAGGCCCTTTGATTCACTTTCTCGTATTTTGGTGTCCGGTCCTAATCACCCGGAGCGGAAATACTTGAAAGTTGTTTGACTGGCTGTATCTTTAGGAACTTTATAGTGTGTGCTCTGTGCTCCTAGTTGGCCTAGCTTTTAATTTTTTGAGTCTTTAGATAAGATCATAACAAAAATTCAAAGTGGCTGACCGGTCTCCAAGACGGTCTCGAAGACTTCGTGGTCTCTCGCCACCTAGTTTAGAGCCTTCTCCTAGAAGGCGCAGAGGGAATACTACCGGTGGGGTCCGTCCCACGCCGGTTGACGCATCGGGGATTGATCCTCCTCTCGGGGATATTAGCGGCCAAGCAAGGCCTGGTACTTCTGAACAAGAGAGGGACACACCAGTCCTTTCTCGAGTTCGCTTTCAAGCGGAGAATAACGTAGAGGTAGAAGAACTTTCAGAATCATTAGTGATTCCAAATTCTCCACTACCATCTACTTATCCAGACGTATTGCAATACGTTGGGCCTCCATTATATAGACCAGCGAGTCCAGGTTACGCTACGCGCTTACCATTTATGATCACTACTGGAAGCATGGCTTCTACGAGTGCTGCGGCTATGCAAACCCCAACATCGGTGCAAGGGGGAGGAACCATTTCCATCCCCTCCGCTTCCTTGTTCGGATCGTTTGCTAGCACATCTTTGGTTGGGTCTACTTCCATTCCGTCCACGAGTGGAAATACCCAAACCAATGCTTTTAGTACTGGTTCCTTCCTTTTTGGCACCCAATCACAGGGTATTCTGTCAGTTCCGTTCAGTGCCGCTACGTCCATGATGGGCGGATCGGCTTCATTGTAGGGTTTTCCTTTTGGAAGTGGTCATATTCCACATTCCAACCCAACGGTAGGATCCATGCCTTTTTCTTCAATAGGACAAAGCAGCAATCCTTTCCAAGGTTGGAATAACCCTGGGGTTAGTAACGCAGGAACTGCGAATCCATTCATTGGCCAACAAGGAAGTAGGCCGTATTCCACGGTTAGTATGTTTCAAAGTATTCCTCCCCTCGCTTCGGCTTGGAACCCATATCAGGGGTTATCGACTCCTTACAATTCTTTAGTCGGAAACTTTGCAAGCTATGGAGCTTATACGGCAGGAGTTGGTCAAACTCCGAATTTTGCTGGACCACAAGCCTTGCCTTTTGGTTCAGCTGGTTCTACTGGTCACTTGGGGCAGCCTGGTGCCTCTCAAATCCCAGGACAATCTTTTCAGAACTTGGGGAGTTCTGCCCAGTCTGGGTGGAATCCCCTAGGTCCTCCTAGGCTTCCATTTCTGGCAACGTTAAACTTGCCAGATCTCACTAAGCTAACGAACGACCCTATCAGATACAATCCGGCCTGGCCTCCGGTCCCAACCAAACTCCCTTCGGACATTCCAAAATTCGAAGGGAAGAGTGGTGAAGATCCGGGCGATCATGTAACCACATTCCATTTGTGGTGCTCATCTAACTCCCTCATCGAGGATTCGATTAGGTTGAGACTCTTTCAGCGCACCTTGACTGGTAATGCGGCTAAATGGTATATAGAGTTGCCAGGGGGTAGCTTTACATCGTTCGCTGACTTAGCCAATATCTTCTTGAATCACTTCCAGTTGCCTGTCCGCTATGATGCCGGAACTGAACTTCTGGCTACCTTTCGTCAGGATAAGGCAACTCACATTTCTGATCACATTCAGGAATGGAGACGGAGAAAGAGGCTCATTAAAGCCGAAATCCCTCTGGAGTACCATCTAGAGTGGTTTTT
The DNA here is from genome assembly GCA_031772625.1 of Pinus tabuliformis. NCBI lineage: Eukaryota > Viridiplantae > Streptophyta > Pinopsida > Pinales > Pinaceae > Pinus > Pinus tabuliformis. The sequence goes on from CM062812.1 coordinate 443,709,949, forward strand.
GAAGTCTTTGCAACCCGAGATCTCCAAGGATGTCTCCATGTCTGGGGTCTATTCTGAGGAGCAAGCTATTTTCAGGGCCCAGCAGTTAGAACTGATTTACTCTCAGTCTGGGATCCTCCAAAAGTACTTGCCAGATGCTCCTGGATCTAAGGTTGATTTAGCTAAGCCAAAGCCAGGTCCGCACGCGGATGGTATCGTAGGGTCAGTAGACTCGACTACAGTGAACTTGTTGAATCAATTGCAGCAGTTGTCATTACAAACTGCTCCTAACAACCAAGTCACAATGTCTAATCCTCCCGCTTCCCAAAATTCTTCCATTAACGTCGTCCAATTCGATAACCCCAAAGGAAATCAAAATTCCAATGGGAAAAAGAAAGGACGTGGTAAAAAGAAGAAATCGGATGGGAAGCCCGATGCAAATAAATCCGGCAACAACGCTGGTGGTGGTAAAGGTGAGTCGAAAAAGAAAGTTAAGTTTCCTTGCAAGTTATGCAGTGGGGACCATCTAACTCATCTTTGCCCGAGAATTGAAGACGCTCAGCGCTTGTTAGGACAGCAAGGGACTTCTAGTTCGCAAGCTGTGTTGACTAACCCGTTTCCCCAAGGGCAGCAACTTCTTGCTGGCGCAAATTCGAATCCTGGGACCTCCTCAGGGGGCAACCAGGAAGGGGAAAAAGCATCAAATGTTTTTATGATGGGTTCAAACGTTAACGTGACTACTCGGTCTCGTGATTATGGTGAAGCCGAAACATCTAAGGATAAAACGGTTCCCGGAAGTAATGACCTTCATATTGAGCGACCTCTTGTTGAGACTATGCCTAGGATACCGAAAGGTTCCGCCAAACGCGCGACGATCAACCCTAATGCTAGGGCCGCCCAAAATTACTCCATTGTTGAGGATCTGGCCCAGAGTCCATGTGCTATGTCCGCTTTGGAAGTTCTCCAGTCGTGTCCGTCTCAGAGAAGTGCTTTACTCTCCGCCATTGGAGCAGTCGATCCAGCTAACTCTCTAGTGCTCTCTTTTGACATGTCAAATGTCAAAAAGAGACTCCCTCATCATATGGCTTTTCAGGTAAAGTCAACATACCGGAAAATCAATATTTTTCGCACCGTTATAGATGAAGGAGCTTCCACATGCGTCATGTCCATGTCTTGTTGGAAGGCTATTGGTTCACCTTCGGCTGTTCCTTCACCAACCGTCTTAACTGCATTTGATGGCCATTCTCACAAGCCGCATGGGATTATCCCGGCCTTTCCTATATGTGTTGGAGGGAAGGTCGTTAATATTGAAGTGGAAGTCGTAGACGCTAACCTAGATTATAATCTCCTATTAGGAAGGAACTGGGTGTACGAGATGGAAGCCGTTGTATCGACTCTGTTTCGTGTCATTTGCTTTCCTCATGAGGGGAAAATCGTTAAGGTTGATCAATTGGACTATTCTCCAATCGATCCTCAAGCAACCTCCGACTCTACTGTTCCTTTGGTGGATAACCCTCGCCCGCCGACTGAGAATTTAGGAGTAGGGATGTATTCCTCGTTGATGGGTACGTTTGATCTTCCCTCTCCTTTTGCAAGAATCAATGCTATTTCATCATCCAAGGAGTCTTCTCGAGAAGAGTTCTTCCGAACTCATCATTTTTCCGACCCTTGGACCTTGCCTTCACCTACGACCACATTAGTTGAAGGGCAAGTTAATGGAATGGCGTTTCCTATATCTGCAGCTGAGCTTAGATATCAGGCTATCGTGGACTCTACAGATAACCATTCTACTCCTTTTTCCGAAGAGGAGTTAGATGGTCATGTGGCCCCCGCTTGGAGCTTTGATTCTAACTCTGCCTTGGACTGCTTAGATTCGGTTCTACCTTCTGAAGAAGCAATCCTCGAAATTATGATGGGTATAGATCGACCTTGGGAAGATTTACACCATCGCTCATATTTTCTTCCTCCATTGCAAGAAGTAGAATCTAGATTTTCCGAGCTCGTTGGTAGTGATGTTTGTACGGTGTCGAACCCTTTGGCTCCAACACACGTGCATGCCGAAGGTAACATGTCGGTAATCTCAAAAACGATACCTATAAACATCTCTAAGGATCCTAACATCATCGAGAATATCTTCATCGGAAGTGAGTGTTCCCCTAAAGAAATTCAAATTTACACCGACCTATTTAAGGAATATCGTGATGTATTTGCTTGGTCTTATGAGGAAATGCCTGGCATTGATCCTTCTATAGTCCAACATGAGATCAAGACGTACGAAAACGCAAAACCGATTCGACAAAGGCTTCGGCCGGTTAACCCTAGGAAAGCAGCGGCTATCAAGGCTGAGGTTGAGAAGCTGCTAAGGGCGGGTTTTATATACCCTGTTCCTCTTACGGATTGGGTTTCGAATCCAGTCCCTGTGGACAAAAAGCAAGGAACAATCCGCGTATGCATCGATTTTAGGGACTTAAACAAGGCTTGTCCAAAAGACAATTACCCCACGCCATTTATTGATCAAATCATTGACGAGTGCGCGGGTAATGAGATTTTCTCCTTTATGGATGGTTTCTCAGGTTATAATCAAATCTCTATCCGTCCTGAGGATCAGCATAAGACTCCCTTCATATGTCCCTGGGGTACCTTTGCATATCGAAAGATGCCCTTCGGTCTTAAAAATGCTGGAGCCACCTTTCAGCGGGCCATGTCTTACGCTTTCCACGACATCAAACATATCATCGAAGCATACTTAGATGATCTCGCTGCTCGTTCTCGAAAGAGAACTGATCATCCTAGTCATCTTCGATTAGTCTTTGAGCGATGTCGTTTTTACAAAATCCGGTTGAATCCTAATAAGTGCGTTTTCGCGGTTAAATCAGGTCGGTTGTTAGGGTTTATAGTTTCCAATGAAGGGATTCGGGTTGATCCCTTCAAGGTTGAGGCAATAGTTCAGTTGCCTCCCCCGTCTTCAATTCGTCAACTTCAAAGTCTTCAAGGGAAGGCCAATTTCTTAAGAAGGTTTATAGCAAACTATGCCGAGATCACTAAAGGGTTCATGCATTTGCTACGGAAAGGAGTTCCATTCCTGTGGGACGACTTTGCGCAGCGGTCGTTTGATGCTTTGAAAAAGGCATTAGTCTCTGCCCCGCTTTTGAGTCCACCGGATTATGGTAGAGACTTCCTTTTATATCTCACTGCAGCAGAATCTACCATTGGTATGGTTCTAGTTCAAGAAGACGATGCTCTTGTCGAGCAGGTGATTTATTATTTGAGCCGAGGCTTGATAGGCCCTGAACTCCGCTATTCTCCAGTTGAGAAGTTGGCCTTGGCAGCCGTCCATGCTGTCTAGAGGCTCCGTCATTACATTTTGCTACGCAAAACTTTTGTCTTAGCGGCGGTCAATCCATTCCAATTTGTCCTCAGTAGGCGAGTGATTGGGGGAAAATATAATAGATGGATAGTCATTTTACAAGAATTCGACCTCGAGTTCTTGTCCGCCAAGTCTAAGAAATCTATGGTCTTCGCGGAGCTAATTTCTGAGCTTCCTTGTGGAGAGGATGTAGTTTATGAGGAAATTTTACCCGACGAACATATATTCCTCATCTCTTCACAAGACCCTTGGTATGGAGATATCATTGTTTATCTCCAGACTTCGAAGTTTCCCTCTACTTTCTCCAAGGATGAACGTCGCAAATTACGTCACCTGGCTAAAAACTATGTTATCATTGGTGACACATTATATCGTCGAGGGGTTGATTCAATTCTCCGACGTTGTTTAACCTTAGAGGAAGCAGAGTCTGTGCTTAATGATTGCCACAATGGAGCCTGTGGCGGTCATCTATCCAGGCTTGCTACAGCCCAGCGCATCTTACGTGCCGGCTACTTTTGGCCTTCACTCTTTAAGGACTGTGTGGAAGCAGTAAAACGCTGTCACCCGTGTCAAATTTTTACTCGCAAGATGCGCGCGTATCCAGCTCCCCTTTTTCCCGTTGTCACCGTCGGTCCCTTCACTAAGTGGGGTATTGATTTTACAACTTGTAATCCGCCTTCAGCGGCAAATCACAAGTACATTATCGTGGCTGTAGACTACTTCACGAAGTGGGCTGAGGCCATGCCTACTTATAAGAACGACAGTGATACGGCAGCTTTGTTTCTTTTCAATCAAGTTATCTCAAGATTCGGTATCCCAAGAGAGATTGTCACTGACCATGGCAGTCATTTCCAAAATCAGCTAATGTCCGAATTGGCTTTTAAATTAGGTTTCCGTCAGGAGCATTCGTCCCCTTACTATCCTCAGGCCAATGGACAGGTCGAGGCAGTCAATAAAACTCTTAAGACGATACTCCAACGGACAATCGATAAAAATCGGTCCAATTGGCACATTATGTTGTATCCGGCGCTTTGGGCATACCGAACCTCCGTCAAAACGACTACTGGTTTTACTCCTTTTTAGTTAGTTTACGGGATGGAATCTATCTTTCCGGTCGAATGTGAAATTCCATCTCTGAAATTGGCTGTCGAGCTTCTTCCTGAGACTTCGAGTCTCGAGGAGCGCCTAGTTCACCTGGAACATCTCGATGAGCAGTGTCGAGATGCCGCCACGATGAATGAGGCCCATAAGAAAAGGGTCAAAACTCAGTATGATAAGTCTGTCCGTCCTCGTGTCTTTTCTGAAGGTGACCTTGTCTTGGTCTATGACCAAGATAAGGACGCCTTGGGGGCAGGCAAATTTAAGCCTATGTGGTACGGTCCTTTCATTATAAAACGAGTCTTAGAAAAAGGATCGTATGAGTTAATTGATTTCGAAGGAAACAAGCTGGCGGAGCCCCGAAATGGGCTCTATTTAAAGAAGTATTTTGCTTAGTTTTACCAGGCAATGACTTCTTTGTATTTTATGTATATTTGTACATATCTTATCGAGCGTTTTCTAATATCAGCACTTTTTGGTCTGCTTTGGCAGGTGTTGATGGATGATTTGGTTTATTTTGGATTCGCCGATGGTGCTAGTCGGCACACTCGGAATCTTGCTTCCGCAGCTTGGGTACTTTATTACCCAACTGGTCAGTTGATGATATCGAGAGGCGTGTGTATCAGTCCTGCTTCAAACAATATGGCCGAGTATACAGCTGTTATCAATTTATTATCCGAGGCAATCTCTTATGGGATCGACTCGTTGGTAGTGTATCTTGATTCTCAATTGATAGTGTCTCAGTTAAATAACATTTATCGGGTTAGAGATCCATCATTATATCGCCAATATTTAAGGGTGAGGTTGTTGCAAAGATCATTTATTTACATTAATTATTTGCACATTCCAAGATCTCAAAATTGGTTAGCTGATTCTATCGCTAATCAAGCATTAGACTGGCATATCAATCATTCATCATCATAAAATCATGCATCAAAAAGTCAAACTGTATATATATATATATCGCAAAGCGTCTCGAGTGTACATATGTGTGTCCAAAAATATACAAAATTGGGACTCAAATGCCCATAATCATGTCAGGCATATCTAATGCCTCGGCTCTGGATGAGCAGCTAAATAACTAACTATAGCATTGGCCACGCGCCGAAAAACGCGAACCCAGTTACGTGGCATCCCAACCACATGACGCTGCATATCTGGAGGAAGGTCCTCTATCTCGGCCATCGGTACTTGATAGCTCAATCTCGCCAAGTGTCGCTGGACGTTGGCGAGGGTCCTTTCCGCATCCGCAGCCGCCTCTTCGGCTCCTCGGCCACGCCGTCCGTGCCGCGGGAATCCATCTGGTCGCACAGGCCCAATGTCTGGAACATGATCATCATATTAGTCATTTGAATCTCATCAAAAAAAATATATTTTTCAAAGTTCATCATTATACTTGAAAAATCCTAAAAATCATAAAAATCAAAAAATCTTACCGATCTCGCCCCATGCTGCATCTGGTGGCAGCACTAGGTCAGGATCTCCTCGGAAATCCAGTCCAGCATAGGGGTAGTCGTCTATGGCGATGATCTGTTGCTCCCACCAAGCAAAAAAGTCGTCGTCGAATGCATTCCTGGGCACTTCCCCACCCCCCAGACGTTTCATCAAGTCAGCCCACTGGCCCATACGTGGATCACGTGGACTACTGATGGGAACTGCTACCCTGGGGTGGAGTGCGGGAACCTTCTCGAAGAAAAATGTGCATAAAATGGTTCCATACCCAAAGTTCTTGGTCTGTCCCTTCCTGATAGAAGCAAGCTGCTCCTTCATGTTGGCAAGTAGAGGAGTACACCAGTCAAACACCGTGGTGAGACAGTCCACTGCTACGCTCATGTTTACCCGTGATGCCTGATGTAGCGAAGATGATCCGTTCACTCGAGCTATGGTGAACAAGATTATCCGCAGTGACAAACTCGCCACGTGTGGGATCGAGATCTGACTCCCGACCTTCCGATGACCTGGGCAGTAAAGTTGTACATAGTCGTCCACACTGAGACTATTCCGGGTCCTGCCCCGGGAGTGTACTACCTCTCCCCTTCGGGAAAGGCCCGTGATGAAATATATATCTTCCACTTCTACCCTGAGTGGCATCTGATCAATCATAAAAGCTTCTTCCTCGACATCCCAATAATCAATAAGTCTCTCGAGCAGACGCACATTTGCTTTCATATTCGGCAACTTGAAGAATTTTAACAATCCGCATCCCCGTAAGGCATCTAATGCCTCATCATTGTCCATGACTTCATTATCTACAGCTGAGTGCTCTCTTTCACGCCATGTGAGAGTCATCCTGGAAGAAAAAATCATTTTCATCCATTAGTTTTTTGTATAAAAATTTTTCGCTGCGCACACGCGGTTTACCCTATACACAGTCGCGTGTAGGGCCGTCGTATACGCGATTTATATACATCCAACCCGCGTGTACGCCGCAGAGCAATTTTTTGCAAAAATCTAACGGTGAAACACTAATTAAACTTCCTAAAAACTATCACAATTGATTGCAAGACAAGTTTAGTGCTTACCTGGAAGTTTTCGGCAAGTTTGAACGGTTGAATAAGTCACGGGGAAAGTTTGCTCCTTTTGCTCCACAATTTGCTCTCCAAGTCAAACGGTGAAAATGGTAAGTCCAAAATTTCTTTTTATAAGTTTTGAAAATGCAAAATTTTTTCAAAATTTTATTTTGTTTGGTTTCATGTCACTTTTAACTTGGGAGCTTGGAATGTCGAGATTAAGTTGTTTTTCAGGACATTTTGGACATTTTTCGACGGTTCGAGACGGTTCCATGACTGCTGACCCGTCATGGCAGGTATCGTGTTCTCACTGGCATATAGGTTAGGGACACCATTTTTTCCGTTGCACTATGCATGCTAGCCTCCATTTGACCGATACATCTGCCGTAGGGTCGACCCCATCATGTTATGGTTCGCCAGCCATTTCCACTCGCCGATTCTTTAAATCATGACATGATGGTAGAGCCATCCTTTTACATGGGCATCCTAGTTAGCACCTCACTGACATTTGTTGCCCATGCTGCTTCGTTTTGAGTAGGCTCGGGAGTCCTCTGTAGTCCCGCCATGACTTATGCGTTGAAGACTCATTCTTCTTTGCTTCTTCGCTTCGTTCTGGCCTTATACCCTAGAGGCTCCTATGTGTGTTGAGTTGTACTTTTGCATGGCATGTTGACCATTTGCACCTTTTGGCCTATAGCCGGCTTCACTTGGACTCGTGTTTAAGCCCACTTTTGACCATGACGTCTGCAAAATCAACCTTGCATACCCTTGACCTCTGCAGCTTGACATACCCAGATCCGTGGAAGGAACATACCTCTGAGTGTCACTGACCAGTTTTTCACCTCCCTGCATTGAGCATAGGAACGTTCCTTTCCCAGGAACTAGATCATCTGTTTCACCGACACTCGTTCTTTCCACTGTACCATAGCATTCTTTTATTCTTTTTCCGGCTTATCAGAAAAAGACAAAAAAATTAAATATTCCAAAAAGAGCGGGAACAGGGACATTATTTCCATTTATTGTTGGCAGCTAGAGTCAGTCGTGTCGCCCTTGAACAAAGCACTCAAAACAAAGTCTCCTCCGCATGGGTGGGATTTAGTTTGACTTAGGTAAGCCATAACCTTGTTATCGAGTCAGTTCTCCCCCGATTGGTTATCTCTTCCAATCATATGGAGGGTTCGTTCGTGCCTCCTGCATGACGAACTTATACAGATTAATTATATATGCTGCCACATAGTCACATTGAGTCGTGCTTTTGTTCAAGGGAAGTTAGCCTGAGTCGGCCTTTCTGCGGTGTCTCTTGACTAATTTTTCAGTCGGCCATCCCTGGTTGTCAGTGTCATGTCTATCATCACATTAGTTATATTGGTCCTTCACTCGTGCCGGTTTGAGAAGGTCCCCATTGACTTCTTGCTGGCGGGTCTTGTCCTTATCGACGATGCCACATTGCTCTGAGGGCAGACCTAGAGACCGCACCCTGGCCCTATTTTCATTATTGATAGGTCACCTTGTGCTCAGCATCGATCAGTATCATGGGTCTTTGACTGAGTGGTTTTCCTTGTGTTCGACATCAGCATACATTATCACACATTGGGATTCGTGCAGTACCTTGGTTTCCATTTGACCCTATTGGTGGATACCTCGCCTCTGTGTCAGCTTTCATTATTGGTTGGTTCAGAGGGTTTATGCCGTGCGTTAGCCACATCTTGTGTACGCCGGAAACGTACTTCGGTTGGGTTACTACATCTTTTTCATCCGATTCCTTCCACATTATTGGCCTACGGGTTACACTCGCGCTAGATTGATGGAGGATGCCTTAATGCCTTCCTTCTAGCGGATCTTTCCCTATCGACTCCGACTCATTGCTCTGGGGCAAAGATCTAGAGTCCATTTGGCAGTACCTTGGGGTTTGCAGTCATTAGTGGCAGATTCCTCGCTATCGACAGTGGGAAACCATCATTGTCTCCTGATTGATAGATTCTTACAGGTGTTCGACTTCAGCTCATCTATTCACACTTGTTAGATTGTACTGGGTACCTTGACGCTCATCATCATTATCGGTGAGTAGTCTCGCATTTGTTAACGGTATACATCAATGACCGGTAATCAAACGATTTCTCACATGGTCGACTTCAGATCATTTATTCCCATGGTGTAGAAATGTACCACGGCGGTCGGTGAAGACCTCAGGTTGTATCAGCATTCATTGGTTCACTTGACAGTTGCTCCTGTTGCTGCTAGTTGATACCACTCCACCTTATATGTTGCAGTCAGTCATGGCGACATTCTATATGCTGGCACCTGAGTTTGCAGTGTAGTACCATCCTATTCCATCATGTTCAGTTGGTACCTTATGGGATCAGTCTTTGATTTCAGTGATGCGTTGCATCTTTCAGCATCATTGACAGTTTTATATGTGATAGTCAGATATGTACTTACTCATTATGATCAGATGATCCATTATGTATTTTACAGTCATTTATACTTGTATACTTAGTGGATCCGCTTGTACTTGATATGCGGACATGCTTTACTTTTCCTGAGCATGGGTATGCCCGCCTCAGACAGTGTTTCTTTCTGATCTCCTTTCGGTGGCTTGGCAGGCTGAATTCTGGTGAAGTCCTCCTCGGTTTTTCGGCAGAGTTCCTTTCCTTGTACTTACTTAATGTATTTCGGCCATCATGTTCCCCTTCTGACCTCATACATTAGGGGGCATCTGTTATAGCTCCAAATCTCACTCTTATGGTTTGTGATGCTGCACTTATGGCCTAGGGCAACCCCTCCTTCCAGACCTGGTCCAAAAATTTAAAAAACAGTGTTTTATTCCCTATACGCGACTTTGCCCTGTGTTAAACGCGTGTACACGCGGGTCTGTCATACCCAACCCGCGTGTATCTATTAAAACACTTAAAAAAATATAATTTCCTCTTTTTCGGGCGGTGATCGCGGGTTTACCTGCTGGATCACCTGTTAGTGCCCGTGGCCCAACTGATCCCAACCAACTCCTAACTAAAAAACTACTTTGGAGAGGGTATAAAAAGACATCAAAGGGAAGGCCAAGGAGAGAGAGAAAGGAGAGCAAGATTATTATGCTGAGATTTTTCCCTTAGACCAGGTCTGAAGTCCTTGGTGCATTCTGCACTTCCCCCATCTTGCATAGGAAACCCTTGTTTCCATGTGTATTGGTGATCATTCATCCTTGACATCATCATTGAGTAAGACTTGGAAGGAGCTCTTGTTGGGAGGCTTGAGGCTGGAACGAATCCGGGAGGAAGCTTGCTTGGAGCCTGCTGAAGGTGTTCAGGTGATATCTTTCCGATATATGTACTTTATTTGCCTTTATATATAAAGAAACACGTCTTTGTTCCCGAATAATCTTTCTTTATGCTTATGAGATTCTTGTGTTGAATTCTTATGAAAGTGGTTACATAAAGATTTTTTATAACTAACTTTATAGCATGAAGATGATTTATATATGAGTATTTGCACTTGTACTGTTGTGTTCCTTGATTTGTTTGTCTTGCAGGTCAAAGAAAGAAGAAGGGAACTCCAAGAAGGGTTTGGACCCTTAAGGTCTTCTCGAACGTAGGACCTTAGGTAAGTGCCCTTAACGTTAGCATTTGCTTAAAAGTAAAATGATGGCTGTGTGTGTGTGTTTCTTTGAGTAAGCAATTTTCAGTCTGGTAGAGTCTTAGCCCAAAGGACCCTAGGGGCATTTTCCCTTCAACCAAAAACTTCTTATTACAATAACTTCTTCATCTCAAGTCCATTTTAGCCCATTCAAATTGCATTAGATTTAGATTGAAAAGATCTATGTAGTGGGACTATTTTCAGAAGCATCCTTTGACTTCCATTTTTGAGTTAAAAGTCATCTAGGATAATTTTGTGATCACAAAATCATGATTCATCTTCTCGAGGTAAATCATCTTTCTGAGATCTTAATTTTCATGGTTTTTATTTTGCATTCCACCATGCATTTAGGTTTTTTTGGAGAAGGATTTTCAAATAGGAAACCACCCTCGATGTGCGCAGTTAACCCTTATGGGGCCTATGCACATCGACTGCATTTTTTACAATGAAAATCACGACGTGCGTAGCTTCTAAGGCTATAATTGCACATATACGCATTGTTTTGCTCAGTCATCTGTGTATAGCATTAAGGGCACAAAAAAATTAATAGAAAACACCCAAATTACTTGCAAAATTTCACCATGATCCTTTCTATTGATATTCCATGTTTGTTTGCATGGTTTTGAGCCACAAAAATGGAGTGGAGAGAGAGTGAACATGAATAACAAGCATAGATTCTCTAAACCATTCAAAGACCATATAGGCATTGACAAATTATGGCCTGTATAGGTTTTTCACTATTCCGGTCATGAATGCCCAACTATACTTGGTGGAATAGATAGTGGGAAAGTGGAATGTACAAGAGGAATGCTTCATAATTGGAGAACATAGGCTCCCAATTGATGTTGATGATATTTACTTCTTATCTAGGCTCCCACGGTGTGGGTTGGAAATTTCTCTATATGGACATAGGTGAGGCAGCGAAACAAATGCCACCTATATGATACAACATTTCACTCCAAGATCTTCTCTCAAGGATGGTAGAATTGACATCAAAACCATAGATAGGATCCCTCTAAGAGCTATTGGGTTCATTGTTGCACTACTATGTGGTAGTGCAACTTTTCATTTTCGTACAAAGGTTTAGATCCAAACTGCCATAGAGTGTTTGCAGACTACTATATATTCAACTGGTGCAAGGTTCGGTTTGTTTCACATCGTGTTTTACGAGTGGATTTCAATATTGATAGAGAGAAATAATTGTTTTAAAGGAGATGAACTGAAGCATTGGACTTCAGAATTGATACAACAACTCAAGAACACTGATAACATAATTTCAAGAGATGCTGATTTCTTGGTTGAAAACATTTTGGGAGGGTTTATTACTGAGTTCGTAGTAGACACAACGGTGTCCTACAATGAATGTGAATGAAAATATTTGAAGGAACCACAAGGTAATTACCTAATATCTTTGAAATTCGTGATTAAAATGTTGTTTGAAAAATAAATTCTTATAATGTAGTCAAATTAGTAGATTATGTTTCAAAAAAGATCTGAAGAAGAGACTTGAACAACGTGAAGTTGAAAAAGGTATCGAGTAGACACTAAGAAGAGATCTTATGGCTAAGATCTGAAGATTTTGATAGAGACTAACTATAGCACTCTACTGAGTGAATCTAAAGGTGAAGGAATCCTCCCTAAAAATCCTGAAGGAACTTCGCATTATTCACCCTTTCAGCTTGAAAGTGCATCAAAGTCTGAACGTAGCTAGATTTAAATAATTTTTGGTTTTCCCCACCACCCTACCCCATCCCCCTCCCCTTATGAATCCCCCTTTCCCTCCCCCTCCCCCCCAAGAAGAATGATGACTGATGATATTAAGTTCCCGATCTTTAAAGGAACTAGATTCAAGGATCCAGAGCAATTATGGTTCTTATGTGAAGCAATATGGACTGTGAAGCAAGCCCATGATGAAAATGTGAAAAATATGTAGCTCGCCACAACATTCAGAGATCGAGCATTAAATTGGTATATGAAATATTTGAGCAACCAAATCATGTCTTATGCAGACATTAAATCAACATTGATAAAAGAATTCAAGAAACCAAAATCTGAGTTGCAGCACATTATAAAACTAAATGAGATCAAGCAAAGGTCGACTGTGTCAGTGTGGGAATTTGATCAAAGGTTCAAGGTATTATTGGATCAGGCGAGCTTTGATATAGCTTCGAAGCAACACAAGGAATATTTTATAATTGCACTGCTGCCACACATCAGATTACCTTTGACAAAGCAGAAAATACAGACTCAAGCCGAAGCTTGGAGTTGGCAATTAAGTTAGAATTGTCACCGATAGGTGATACAAATGCGGGTATGTAGAAGATACAAAGTCATCTAGCAAGTTTGACTATGCAGTTACAAGACATGAAGAAGAGTAAAGAAGTTCACGACGAGGTTTGGTGTACAAAATGAAAAGTTGAAGGTCACTCTAAAGAGAAATCCCCTATTTTTAGAAATTACATAGACAGTGGAGCACCTGATCCTTATAATGTTGGATCTAGCTTATGGTGAGAGATATGTAGAAATTGAGGTGAACATCACTCTGAAGATTACTATTTGTTACAAAAATATGTGTAGACTACGAAGAACTTATTTTCCAAGTTCTATAAATTGGTGGGGCATGATGAAAATAACTGTTGAGCCTATGAATTTATGATGGACCACAATGTTGATACATTTAGAATGCAAGCTGAAGAACAAGGACACGAAGGAAGTGGATAGTGCGGTGGACGAGGTGGCTATGTAGGATGAGGTTAAGGTGGTAGAGCTAGTTGAGGTCGAGGTCAAATTATTTGTTATAACTACAGCCAGGTAGGTCACTTTGCAAGAGATTGGGAGAATCCAACTACGACCTGTCATTATTGTAAAGCATTTGATCATGTCATCGAAAAGTGTCTGGTACTTATAGTGAAAATGCAATAAAAGAAGAATCCACCAGTAACCCAAAACATTCAGATGGTGATTGTAGAACTGAGGACAAATGAACCTCGCATCAATGTTGTAACAAGGAGTGGAGCTACGACGGGAAACAAAAAAATAGATGGGAAGAAGGTAGTTGAAGATACATGGGTTAGAAAGACTACAAAGAAAGCACCAATGTTAGATATTCACAATGAAAAATAAGTCTTTATGGAGGCAAAGTGAAGCTTTATTGATGCAGGAGCTTCAACGTCTAGTGCACAACCAAAGAAGAAGAATAACAGTGACATAATAACATTTGCGACATAAGGTATAGATCCAAGTATTTTAAAATCTTTCCTACAAACTTGCATGAATTTGTTATGAAACCAAAAAGTTGTAAAAGGACTGCAGGAATTGATAGACTCATGTGCATCTAAGGAAGTAACATGTAGGGAAATTCATGAAGTAAATAATTTATATAGACAAAAGAGAACTGGAAAGGAAATGAGACATAGTGCGCAAATAAGAGAATATGATATGGACCAACTTATTTTAGGTTTGTGATCTGAAGCTATTGTCTTGATGAAGAAAACATGGGAACTAATGGGTAAATCAAAGTTACAATGGTAACCTATTCTACTGAGAATGGTGAATCAATATAAGATTGTTCGTCTAGGATGGTTATCAGGCATTACAGTGGACATTGAATGGTTGCACAATACTACTGATTTTGAGGTAATAGAAATTGTGGATGGAAGTAACCCCTATCCTGCATTACTTGGATTGGATTGGGAATTTTCTAACATGGGTATAATCAACTTGAAAAATAGGCAAATGATATTTGAAAGAAACAATATGAGAGTTATCGTTCCCTTGGATCCATCAGAAGGAGCAAGGTATACAAAGCCAGTTAAAGAGAAGTACAACACAACTGATATAGATAACATATATCAAGTGACATCCAAAGAACAAGAATGGATTAACCCCACTACAGATGGAAACTTGAGTTGGGAGGATGATAGCTCCTGTGCTTCATATTCAGAGGAAGAATTAGAAAATTTGTAAAATAGGCTACATGAACTGTCTACAAGGTGATGTGCATGAATGACTAAGTCACTTCACTGTATAACCTTTGAGGTATGTAATTTACCTAACTATGATGGTTTCAATGATATAAATAATTTTCTTGAAAAATGTGAAGAATGTGTACTAGAATGTCAAAGATTATTAGCCCTGGATATAGCCCAAAGAGCTACTCCTGCTAGATGGTGGGGTGCACATAACAAGAATATAGAAACTTGGCAAGAATGTCGAAGGTTGATATGGGTAAGGTTTGGTCAGGTTGACATAGAATTGACAGATAAATATGATGGTCAAACTGATCCTAGAGAGCACATATAGCTTTGCATGACAGCATGGAAGGAGATTCCATGAGAAGAATGGGTGCATGGGTTCATCAATATATTGGAGACAATTCCTAAAAACTGGTATTTGGAAACAAAAATTCGACATGCTACTGCGAGCTTGAAAAATATGGTTGATGGGTTTATATAGACATTTACATTTAAATATGATTGTCCATATGTAGATTTATCCTTTTAGATAGTTAAAAAGAAGATTTTTGAAAATGAAATTCCACTCACTTGGCTGTTTGATTGGGCTACACAACTACAGAATGTACTAGAATGCTAAAACATCATTGTAGAAGAAGATGAAGACCCTCACAATATTAACATAGCAGAATTTGAAGGTTACTGCAAAGTGAATGGACCTGAGTTAGAAATGGCTAATATAATGAAGCCATTAGAGAAAAAGAAGGTGAACATAGGGCAGAAGATGAGCTGAAGTTTGCAACCATAGGAGATTATTGGTATGAAGACACAGTCAACAAGGTAATAGACCTTCTGCATGAATATAAGGAGTCATTTCCCACTAATTTTTCAGATATGAAGGGCATTGTAGGAGAATTAGGAGTTATGAGGATTCCTCTAAAGCTTGATGCCAAGCCAATTATGCAAAGGCCTTATAGTTTGAATCCAAAACACAAAGAAAAATTGAAGAAAGAACTTGAGAAAATGATAGCAGCTAGAATCATTGAACATGTGGAAGAATTAGAGTGGGTAAGTTCTATGGTAGTATAAGAAAAGAAAACACATGGTGGAATCATGTTTTGTGTTGATTTAAGGAAGTTAAATGATGCAAGTCTACCTGATGCATCCCATACTTCTTTCACTAATGAAGTATTGGACAATGTAGGAGGTCATGAATCCTATTCATTTACAGATGGATTTTCAGGATACCATCATATTAGAATTGCACCAGAGGATCAACATAAGACCACCTTCACTACAGAATGGGGTTAATATTAGTAGAGAGTGATGCTTTTTGGGTTGAAGAAGGCCCCTTCCATATTTTCAAGAATAGTGCTCGCGGTTTTCAAAGAGTATATTCACAATTTTTGGAAGTATACTTTGATGATTGGATAATGTTTTGGTTATTAAAGAAACATGTTGCAAGCTTAAGTCTACTGCTCAACACAAGTAGGAAATCATATTTCTCTGAATACCAAGAAGTGTATATTCTGTGTACCTTTTGGTATATTGCCAAGACATATTATTTGCAAGCAAGGATTGATGATGCATCATGTGAAGATTGCTATCATTTTGAATTTACCTCCATCCAAGATAGTTAGGAAGCTTATCACCACATTGGGACATATAGGATATTACAAAAAATTTATCAAAGGATACACGTAGATCACTACACCGATGGAAAAACTGTTGAAGAAAGATGTAACATTGCTATGGAATGAAGAGTGAAAAAATAGCCTCAACACACTAAAACAGAAGATGGTAACCGTGCCTATCTTGGTTTTTCCATAATGGAATAAGGAATTTCATGTTCATGTGGATGTTTCATGCATAGATTTGGGAGTATTATTGGCACAGCCTTATAAAGGAGAAATAGATGAACCCATAGTTTTTGCAGGTAGGAAACTGTCTAAAGAAGAAAAGAACTATACATCTACAGAAAGGGAAGGTCGAGGTATGGTATATGCATTATAGAAGTTTAGACACTATTTCCTAGGATCATATTTCAAGGTGTTCACAAATCACTATGCACTAAAATATTTGGTAAACAAACCTCTTTTAGGAGTAAAACATTGTCGGTGGCTATTACTATTTGAGGAGTATGACTTTGAAGTTATTCTTAAGCCAGAAAGACTAAATTTTGGACCTGATCATTTATCGAGGATAGAAACAGGAGAAGAACCAAAAAATATAAAGGATGATCTTCCTAATGCACACCTATTTTCGATCAGAATAGAAGATGAGCACTTCACTAACATTACTCATTTCTTAACCACATGAATGGCGCCTTCAAAATACACTACACAACAGACGAAAGAGTAGATGGTTAAGGAAACATATTTTTCACTAATAATAGGCCACTTGTATAAATTGGGACTGGATGAAATACTGAGTAGGTATGTTCCTAAGCATGAAAGATAAATAAGTTTGACAAAAGCTCATAGTGGCACAACTGGTGAACATTATGCAGGGAAAGCCACTAGGCAGAAAATTTTAAGAGCAGGACTATGGTGGCCTACATTACACAAAGATGCAAAGGGATACTATAAAGCTTGTGATATCTGCCAAATAATAGCAAATCCTTCAAGAACCGATGAAATGGCACTAGTACCACAAGTAACATTGCAAGTTTTTGACAAATGGGCTGTTGATTTTGTGGGACCGATCAATCCACCAAGGAAAATGATTGGTGTGAGGTATATAATCACTGCAACAGATTATTTGGATAAGTGGGCCAAAGCATAGCCTGTGAAGGATTGCAGTGAAGAAACTGCTGCAAAGTTGATATTTGAGTTGTTAGAAAATTATATATTATAGAGCAATGGAACACATATATTGTAGAAATATAAACACAGAAAACACATAAAACAAGAGAGACACAGATATACATGGTTCACCGAGTTTGGGCTACATCCATGGAGAAACAAGCAATCCTTCCTTTTATATTATCCAGCAAAATTTTAAAGAGATACAACCTACAACAGATCTGTTGTAACTCTCTCTTCACTCTCAGTCTCCTCTCTCTTCCTCACTCAGAATATAGAGATACATAGACGCAATACAATTCCCTCATAGATAGTAAGGGGTTTCCTTCTAAGGAAAAAACCATAAATTAAACATAACTTCTACCATCAGATCATCCGCCTAATGAACAGCCCAGATTGACTAGAAATTACTAGACTTTTACAAGGCAATTTTACATCTGTTTTTAGCTTTGGGGCTACTGCCCCCGAACCCCCGTCGGGGGATCGCTGGCCCCTGGACCCCCCCAGCTAGGGGGGATCGGCCCCTTGAAACCCCGCAGGGGGAACAAGTCACCCCCGCATGGAGGGGTGTACAATCTTCCTGGGGTATACATCCAGCTGAGACCTTTGAATACAGAAGATAATCAGGCTCCACACCCAACATGAGTATATTTTGTCCAGATTTGGGTGTCCAAAGATATTGATGAGTGATCAAGAGTCACATTTCTTGAATAAACCATTGAAGAATTAACTGAGAAATTTCAAGTTTACCACTAGAAGAGTACTCCTTATCATCCTCAGGAAAATGGAACTATGCAAGCATTCAATAAGATTTTGGAGATTGCACTCACAAAAGTGTGCAATGTGAACATAAACAACTGGGATCTAAGGATTCCAGTGGCATTGTGGGCATGTAGGACAATATGCAAAAAAATAATAGGAAAGACACCTTTTAGTTTGGTATATGGACAAGAAGCAATCATGCCTATGTAGTACATTGTGCTAAGTTTAAGAATTGCAACCTTCATAGACATGGTAGAGTTCAATATAATGGAAGAAAGGATGGCATAATTTCTTGCTCTGGAAGAAGACATGTTTATAGCAGGTTTTCATCGCCAAGTGCAAAAAGCAAGTGAGAAAGCCTGACATAACAGGCACATCAAGCATAAGACATTCTAGGAAGGAGGTCTTGTACTTTCATATGACAGCAAATTTGTGAAGTTCTAAGGAAAATTTAAAACACATTGATTAGGATTGTATATCATCAAGCACATATCTGATGGTGGTTCAGTTCATCTCATGAAGTTAAATGGTAAGTTGATTCCAGGACAAGTGAATGGTAGAACATTGAAGGTATACAAGGATGATTTCATCCCTGCAGCTTTGTGCTAAAGGAAAAAAGGGGAAGAGTCTTAGTGCCACCTGTAGTTGAAAGTGGGCACTGAACTATAAAATACTCTATCGAAGGGAACTTCACCAAAGGAAAATTACTTCATGATATTTAGGAGTATGGAAAAGTCCAAAAGAACCGTGACAAAGGAATGATTGTTGTGCCATAAGGGAAGGTTCATCGAAGTTTGTTGAAAATATGACCGTTGGAAGGAAAAAGTTGTTGTTAAAAGCTTGTCATTAGGAGGAGTGGGAGAAATGCATTTATGAAGCACAACTAGCGAGATCCAACATCATATCTGCATTGAATGAGAAATATCTAAGAGAATCATGGGGTTTGAAAATCAAATTAGCTATAAAATCCATGTCCCTCTTCACATTTTACACTTTGCTATTTGGATAATTCAGTTTGAGAATTTGTGACCAAGTGTGAGACAATTGTTCTGTTGTATGTCTGAGAGAAGCTTCGAAGAGATTGCTAGATAGCTTGCAGAGAAAGGGTTTGCAGGCATCATGGAATCCCAGATTGGTAAATCTGCAACATCAAGTGAACCTATGCCCCCAACGCACGTGAGGTCACCGTGAAAACAAGTAGCCATGTAAGAACAACCAAAAAGAAGACAAGAAAAGAGACCAGCTAAACCCTCTGGAGTAAACCTAAGGACATCCCTGAGAAAGAAGGTAGAAAAAGTGTAGTGGGCAAAGAGAAATTAGGATAAGAAACCTGTGAAGAAGGAGAAGAAACAAGTGTAGCAGAAGGAACCAGAATAAGTCCATGACAGTGAGGAGGAAGTCGAAATGCACCAGATGGAGACAAAGAGCGTGAAAATTCCCTCTGTGCTACCACCAAATTTTCCACCAAGAAAATCGGGTTCCAAGCCAATTAAAGATCCCAAAGAAGTGAAATTCATCACTTTCACACCGCTGTTACTAGAAAAGGTGCCATTTGAAGGAGAACTACTAGGAAAAATTCAACAATTGAAGATGGAGGATTGAGACTTCAATGACCGAAGTAAGCATCCGATGTTCAAGCTGAGAAAGTACCTACAACAGGTATACTATTTAAAGAGTATAGTTAGAAGGTTTCAGCCACACCAATGGGCTCAAGGATTAGAGAGATTAGGCATGGTGAACATGTTAAATGTGCCACACTTCGATATAATCACGTCTAACACAACCTATGTTAGACAGTTACTGGTATTAGTGCATGATGGATGCCTTTGACTAGGGAAGAGAATCTCGATTGATGAAATGTTGATACATAGGATTACTGGATAGGTCAGCTAGGGAAAGGACCTCGCCAAAGAGTTCGTCAGCAAAAACCAAGACAAGGCAGTAGCAAAAACCATGAAGGACAAGTATGAGCTAATAAAAAAGTTATGAGGTTATGATATTAACTCCATCAACAACCAAGGGGTGCGCTTCACCGCACACATCGTAGATGAAAAAATGATGAGAAACTATAGAGCAAACGAAGTTCCCATGGCCATGGTTTCCTTAGTCGTGCAATGCAACATTGGGGTTCAGTTCAACTGGGTTGGATATTTATGCAGAGAATTTTTGGAGGACTGCCGAGAAGAAAAGGATGGGGGAAATACATTTCATTATGCATGGTTCATCTTGATCATCACACTGTTAGCATGAAAGGAGCCAGAGGATTCACAGTTTCCTCCAGTCAAAGTTGATGTATGTGAATTTGTGCAGTATGCCTCACTATAGCATACCAAGGAGCCATCGTGCGCATAAGAGAACATGATATTATTTGTATTATTGGACATGGACTTGCACATGGTGGTGAACCAGCATCCCGGGCTATCACCAAGTTTGTATGATCAGTATCACAATATAACAGAGCTTAAGGTAGACTTTCATAGGATATATGTAAAGGCTTGGAAGGATTTGATGGAGAAATTGCATCCCCTACCATATTTGGTCTATCAAAGATTACCTTCTCAGCATAATAGAACACTAGTTAGTAGAGTGGATGACTCCAACCATAGAATGCATTGAAGCAGAGAAGGACACCGCGTAGGATGTGGGTCAAAGTGGAAAGGACGAAGGAAAAGATGCAGAAGAGAGAGAGAGCTAGAGCAAGAAAAAGGTATCGAGGACCCTCTTAGCAATGAAGAAGAAATAGAGGAATCATTTTTCATCATCAAGAAGAGGATACCTATAGTGCCTACTGTTGGGCGTAGGATCCCCCAAGGGAAGTGTTGGGGCTTAGAGCCCAGATTTTGGTTAAAATTTGTAACCCTGATGTAAAGACTCTACATTTTGTGGGTGCAGAGCATGTAGTGTGTAAAAGAGTCATAAGGTTTTCCACCCTCAATTTTCTAATGTAATGTCGGCTATAGAGATCTACCCATGGTCTGTGGACCATGGGATAGTATAAATAGAGCGAGGCTCTAAGTAGTTAAGAGATGAATAGATCATGGATGACTAAGGATAAGGATGAAGAGTTGAGTCGTATTTGAAGTGTAAAGTCTCTTTTTGGATTGTAGAGTAGGAGAAGGCTTTGCAGCTGAGTGCACAAAGGCCTAGTAGTCCGTAGCTGAGTGCGTGGACCCCTGCAGCTAAGTGTGCAGGGTGTGTCGAGTCTGTAATAGTTGGAGCATTAATAAAGAGAAGTTTCATATCCATTCTGTGTATTTATTTCCTGTTTTATGCATCTGTTACATTGAATATATATTGCAGTTTTAATGCTTATATGATGCGCGAATATGTATGAATGTGCTGAATAAGTGAATGCAAGATAGAATATATGTTTACACGAAGTTAGCTAAGATCTTTAAGAAGATAAGTATGATACGCGATGTAATTTGGGGAAAAAGCGCAGGACGCTGCCATAGCAATGCGAAAGCATCTCATCCCCTGGTTATGGCTACGTGAAAGGCGATTATAATAGATTGCGAGGGTATTGAAGGTTAGAATAGTGTGCGAAGTAACCTACGTGAAGATAGGCATAGTTGGACTAAATCGAAACCTTAGACATCTGAAGGGTGTGGAAACTTGGTTCCAGCATCCCCCCATACTACTTCGGGTGAGACTTCAGCCTGTGCTCCACAGACTGATGCCGAAACGGCTAGTAGTGTAGGAATTTGTTTGGCTAATTAACTCTAAACCTGGGTAAGGTCCCCTCAAGCCAACAAATGGTTCCGTTTCTGAGATCAGAATTTGCATAGAGATGTATGATGTCGTATCATTAGAATCCAACTAAGAAGGAAATTGAAGCCTGGTTGGACAGAAGAATTCATGATTTCGCAGCATAGGAGAATAGGATTCTGTGCCTAACAAAAGAAGATTAGTTAGATTGCTACCTGTACATGGATATCCATGAAATCTTCTTCACGTCCTTCTCTACTGAGCTATATGAGTGGGATCGCGAAGCTAGAGGATAGCTAAGGAAGCTGGAAACTTCATGGTCCTATTGTGTGGACCCGAGAGCTAGTGTAAAGGTTGGAAGCATCGGAGGATAAGATCGTGCGTGCTGTTGATCATTGGCTCGATCGTATTATAGGAGGATTCATTTTTGAGTTCGCAGTTGACACCTAGTTAGCTATAGTGAAGCAAAGCAATGCTTTCTCAAAGGACTGCGAGGTAAGTACATAAAGTCTTTGAATACTTGGATTAAAATACTATTGTGCAAAAATAGGGTTATGTAGTTACCTTGATGTTCGGGGCTACGCGAAGTGGAAAAGCTTACAGGAATGAGGGGAATAAGGGTCCAAAGGCTATCCCCTTGATTTCATCTCCGTAAGGGGACAAGGAAGAGCTTCATGAATACCACCTCCACCCACACCACCACTGGCTTCATCGCCATCACCTCCATCTTCACCTATACCACCTCCGCCACCACCATGATTCAATATGGTCAACATAATGAAGTTGCTTGTGTTCAATGGTTTGGGAAATGATGATCCGGACCAATTCTGGTTCATGGTAAGGGCTGTATGGGAAACGCAAGGAGTTATAGATGACAATATAAATAAAGTGACACTGGTTAGGGCCCTACAAGACTGTGCGTTGACTTGCTATATTAAGTACTCCAATGATAATCCAAATGTGGGAATCGTGGATATCCTAGTAACGCTAAACACAGAATTTAGTAGGTCGAAGTCTGAAACACAGTCAATCATTAGATTAAAAGAGATCAAGATGCTACCAGGCAAGACGCCTTGGGAGTTGTATCAGAAGCTGAAATGTACAATTCGTGAGGCTAATATGAATCTGACAGATGGACAACATTGCAAGTGTTTTGTAGCTTCGCTAATGCCATATTTAAGGAGTGCACTATCACAACAGAAGATAACGACTCAGGAAGAGGCCTTAGAGATCGCGATGAGGTTGCATGAGACCCCGATGCAAGATCCCAACTTGAGAGTTCAGAAGATCCATGCGTGGCTAAAGAACTTATGCCTTGAGATGCAGAGTCTAAAGCAGGATAGGACAGCTCGACTAGAAGTGCGCAAAGAGATATGGTGTGTAAAATACAAGGGTCAAGGTCATGACCACTGCTCGGTTTCCAAAAATTACCTCACAGGAGGAGGGTCGATGCCCTTAAGATTAGAAGCGCAAGCAATACCTAGTGCAACACCTGCTTTGCCATGCGCAATCTGTCAAATAGCATGAAAACATGCCACGAAAAATTCACTTGTTACAGAAGTACAAGGAAAATTCGTAACAGTTGTTCTGCAACTTTTGTAGGTTAGCAGGACACGATGAGTGCTCTTCTACAAGCTATAAGTTAATGATGGATAGAATTCCCACCTACAGAGTTCAGGCCGAAATGCAGCCCCTTGATCAAAATGCAGAAACAACACAAATAAGATTTCAGGGATGCAGACGAGGCCGAGGAGAAGGAGGACATAGAAGAGGTTGTAGATAGTTGATATGCTACAGTTGCAGAGGACCAGGACATTATTCTTGCAATTGCACAAATCCAACGCACCCATCGTGTTTGTATTGCAACTTGTTTGATCATGAGATAGAAGATTGTCCTACACTAATAGCTAGGATACGCGACAAAGGAGCGCTACCACCTCCCTTGACACAAACCATATAGTTGATGAGGTCTTAGCTAGGCGAGGAAGATCTGAATGTAAACATTGTGCTTCGAAGTGGAATCGTGACAGGAGATGACAAATGAAAACAACCAGAAGATAGTACTTAGGTTCCCAAAGCTCTACCGAAAGAAGCAAAGTTTGATTTGGAGCGCACTTGGGAAACCTTCATGGATGCTAAGAAGAGCTTCATTGATGCCTCCACTTTAGGAAACGAAGATAAACCAGAGCTAGAGATGGACTCATATATGCTCACAACATTCTTGGAAACATGTATGAAGCTATTGCACGATAGTAGATTGGAGAATATGAGATGGATCAAGTTATCCTGGATTTAGGATCGGATGTGAATGTTTTTCCGAAGCAGACATGGGAGTGAATGGGGAAACCTATGCTATAGTGGTCTCCTATTCAACTTTGAATGGAGAACCAACAGGAAATAATACCCATGGGGTGATTGCAGGGAATAACCATGGACATTGAGGGAGCGAACCCACTAGAAGACTTTGAAGTGATATAGATTGTTGATGATAGCAATCCCCACCTCACGCTCTTGGGAATTGATTGGGAAACTGACATGAATGGGATCATTAATCTGAAAAAGTGAAAAATGATTTTTGAAAAGAAGTCACTACGCTTAATTATACCCCTGGACCCTGCTGGATCGCGCTATATGGAGCCGGTGCGTGATTATGAAAGTGATGATAATTTGGACTGCATCTATAAGATAACAGCATGAAACCAGGACCGGGTGAATCCCACCATGTATGGGAAGATTGCATGGGAGCATGAAAGCTCCTGTACTTCAGATTTAGATGAGGAAACGGAGCGATAACAGAATTGGTTACATGAGTTAACTACACTAAATTGTAATATGATGACAAGGTCACTACACTGCATATCAACAGAAGTAAGATACTTTCCTACTTATGATGGTCTAAGTGAAGTAGATACCTTCTTGAATAAATTTGAAAGGGAGGTGCCAGAAAAGCAACGCTTCCAAGCCTTGGACTGGGTAGTACGCGCTACACTCGCGAGGTGGTGGGTTATGCATAAAGGGAGCTTTGACGACTGGTGCGAACGTAGAAGGATGATGCACACACAATTTGGGGAGCATAGGGTGTTATTGACAGAAAAATACAATGGATGGGATGATCCATGCACACATCTAGCCAGGTGGGTGTAGGCATATGGAAAAAGACCTAGGCGGATGCGTATGAACTTCATGCTGAATTGTATGGTCAATAAGCATGTGTTGGGGAGGTGGGGGGGGATGAGAAAATGGCTCTTAATGTTGGGGAAACATTATGTACGAAGAACAATCACGTAGAAGGTTATCCATGCAGAAGCATTCAATAAGGTATGCAACGTGCTGAACAAAGTATGCAACGCACAACGAAGTGATTGGGACCTACGCATACCCGTAGTATTATGCGCTTATACGATGACATGCAAGAATCTGATGGGACATACACCTTTTAGGCTTGTCTATGGAGTATAAATTGTAATTCCTATGGAATACATCATCCATAGTCTGCACATAGTAGCACTCACAGGTGTGACAGATCGCGAAGTCGTGGAGGAGAGGCTCGCGCAGTTGGTAGAGCTCGAAGAAGAACGATTTTTGGCTAGATTTCACTAGCAATCCAAAAGCAGTGCGAAAATACTTAGCATGATTGACATATTAAGTTGTGCACCTTCAAGGTGAAAGACTTAGTGTTGTTGTATGATAGTAATTTCGATAAATTCCCAGGGAAGCTTAGAAGGCATTGGATGGGACCATATGTTATTAAGGAGATCATGGATGGTGGCGCGGTGTAGTTGGTAAAGTTAAATGTAGAACTCTTCTAAGGAAAAGTCAATGGTAATCATTTGAAGGCATACAGAGGTGGCCCGCCCATCTGACTAGCTGACAGAAGCACAGTCTTAGCACTCCAAGCAGCTGAGAGGAGGCGCAGGACTATAAACTACTCTGCCTAGGAGCTGTGCGATGTCAGGTCTGCTAGCAGTAGCAAACTGTCGCAGGGTCCACGAAAGAGCGAGGGTAGTTGTACTGCCGCATGGGTCAGCTAGAAAGTGACCGTTATAGTCACTAGTCATGATGTGATGCTTGGTTTGAGACCAAGTGGAGTGGGTGGCAGGCATTTAAGGTGAAATTTATGGGCTAGATTCCTGAAGATCTACCACTAAGTGAGCATTAATGGACGGAATGTGGGGGGAACAGTTGAATTAAAATTCAAAAGGTGCTATAAATTGCAAAGGGTTGTCCAATAAACAACACTTGGCAATTTGAGAACTGAGTTGTTGCACGCCCAGACATTCATGAACCCAGAATTGTTCGATCTGTTGAAGGCGAATTCGTTGTTTGAGAACTTACTCGAACCATTGAGAGAATTGTGGAATAGCACTATGGTCATGCCTGAGGAAGCCATGGATACCAGAGAAATGACCGTTGAGGAGGCTACGTAGGGCATGACAGTAGGAGAAGCCTCAGAAAGTGCCAGGATAGTCACAAAAATCCCTAAATTTCCGTGCATAATGAGACCCAAGAAAGACAAGTAGGTTATGGTACCAGTTTGCGTATCCCTGAGAAATTCATTAAGGACTAAGCTTACCATCGAAGAAAACGGGAAGGTGCTCAATTTGGAGGCTGATGAGGAGGAAGAATTTGAAGAAATCCTAGTAGAGGAGGAGGAGGATGTAGAAATGGAGGTGGAAACCAGGCTACCCGCATATATTCCTCCATAGAAGGGAAAAGAAAGGGTGCCCAAAGACATATATGAGAGACAAAGCTCTCTGCAGACTCCGTTCCTCCCCAACGACATCATTTTCAATGGAGGGCACTTGGGGCGAGTGCCTGTATTAAAATTTGAAGATTGGGATCTTGCAAACCATGAGAAGTTCCCACATTTTGCAAACACGTAGCTCATGTGCCAGAAGAAAGACACACTGACGGGAGTTATAGAGTTGGAGCCACATAAGTGGCTGAGAGGTGTATAAAAGGCAAGATTGTTAAACCTGCTCTGGGGGCTGCATTACCATCATGCCCCAATGACTATTTGTATCATCAGGTAGTTGCTCTGCCTGGTGCATGATGGGTGCTTGTGGCTAGAGGAGAACATCCCCATCACGGACCACTTAATTCATAAAATTACCTGGCTCCCTTGCAAAGGGGAGGACCCAGCGAACATCTTGGAGGGTAAGAGTGATGATTTGGCCATCATGGAGGCCATGAAGAAGAAGTTCAGGTTGGAGAAGAAGAAGAGAGGATATGCGATTTCCAGCATCAACAATGTTGTGGTCAAATTCATGACGTAAATATTGGTCAAAAACATTATGCGGAAGTGCCATGCGGATGAGGTGCCTGCGTTGGTGGTTGCACTTTCCACGCAATGCATAGAAGGGGTCCAGTTTAACTGGGAGAACTACTTGGGCGACGAGTTCCTTGAGAACTGCCGCGAGGCACAGGAGTAGGGGAAGACTTTTCATTATGCATGGCTGCTATTTTCCATAGTGCTGGTGGCATGGGAATTGACTAAAGACAGCCAGTTCCCTACGATCGCAGAAGACCTTCTAGAGGCAGCAAAGTATGCTTCACTGTGGGAAACTAGAGATCTGCTGAGGATAAGGGACAGTAAAATCTTCTAGGTGTTCATGGAAATGAACATCAGAATGGGGAGTAATTGCAAGCTGCAGTTATCGCCCACAGTCTATAACAGTCTACAGAGCTTCGTGAGTTCAAGGCAGATTTCCACCACATGTACATGAGGGCGAGGAAGGGCCCCATGAAGACATGGCACGTGCTCCCTTATCTCATGATAGATAATGTCATATTCATTGTCCTTGATTCGTGGCCATCGGAGTGGTGTGCTCCAACCAGCTCCTCAGTGGAAGTAGAGAAGTCCATTGCATAGAGGAAAAAGGATGAGGAAAAACTATGGATGGCACAGTTGGCAAAGAAGCGAAGGAACGAAGCAGCAACAACCAAGGCCCAGGAGATGCGTGAAACTACAAAGGTGGCAAAAGAGCAGCAAAAGGCAGCAAAGGAGGAGTGCGAAGGCCAGAAGTCACCTTTGCCCGAATAGGTAACAAATATAGAGCAAGGTGGCACGGACCCGCAGACAGCATCCACACACCTGAAATGACAGCACCCAAGACAGCAGGTAGGGACACAAAAGAAGTCGAAGGCATCAAAAACTTCTTTCGACCAGATACCCTCACTGAGGGGGATCTGCATGACAATGGGGAGAAGGTGAGGTATGTCACCGTGGAGACCCTCCAGCAATTCGCGGAGGAACACCAGATGGTGTTTGTTGAGCGATGAAAAGGTATGCATTCGCCATTTATTTCTTTATCTTTTCCTTCGAATCATAACTCCTTTACATTCTAAAATGGTAATATGTTAAAGAATTATGGTAGAATTAAGTAGATTTATGATTGATACAAAATAACTGATAATTGCCTTTTTTCTATACGGAAAATGAAGGAAATGGAAAACCACTATTCGAAAGGAAAAGACAAAGCAGAAGCAATTGTTGTCCCTTCCCCAGGAAGCCGTATCCAAACAAGGAGATCAATATTGGAGCACATAATCCAGGAGAAGAAAGGGAAAGCGCGACTTCAGCACAAAAAGACAAAACAATAAACTGGAAATCAAAGATAGAGTGAATCCCTCAAGATCTTTTGATCCTTAGGGATCGCTGCTTTAGAACTTATCTGTACTCTTGATATAAAAGGGACAAGGTTTGTAGCCCAGGGGGGAATGTATTATCATTTTGTAGAACTTACTGTTGTGCTGTTACTTGGATCATCGACTCTTGTTGGTTAAAACAGAGTATGATTGCTTGTAAACTTTTTATACATGATTAATACATAAATCAATTGCCGTTCCATTCCTTCCTACTGAATTAGCCTGGCGGTGCTTCACTAGTGGCTAAGGGCCCGGCCCTGGTGGATCCACTTACTACCTGTACCATTATTTTACAGTTCCAGTCGTGTGATGGTTTGATTTACTTTTCATTACCTTGAATCGCATTGCTTTACAATTTCCTGTCTTTACAAGTTCTAATACTTTATGGAATCATTTTATTGCATGTTGGGTCCCTATAATACTAGTGATTACCCCATTACTATTATAGTTATACCCCTTATTTATATTGTTGTTCCCCTATTACCCCCATATTGTTATTTCTGTGCCCCATAGAATCCCTCTATTGTTATTTTTGTGGCTTTATATTATTATTGTTAGGTCGGCTGGATTATATTGTGACTCCTTAGACTCCTATATATAGAAAGGAGGTTTTGTCATTTGAATCATCAAAGAATTGTTCATTTATGTAATGTAAAGGAGGTTTCCCCCTCGAAGAGGCTGAATTCTAAGGCATTGATCTATCTTTTTTATCTTTTCTTGAGCTGGTTTCATAACATTTCGTATCAGAGCTTTGGATTTTAGGGTTTCGCTGCTCCAAACAGGTCATCGTGGCATTTTCGCTATAACTTTTTTTCTGTGATGTTTCAGAAGTCGCAAAAATAACCCATTTGAGAAGAAATTGCGCTGAACCTTGGGTCCAAAATTTAGAACTTTTCGTGCGATATTTTCGGAGATATGATCTGAGGAAGTTGGTCTTTTGGCAGACTCCTAAATTACATTCAAAACAGGTGACCTGGGGAAAATTTTCATAACTTTCTCTCTTGGAATCTGATTGAAATTTTGTAAGAAGGTATAGAAAGAGGACGGACTGTAGTTTCTTGTATATATTTTTCAGAACTAAATATCGAAAATTGTACACGTGGCACTTCATACAACTTCACTCTTCTGGAAAGGTCTATAATCGGGTCATCTTGGGAGATTGTGCATCACTCTTTCTTGGAGAATCCAATTTGGATCAGACTGGTGGCATTGGAAAGAGGACATAGAGAGCTACTACAGGTCACAAATTTAGAACTATATGATTGGAAAGTACAGAGATACATCAGAGGCAATATCGAGCTCCTACAAAGTGAAAAAAGGTGTGTAGATATTTTTTAAACTTTTGCTTAAGCTTGGTTTAAAAATTTATTTTGAAGGAATTCAAAGGGCATAGTAGAGCATTATTATCGGTAACTGATGCCCCGAGGAAAGAAAATGCAAAAACCTAGTAAGGAACCTGAAAGCTCTAGCATGACTCATGAAGAAGAGGAAGAAATGCTACATGATATATCAAAATTACAAGAACAAGTGCAACAAATGTCACGCTCACAAAAGTTAACAGATGCTAAGATAAATGGCGTGGAAGCTAAGATGAATGGCATGGAAGCTAATATGGTGAATTTGAAGATAGATTTGAACACAAATTTGAAGAGAGGCATGGCAGATTTGAAGACAGATTTGACAAATTTTCTACAAGAAGTACTTACTAAAGGTGAAAAGGTAGTAAAGGAAACTCATGATGAGAACAAAAGAAATGTTAATCATGATTCCATAGACGCTAATGTTGGATCGAAGAATCACCATATTCCAAAAATCGATATGAGGAAGTTTGATGGCAAGGATCCAGCCACATGGATATTACAGATGGAGCAATTCTTCGATCTCAATAATGTGCAAAATGCACAAAAGGTACGTATGGCAACTGTATATTTGGAACCAAATCAGTTTGTATGGTATCAATGGCTTTGTTCTCGTAAACAATTTATCACTTGGGCAATTTTTACGGAAGAATTGATAGCACATTATGAGGATACAAAAAGCAACACTTTTTTTAGCCAATTGATAAGTCTCAAACAAAAGGGTTCAATAATGGAGCACATTGAGGAGTTCCAAAAATTGAACATAAGGGTAAAAGATATTCCAGAGGAGCATAGGATTGATGTGTTCATAGGGTCTTTAAAGGATAATATCCAACATGATGTTCGCCTTTGGGAACCTGATTCATTAGAGAAGGCATTCAGGTTAGCAAGAAAAATGGAAAGCAAAATTATGGCAACTAGGAAGCATACCACTCACAACTATAAAGACGGAAGTGTTGTTGCCCCTAGTCTTCCACAACCTACAAGGTTGACACCACAACAATTGGAAGAAAAAAGAGCAAAAGGGCTTTGTTACAATTGTGATAGCAAATACACAAAAGGTCATAAGTGTGCTGAGAAGAAATTATTCTACATAGATTGTGAAGAGGAAGAAGAAAAGGAGCAAGAAAGGTCAAAAGAAGAGGATATATTCCAGGAACAAAGCCTAGATGAAGAACAAATAAATCCGACCATATCTTGTAATGCATTGGCGGGAATTACCACTCCTCAAACCATCAAGATAGAAGGACAAATCAAGAAGAAAAAGGTAATAGTGTTGATTGATTCAGGAAGCACCCACAATTTTATTCATTGTAGGGTAGCAAAAGAATTGAATTGCTTCCTATATCCAGCACCAGAGTGTCAAGTGATGATTGCAAATGGAGGAACAATAAATTGCTCTGGAAAGTGCCATAATATCAAGCTATCCATGGGAGAATATGTATTGACTAGCCCAATGCTTTCCATTCCAATGGGAGGTGCTGATGTTGTACTAGGAGTCCAATGGCTACAATCCTTGGGTACAATAGCTTTTAATTTTCAAGAACTTTTCATCAAATTCTCTACGGAAGGAAAGGAAGTTGAATTAAGGGGTATTGCAGGGAAACCAGGAAAGATAATCAGCTCTAATGGCATGACAAAGCTTCTAAAAAAGGAGCAAAGAGGTGTAATTGCACAATTATGTTCGCTAGATGTTTCCACATTGGAATCATCTATTTCTCCAGATCTCCAAAAAGTCCTGGACAATCATTCCAAGGTATTTGAGACTCCCAAAGGTCTCCCACCTATGCGTGATCATGATCATGCTATTCATCTGATTCCAGGAAGTGTTCCTCCAAACATCAGGCCGTACAGATATCCCTATGTCCAAAAAAGTGAAATTGAACGTATGGTTGCAGAAATGCTAGAGGCTGGTATAATTCAACCGAGTCAAAGTTCTTTCTCGGCTCCAGTAGTATTGGTGCACAAGAAGGATGGATCATGGCGCATGTGTCCGGATTATAGGGAGCTCAACAAGCTCACTATTAAAGATAAGTTCCCCATTCCTGTCATTGATGAATTACTGGATGAATTGCATGGATCAATTTACTTCACCAAGTTGGATCTTCGTTCGGGATATCATCAAATCAGAATGAAGATTGAAGACATTCCGAAAACGGCATTTAGAACTCATGAGGGTCATTATGAATTTTTGGTCATGCCTTTTGGCCTTACCAATGCACCTTCAACATTTCAAGGTTTGATGAATTCAATTTTCAAACCATTCCTTAGAAAATTTGTGTTAGTATTTTTTGATGATATACTAATCTACAGCAAGTCTTGGAAGGATCATGTTGAACATGTTGACAGGGTGCTACAACTATTGGAGGAGAAACAATTATATGCAAAAAGATCCAAATGTTTCTTTGGAGTCCAGGAGGTGGAATATTTGGGTCATATTGTATCTCATGAAGGAGTTAAGGTAGACCCTAGCAAAATTAAAGCCATTAAGGAATGGAAAATCCCCACATCCATAAAGCATCTGCGAGGATTTCTTAGGTTGACAGGGTATTATCGCAAGTTTGTTAAGAATTATGGGAGAATAGCAGCACCTCTAACAACATTATTGAAGAAAGATTCATTTTCATGGACTCCAGAAGCAACAAAGGCCTTTGAACATCTTAAAGAGGCAATGTGCCAAGCACCGGTCTTAGCTACACCGGACTTCACAAAAACCTTTATTGTGGAATGTGATGCTTCAGGAAATGGAATTGGTGCTGTTCTAATGCAAGATGAAAGACCCATTGCTTTTGAAAGTCGTCCAATCAAGGGAAAGTTTTTAAGCAAAGCTATTTATGAGAAGGAAATGTTGGCAATACTCCATGCACTTAAGAAATGGCGACCCTACCTAATGGGAAGACACTTCAAGGTAAAAACGGATCATGATAGCCTTAAATACTTTTTAGAACAAAGATTATCCTCTGAAGAGCAACAAAAGTGGGTCACAAAGATGTTGGGTTATGACTTTGAAATCATCTACAAAAAAGGGAAGCAAAATGTGGTGGCAGATGCACTCTCAAGAAAGGATGAGGATGTGGAAGCATTGTTGTGTGCCATTTCTATTATCCAACCAGATTGGATAAACAAAGCAAGGGAGGAATGGAAGAATGACGAAGAAGTGTGGGCACTTATTCGAAAGCTACAACAAGATTCCAGTACTTCTGATACATTTAGCTGGCAAAATGATTCGTTATGGTACAAAGATCGCTTATACCTCTGTAAGAATTCCCAGCTAAAACAAAAGATTCTTATGGAATTGCACACTTCTCCCTTAGGAGGGCACTCAGGATTTTTAAAAACTTACCACAGGGTTAAGAAGGAATTTTTTTGGGATGGCCTTAAATCAGATATTCAAAAGTTTGTGGCGGAATGTTTGGTTTGCCAACAAAATAAAGTTGAAACAATTAAGACACCGGGTCTATTACAACCTTTATCCATTCCAAGCCAACGTTGGGAGGAGGTTTCAATGGATTTTATCACAGGTTTACCCAAGTCTGAGGGAAAGAGTGTCATCATGGTGGTAGTTGACAGACTTACCAAGTATGCACACTTTTTTGCATTATCACATCCATTTAAAGCCAGTACAGTTTCTACTGCATTTATGGAAACAATTCAAAAGCTACATGGAAACCCAAAGATTATTGTAAGTGACAGAGATCCCATTTTCACTGGAAATTTTTGGACAGAATTATTTTCTTGTCTTGGTACTCAGTTAGCTCATAGCTCATCTTATCATCCTCAATCTGATGGGCAAACTGAGATAGTAAACAAATGTTTGGAAGGATATCTTCGTTGCTTTGTATCTGATAAACAGACACAATGGGTCAAATGGTTGCCTCTGGCTGAATGGTGGTATAACACTTCCTTCCATACAGCAACAAAAATGACCCCATTTATGGCACTTTATGGGTATCAACCACCATCCATCACATCATATTTAAGAGAAAATTCTAAGGTTCAGGCAGTGGAACATCACATCGAACATCAACAACAAGTCCTCCAACTCTTAAAGGATAACCTCGTGTTGGCACAAAATAGAATGAAACAACAGGCAGATCAACATCGCAGTGAAAGAAGTTTTGATGTAGGTGATTGGGTATTCCTACGGCTACAACCATATAAGCAAATGTCCCTAAAGCAAGCTAAGAAGGATAATAAATTATCACCAAAGTATTATGGTCCGTACAAGGTGTTGCAAAAGATTGGTACTATGGCATACAAATTGGAGCTTCCTGCAGCTTCTCGATTGCACCCAGTTTTCCATGTTTCATGTTTAAAGAAGGTTATAGGCGACAAGCTCCCAATTCAAACAATATTTCCAGAACTTGACGAGGAAGGAAAAATTATATTGGAACCGGAAGCAGTCACAGAAACAAGAACTCGACAGCTACGAAATCGATCAATTTCAGAGTATCTTATCAAGTGGAAGAACTTATCTGCTGAAGATTCCACATGGGAGGATGAGAATTTTATGCAGAAGTATCCAGAATTGCTCAAGCGTTGAGGACAACACTTTTTTGAAGGAGAGGGGCATGTTGGGTCCCTATAATACTAGTGATTACCCCATTACTATTATAGTTATACTCCTTATTTACATTGTTGTGCCCCTATTACCCCCATATTGTTATTTTTGTGCCCCATAGAATCCCTCTATTGTTATTTTTGTGGCTTTATATTATTATTGTTAGGTCGGCTGGATTATATTGTGACTCCTTAGACTCCTATATATAGAAAGGAGGTTTTGTCATTTGAATCATCGAAGAATTGTTCATTTATGTAATGTAAAGGAGGTTTCCCCCTCGAAGAGGCTGAATTCTAAGGCGTTGATCTATCTTTTCTATCTTTTCTTGAGCTGGTTTCATAACATTGCATAAGTTGTGATTGAATTGCGTTGTTGTTCCCTTCCTATCATAACGAGATTATTATCCTTTACCACTTATATCGTTATTCATTTCCATTATAAAGTCTCTCAGTTCATAACAGATTGTTGTTCTTTTGGCTTTATTGTTCATTTCTATTAAGTTAGCATTGCTGTTCATTTCCATTAAGTTAGCATTGTTGTTCATTTCCATTAGCATTGTTGTTCATTCATACCAGATAGGTGTTATTTATTTCTTGCAAGTATTTGGTTTTTATTTTAAGTATTTTGCAGTAAGTGTGTTTAGTACATTTCTGTTAGCAGCATTAGTGATCTGTCATTTCCAATTAATTGCTTTAGCGTGGAGTGTATGATCAACAACTGTAAAGGACATTGGCTATCGCTGTCTATGTTCTCAAATTGTGGATCTTGTTTATATTTGATTTCATTTATATCAGTTGACAAAGGGAAGAGTTATCATTATTGCATCCTTGACTGATGAATTTTTTTAGTTTTCGAAGTGAATGATTTAAGTTCCACAGCATTAAGTTTCTTTTGATTGCAATTAGATTTTATTTCAAGCATCCATTTACTCATGTATTTATCACTGTACTGCAAATTAGAAAGCATTACTCTTGAAAAAAATTGACCGCCTCAGACTGAGTACACTCTTGAAATAAAAAATTGTACCTGGATTGATAACTAATGTAAGATAAATAGGAGTTCAAGAGACACCTTTTATACCTCAACATTTTGGCGCCTTTGCCAGGGAGAGTGTAGCCATTTGTTTTTTTTAAAAGACAGTAATGTACATTTGATAAGTGCCTGCTAGGAGAGAATTGGGTATTAAAAATGAAAGGTAAAAACTTGTGTACGGAGCATGCAATAGCCCTCCTCCCCTGCCCACTTTCCTGTAGATTTTTTTATTACTTTGGGTAGAAATAAATATTCGAATTGTGTGCATGACTAAGCAGAAAAAGCCTGAAAAGAATCCAAAACGAGTACCCAAACCTGATAAAGCTAATTGAATGGTCACCCTTGGCCGATCAAACTTTATAGATGATATCGTCAAGAAAGCAGAATCTCAGCCATTAGTAGGTCCTAGAAAAGTTTCTTCTAGACAACCTACTAGCTCCCTTCAGGCCATAGAATCACCATCTATAGCCTTTGCTGAGGTACATAGCCAAACAGAAGAAACCGAGCAAGATTTTCAAGAAATTGAGAATTCTCGCCCAATTTCTTTACAAGAAGGGAACTCTAGTAATCTCTGTGAAGGAGGAGGAGAAACAGGGGAAATAGAAGAACCAAGATCCCCTCTTGGAGTAGTTCAAACACTAAGTAGCCCAGATAAGGGAAGTGCTATCAAGATCATCCAAAACAAAGCTAAAGAACCTGAAAAGCCAAAATCCCCCCAGATAATAGTTCAGCAAGGAACATTCATCATCCCAGACCAAGGAAG
This sequence comes from Pinus tabuliformis, assembly GCA_031772625.1. Taxonomy (NCBI): domain Eukaryota; kingdom Viridiplantae; phylum Streptophyta; class Pinopsida; order Pinales; family Pinaceae; genus Pinus; species Pinus tabuliformis. The sequence goes on from CM062812.1 coordinate 443,746,122, forward strand.
TGTTGTTAAGGCCATTCCTACTCCTTCTAGTCAGCCTAGGAATAACTCCCTAGAAATCCCAGAAGGATATTGGCACATATTTGATCAAATGGCCTAGAACCAACAAACACCTCAAACCTCCACACTGCAATATCCCATTCTAGATACTGTAGTTAATGCAACTATGAAGGCCATTCCTCTCCAGCATATTCCTACATTCCATGGCCTAACATCAGAAGATATAGATGCATTTCTATTTGAATTCAATGTATTATGCGAAGGGTATGACTATACCACCAATCCCCAAATGCTAAAACTATTTCCCTCCACATTAAAAGGAGCAGCTTTACGATGGCGTATGGGGTTAGGTGGAGGTGTTATAAATGACTAGGATCAGATGAAAGGGGCTTTTCTAAAGTAATATCAGGATTATTGTAGGTCTAGAGAATTAAAGGATGAAATATTTCAAATGACAGCCAGAACTAATGAAACATTGGAGGAATATGTAGAACGCTTTCAATACAATCTCCAGAGATCTCCTTATGCATCTTTACCCTTACCTAACAATGTGTTAAAAGCTACATTAATTAAAGGGATGAAGGAAAAATGGGTTGAAACATCAAACATTATGGGAAAAGGTGACATATATCAGGAAAGTTTTGTTGACATTATTGATTTATGTATTAGGAGTTCGAGAGGTAGTACAAGGCTAAAATTGGCAGAGCGTGACATAATCACAAGGGAGAACAAGATCTTCGATGGAGGTGTAACGTGCGCAGAAATTGGGAATCTACTTGAAGACTTCAAAATCAATATTCTAGGGACTCTAACAACGCAGCTTGACATTATGCAAGTTAAACAAAAGCAAGCAGAAGCAGAGCAAAATCTAGCAATATTTTGCCCAAGATGCAGAAAGAAGCACAGCCATAAAGAGTGCCCGCTAGATACAATCCAAGTCTGCAGCATCTGCACAAAAGACCACTCCACAGAAAACTGTCCCTCACTCTCGGGCCTAAAAGCAGTCTATAAGGAGGTGGAAGAAGAAACAGAACCAATGTACCTACTTAATCAGCGCCGTCAATGGCAGCCACAACAAACAGGTATTCCTATTGATCCATCCTCTTATTTTCAGTCTCCTCAGTATAATGCTCAGCAATATAATGGAATGTGGCAAAATCAACCACCTTTCCCCAGCTGGTCACAACAACCATTTCCTACATCACCATGGCCAAATCAAAAAAATCAAACCAATTGGCCAAACTTCCCTTACTGTCCACCATTTTGGAAAAATAATGCATATTCGACACAATGGTCAGCCCCACCTCGCAGAGTCAAACTTGGCAGTTGAACTGGTAAATACCTATGAATCAGCCAACCAGAATGATTCCTCTCCCTCAGCGTACACTGCCAACACCATATACATTGCAACAAAATCCTCAAACCAACTTAAGACCGCAACTCCCAACCCAACCCAAATCAAACCCTAATAATAGACTGGTTTAATCTGTTTAAATAATCGAAGCACCAGAACTAGAAACTGAGTTAAGGGAGTGCAACGACCTTCAATTAAGGCCTGGGTGCATAATAGAAACCGAGGGAGATAAAAATGCTCAAGTTGAAAATTCGTTACCTTTAGAACAACCACTACAAGAAGAGGATGTGGTTAGACAACAAACTCATGACCAAGCAACCACTTCTTCTCCCCCATTCCCAGAACGGCTAATCATACCGTGCCCAATAGAACATCCTGACTTTGATCTTCTGGGAGAACTAAGAAATTTGTGTATAAAGATCCCACTCCTCCAAGCTATCCAAGATATCCCATTCTATGCAAAAACCATCAAGGAGTTATGTATAAAAAAGCCAAAGAGGATAATAAAAACTAACCCAACCATCCAAGTAGTCGGCACCCTATTTGACTTACTATCAGGAAGAGAGACACCTGTAAAATATGAGGACCCAGGGAATCCTATAGTTACGGTGCAAATAAATGGACACTCCTTTCCAAATGCCTTAGTTGATTTAGGAGCTGCAATTAATATTTTAACAAGCACCACTTGTCAAAAGCTTGGTATTACATCATTAGATCCAATGACAACCTTATTGGAGTTGGCTAACTGATCAGTGGTCAGACGAGAAGGCACACTACATGATGTAATGGTCTTTGCAGACTCCTGGGAATACCCTGTAGACTTTTTGATAATTAATCCCAAAAACTGGCTAGATGGACACCCTTTAATCTTAGGTAGACCTTGGCTAGCAACTGTTGATGCTTACATTGGCTGCTGATAAGGTAGTATGACTATAACTAGAGGGAGTAATGTCATGAATTTAGCTTTATACCCAACTAATAGAAAACATTAGATCGCCTTTAACCATAGAGGATGCCCTCGAATTTAAAGACCAAATAGACGACAACATCATTAACAATTTCAATAACCAACCAGAAACCAGATTCCATGTACAATGTCACATGATAGAGGCAACATTTGATAACGAAGTAGAAGATGATCCCCTCAAAGACACTCATGATCAACCAATACCTACTACCTTTGTTTCAAATAGCAAAAAAATAGAGATTGAGCAAGGAAAGACCTTGAACATTAACAAAAACCTGACTCCTAAACAAGAAAAAAAACTGGTCCAACTACTGAGAAAATACAAGGAAGCTTTTGCAAGGAATTGATCCCCAGCTATGTACACACCACATTTATATAGAAAAGGATGCTAGACCCATTCACCAACCCCAACAGAGACTAAACCCTCATCTTAAGGATATTGTGGAAGCTAAATTACAAAAACATTTAGATGTAAACTTTGTTTACCCAACATTTAATAGCAAGCGGGTCTCTCCACTAGTAGTGGTGCCAAAGAAGAATGAAAAGTGGAGGATATGTGTAGAATATAGAGAATTAAACAAAGAAACCCAGAAAGACCACTTTCTCCTTCCATTAATTGATCAGGTATTAGACACATTAGCGGAAAAGAAATTCTTTTCTTTCATAGATGGCTTCAGTGGATACAAGAAGATCCAGATTGCCTCTGAAGACCACGATAAAACTACTTTTACCTATCTTTGGGGAACATTTTCTTATAGAGTCCTACCCTTTGGCATATGCAATGCCCCTACCACATTTTAGAGGGCCATCCTCAACATCTTTTCAAACTTAATAAATGAAGGGCTCGAAGTATATATGGATGATTTCACACCGTACGGAGATGATTTTGAACCAGCTCTAGACACATTGGAAAGGGTGCTGCAAAGATGTATTTCGACCAGGATTTGCTTGAGTCGTGAAAAGTGTCATATGATGATGATTTAGGGACTCATCTTAGGTCATTATATCTCAGCAACTATAATACAGGTAGATCCGGCTGAAATTCAGATAATTTTTTTAATACCTACTCCTACCACACAAACAGAGGTAGGCGGTTTTCTGGGATTTTCTGGTTATTACAGGAGATTCATAGAGCATTTTTCTCAAGTAGCTGCACCTCTATACGTACTAAATAGGAATGTTGATTTTATTTGGACAGATAAGTGTGACCATGCTTTCGAGGATCTAAAAAATCTTGTATCGATAGCCCCAATGCTAAGGGGCCCAAATTGGGATTTTCCATTACAAATTTCATCTGATGCTTCAGAAATAGCTCTTGGAGCAGTCCTTGGGTAGGAATAAGATAAAAAGCCATATGCAATTTATTATATTAGCAAGAATCTATCTCCTACTGAAATAAACTATATTGTAACTGAAAAAAAGGTTTTTAGCAGTAATACACGCTGTAAATAAGTTTAGACATTATATAAGTGGGTATCCTATAATTTTATACAAAGATCACTCTGCCATAAAATACTTAGCAAATAAACCTGTTACAAATGGTAGAGTAACAAGATGGTTGATTTTATTGCAGGAATTTGACATCGCAACAAAAGGATCAACCTAGAAAAGAGAATCCTGTAGCAGTTTTTTTCTCACAAATGCCAAAGCCAGCGGACACAGCAGCAGTCGAAGATCAATTCCCAGATGAACATTTGTTCGCTATTACTGTTAGAACACCATGGTAAATTGATGTTGCAAATTATTTAGCAGTAGGTTAATTACCCAAACATCTAATGCCCAATGAATGGAAACAGATAGTGCAGCGCAGTACCCGATTTTCATGGATTGGGGGCTACCTATTTCATACAGGGGCGGATATGCACATCACAAGATGCATTTGCGAAGATGAAATATTTGACATTCTGAAAAATTGCCATGACAGACCTGTGGCGGAAATTTCACAAACTATAGGACTAGTCACAAGGTTTTACAAATAGACTATTACTGGCCTACAATCTTTAAAGATTCTAAGAAATTTGTTCAATCCTGTGATATTTTCCAAAGACCGGGACGCCCTGGACAGTACGATGAAATGCCTTTAAATCCACAGTTAGTAATCGAACCATTTGAGCGTTGGGTGCTCGAATTTATTGGTCCAATTAACCCATCATCAAATTAGAAAACATACATTCTAGTAGCAACAGAGTATGTTACCAAATGGGTGGAAGCAGAGGCACTTCCAAGAGCTACAGAGGATTTTGTAATACATTTCCTTTTCCAAATATTTGTGCGATATGGCCTCCTGAGGGACATAATCATGGATGGAGGAGCGCAATTTGTAGGTAATAAAATTGTTGCAACACTAAAAATTACCACATTCAGTACAAAATTACCACCCCATACCACCCACAGGCAAATGGCCAAGTAGAGAGCACAAATAAAGTGATAGATACGATATTGACAAAAACAGTTGCATCACACAGGCATGATTGGGCTTCGAGATTGGTGAAGGCCTTGTGGACATACCGAACGACATAGAGAAATACCATCGGCCATTCACCATATCAACTAGTATTTGGAAAATAACCCATCTTTCAAATAGAATTCGAAATACAAACATTAAGAACAACACAGGAGGTGGGTTTGAATTTAAATGAAGCCCAGACTAGTAGATTACAGCAAATTAGCAAGCTAGATGAAATTAGGCTCTCGGCTCTTCAACACACTTCATTAATTCAACAGAAAAGAGAAAAATGGCATGATGCCCTTATCAAAAAGAAAATCTTCCACGAAGGAGATTGGGCACTCCTATACAATTCCAAGTTTCAGGATTTCCTAGGAAAACTCTAGACACGATGGCTTGGACCTTATGAGATACAGAAAGTGCATGATAATGACACCATTACATTGACTACCATTGATGGATCTGGACATTCGTTCAAAGCAAACAGTCATCGAGTGTGACTTTACCAGAAACCGCTCACTCAGGAATCCTTTTACCAACAATTACGGGAAGATTCCACTATGCAGATTCTTGTTGAGGAAGATAACGCCTCCTCAGCAGTAGTTCACTGAATAATTATTTTGTTTCTAAATTTTGTATATCACTTTTTCTCTTTAATTTTTCCTATATAAACAGTTTTTTACAAATTGTTACTGTTGTTCCTCTTAAGGGACAACAATTTTGCATGCCTGTATTTTTAGTGTTGTTCCTCTTAAGGAATAGTTGCTATTCCTTCGAAAGAAAAACAACCGTTCCTCTTAAGTAACTACAGTTTTGAGTTCTTACATTTGTTTTGTTGTTACTTTTAAAGGAACAACTGTTGTTCCTCTAAAGGAACATCAGCCGTTCCTCTTTAGGAACAACATTTCTGCGTATTTCACAATTTTTGTTGTTCCTTTTAAAGGAGCAGCTGTTGTTCCTCTAAAGGATCAACATTTCCACACCCTCATTTATTTTTGTTGTTCCTATCAAAGGAACAACACTTCTGTGTGTTTATTTTTGCTATTCCTTCTAAAGGAACAACATTCTGCGTGTTTATTTTTGTTGTTCCTTTTAAAGGAACAACACTTCCATGTGCTTATTTTTGTTGTTCCTCTTAAAGGAACAACACTTCCGTGTGCTTGTTTTTGCTGTTCCTCTTAAAGGAACAATACTTCTGCCATATTGTTTCTATCCTCTTAAAGAAACAACACTTCCGCCAGATTGTTTTTGTTGTTCCTCTTAAAGGAACAACACTTCGCCAGATTGTTTTTGCTGTTCCTCTTAAAGGAACAACACTTCCACTAGATTGTTTTTGTTGTTCCTCTTAAAGGAACAACACTTTCGCCAGATTGTTTTTGTTGTTCCTTTTAAAGGAACAACCCCCTTCACATTTTTTATTTTTTGCTGTTCCTTCTATTGTGACCACCAACAACCCCCCTCCTTCTTTAGTATTAGCAATAACACTAAACAAGTGGGGACCCTTACTAAAAAATTCAAAAAAAAAATAAAAAATTGTATTATACTCCTTGAAAATACATCGCACGGAGAAGAGTAAAACATTTCTTTATGGAAAAACAAAAAACTAAGAAGAAGCGACGCGAAATTCATGGCATCACATACATTAAGGAGCGCCCATAAATGAATATCTTAAGAAATCTCCGATGGCCGATATGCGACATCGCATATCGCAACATTGCATAAACATCACACAACAACTTAACAAATTGCAATGATAAATGCGATCTGCGATCTTGCGATAAATGCGGTCTGCGATCTTGCGATAAATGCGTTCTGCGATCTTGCGACAATGCGATAACGTGATTATGTGATACACTGATCAGAAAACTCTGTGATGACACATCTTGATAATGCGATCCGCGATGCTGTAATGCGAATCGCAGAAATCACCCATCGCAAATTTTCCTCGGCTCAGCATTCAAGAAAAGATGTCCCTAAACCAAAAATTGGGCGCGCACCTTGAAAGAAATTAATGAATGTACGCCAAAGTATTCATGAAGGACAGTTTTCTGTTTTTCGAAGAGTCAGTTCACTATGGGTGTCATGATTTTATACATTCATAGAGCTTAGAGCTTTCGTGTCAAAATTTATTATCATTACTCTTTTCCTTTGCGTGAATTGCAGGAATGAAAAACAGCAAACAACATGAAGCAATGTGCAGGAAACATCTAAGGAAAAAGGGAAAGCCTCAATGCTCAGAGAACAGAGAAGAGATGTCTTCATAAACGGATACAGCATGCAACAGAAACGCAGATTTCAGAGTATTATTGAACAGATGTTAATATCAATAGGTGATTCGACACTCAAGGTCAAAAGCTCACAAAAGTAGCATGTTTACAAAATTTTGAACCTTATGCCCGGTAAAGGAAAAAGCGCTAAAGGCGGAAAACGCACCAGAAAGGCCCGGATCAAAGAACGGAGGCAGTTTTTGATGCGCGATTAGCGCCGCCTAGCACTAATAGTGCATCGCTAAGAAAATTGTTCAGAAAGTGAAGTCCCTAACTTGCTTAGTCATCCACGAGTCCGGAAATCGAGATAGCAAAAGCAGAAGCAATTTGAGAGAAATTTGGGTTGTTACCAAATATATACGCAGTAAATTCACCCAGCCAGAGGATGATTCCCAAAAATATCTTCTAGTTTACTAAAAAGTGGTGCCAACACTTGCCATTTTTATTTGCGTAGCTCAAGCAAAAGCAGAAAACAACCAGCCGACTCTTCCCAAGCAAATGTTGCATGCTCACAACATTAAGGAGCAAATGCAGAAATAGTTAGAAATTAGATTCAATTTTTAGAAATAAGTTTGCTTAGATAAAGGGCGGTCATGTAAACCGTATCCTAAATTTATGTAATTAAGTTATTTAGTTAGCAGTATTTAAACCGTTCTCATGCATTTAGAGAAGGGTACAGAAATTTGTCAAAAACTTGTCCGCAGAACATGGACTTTTGCACCCTCAGAGGAGGTTTTGATGAATGAATGGATCAAGGTTTATTAATGTTTGCATTTGATATGTGCTACTGATGTTGCACTTCTGTACTCTTGGTAGATATTAGAACAAGGAGAGATAAATCATTGTTGCTTGAAGCTTATGAGTAGGACCAGTCATAAATGGTACTTTTATCTCTTGACCATTTCTGCTTATATTCTTAAAGTGATATATAGGTTTTAGTTGTTTATATGTTATTGCATGAATGTTTGAGTTATCATTTGGCACTTTTGTATGGTGGAGCCACTTATTTATGTTTGATATATGAATAACTTATTATGCAATATGCTGTTCACAACTGTTTTGCGTAACTTTTTATGCAAAGTGGTTCATCTTAATTGATTTCCATTCTTATGATAGCTGAATGATCTTTATTACCAGTTATTATTTGAAATCTCTTTAGATCGCATAATAGAAGAAATACATCCCGGGTTAGCATAGATTAGATGTGCTGTTTTCATTAGATTACAATAGCATAGAATTAGATTAAAGTAGCTTAGATTAGAACTCTTAGATCAGCATCATCCAATTTTGCACACACACACACCCTTAGATTGGGAAACTGGTCCCATTATCCCCAATCGGACCCGCTATACCAAACGGATAAGGAGATGCCAACCAAGGTTCGGACCGGGCGGGTATCCCCCTTGTTGTCGACCTGATTTTCAGGGCTTCAACATATTTGGCGCTAGAAGGAGGGCCTTAACTATGAATGGCACCTAAATCAAAATCTAAATACCATTCTGAAAGTAAAACGCCCTCGTCATCTCCCCCGACTTCTCCAGTATATTTAAATCTAGAGTTAGAAGTCGCTCGAGTATCAATCGCTGCTACACACCCTGATATTTCTGACCAATCTATCATTAAACCCCCTGGAGTTGAATCTCTGATTCACAAACTTCAGGGATTTTCCATTTCTCCCCAGAGGTCTGATAAATCTCAAAGCAGTGTGACTTCGCAGTACAATCCTGCTCATCCCCTAAACGGGTTAAAGAGTGAAAAATTTGGCATCCAGCCAACTGAGTTGCCTCTTCCCACCAGGAAAAGAGAGAGGAAATCACCACAAGAGTCTGACAGTGAGAGTCTTTGATCTACATCGTCCATTTCAACTACCTCACCGCGAAGTCAACCACCCACACCTCCATTCCAAACCATCATCCATCTGTCTACCGGAACTCCCACAACCCCTCTTCAATCATCTACGATCATAGTATCCTCATCTTCCCAGCCACAGAGATCATCTTCTACACTTTTCTCTACTAGCAGCTCAACGATGGCCCAGTCTCCATGGAACAACCCTGGGGCAGTTTTAATGCCCGCGCCCTTGAGTCAAATACCGGCCCATCCTAAGAAATGGCTGCCTAAATTCAATCCAGAAGCAGGCATGCTAGCAGAAGAACACATAAACAATTTCATGCTTTCTATCAATCTCAATGGAGTTACTAACGACGATGCTGTTGTTCGACTTTTTTCGTATACGCTGCAAGGAACAGCCGAGTCGTGGTATTTTTCATTACCCTCCGGGTCTATCAAAATTTGGGATATCTTCCAGAATCAATTCCTTATCAAGTTTGGTGATGACAGATCAACGACAACGTTAATCAATGACCTATCCAATCTTAAGGCCTAAGCTAAAGAACCTATCAAAGATTTCGATTTACGGTTCAATAAAATTCTCAACAAAATTCCCACTCCTTCCCAACCCAGCGAAGAAGTACGATGTGAATGGTATATTACTGCTTTACCATCAAACATAGCAATCTTCGTGGATAGAGAAAATAAAACAACCTTAGTTGAAAACATGACAGAGGCGATAGCAGTAGAGAAACGCGTAATAGCCCTGGAAAAGAGATCCACGATAGAGGAACGAAAGTCTAAAAACATCACCTTCAAGGAAGACTCCAAGAAGAAACAAACAAAAGACCCTTTCGATTTGGAAGGATTGCAAAAAGTATTAAAGACCATGTCTAATGAGATGGTTGACATAACAAAACAGGTAGCAGAAACTTCTTTAAAAAAGCCCTACAGAGCTTTTAAAAGAGGTCCTTCAATAGATTCAAAACCACCCAATGCCATCTCCAATGCTGAAACTGAAGAAGAGGAAGAAGAAGAAAGTGCCACTGAAGGGCAGACCGATGACGAAGAAGTTGTGGAATTACAAGGAATGTGGGATCTCATCCTCCCACAAGAAGAATATCAAGAAGTATTTCCGGTTAGCACACAAAGCAGAAATCAGCTTGATCCTCCCCAAACTACCCCTAAGCAGAAGAGCACAAGCCCTACAACAAAAGATAAAGTCGCAACAAAGAAGACAACCACTAGAGCGGCTCAATCTAGCCCAGTCCAAGCAGATCAAACAACTCCATCAAAAACACTAATAGTGTCGGATGAAATGGAGTACAATATTATTGATGACATGAAAAAGACTAGGGCTAATATTACCCTTTATGAATTGAGCAAATTGAAGCATCAACAGAAGATAATGATGAAAGAATTACATGTTGTGCCTATTGTACCTTTACCTGCCGCTGTACTCTCTCAAGCTTCCCACAACATGGGAAGACCTCCAACTAACGCGATCAATAAGATTGACCCAAATGATATCGCCTTGATTGGAGGAAGATCAAGATCTCACACTCCCCCATTTCTTCTCACTTATGAAATTTTCAATAAAAATGTGCGCAATTGTTTGGTAGATTCCGGTGCTTCATAAAATATTTTACCCAGATCAATATGTGCTAAGTTAAATGTTCAACCACAAAAATCTGCAGTACGCATAGTTCAGCTTGATCGATCTCAAGTCGAAGTGATTGGTGAAATTAATCAAGTAACCATAAGATTGTCATCTAACTCGAAGGTATGTCAGGTTATTGACATTCTAGTGGCTGATATCCCAGAATTCTATGGCTTAATTCTTAGCAGGGATTGGTCCGAGAAACTCCATGGATACTTTGCAACTAACTGGTCGCACATGTGGTTACCCTACAACGGTAAACCGAATCAAATATAGGTTGAACGAGAGTTACACCAGAAGTACATAGTAACGAAATTAGAGGGAGAAAATGAAGCAGTATCGTATAATAGCAGTATCATAGGAAATTACTCGGTAGATTCTTTTCTCGATAATTTCAATGCTCAGACATCACCTTACTTAGAAAATTCAGTTTTGTCCCAAGTCGAAATTTTTTCCCAAACGGATAATTCAAAGTGTGTTAATTTTGTAGATGAACCTGTAAATACATCTTTGTTTTGGAAATTATATTTCGATGGCTATAAATCTAATGAAGGAGCAGGAGCAGGATGCATTCTGATTAGTCCAGAAGGAAACAAGAACATGCTTACATGTAGACTCGAATTCAATTGCACAAACAATACAACAGAATATGAGGCCTTGGTGCAAGGCCTATACAAAGCAATCAGGTTAAACGTCAAGTATCTTCAAGTCTTCGGAGACTCTGAGATTATCGTCAAATAGGTACGTAACACTATACATTTCCTATCAGGTCATTTAAAACACTATCCATCTTTATGATAAGATCTAACTGAGCATTTCATAGCATTTAATATTTCTTCAATCCTGAGACTCCAAAACGCAAGCGCAAACCTTTTGGCTAATGTAGCCTCCAGACTTATTCCCTCCGAAGATTTTAGTCCAGATAGATTCTCAATAGAATTAATCTTTAGACCGTCCATCCCTGACAACATTACAAATTGGAGAGTATTCAATTACGATCCTGATATTGTAAATTTCCTCACTTCTGAAGGATCCTACTCCAATCAGATAATTGACGAAGACCATCACGATCGACAGATACAACAAAATAGCACTAATAATGCTATACCTAAATCGGTGGTTAAGTTAGAAGACTTATACGATTTGAAAAATCGGTTTAAAAGGTCTACCAATTCAAAGCTCTATAGTTCAACTCTAAATTACGAATTAGTAAACCTAGGAACCGAGGATAAACCACAAAACGTTAATCTAGGCATAGGCCTAGCCCCTGAAGAAAAACTAGCGTATATTCGTCTTTTGAGACAATATAAAAAGGTTTTTGCCTGGAATTACGATGAGCTGAAGACGTACGACACTTCTATCATTCAGCGTACTATTCCTATGATTGACAACGAAAAACCTGTCCAACAGAAACTGAGAAATATCCACCCCAATTTAGAAAATCAGATAAAAACTGAGCTAAATAAGTTATTAAAAGCCAGAATAATTTTCCCCGTCAGACATTCCAAATGGGTCTCCAATATGGTACTCGTTATAAAGAAAAACGGAGATATTAGAATCTGTATTGATTTTCGTAATCTTAACAAAGCCTGTCAAAAAGACAATTTTCCTCTTCCACCTATGGAACAGATATTATAGGCAGTAGCAGGCTCAGAACTGATGTCTTTCTTGGACGGATTTTCAGGATATAATCAAGTGCTGGTGCATCTCGATGATCAGTTGAAAACCACATTCAGAACTAAATGGGGCACATATGCATATCAGAAGATGCCATTTGGTTTAATTAATGCCGGCGCTACATTTCAAAGAGCCATGGACATCGCATTTAAGGGTTTAGTCAATAAATCTGTAGTAATTTATTTGGATGGTATAACAGTGTACTCCAAGAAGCGAAGCGACCATCTCAAAGATTTAAAATAAATCTTTCAACGATGTTTAAGGTATGGGATTTCACTTAACCCAAAGAAATCTTTTTTCGCATTAAGTGAAGGAAAACTTCTAGGATTCATAGTGTCAAAGTCCAGTATTCACATTGATCCCGACAGAATCAAAGAAATCTCTGAAATATCTCTACCTCATAATAAAAAAAACATGCAATCTTTCCTTGGTCAGATCAATTGTGTAAAGAGATTTGTCCCAGATTTTTCATGAATTGTGTCTCCTTTGCAAACCATGATTAAAAAGAATTCGAATTTCAAATGGTGTCATGATGAACATGAAGCATTCAACCTGATCAAAAAAGCTATTATTAATGCTCCATCTTTAGCAACCCCGAATTTTTCAGAATCTTTTGTTTTATATACATTTGCCTCAGAGAAATCATATGCTGCGATTCTAACTCAAGCGAATCAAGAAAAAGCGGAAGCTCCAATTGCGTTTTTAGCTCAAATTTACAAGGTGCTGAACTCAATTATTCAGACGTGGAAAAACAGGCCTATGCTGTTTTCAAAGCGGTCAAATATTTCAGACCTTTCTTACTTAAAACCCATACTAAGATCATAGTATCGTTTCCAGCGGTAAGAAATCTTTTAGTATAGAAGGATATGGGCGAGAAAAGAGCAAATTGGATCACTGCTTTACAGGAATACGACCTTGAGATCAAACCAGCAAACATTGTAAGAGGTCAAGGCTTTTGCAAAATGTTGGCTGGAGCATCGCAGATCTCTGAAATTTCATCCGAAGAGACACAAATGTATGAGGTAAGCCTAAACGATGCAGAACCATTGTATGTTGATATCATTTATTATCTTAAGAACGGGTATACTCCATCACACCTGGATCACACTAAGAAAAGAGCTCTGAGATTGAAAGATAAACAATATCAGCTCATAAATGATATTCTTTTTAGAAAGAATTATGATTCTTTTTTTCTTAGATGTCTTGAAAAAACTGAAGCTGAAAAAGTTTTGCAGGAACTCCACGATGGACCAGCAGGCGGAGACTATATTGGAGATGCTATTGCACATAAAATTTTACGTGCAGGATATTACTGGCCTACGCTATTCAAAGATTCACACAGTTACATAAGGAAATGTCAAGTCTGCCAAACTACTGCTGGAAGACAAAAGAATCCATCCCTGCCACTACAACCGGTAAACATCGAGCAAGCATTCAGTCAGTGGGGCTTGGACATAATAGGTGAGATCGTTCCTCACTCTTCTAAGCAGCATAGGTACATCCTCATGGCAACAGATTATTTTACTAAATGGGTAGAGGCAGTTCCTCTCAAGACGGCTAATTCTGAAAATATTATCGAATTCATAGATCAATTTATAATCACTAGGTTTGGATTGCCAATGGCTTTAATATTTGATAATGCATCATACTTTTCTGGAATTGAAATGACTGAGTTTGCACTTAGAAGAGGGTTCAAACTAAAATATTCGGCCAATTACTATCCGCAAGGTAATGGGTTAGCTGAGTCAACAAATAAAAACCTAATCAAGATTATTAAAAGAACAGTTGACCAGAACCAAAAGAATTGGCATAAAGCTTTGGTAAATGCTTTATGGGCAGATAGAATAACAAAAAAAGCTTCGATCGGCACTTCCCCCTTTAATTTAGTTTATGGGAAAGAAGTGGTTCTTCCAACTCACTTAGTCATTCCCTCTTTGTCTTTAATACAATACATCAATGAAGTACCTACTTCCTCCATACAACTAAGACAAATGGAAATCATCAAATTAGAAGAGCAACGAGAACAAGCTAAGAAAACCCATGCTCATCATCAAGCGCTAATAAAGTCCTCTTTTGATTCAAACATAATGACCAGAAAAATTTTTCAGATGGGAGATTTAGTTTTAAAATGGGATAAGGCTCATGAAGAAAAGGGAAAACATACAAAATTTCAAAAGATGTGGCTTGGTCCTTTTCAGATTGTTGAAGTCATACGTCCATCAACGTTTGTCTTACAGGATTTAGCAGGTAGAACGGATTCTTTGCCTGTTAATGGACAAATCCTTAAAATATATTTTCCATAGAAGATTATTCTTCTATTTTGTAGAATAGTTTTATTTTTCTTTTCTTTTTCATAATAAAACCAGTTGTAAATGGTTACTATCGGTATTCACGAAAAGACACCAATTCTCTTTCAGATTTTGAGCTTTTCTCTTGTATAAATAGAAATTTTTTGAAAATCTGATCTTTTTTATTAACAGATACAGTTAAAAACTTTAGCCTAGATATGATACTAGTTTCAACTTCAAAAAATTTGATGAAAGCAACCTTTAGCGAAGAAGTTGTTTTATGTCAGTACAATGAAATGTATCAATAACAAAATAAAGATTCTCTGTAAAACTACTGTTTTCAAACTCTATTATTGTCGTCCAGAGCTTTCTTAATGAAAACAATGATTTCCTCCCTGTTAAAGAAAATCACAGCATTCAGAGGGATAATCCAAGAAACACTATATCTCAAAGAATAAGAGGTCTCATCACGAGCCGGCTTATCATGATCACAAATATTATAACTTTGCTGACTTTGCCAAACACTGTCCATCAAAACAGGGCGATGACTTAAGATTGTTGAAATCAAAAGACAAGGGGTCTCATCACGAGCCAGCTTGTTCAGTAAAAGTGTAAATCAAGTGAATGACTGTGTCATAATTTGGCTACCAAACCAAGACATTGTTCTTTAAGAATAAAAAAAGAAGAAAAAGTGTCAATATGGATTTTTCTTTGAAGGTTGTAGATAACCTTAAGCAGGATAAAGGATCATTGTTGGGTAACAGGTAACCCTGTCGAGGCTATGGACGCCTGCTGGCAGCAGAGGCTCTACCTACGACAAACGAGCATATTTTAAATCTAGCACACAAAGAAGACTTTATTTTATCTTTACAAGACCAAGTAATGGTTGATATAAATAAAAGGACAAGCCTGAGGGAGCAAACAACTAGAATAGAAAGAGGTTGAAACAAAATATCATTGATAGAATAAGGCATAATGTACTCTATTTGTCCATAACAAAGTTTAGATTTATGAAAATTTTTCTGTTTTGGAAGTTTAAAAAATTCAATAGAAAAGCAGAGATAACTGGTTCTTCCAAGTGAATCGCCATTGTTGTGACCACCAACAACCCCCCTCCTTCTTTAGTATTAGAAATAACACTAAACAAGTGGGGACCCTTAGTAAAAAATTCAAAAAAAAAAAAAAAATTGTATTATACTCCTTGAAAATACATCGCAGGGAGAAGAGTAAAACATTTCTTTATGAGAAAAACAAAAAACTAAGAAGAAGCGATGCGAAATTCATCGCATCACATACATTAAGAAGCGCCCATAAATGAAGATCTTAAGAAATCTCCGATGGCCGATATGCGACATCGCATATCGCAACATCGCATAAACATCACACAATAACTTAACAAATTGCAACGATAAATGCGATCTGCGATCTTGCGATAAATGCGATCTGTGATCTTGCGATAAATGTGATCTGCGATCTTGCGACAACACGATAACGCAATTCTGTGATACACTGATCAGAAAACTTTGCGATGACACATCTTGATAATGCGATCCGCGATGCTGCGATGCGAGTCGCAGAAATCACCCATCGCAAATTTTCCTCGGCTCAGCATTCAAGGAAAGTTGTCCCTAAACCAAAAAATTGGGCGCGCGCCTTAAAAGAAATTAATGAATGTACGTCAAAGTATTCATGAAGGACAATTTTGTGTTTTTCGAAGAGTCAGTTCACTATGGGTGTCATGATTTTATACATTTGTAGAGTTTAGAGATTTCGTGTCAAAATTTATTATCATTACTCTTTTCCTTTGCATGAACTGCAGGAATGAAAAACAGGAAACAACATGAAGCAATGTGCAGGAAACATCTAAGGAAAAAGGGAAAGCGTCAATGCTCAGAGAACAGAGAAGAGATGTCCTCATAAACGGATACCGCATGCAACAGAAACGCAGATTTCAGAGTATTACTGAACAGATGCTGATATCAATAGGAGGTTCGACACTCAAGGTCAAAAGCTCACAAAAGCAACATGTTTACAAAATTCTGAACCTTATGCCTGGTAAAGGAAAAAGCGCTAAAGGCGGAAAACTCACCAGAAAGGCCCGGATCAAAGAACGGAGGCAGTTTTTGATGCACGATTAGCGCCGCCTAGCGCTAATCACGCATTGCTAAGAAAATTGTTCAGAAAGCAAAGTCCCTAACTTGCTTAGTCATCCATGAGTCCGGAAACCGAGATAGCAAAAGCAGAAGCAATTTGAGAGAAATTTGGGTTGTTACCAAATATATACGCAGTAAATTCACCCAGCCAGAGGATGATTCCCAAAAATATCTTCTAGTTTACTAAAAAGTGGTGCTAGTGCTTGCCATTTCTATTTGCATAGCTCAAGCAAAAGCAGAAAAAAACCCGCTGACTCTTCCCAGGCAAATGTTGCATGCTCACAACATTAAGGAGCAAATGCAGAAATAGTTAGAAATTAGATTCAATTTTTAGAAATAAGTTTGCTTAGATAAAGGGCGGTCATGTAAACCGTATCCTAAATTTATGTAATTAAGTTATTTAGTTAGCAGTATTTAAACCCTTCTCATGCATTTAGAGAAGGGTCCAGAAATTTGTCAAAAACTTGTCCTCAGAACATGCACTTTTGCACCCTCAGAGGAGGTTTTTAAGATGAATGAATGGATCAAGGTTTATTAATGTTTGCATTTGATATGTGCTACTGATGTTGCACTTCTGTACTCTTGGTAGATATTAGAACAAGGAGAGATAAATCATTGTTGTTTGAAGCTTATGAGTAGGACCAGTCATAAATGGTACTTTTATCTCTTGACCATTTCTGCTTATATTCTTAAAGTGATATACAATTTTTAGTTCTTTATATTTTATTGCATGAATGCTTGAGTTACCATTTGACACTTTTGTATGGTGGAGCCACTTATTTATGTTTGATAAATGAATAACTTATTATGTGATATGTTGTTCACAACTGTTTTGCCTAACTTTATATGCAAAGTGGTTCATCTTAATTGATTTCCATTCTTATGATAGCTGAGTGATTTTTATTACCAGTTATTATTTGAAATCTCTTTAGATCGCATAATAGAAGAAATACATCCCGAGTTAGCATAGATTAGATGTGCTGTTTTCATTAGATTACAATAGCATAGAATTAGATTAAAGTAGCTTAGATTAGAACTCTTAGTTCAGCATCATCCAACTCTGCACACACACACACACCCTTAGATTGGGAAACTGGTCCCATTACCCCCAGTCGGACCTGCTATACCAAACGGATAAGGAGTTGCCAACCAAGGCCCAGACTGGGCGGGTATCCGCCTTGTTGTCGACCCGATTTTCGGTGCTTCAACACCTTCCAAAGGAACAACACTTTCTGAGTGGATTTTCTGTATGTGTGCTTCTTAAAGAACATCATTTAGAGAATTTTTGTGAATTATGGTTCACTGTTCATGATCCCTTCAAGGCACAGATATAAATTTATGCAAGGATACAAAAACTAAAGGATAATGAAATTAGAAAACCAAAGAAAAATTGTTATCTTTAGAGAAATTTCTTTGTATCGATAAAAAAAAAGAGGAAAGGACACAACTATTTATATCACTTTTCTTTCTTTATTTTCACTAAAACTAATTTGATTGATTACTTTCATCATGTTGGTTCTTCAGTAATCTTCATAATTCTCTTTGATCATTATTATTGAATAAGAATAAGGGCATATTTTCCTCTATTGAGATGTTCGGACTTCTTCCACCATCTCTACTCTTAAGGAGTGTTGAGCCATCCTATATATATAAATAGGAAAGTGCTATATAAGAGAAAAAGGAAAAGATATATATATATGATTACTAACAATTCTATGATGTGTCATATGAAGGATAGGGGGTTTCATCAAGAGCCAGCCTGCCGTGATCATGAGGAAGCAGTGAAGTGGCATTCCAACTATGGCCACCACACTAGGGTTATGATCTAAGAGGAACATCAGAAAAATAAAAAAGTCCTTGGAATAGGAGGTCTCATCGCGAGTCGGCTTGCCCACCTTTCACTCCTTCCTGGTGAATGGCATTGTGATTCATCTCGTTACCAAGCTAGCACAATGACCTCCATTCTAACATCACAAAGCACTTTCATAGGCATACATAAAGGATTATGGTTCCAAGGGTGAAAAAGCAACTTTGTCAAGATTATGAACACCTGTGGGCAACAGGGCTTTGCTGATGGTATTGAAGTCATATTTTTCACACATCAATAGTCATTATAAACCATTTTCTTATATCTTTATCTTGATTTCAAATGAGATTATGCTTTAAAATCCTTTCGAACCTCTTACACATGAAATATTGTTTGCAAAGCAATCATAACGGCTAAAGTGGATAATGATCGCATAAAAATTTCTACTTACGACAACTATCCTCTTCCCTATTTTTCACATCATTTCATAGCATTTCCATATCTATTCACAATTTTCATCATAAGCCTCGATTTCAGTAATTTGCTACTTTTGGCAATCATGTCATGGATATATACGCCGTTCCTTTTTTTACTATACGGTTGCTATCTAGTACACTGATCCTCCATTTTTCGGTCAAGGACGAACTATAATATTTCAGGGGGGTGCAGGTGATCTCCAAAATACACTAGCGGATGCTTCAATTCCTTATTTGGAGGTACTACAACTCCATCAGATCTCAGAAATACCAAGTTTAACGGTATTGATATTTTCCAATATGCACAGCTATGTTGTTCCATTGTCATTCCCTTGTTTTGAAAAAAATTAATAGTGTGCTAAGCTTAGATGAAATGGGAGGCAAAGCAATACACAGTGAACCGCAGGTGCTAATAATTTTTGACGCTGCAAGTGAAATTCTAGAGAGAGCAGGATGGATTGCCTACCTAACCCGACTACAGCAGTCCCATGAAACAGTGGCCATCGAATTTTTGTAGAATTTACAAGAAGATCATTCCATGGTGAGGGGAAGGAAAATAACAGTAACAGATGCGGTAATTTCTGAAGTATCTGGACTACCAGCTGTTGGACCAATATGGACCCAAAAAAAAGTGAGACTTCAAGAGGCCATAACTATCTTTTGGGATGAAGGACAGAACCTTACCGTCAAAGGAAAAGGATTCCTGCCTGCAACCCTAGGAGAACCATGGGCAAAATTAGCCAGAATAGTGTAAAGCTACATCACATACAATGGGGGAAAGGATGTGGTAAGACCACGCCATCTCAAATTATTAGCAATATTAAGATATAAATGTGTTGTAAATTTTCCTATATATTTAATTTCTTTATTTCATGATGCCGACCGGAGCATAAGGAAATCACATCATACAGAAATGGTAGTATTTCATCATGGTTTAATTCGATTAATAATCAGTTATAGTCTTGCTTAACAATAGTCTAGTTGGGAAGAATTGGTATTTTCAATAGATAGGGGATTGGCCTTACCAACCCTGAAAAGAAAAAGAACCACCAGCACATCAACTAGATCACAGAAACATAGACAGTCCCTCAGATTGAGGAGAAGCAGGGGAGTGTTGGGAAATCTCCATGATAACAGTAGCCAACCCTTAGAAATTCAGGACTCCGAGGATGAGAAACCCGCACAACTCGAAGGAGGGGAAAACGTGGAACAAGAATTGGAAGAAGAATTGGAAGAGGAATTGGAGGAAGAAACTAAGTGCTATGGTGCAAGTCCACTACAAAGTCCATTGCGGGAAGGTGAACTGGCCCGAATTTTGGCTGATATGGGTGAGTATATTCAACCACAGAGCCCGCTCAACCTCAATATTGAGGCAGGGCAATCACAGGAACACTTTGCTCATAGTAAGAGTGCATCTGAGGAGATGAATGACGAGGAAGAAGAAGAAGCACAATCACAAGAACACTCTACTCACAGTAGGAGTGCATCTGAGGAGATGAATGATGAGGAAGAAGAATAAGCACAGTCATAGGAACACTCTGCTCACAGTAAGAGTGCATCTGAGGAAATGAATGACGAGGAAGAAGAAGAAGCAAAAGCCACTCAGGAGGTGGCAGATCAAACCAGGGTTGACTCCCCTGAGGAACCTAATCGGGATGATGAAAACACTAAAGAAGTGTTCCAAACAAAAAATATGGAAACAAGCCAGGGCAAGGGCATAGTACCTGAAGAACAAAACCCAATTAAGCAGCCAAGTCCAGTCAAGGAAACAACTATTCCTCCCAAGAAAAAGAAGAAGATGATGAATGAAATCAAGAGTCTACGAAAGGAACAACAAAGGCTACTAAATGTAATAAAACAACTCAGAAAATAGATAAGGGCCCTAAAAATCGGGAAAATCTCAAAAAGAACCCCATGAACAAGAGATGCAGCCACCCGAATGAAACCCCATAAAATAAAGGCCACAGGGACTCAAACCAAGCCCATATCCATTCAGGACAGCAAGGAACAACATGTGATTGTTACAGACATATTGGCCCAAACAGAAGATACACCAGTATGTAATAAGGATGTCCAAACAGAGGCACTATCCTCTAACGTCATGACTAGCCAGACAATTTATGATAAAGGGACACAGATTGTAGGAACCAAATGTCGCAATAAGAAGATCTAGGTAGATCTTCAACCCAAAAGTGTTTCGACAGACAATGGCCCTAGGGTAGTAAATCTCCAAGAGGATCTAGGATGGGCTCAGCAGACTATAGAAAATCTCACAGAAGAGATTGTTCCTCAGGAGAAATATCAAAAGTTATAGCAACAAGTAAAGAACATCAATGCACCAGAGAGTGAGGCCTTTGATAAATGCCGAAGGGCAGAGGAAAAAGTCGAAAAGGTAACAAATAGACTAAAAATAGTAAGGAGTCAAATGGATATTCTCAGTTCTCTATATACAGATGTCCTAGCATGTAGGGCCCTTGCCAAAAATTATGCTTTGTTTTTATTAGAAAGATATTTGCAATTAAGGCAGGGAAACCTATAGAATTGAAAATTGTTGATGATTTTATAAATTGTTGTAAGCACTATGAAGTCAAAGTTCAGAATTTACTCTGTGAATTTTATTTGCATAATTTTATATTGGAAGAGGAAATGGAGAAGAATCCCAGTCCTTTTGTGGGAGATATCCAGTTTCAAGCATTCATTTATTTTGCTTCCAACTAGTTAAAGTGGCTCAAGGCCCATAACACCTTTCAGAGACAAGAAAATTAGTTAGACCTTTGGGTTAGGGGTGGACCAAAAAACCCATTACAACTGTGGATTAAGCATAAAAACCTAATGAAAAGGGAGGGTGTGATCTAGACATTGCGACCCATCCACAAAGACATTGTCCAGCAAGGGGTAGAATATTTCTTGTCTATCAAAGAACATGTCGTAGCAACATCTAAACTCCGATGGAAGACTTCCAATCGGAATATTTAAGATAGAGAGCCATTCAATTGCAAAAAGTTTAAGTTAGGTACCAATCGCATGGTTACCTATGGTAACCTCATCTTGAGGGAAGGATCATATTGGTTTGGTTGTAGATTTCAAAGCCCTATTATCTGGTATCCTGCAGTAGAATATAAGGCCATCTATGAATTACCTGAAGGGCAGATGAGGCACATTTTTGAAGTTTTAGCTACACGTCATGGTTTTAGACCACTTCATGAAAATCCCTCTCTAGCCTATTCCCTAGCTGCCTTGCATGTAAATTACATGGTTTTCACGAGGCCATGAAAAAGGGTAAGCAGGGGGTGTGTTGAGCGATGGAAAAGGTATGCATTTGCCATTTATTTCTTTATCTTTTCCTTTGAATCATAAATCCTTTATGTTCTAAAATGGTAATATGTTAAATAATTATGGTAGAATTAAGGAGATATGTGATTGATACAAAATAACTGATTATTGTCTTTTTTCTATATGGAAAATGAAGGAAATGGAAAACCAGTATTCGGGAGGAAAAGAAAAAGCAGAAGCAACTGCTGTCCCTTCCCCAGGAAGCCATATCCAAATAAGGAGATCAAGATCAGAGCACATAATCTAGGAGAAGAAAGGGAAAGCGTGGCATCAACGCAAGAAGACAAAACGATAAATTGGAAATCAAATATGGATCGTTGCTTCAGAACTTATCTATACTCTTGATATATATGCCTGGCCATTGTAAAAAGGGATAGCGCTTGTTGCCCAGGGGGCATGCATTATCATTTTGCAGAACTTACTGTTTTTATGTTACTTGGATCATCGAATCTTTTGGTTAAAACAAAGTATGATTTCTTGTAAACTTTTTATACATGATTAATACATAAATTAGTTGCCATTCCATTCCTTCCTACTGAATTAGCTCGGTGGTGCTTCACTAGCGGCTAAGGGCCCGGCCCTAGTGGATCCACTTTCTACCTGTACCATTATTTAACAGTTCCAGTTGTGTGATGGTTTGATTTACTTTTCATTACCTTGAATCACATTGCTTTACAGTTTCTTGTCTTTACGAGTTCTAATACTTTATGGAATCATTTTATTGCATAAGTTGTGATTGAATCACATTGTCGTTCCCTTCCTATCATAACAAGATTATTATCCTTTACCACTTATATCGTTATTCATTTATGTTATAAAGCCTTGCACTTCATTACAGATTATTGTTCATTTGGCTCTGCTATTCATTTCTATTAAGTTAGCATTGTTGTTCATTTCCATTAAGTTAGCATTGTTGTTCATTTCCATTTAGCGTTGTTGTTCATTTCTATTAAGTTAGCATTACTGTTCATTCATACCAGATAGGTATTATTTATTTCCTGCAAGTATTTGGTTTTTCTTTTAAGTATTTTGTAGTAAGCGTGTTTACTACATTTCTGTTAGCAACATTAGTGATCTATCATTTCCAGTTAATTTCTTTAGTGTGTAGTGTAAGATCAACAACTATAAAGGACATTGGCTATCACTGTCTAAGTTCTCAAATTGTGGATCTTGTTTATATTTGATTTGATTTATATCAGTTGATAGAGGAAAGAGTTATCACTACTGCATCCTTGACTGATGAATTGTTGTATTTTTTTGAGTGAATGATTTAAGTTCCAGAGCATTAAGTTTCTTTTGATTGCAATTAGATTTTATTTCAAGCATTTGTTTACTCTTGTATTTAGCACTGTACTGCAAATTAGAAAACATTACTCTTGAAACAAATTGCCCGCCTCAGACTGAGTACACTCTTGAAATAAAAAATTATACCTAGATTGATAATTAATGTAGGATAAATAGGAGTTCAAAAGACACCTTTTATACCTCAACAGTGTTGGAGGCTCTTCAAGCATAGACAGAGGAGTTGTAGGTGCTTACTCCACAAGCTAGCACTCTATCCACCAGCCTCACAGTAGGCATGTCCATGACTAAGGAGATGTTGCGCACTAGAATGACCAACACTATAGTGCTTCCAGAGAGGCCAACAGGCCTATGGTCAGCGGGCTGAAGGGAATCGGGATAAATATGGCTACTCTCCCTCAGGAGATGCTCTATGTTTTTGGGGATGGATTTACTATAGAATTGCGAGCCAGGGAGGGTCGTTCACTCCAGGTCATGAGTGAGCAGTGCATCAACATTGAAAAATTGAGCATGCAGTGCGATGAGGTAGTGGCATAGAACCGACAGCTAGTGCCGGTGGTCAAGGAAGCCTGCCATATGGTCCCTGAGCTGGGCATCCAGGTAGAGGAACCAATAGAGGTGTGCATCCAAAAACTCGCAGCAGGGGTGCATGAGGCAAAGGAAGAGATGGCTAAGGTTTAGTTGGAGCTGAACCTTCAGATAGCTGAACTATAGTTAAACACACAACCTTCAACTCCGCCAGAGGTTAAGGAACAATGCATCAGCGTGACTACAACACCGATAAGGGAGGTAAACAGTACAGTGAAAGACTGCACAAAGTTGTTTGAGGAGTCGTTCAAGGTTCTCACCACTCTGTAGGAGGACCCGAATATACAACACCTAGAAACAGAGATGTGTGAGCTACAGTAGAAATATGATGAAGTAAAAGGGACTATGTAGACAGTTGCCCTTACACAGAGGCTCGCAAGGATGCAGCAGGCGAAAGCACTTAAGGAGCAGGTGGATGTTGCTCGACATAAGGGAACAATTTTGAAGGCACGATTACAACTATGGATTGATGAGGCGTATGTCATTACAGCCTCTATTGAAGCAAAGCTCACACAGATGCAAGGAACACAAGAACAAGTTCAGGGAAGTAGTTTAGCGATAATGGTCTCTAAACAATGTGTCCAGGAAGTGCAGGAAGCAGTTGTTCAGTGCGATATCGATCTTGCAGCGATCTAGGCAGAATTGGGAGGTCTTCACGCAAAGATCTCTGCACCGATAGAGTGACTCAAGGGCAAGTCACAATGTTTATGTTGGGGGCCTGTTGGGTGCGGGATCCCCCAAGGGAAATTTTGGGGCCTACAGCCTAGATTTTGGTCAAACGTTGTAACCCCGATGTAAATACTCCGCAATTTGTGGGCGCAGAGTGCGTACTTTGTAAAAGAGTCATAGGGTTGTTTGCCCTCAATTTTGTTATGTAATGTCAGCTATAGAGATCTACCCATGGTCCGCGGACCATGGGATTGTATATATAGAGCGAGGCTCTAAGTAGTTAAGAGATGAATAGATCATGGATGACTAAGGATAAGGATGAAGAGTTGAGTCGTATCTGAAGTGTAAAGTCTAGGTTTGGGTCATAGAGTAGGAGAAGGCTCTACAGCTGAGTGCACAGAGGCCTAGTAGTCCACAGCTAAGTGCGCAGACCTCTACAGCTGAGTGCACAGGGCAAGTAGAGTTTGTAATAGTTGGAGCATTAATAAAGAGAATTTTCATATCCATTCTACTTATTTATTACCTATTTTATGCATCTATTACATTGGATATACATTGCACTTTCAATGCTTATATGATGCACGAATATGTATGAATGTGTTGAATAAGTGAACGCAAGATAGAATATCTATTAATGTGATGTTAACTAATATCTTTAAGAAGATAAGTATGATACGTAGTGTAATTTGGGGAAATAGCGCAAGACACTGCCATAGCAGCGCGAAAGCATCTCAACCCCTAGTTAGGGTTGTGCAAAAAGCGATTATAATAGATCGTGAGGATATTGAAGGTTAGAATAGTGCGTGAAGTAACTTGCACGAAGATAGGCATAGTGGGACTAAATCGACACCACTGACATCTCAAGGGTGCAGAAACTTGGTTCCAGCATCCCCTCATACGGCTTTGGGTGAGACTTCAGTTCGTGCTCTGTAGACTGATGCTGAAAGGGCCAGTAATCTAGGAATTTGTCTGGCTAATTAACTCTGAACCTAGGTCAGGCCCCTTCAAGCCACCGCCTACATTGAGTGCAAAGAAGAAGCAGAAGGTAGACAAATCTAAAGGCACAATAGCACTTGTCCTCACTGATGGGGACATCAACGAAATTGGAGACAACGTCCAGGAAGTAACAATAGAAACATGGAATAAGATTGATCATCACTACAATGCACTCCTGGTAGATGTTCAACAAGGTATTGTAGAGTTAAATACACTTCCATAGATAGCCAGACAACTGGAACAGACAGGCCAACGAATTCAACCAGAGCGATGGATAGACACAACATTTGGATTAAGGATTATGCCGATACCAACTAGAGTGCTACAATATGAATCAACCAAAGGAAAATAGGAAGAAAAAGGGTGGGGCCATGTCAACATGAACATCGCACACTTCCAAGTCAGATATTGCACGAGGTCCACCAAGGTATAACAACTAAACTGCAGGAGTGAGAATGTCACACTTAGCTGTTAAATATTCAAGTGGAGAAGGAAATAAATTTGCTAAAGAAGGAGATAGATCAATTGATTAAAAAAAGGGATGTATCATACCAGCAACAATAAAATCTAGAGGGAGTCATCACAAAAACTTGTAGTGAAGTTCCATATGTAAAGGTTTGCGAAGAAGAGTCACCAGTAGATGTGGTCACAAAGTTTGGCCTCACAATAAGGGATTCAAAGAATAAGTTTGTAGATATTAAGTTCAAGTGTGAAGTGAATATTACTAAGATGAAAATAAGGCTACATCCAACTGGTGGGCCCCAGTATTGTAGCAATAATGCTACAACTCCTGTAACTCCCTTCTTTAATTTTATCAACTCGGTAGTTCGTAACAAACTTGGAAGCGACGGTGTTGTATGCACAAGTACTAGCTCTTGCCGCAGCTGTCACTTGGTCAGCTGGCACAAGTCCGCTAGGGGCTCAAGCCAACTTCTATGAGCTCTTAGAAGAAGCTTTTTAACTGATGGACGAAAGTTAACTCAAAGGAAGCTAATCTACTTGCGGAAATAAACTGAAAGCCAAAAAGAAACACAAACCCTAGCAAACCCTAATTCTACCAGCTAGTCCTACTGATGTAAAGGAGAGAATGCAAACTACGAAAAGAGATGCCATTACTTCTAGGAAGGTAAAATGCATGTGTCTAAGTTATCACTATCTGAAGAAAACATATTTTTGTATTTTTGCTTAAGTTGTTGAAATTATCATGCATGTGCTTGTAACTAGTTTTCCACTGTGCAGGGATGGATCAAGGGATGAAATACTTTGGGAAAGGTTGGGATGGTACAGAGAGGGTCTAAGGGATCCCTAACATTCTTTCTAAGAGTTTCACAAAGTCTGGATGCCATGCAACTGTGTTTATGAACTTCTACAGGAAGTCTGCAGGGGTTTCTACAGGATGTTCTGTAATTCTTCTACAGGATGTTTCGAAATGGGATTTTGGAGCATGGATGGAGGGAAAAAGATGGAGGAATAAGTATGAAGGTGAAATAGGGGTGTGAAGAGGTCTAGGACTTGGTGGATGAGGCTAAGGAGCGATTGGATTTGTTCAAGGATGGATGAAACGATGTTGCACAAGAAGATGAGAATCATGGCAAAGTAAGCGGATGAGGCAAATGTAAGGTAAGGGTTATAAGTGAAGGGTGAAGCAGGTAGGTTGGATGGAGTATGGGCAGGTAAGGAAGGATAACAGGTACTCTGCAAGTGGTTTTTCAAACTGAACAAACAAAGACATGCAAGAAAACAAAGATCTAGTTACAAAACCTATGACCTAGTTACTTCACTCTAATCTGACCTAACAGCAAAAGGAAATGAACAGAAGTTTATTTGCAGTGAAACCATGTGAAACAACTATGAAACTAAGTGATCATAAACCTAAGCATGCATCCAAACTGATATCAAGTTCTACGAATGAGATTCAAACACTAATGATTGCATGGTGAAGCAAAGAAAGTGTTTTTGTTTGGGACAGCATGGTTACTTCAACTCCAACCCCTGATCGAATAAGGAAGAGGTGAAACCAAAAGCATTTGCTGACCCTTTTTTGGAGCTTTTTCCTGTTATTATCCTACCAATATATTCTAAACATAAACAACTACTTTAACCATCAAAAGAAATCTAAATAACGAAGCAAGATCTAAATCTAAATAGCAGATTTTATTTTAAGAACGTAGAAAACACATAACGATAAACGAAGGAGGTACTGGGCGCTTGAGATGGGCCCAACCCCAAGAGCTACAGCCTCCCAAGAGAGATTTAGAGCTGGTGCAAAGCTGGATTCATCTTTATTGATCAAGAAATGAAGAGTTACATCAAATCTATCCACAAGAAGGACTTGAAAATGAGCTGAAAGCAAAGCTAATCTAGTGCATAAAAATCGAACTACAAACTAGCTAACTAATGGCTGCAAAATGACTAACCACTAGCTACTATCTACTGGCTAACTAGCTAACATCCACTGGCTACACTGGCTAACCAAAATGAGGCCCTAAGCCTTCTTATTTATACAATTTGAGGACCCAACAGTCCTCCTAAAATTTAGGGACTCGGCTGCCCAAGACTTGGAGTTAACAGCAGTCCTACTTGACTTGCTTGGCTGCCCTTGTGCTGATTGATTCGGTGGCCCTTGAATTCCTAGCTGATGGTGGAGAATTCGAGGTAAGGGCCCATAAATGAAGGGGACACCTTCCTACAAATCCTCTAGCTTGTTCTCCCACGAATTTGGCTGCCAAGTGCTCATTAAGACCTTCAATTTTGTCTCCAAATTGACCAAAAAGGCTACACAAAGAACCCATTAGACTTGTTGGCATAATGACTAACCAAATTCACTCTATTAACATAAATATAATAAAAAACATGCAATAAACTAATGAGAATGGTGGATTAAGTCAAATTAGGAGGTTGAATGAGCCCAAATAATTGTCCATTTTTGGGGCTCATCATCACCCCCCTACTGAAAGTGTTGCTCATCCTCTGAGCAACCAATCTCTCTCCTCATCTTTGATGGCCCTGGTGGCTCCTTTGGCTAACATCTCGGTTGTTTTCTCCTTTGGCTTCCCTCTTTTCAAACTTCCTGTAGAAACAGTTCGCTGACTTCCTGTAGAAACAATCCTCTGTCTTCCTGTAGAAACAGTCTGCTAACTTCCTGCTGAACCAATTTCCTCTGATTTTGCTTGCTTGGCTGGGGGTGCCTTCTCCTTGAACTCTGCTACTTGCAACTCTGAGCTAGTGTGATTTGATTAAGTAATATTTGAATGAGTGAGGATTTAATGAGGAGGATCTATCTCCTATAATCTCTCCTCCTTGTCTCATTCAAGTTTCTGCTCTTAATTAGCCAAAATTGCCATGATTTTCTCCCAAAAACTCAATGACGAGGCTCATCAATATGCTGATAGGCCTGATGGATATGCTGAGAAACAAATTGGTGGTGGTGTAGAGGCTGGTACTTGAGGCCTTGGACTATGATATGTTCGCCATGCAACTGAACCTTCTTCCATCTCTCTTTATACCATTCAAGCTCTGCCATGCTACTTTGTTTTACGCTTAATTCAATAGCTAGCTTGTCAACATTTGTGTTATACCCTTTTTCAGTTTCTCCAGCTTTTCGTAGGGCCAGCTGTGCATGATCATTCTGAGCTCCAACGTCAATAGCTTCAAGCTTATGTGCTCTGAAAGACAGGCCTGTACAATCTCATCAAAAGAAGTTTGTTGGCTTCGCATAGTCAAACTAAGCATTTCCAAAACCGTCTGAGCATTTTGAATACAAGCTACACCATTGCCTGAGCAAAGCATGTAAGTGCCAAAAGGTCTGTATGGGCTGCTTGGAGAAACAAAGATCTGTTTCAGAAGAGTCCTACAAGCATCTTGAATTAAAGAATCAGGCACATTTGTGCCCTGCCAATAAGGAAAAATGGTAGTCAAGGAGTTAGCAATGGACTCAATCAGTGCAAGGAGCATCCGAGGAACAATATCATGCTTGGAAACCACGTGACAAAAGTTTCCTCCCTAGTTCTCACGGCCAACTGCTTCAACAAGCCTTTCATGTCCGACTAGAGGGCAACCAAACGTGATACAAAAGGGAGAGCTTTGCCTTAGCCTTTTCCCAGAACCCATAATGTGGCCAAGGTTGCAACTGCCCCTCCTATGGAGTGACCGACAAATATGATGGGCTTGAGTTTCTTTTGTTTGAAGTCCGTGTAAATCTGCAACTTTGCTTGGAAATCTGTTTTCTCGATTATATGGAGAAACAACATAAGAGCTCCTGGATGAATGAAGGCTGGTTCACCATCATCACCCTTGAGGCATTCAGAGGAGACCTTTTGAACATTTTTTATATTGTCCTCTCCACGTTTACTGTGGTTGACAATGAAACCTTCTACTCTTTGAAGCGAAAGCGACACATACGAAATCTTCATGCTCATTCACAGTAAAGCCCTCTGAATTGCTTGCATGAAGAGACTCTTCCCAAACCTTGGGCAGTAGTCCATATGAGACAAGAAAAGTTGCAATCTCCTGACCACCAGTGAACTCTGGAGTTTTCGTTTCTGACTCCATGGCCTGCTATTGCTACTGGATTTATTCCACAATGGTGTCGGATCTCAGAGCTTTCTTCAAGCTCCAAACTGGATGAAGAACCTTAGGTTTCTCTGCTCTGGAAGACTTTGCTGCACTTTCCTGTAGAAGACCCCACCCGTTTCCTGTAGAATGTGATTCTGCCTTTGAGTGAGCCCGATGCACGAGTGAAATTCGAGAACAGGTAGGAAACTCAGCGGAGGACGATAGGTCAAGCCGATTGTGGAAGCAGAGGATGTATACTTCGAGTTGAACATGATGCAAGTGCAAGTTAACAGCAGTCTATGAGTTTCAGCTGAGCGCTCAGATTTCTGCGTGATTTTTGGAGTGAGGTGGCAGAGACGGGTGCTGGCCCATGCAACTGCTGTGCTATCATGAACTGCAGTGGTTAACTGTGTGTTCTCTGCCTGTAATCTCATCCATCAGTTGCACTGGAGTTAGGCTGCCCACACTGTCCGTTTTTTTAATTTTCACGTGCATGACTGACCCATGCATGCTGCGTGACTTTCTCGTGAGTGCTAGAGAAGACAATCAGCTTAACCTTGATAATTCGTGGCTTAATCCCACCATCCCATTAATTCATGCAGTTTTTAAATTAAATTTATGCAATAGAGGAATGAGTTTCAGTCACATACCTCGAAGTTGAATGGCTGCCGTGAGCTGCTGTGGCCTGTCATTGCTGCATGCATTGGTTTTTCTGATTGCATGTGGCTTGGATACTAATCTTTGATTGCTTTTCCTTGTGCAGGTGTCCTCTGGCTAGATCTGAGCTGCATGCAATTGTTTCCACGTTCAGATCTGTACCTTCAAGCTGCTGCTGCTGCATGGTCACAAACCCAGAACTTGTTTTCGTCATTTCTCCCAAACGGTAAATTGGATTGATCTGAAACTTTCTGAGCATGTTTCTATCATCATTATGCATATCCCATAGCAAAATCGTGATCAATGGATGCACGGATTTCGAGAAAAATGGAAAATGGCTGAAGATTTCAGAGCTCGATTTCTCGGAAACCGTTCATTAGAATCGACTGAAACTACTTGGGTAGGTTACTATCACTCACATGCATATCCCCATGAAATAGGTTTTGAAATGGATGCACGGATATGGAGAAAATGCAAAAATGGCTGATGGTGATGGAGGCTGATTTCTTGGAAACCGTGCACTAGAATTGCATGGAACTGCTCAGGCATGTTGCCATCAACCTTGTACAATTCCCCATAAAACGGTTTGTCAAATGGATGCATGGTTTTCAAGTTATGGCAAAAACAAATTTTGTTCCATGTGTTTTTTCTTCAAGGCATTTTGCAAGTGTTTGCATGGAAGGGAAAACTGAGCTTGGGCTGTGATGCAGGTATGGAGATGATGGAGGAGGAGTTGGAAGATTGCATGAGGGCTTCTGAATGCTTGAGGAAGCTACCATGTTCGCCAAACCACTTTTTGAAATCCATGTCTAGTTTCCCACAATTTCTATAGGAAGTTCCTGTAGAAGCACATTGAGAAGCACAATGAGGTGGAAAAAAATGATGGAGAAAGGCAAGGGATGGACACACAAGTGCTTGTAGGCCTAATCAACAGATTCCCACCATCAGATTCCATTTTAAACTTGAATTTGGTTCGTCCAAAGGTTCTACAGGATGTTTCCTGTAGAAATACAGAGCTTCCTGTAGAAGGCACAAGAAAAATTCCTTTAACCTTGATTTGAGTGCTCCTCCTGTCATGAAACGTCCTTCTTGCAACCTATAATTAGCCAATGGAAATTAGTTTCATTTTTCTTTTTCTTTTTCTCTTTTTTTTTGAAAAACAACTAGGGCGCCTCATGGAGGTTTTCACCCTAATTGCCTGCCCTGGGCGCCTCCAAGGAAGGTTTTCACCCAGGGATCTTATTCCCTTTTTATTTTCTCTTCTTTCCAACCCATTGACCGCCTCATGGAGGTTTTCAATCAATGAGCCAATCTAAGGCGCCTCCGAGGAGGTTTTCACCTTAGATTTTTATTTTCTTCTTATTTTCATTTTTTCATTTTTTTTTCTTCTTTTTTCCTACCCTACCCTACTTGAAAAACAAAATCATTTTCAAGTATAAGAATACTTCCAATGGAGCCATTTGCACATCGAGATTAGAGACAAAATGATGTGAAGGCTCAAAATGCATGCTTTGACAGGTATCCAGATCTCAGAGACCAAATGATCTGGCTTTGAAGGGATCAAACATAGCTGAGGAAGAGAGTACCGCTGCAACTTAGTGACCTTCTGAAACCATATCTCAATATAGCTTTGATATCCTTGGTCATCTTTCTGATTTGGATCATTCTTCATGTCACCTTCTATCATGACCTTCTGATCTTCCTCTTTTTGTTGATCTTTCTCTTGAGTACATGGAGGATTTGATGATAACCATGAGGGAACTCTCTCGCTCTCTGATTCTGATCTCTTCTCTCCATCAAGTGCAGCCCATGGTTCTCTGATCTCTTCTTTGGAATCTTCTTTTTCCTTTGGTCCTTCAATGTTGTAATATAATCTCCGTTTTGCAACACTCTTCCTAAGCTTTGGCGAACATCATTGAGCTCAAGAGGAGTCATTTGCACATGTTGTGCCTCAGCTTTGCAATTAGGTTGAGCTACTCCATTGTATGGCTTTGGAAATGGTACGGGTAGTTGAGTGGAGGTGTGAAATTGAGATGGACATGGATGGCATTGTGATTGGGTAGGCATTTGAGGTTGCCTTGGTGGAGGAGGAGGCGATGGTTGTGGATGAGCAGGTGGTGGAGGAAAATAAGCGAGAGGAGTGTTGTATTGGGGCCTCCACCCCTGATGATGTGCATTCCACTGAGGCTGTGGCTAAGCATAAGAGTGAAACAAATGAGCAGTTGGTTGGGCATAATATGGATCTGTGAAGGAACAAGGAGGAGGTGTGAACCAGGAAGGATGAGCAGGGGGACCCCAAGAAGGCATGAAAGTGGCTTGGTAGGGGTCATAATAGGTCTCAGGTGTCCCTTGTAGTTCCTGCTGGTAAGCTCTAGGTCCATGCGGCCTCCTTTGGTTCATATAATAGAGTGATTCAGTGGCTCCTTTGGCTCTCTGGTATGCAGCTTTGATTCTGGGTAAGGAAGGGCACTGATCTATAGGATGGTATTCTTCACAGATGAAACACACTTCTAGGGAGTGCATTGGACATTCGTTCCTAGGATGCTTTCTAGTGCACCTAGGACAAAAGATGACCAAAGCCCTCTTGGCTTCCTCTTGCTTCTTTTGGATCCACAGGGTATCCAATTGCATGGCAAGAAACTGCCTCATATCACTCTTGAAACCTTCTATCTGATCTTCAAATTCATCTTTTGACAAGGGACTGCTCCCAACATTTCTGCTTGTAGCCATTTGCTCTAGAGGAATGGTTTCTTCTTCTTCTCCCCTAGAGGTTCTTTAAATATGCCTTGATGTCCACCCAGGGGTTCTTCTTAGTCACAGCCATCGAAGAAGAGAGAAGGTTGGCTGTGTGAAGCAATGGGGGGTGTTGTGAAATCATTTTTCTAACTTATCTCTACTCCTACAAGGCATGAAATGAAATCTTTTTGGTTGATTTTTTTCATTTTTCTTCTTGTACCTGCAAAACTAAAATAGATTGAACTGCAACTAACTATCTTGCTAAAATGAAAATGCGGAATTGAAATGAAAGCAGGAAAGGACTAATCTATTTTGCTCAAATGAAATTGCAAGAATGAAATGCTAGGCTACGCTTGCGGAATTGAAATGCTAATCTACACTTGCAGAAATGAAATTGCGGAATTGAAATGCTAATCTATGAAAGCGGGAAATTCTAATCTACTTTTGCAAAAATGAAATTGCATAATGGAAATGAAATAAACTACTTAGCAGAAGATTGTAGTGGAAAATAGAAGAAAAGCGGCAATCACCAATACTCTGACGCTTCCCCGACAACGGCGCCAAAAAGATGGTGGGCCCCAGTATTGTAGCAATAATGCTACAACTCCTGGAACTCCCTTCTTTAATTTTATCAACCCGGTAGTTCGTAACAAACTTGGAAGCGACGGTGCTGTATGCACAAGTACTAACTCTTGCCGCAGCTGTCACTTGGTCAGCTGGCACAAGTCTCCTAGGGGCTCAAGCCAACTTCTATGAGCTCTTAGAAGAAGCTTTTTAACTGATGGATGAAAGCTAACTCAAAGGAAGCTAATCTACTTGCGGAAAGAAACTGAAAGCCAAAAAGAAACACAAACCCTAGCAAACCCTAATTCTACCAGCTAGTCCTACTGATGTAAAGGAGAGAATGCAAACTACGAAAAGAGATGCCATTACTTCTAGGAAGGTAAAATGCATGTGTCTAAGTTATCACTATCTGAAGAAAACATCTTTTTGTATTTTTGCTTAAGTTGTTGAAATTATCATGCATGTGCTTCTAACTAGTTTTCCACTGTGTAGGGATGGATCAAGGGATGTGTTAGCGCTTGGAATTCACCTAGGCTGAGATAGACAAACTCTCAAGGCTACATCAAACCATTTCACCTCGTAGCTAGCCCTACGAGGTATGAGAAGGCTCTCTCAGGTCAAATTCGATAGATCTTTCAATATGATTAGATTGACCAATTAATAATAAAGATTTTAGGCTAGTAAATTGATAAGGGGGTTGATTTAATGATTTTTGGGGTTTTTGGTGGCAATTGGTGGAAGTGCAATTCAGGGTGCGGGGAATGAGCACAGTTTTTGCAGGGTGATCTTAGGGGAAAGGTAGGAGTGAGTGCTGATGCCTTAATCTGAGGTGGATGATCAGGAATGATAGAGGAGGAGCTAAAGAGGGCAAACAACCAATTTGAATCCTCTCTAGACAGTAGAAAACATAAATATTGAACAAACTAAAAAGCTGAGCATGTCAAAGCATGAATTCAAACTTTACCACTTCATCTGTCCAATTAGAAGCAAAAGAGAGATGTGGAATACATAAACAAAACTTACAAGAACATGTAGAGAACACACCATCAACACAACAATCCACAAGAATCCACAATGATGTCTGCAAAACCCTGGCCTTCCTTTTCCTTAAATTGCAAAGATAGATGTACAATATACAATGAAAGCTTTCTTCCACAAGAGTCCAACCATGAAAATGAGCAAGAGAAGGCATAATATAGACCATCTAACTCCTTTCCCCACCTGTAGGGGTCGAGCTCAGCTTCCTAGGAGTAGTTTGAACTAATTCTAAACTAAGCACTAGATAATAGGCAGTCAAACAACTTGCCTCTATTACTTAGCTAACTCATCCATGCATTAATTATTCACTTTTTACATCAAGGAAGCTTCTAGAAGGGTAAAGAGAGATAAAATCTATCAATGTGCCATGAAAATTATACATTCATCCATCATCTACAAGTAAAAATCATCAACCAAGGTAAAAACAGTGTTTTCTGGCCTCAAAAGTCAAAACTGCCAAATTCAGCTCGAGTGGTCGCGCCCCCTGCTCGAGTGGTCGCGCCCCTTTGCAGCAACTTTTGAGTGGATTCCACTGGTCCAAATCAGGTGCAAGATGGCTCATTGGAAAGCTTGGTCTGTCTACTTTCCATCCCAAGTGGAATTTCTAGATTTGGAGTTGATTTGACCCCTAAAAGGTCAATTCTCCCAAGATCACTTTCTGCAACTCAAAAAGTGGGCAGAAAGTCATTTTTTTGATGTATTTTGAGCTTTTGGAGGCCCAAATCTCAAAATCAAGCTTCTCCCAAGTATAGGTAATTTTAGTCTCTGCATGCCCTTTCCAAAAATGTAAACCTTTCCTCATTCTGAGCTGTCCCCACGAGTGGTCGCGCGGGGTGCGCGACCACTCCACAGGCAAAAACCTGTAAATTTCCAAAAAATTTCCAAAATGCTCCAAAACTCTCAAAATTTTTAGATTTTGCTGCTGGATCAAGGCTGATGAGTACCATGGTGAGTGAGGGATGCCTCAGCCAAGATACGGAGCGGGTTTGTCCTTTTCTTCCTCTTCCGGGCCTCTGACAGCTTCCTTTGGAGAATTTTCATTTTGGCTTTGCAAACATGTAATCTAGCCCAGTAATGTGTCCTCATGTTTCGGAGCAGCTCTTTGTCATGGTTTGCCTTCTCCAACAATCTCTCCAAGCGAAGATTTGCTTGGATGAGCAATGACTCCCTATCAGCGGGCAATGGGTCCCCGGGCCTCCTGCGGTTCAAGCCTCTGTTACCGCGGATTCTCCATAATTCATCCAGCTCTTTCTCTGTCTCTAACTGTTTGTTCCGCTGCTCTAAATAAGTGATAGTCCACTGAGCCATCTCAAGCTTCCGCTGCAACACAAGGTTCTCCTCCTCTCTCTGCCTAATGAGCTCATAGAAATCTGAAGAGGAAGGAGAGTGAGCATCAAGATCAGTGAAATCAGGATGTGCCTCGCCAACTGCCTCATCCTCAACCATGGGCTGCTTGCCCTCTCGTACTGCCTCTGCTACTGAAGGATGCGAGGCCCCTTCCACCTGGTGTGGAGATAACACTCGCTGATCTGAAGAGGATGACGAGACCCCTTCCACCTGCTGTGGAGAAAGTACTCGTCGAGCTGCTGCAAATAAGGTCCTATGACCTCTCTGATAAGTGACCCGAGGAGAAGAAGCCATATGTCTCGGAATACTATCCTCGGGCTGATGTGATGGCCCTCCCTCCTCGTGAACTGCCTCTGGCTCTGGCTGTGGCTGTGTGAAGAACTCACGGGAGATAAAATCTGCCCAAGGAATACCCTGCTGGCTCAGCTGATGGGAAACAACCAGCTGGATGAGACCATGATGAAACAAACTCCTGAACTGCTGAGCTGGGGTCTGCTTCTGGAAGATAGAGACCATCCTCTGAATGTCATGAAAGAGATAAGCCAGGATGTTCATCATTCTCACCCTGGTGAAGTGCATCAGCATGCGGATGTGACAAGCAAATACTCGTGAGAACCTCCCCTCGCATGTGAAATAGTGCATAATAAGCCTCATGATAGATGCATATTCCTCTCGGAGGAACCTGATAGGAAAGTTCCCTGACAAGTTGTGTATGTATGTTGGCCTGACATATGGCTCAAAGTATACCAAATCTAGCCACTTGCACTTTGGCCACACCTCACCCACATTTGGTATCCCGGTAGCCTGTGAAATAGCCTCTGAAGAAAACACAAAATTCACCCCTGCAAGGGTGACCTGCCCGTCATGAAGGTGTAGGACAAATAGCCGGGCCAGCTCTCTATGATGCTGAATCTGTGCAAGCCTCTCGTAAAACTGATAGCATGACATGTACTGAAAGCAAGTCACTGCCAATGGGCAAGCCTGCAACTCTGCCAATGATGTGGGCTCTTCCCTCTTGTGATGACCACTCTTGCCACCCTTACGAGGCCTTCGCTGTGTCTCAACCTCCGTGGATGAAGATCGGTCATCACCTTGCTCATTAGTCTCAGTGGTTGACATGGTGTGATTGAGCAAGGTGGAATAAATAAGTCAAGATGACTGCTGCCCTGCCTGCAAAATGCTGTAAAGTATGCTGTTTTCAAGGGGAAAAATCATGAGGGAAATGTTAGGGGAGGGAAATTACATAAGGAAAGGGAAAATATATATATATAAACAACAGGGAATTTCGAAGGAGACAATCACACAATGTTAAACATGTCATTCTATCTCTCATCATTTGCAAATTAATACTTTATTAGGATAGGGGAGGGGAAGGGTTTATATGACAGATTTTGAAAGGGAAAAGAGATGAATGGCATGAAAGGGATTTAGGGAGATAGATGGAGAAAGGAAATTAGGTTTTGGGACTAGGAAATACATTAACAATCTCTGCCAACTATACTTTATAACAGCAGTTCTTTTAACAATGCTGGCAGCTTCATGAGTGCTTTTTGTCATAGGGGAAATAAAGTTTCATTTACATGCTTTGACAGAAGGGAAGGGATATCAATTGCATAGGAATTTTTAGGAAGGGATTAATGAGCAATTGAATTAGGTTTTTCATGAGGGGAATAGGTAGGAAAACAGAGTCTAGGGAAAGGGAGATGATACCATGTTAATGCACAAACCCTAGCACAGCAAAACTGCTCCTTTTTGATAGCTAGCAGCTAGTACATTTGATAAACTTTGCCATGATTTTCACACAGCTTCTAACCTTTGATATTTACAGCAAGATGACATTTTTCTTTTGTTTTTTATAAGGCTATGCAAATTATATTTTTTACTCTGTTTTTGTGTGATTATAAGCATGCCTTGTCATCATTTTCTTTTCTTTTTACCATATTTGTTTTCATTCTTTTGCTGTGTGTAATAGTGTAGGGTTTAAGCATGATGCATGGTAGAAAACTGAGGTTTGAAATAGGGTTTAGGAGGGGTTAGGTTTTCATGGAATTTGGGGTAGGGTTTGAGTATTTTCTTTGCAAATGAGATTAATGAAAATGACACTCTAACACATGTGATTTTATATTGGGAAAATAAATGGAGGGAAATAAGGAAAAATTACCTTGAAAAACAAACAAACCATCAAAGCATAAGCTTGCAAAAACATCAATCACTTAACCTATTTTTCATTAATTTCTTGCATGATATTTATGACCATAACCCTCCTTATTCATCCATGACACAATCATAAAAGTTGTTTGGGAGGCCTACCTTGAAGAAACCGCAAGCAATTTAGAAGAAATTTGAAGTTTTGATGAATTTCTGGGCTTGCTGGACGAGTGGTCGCGCACTTCCTTCGAGTGGTCGCGCACCCTTCGAGTGGTCGCGCCTGACCAAAATAACAAAGGATTTTTGCGCTGGAGTGGTCGCGCACCTCCCAGGTGGTCGCGCACCCTGATGGAGTGGTCGCGCACCCTTCAAAAGCTCGAAATTTGCTGCAAATTGCCCAAATCGCTCTCTTGCTTCTCTCCTTGTAATTTGTTGCTCCCAAATGCACAATGAGGGTCTTCAAAGAGGGAATTTACCTTTATATGCTTTCATTTGAAAAAATTTAACTCAAAAACCCACTTATAATGTTTCCACTTTGACATTCTTTTTTAACACTGTTTTGGAGTCATTTTGTCCTGATATTATCTCTTTGAGGCGTTTGACTTCATTCTTTTTGCAGGTTGACCATCTGATGGACTGTGACGAAGGAACCAGGGTTGTTGCCGGCACTTTTGCAAACTTTTGAAAATTTCTTTATTTTTACAAATTTGACATGACCTTGGACTTAAAAACAGGGTTTTTAAATCCAAGGCATAAAATGAGCTGTAGCTGATGAAAATAATAATGAAACATATGTACATACCTCCTTCTGCCTTGCTGGACAGTCACTGACCTTGAACTCATGACCTTACAGTGATTTTGACTCAGAATCCTAGACCTAAGACCTGGGACCTCAAGACAAAAATAAAAACAAACATGACTCAATTTCATTGTGGTATGACCTGATCCAGCAAAGCCAAGAAGGGAACAAAGACTAGCCCTCCATTCAGTTTTATGGCATGCCTAGTGGGATGCAAAATTGACATTGATGAGACACCTAACTATGCATATGCAAAGAGCTATTGATCACTGATGGAGGGCTCAAGACCGACACTAACATGATGAAATGCTTTGGGAAAGGTTGGGATGGTACAGAGAGGGTCTAAGGGATCCCTAACATTCTTTCTGAGAGTTTCACAAAGTCTGGATGCCATGCAACCGTGTTTATGAACTTCTACAGGAAGTCTGCAGGGGTTTCTACAGGATGTTCTGTAATTCTTCTACAGGATGTTTCGAAATGGGATTTTGGAGCATGGATGGAGGGAAAAAGATGGAGGAATGAGTATGAAGGTGAAATAGGGGTGTGAAGAGGTCTAGGACTTGGTGGATGAGGCTAAGGAGCGATTGCATTTGTTCAAGGATGGATGAAACGATGTTGCACAAGAAGATGAGAATCATGGCAAAGTAAGCGGATGAGGCAAATGTAAGGTACGGGTTATAAGTGAAGGGTGAAGCAGGTAGGTTGGATGGAGTATGGGCAGGTAAGGAAGGATAACAGGTACTCTTCAAGTGGTTTTTCAAACTGAACAAACAAAGACATGCAAGAAAACAAAGATCTAGTTACAAAACCTATGACCTAGTTACTTCACTCTAATCTGACCTAACAGCAAAAGGAAATGAACAGAAGTTTATTTGCAGTGAAACCATGTGAAACAACTATGAAACTAAGTGATCATAAACCTAAGCATGCATCCAAACTGATATCAAGTTCTACGAACGAGATTCAAACATTAATGATTGCATGGTGAAGCAAAGAAAGTGTTTTTGTTTGGGACAGCATGGTTACTTCAACTCCAGCCCCTGATCCAATAAGGAAGAGGTGAAACCAAAAGCGTTTGCTGACCCTTTTTTGGAGCTTTTTCCTGTTATTATCCTACCAATATATTCTAAACATAAACAGCTACTTTAACCATCAAAAGAAATCTAAATAACGAAGCAAGATATAAATCTAAATAGCAGATTTTATTTTAAGAACGCAGCAAACACATAACGATAAACGAAGGAGGTACTGGGCGCTTGAGATGGGCCCAACCCCAAGAGCTACAGCCTCCCAAGAGAGATTTAGAGCTGGTGCAAAGCTGGATTCATCTTTATTGATCAAGAAATGAAGAGTTACATCAAATCTATCCACAAGAAGGACTCGAAAATGAGCTGAAAGCAAAGCTAATCTAGTGCATAAAAATCGAACTACAAACTAGCTAACTAATGGCTGCAAAATGACTAACCACTAGCTACTATCTACTGGCTAACTAGCTAACATCCACTGGCTACACTGGCTAAACAAAATGAGGCCCTAAGCCTTCTTATTTATACAATTTGAGGACCCAACAGTCCTCCTAAAATTTAGGGACTCGACTGCCCAAGACTTGGAGTTAACAGCAGTCCTACTTGACTTGCTTGGCTGCCCTTGTGCTGATTGATTCGGTGGCCCTTGAACTCCGAGCTGATGGTGGAGAATTCAAGGTAAGGGCCCATAAATGAAGGGGACACCTTCCTACAAATCCTCTAGCTTGTTCTCCCACGAATTTGGCTGCCAAGTGCTCATTAAGACGTTCAATTTTGTCTCCAAATTGACCAAAAAGGCTACACAAAGCACCCATTAGACTTGTTGGCATAATGACTAACCAAATTCACTCTATTAACATAAATATAATCAAAAACATGCAATAAACTAATGAGAATGGTGGATTAAGTCAAATTAGGAGGTTGAATGAGCCCAAATAATTGTCCATTTTTGGGGCTCATCACCAACCACGCCACCAAAAGTACATGAGCAAATGGAATTAATGAATCTAAAATCTGCACTGAAAGGCATCTCTGACATAGTGGCGAACTGTGACAAGCTACTAGATGAAACTATGCAGATTTGGACCTCAGTCCAAGAGGATACAAACATTCAAAGGATTGAAGAGGAGCTCTAGACGAAGTAGAAGTAGTTGGAAGAACTTCAAGAAACTGCGAAGACCATACTAGTCTCGCAGAGGCTCGCCAGAATCACTAAAGGACAGACTCTTCCAAAGAAGATTGAAGACCTTAAGAGAAAAGATAAGATTTTAAAAAATAGGGCTTAGCCATGGTAGGATGAGGCCCTCCAGCTTTCATAGGAAGTATATGATAGGCTCAAGGAGCTATGACAGAGGAAGAAAGAAGTGCTACATAATATTGCCACAACAACAACAAAGGCACTACTAGAAGAAGTTCACAGAGAGGAGAAGTAGGTAGTAGAAATACTTTAGCAGTATAATGATACCTACATGAGCATTGCAGCAATGATTTGGGGGACAATAGTTGAGTGACTCGGAACGAGTCACATATGAGTGTTAGGGGACTGTTGGGCGCAACCCACCTTGGCCAGATTTTGGGCAGATTTTGGTTAAGAATCTAAGTTTTGTGGAAGCGCACAAAAAAAAGAATGTGGCAGAGTACGAAGTGAATCACGTAGCACAGCAGTGGAGCATGATGAAGATCACATAGCAAAGTCACTGTGCAACATTAGGCCTTTGTGACGAAGCCCCTTCCTTTTTGTAAAAACATTAAAATATTGTAATGTTGTTGGTCTTTTTGCCATAGCCCTTGGTATTTTGGAAACCATGGGTTTGGGTACATGGTAATGTAGCAGTGAAATCTCTCATGTAATAGTATATATAGGGATGAATAAAAAAGAATAAGGCATGATGTATTGGAAGAGATCTATGTTTATGTGATATTTGGGTGGTTTGTACTTTGGAGGAAGGGTGAGGATCCACAGCTATGTGCACAGAGGCTTGGGTTTGTAGCTTAGTGCACAGACACCCTGTAGTTGTGTGCGCAGGGAATAAATGTTTGTTGTACCAAATTCATATTATAAGCAATAGTTATTTTGGACGTAGTCCCACATTGGGATGAAGCATGGTAAAATATGTGTCTCAATGTTCATTTTCTTATTATCTGCACTTATTTCTATACTACATAGTTTATGAATGTTTATGTTATGCTTTAGCAATGAATTGAATTATGTGAAGTAATTTATAAGTATGAAGTAATTTGTTGATGTGAAATTGTGTATAGGAATTGAAACATAAAAATAATAGAACGGTGCCACAATGCGGTATCCCTCAGGCTCCAGAAACCTAGTTCTGCAACCTCTCATAATTACTTCGGGTGAGACTTCTATCTGCTTACAGGTCATTGTCAAGAGGGCTAGTGGTTTAGGGTATTTTTTGGTGTGTAGTACACTTTGAACCTGGGACTAGCCCTCCTAAGCTAACAACTAACTAGATTCAAAACAAGAAAACTAAAAGACTTTCTCATTTTCTCTAGAGCAAATCCCTCTTCTCGCTCCATAGGTAGCTATAGAGGGACGAGGACCTCATGACCCTCACATGTTGAAATGGGTCACACTAATGGAATGCCATGAAGGTGGTAAAGGACCAACATTCTGGTATACTCTTGATTTCTTTAGGTGGATGGAAAATAAAATCATCATGATTGAAGATTTTCCATATGCAGGCATGGATTACACAGGTGATTCAGATATGCCACTCCTAACTGGGATGTAGTGGGGAAATCTAGGTGAAAAATTCACACTTTGTTTATCTTTGAATTTTTATTATTCTTTGGCATCCAATGATTTGAATTGTTTATTTTTGAATTTTTATTATTCTTT
Organism: Pinus tabuliformis; assembly: GCA_031772625.1. Classification (NCBI taxonomy): domain Eukaryota; kingdom Viridiplantae; phylum Streptophyta; class Pinopsida; order Pinales; family Pinaceae; genus Pinus; species Pinus tabuliformis. The sequence goes on from CM062812.1 coordinate 443,789,660, forward strand.
GGCATCCAATGATTTGAAAATGAGATCTTAGACTAATACTAAGGTATTATAGACTCATGTGCATGGATTTGCCTATATTACTTAGTGCAACGAATTGATAATAGTGCGAATAATATAGACAATGAAGCAGTTAAAGAAACATAATAGACAAACACACATGACACAACAAGCTTAATATGGAGTTCACCCAAAACTCCTGGGCTACGTCCCCTAGTCTAGCCTTCAGTGGTGACCTCTCTATTATGTCTTAAAGAGCAGAGTTTTACAAAATGTGAGCTCAAATTGAGTCTCAACACAATAGGAACAAATAATAGGGGTTTGCTTGAATCCCTCAAGTCTTACTGAATACACTGACTCTCCCTCTCACTTTTTGTCGCTGTCTTCTTTTTGTCTCAGCACTGCCTGCCTCTGTCTCTGTCATTCAGTGGCTTTTAAGTCAATTGACGTTGTTTGTTCGTTTCCTCTTCCGCTCTCTGGCTCCTGGCCTTTGTCCGCTCAAATCCCCCTCTAAGAGTTAGAAATCATTGTTAAACGCCTTTAGGGATGGTGGCCACCTGTTCTATAACAGAAGGACCATCGGTGCCTTTGAAATCCTCATAATAGGCATTCTCTGTTGACATAGAGAAATAAACTAAAACACAGGAAAATCCACCAATCTGCCATTTATCGGACCTAAAATATCATTAAATCTGCCCTAGACTCCTATCAAGTCTACGTTTATATTGCTATCACATATCCACTGTTGATCTGAGTGATCTTGATCCGACACTTGAGATTCATTTCGGGCGGCTTATGAGTATGCAGATTAACCGCCCGAAAAGGGTGGTTTTCTCTCTCCGACGCCTGGCCATGTGGCGGCCAATGTATGTGCTCGGGTGGAGCCTACCCAATACCACTGATCGCCTAAGGCCCACCCAAAAACCTGCTAGTTTTGGAACTCAAAACAAATATCACTACATATAGAAAACCCTTTTAGGTCCATTTTATTGCCCAATACACATCTCCTTTGTTTTTCATTTATTTAACAAAAACATCCTTTTTACAGAACTCAAAATATATTAAATTCCCTTAATAATCTCTATCAGGTCCGGTTATCGCAAGTTGCAAGCATATCGGTCCCACTCCTTTATATTTCTCTGATGTGATAATGTGGTGTGATATATCGCAATCGCATGTCACACGATCTTCGCTCCTCCTTAAGACTTTCCCTTTGTGTTTTGTTGATGCGATATCACGAGCTAACCTAGGCCATCGATCTACGTGCTTGATCAATAGTCCTCACTGACTCGTGCTGATTGATGCCATAACATTCAGAGGCCCACCTTTGATAACCTTTGCTTGCCACCACCAATTGCGATATGCCAATCAGATCTGGATCGTTGATCAGCCAGATCCTATGGCTCCTGTGCAAAGTTGTTTAAGCCCTCGATAACATTGTTTTTGGCCATTTCTTCTTATTTTTCCTATGCAATAGTGTTTTCTGCCTTTTTAAAGGTTTTTCTTTTGCGATAGTTTTTGATCTTATGAAGACTTAGAGGGTTTTAGGATCCATTTTGGATCGCGCCTTCCCATTGAAAAAAGATTTTGGACCACCAAAAGTTGGTTTTTAAGCATTGATCAAGTGAGTATACAACTTCCTCACTTGTCAAATCTCTCTCCATTGTGCACAGCTTGGTTTTGAACCTTTGAGTCTGATTCTGAGGTACTCAACATCCCCTTTGTGCGTAGTTCTCACTTTCCTGTCTAGAACTCTGTCTTCCTGCAACTCATTGAGATATTCAGGAAACAGATCATCAATAGAAGGCAACTAACTTTGCTCTTTAGGATCTTCAATCAATGAATGTTCATATAGTCTCAAGTTCTCTGCATTAATGACTAAATAGATAGGCATATAGGCTGGAAAATCAAGATGAAAAGTGTTTTCACCAATTTTCTCAAGTATCTTCAGAGGCCCATACCTTATTGGCTTCAGCTTCTTACCTTCACCTTGCATTTTGTCTTTGCTGATGTACAGCCAGACTTGATCACCAACTTGGAAGCTATGCTCAATTCGATGCTTGTCATGCCTTGCCTTGTACTTGGCCTGGCTTCTTTCCAGCTGTTCTTGCACTGCTTGGTGAATTTCTTGGATCTGTTCAATTAACTTAGTTGCTTTGTCCACATCACTGTGTCCATCAACTGCCATGTCTTTACTAAAGACAAAATCCAAGGGAGACCCTAGTGTAAAATGAAAACAAGTCTCAAAAAGAGATCGCTATGTAGAAGAGTGCTTGGCACGGTTGTAAGCATGTTGTACATAACACAAATGTTCATCCCAAAGCTTGGGATGCTTGTTGCAATAGCCTCTGAGCAACTGGATCACTACCATGTTGACCACCTCTATTTGACCATCTGTTTGAGGATGAAATGTTGTGCTCTTCTTCAATATGGTGTCCATTAACTCCCATAGACTTGACCAAAACTTCCCAAAAAATCAGGAATCTCGATTAGATACAATAGAAGTGGTTAATCCAAAATGAACCCAGACATGCTAAAAGAACAACTTCGCTATTTGTTCAGCTATAATATGCTTGTTACAAGGTATTAAAATACACATTTTGTTGAACCTGTCCACAATAACATATAAATAATCATGACCTTTTCTAGATTTTGGCAGTTCCTCAACAAAGTCCATGGAAACACTTTCCCAAGGACAAGAAGGAACTGGAAGTGGAGTGTACAAGCCTAATTTCTATTATTGGACTTGCTTGTAGCACACATGGTACACCCTTTAATATATCTAGAAACTATTTCATGCATTCTTGGCGAATAATAGAACCTTTGCAACTGTTTTATTTAAACCAAAATGACCCAATATTAGAGAAGTATGTGCTTCTCGGATTATGTTAACTCTTTCAGTTTAATGAATGCATAACTTTCCTAAATGATATAAGAGTTGGTCGTTAACATGATAATCAAATTCTTCTACTTGTTTGCCCTGACTTAAAGTTGCATATACATCTTTAAAATCTACATCTTGAGCAAATTGTTCAATGTAGCTTTCATGCAATACTGAGTTATGCTTAAGTATAGTGGATGCATTTATGATTGCTCTTGATAACATATCTGCAACTTTATTATGTATGCCCTTCTTATATCTGATGACAAGATGAAACTGCTGTAGAAAACCCATCCACCTATAGTGTCTTGATTGCTGCAATTTAGTTTGTGAGTGCAAATATTGAAGTGGTTGATGATCTGTCTGTATAATTGTTTCTTTGCCCATTAGGTAATGTTTCCACTTTTTCACACTCTGTACTAATGCATACAATTCTTTATCATATGTGGGATAATTAAGTACTGCAAGAGTAAATGTCTTAGAATGATAACATATGGGTTTACCGTGTTGCATCGACACTGCTCCCATGGCTTAGTCACTGGCATCTATTTCAATCTCAAATGGTCGTTGAATATTTGGCAATGCTAGTACTGGTGTTTTACTAATTTTTTCTTTTAAGGTGTCGAAGGCTTTTTTCTGTTTTCCTCCCCACTGAAACACCTTGGTCAATCCTGTTAAAGCATGTAAGGGAGCTGCAATCAAGGAAAATTTAGCAATAAACTTTCTCCAATATTGTGCTACTCCTAGGAAACTCCTAACTTCTTTAGTAGATTTGGGTTTAGGCCAGTTCACAATGACTTCAACCTTAGAGGGATCTATATTCAATTCATCACCCCCTACCATATGACCCAAAGAATTTAAAGATGTTTTGCGAAATTCACATTTTCATAACTTCACATAGAGATTTTCTTTTTCCAAAACATCTAAAGTCTGCTTTACATGCTTCAAATGTTCTTCCCATGTTTTATTGAAAACAAGAATGCCATCTAAATATACAATTACAAAATCATCAATAAAAGGTTGCATTACATCATTCATAATTCTCATGAAAGTGGCAGGAGCATTAGTAAAGCCAAAAGGCATAACCAACCATTCATACAACCCTTGCTTTGTTTTGAAAGAAGTCTTCCGTGCATGTTGTTCTGCTACTCTGACCTGAAGATAGCCACTACGCAAGTCCAACTTCGAAAAGTAAACAACTTCTTTCAGCTGATCTAATAGATCATGAATGCGACGAAGAGGATAACGATTCTTGATCATTATTTTATTCAGTGCTCTGTAATCAATGCACATCCTTCACAAACCATCTTTCTTTCTCGCCAACACGATTGTAGATCCACATGGTGATGTGCTTGGTCTTATGAACCGTTTATCGAGCAACTCTTTTACCTACTTCTTGATCTCTGCATTCTCTAAAGCAGATAACCTGTACATTCCGATGTTAGGCAATGGAGCATCTTGATGCAAATGACTATCATGCACTATTTCCCTTTTGGGTGGTATACCTTTAGGTTCTTGAAATGGGATATCATATTATGAAACAACTTTAACTAATTCAGCTTTTTGTTTAGCATCACAGCCTTCAAATACATTGGTTTTATCAGGGTTCTTTTCCTTTACAACCATTAGTAAAAATTTCTTACATGAATTTATAATTCTTTTCATCTGCCCTGAGTTTATGAGAGAGTAGTTATTTTTGAGCTGATGAGCTCTTACAATATATTCTATTCGATCTTCAGTGAGTTGATACTTATTTTCAGTTCTATAGAAAATGGCTTTTCTATCATACAAGTAAGGACTTCCTAAAACAACACCACATATATCCAAGGGAACTATATCTAACTCAACCTCATCTACAAAAGTTGACCCAATAGCAAACCTAAGTTTACATTGTCTAGTCACTTGTAGCTTTGCTTTGTCACATACACAACCTAAAGGATATGGCTTCTTGTGAGGTGTTGTTAGTAAGCCCAACTTCTTTATAATTGTTTCAGAAATCAAGTTTACTTGTGAACCACTATCAAATAGAGTATCAATCTTTTTGTGCTTGGAAATAACTCTAATATGAAAAATCTCATGTCTTTTCCTCTCATTATCTTCATTATCAATAGATTGTGCATAATTACTTGTAGATGGTTTAGAATTTTCACCTTTTATACCTGTGGTTGTGATTGTTGTTTCATCACCTGAGTCTGTTCTCAAGTCTTTCTGAATAGTAGCAGTAGTCTTCTTCTTCTTACCACCGAACTTCTTAGGTTTCAGCTCAGGATGCAAAGACCAGCAGTGTTCATCATTTTGTGCATCCTTCTCATAGTGAGTGCATGAAGGTGTGTCTTTCTATACAATGTTTTCCTTCCTCTCCTTCCATTTTTGCTTCTTCTTTTCCTTGTTCTTGCTTGTAGAGGGTTTTGATGATCCCCCAATCTCTGGGTTCACATTCTTGACTCTAGCTTCTATATGTGTAGCCTGAACTAATACATCATCTAGGCTAGTGTGGTTAAACATGAGAATGGTGTGCCTCAAATAGCTATGCAAACCATCTATATAGTTCAACAATGTTTTAGGTGAGTCTAGAGAAATGCCTAGATTTAAAGCTTGTTTTCTAAATTCCTGGGTATAGCTTTGTACAATTTGGCACTTTAATTGGTGAAGAGTTTGCCAACTCATCATTTCTTGTTGCATATAAGCTAGTGGATAGAATTTTTTTTTAATGGCAAAAACAAATTCATTCCAGATAGAAAGAATTTTACCATGTCTCTTCAGATCAGTTTGTGTCTTGCCTTCCCACCACATTAGTGTAGTTCCTCCAAGGCGAAGGCTAGCCAACTGAATCTTTCTCCTTTCTAAATTAATGTTGTGCACCCTACAATATATATCAATATTTCTAATCCAGTTGTCTAGGTTTTCTGCATTTAATTCACCATCATAAATTGGCAAATCAAATTCCACATCTAATTTAATCACAACAGTTTTCTTCTGTTTATTTTTAGGGCTAGTTTTATGTGAAGAATATGATGAGGATGGTGATGATGGAGTAGATGGTGGAGAAGTCCTCTCTTCTTTTCCTTTGCCTTTTGGATGGGCATCTAGAAGAGGCTCCTCTGTTCCTTTGTCTTCTTTGGAGGTTGAAGTACTTTCACCTCGACCTTTCTTAAATTCTTGATACATCTCTTCCACCATGGCTCTCATGGTCATGAAACTATCGATGAACTGATGTTCTACTCCCAAGGGAATTTCTTCTACCATTTTCCTCCGAAGATAGACTCTTACAATTTCTGGAATGGCCTCAACAAGTTCTCCTTTTCTCTGTTTGAGCTTTGACCTAGTTAGCGTTCAAAAAAATCCAGCACAAGCTTGTCTAACCTTAGCAAACCTAAAGCTCTGATACCACTTGATCTGAAAATGAGATATTAGACTAATATTAAGGTATTACAGACTCATGTGCATGGATTTTCCTATATTACTTAGTGCAACGGATCGATAAGATTGCAAATAATATAGACAATGAAGCAGTTAAAGAAGCATAATAGACAAACACACATTACACAACAAGTTTAATATGAAGTTCACCCAAAAATCCTAGGCTACGTCTCCTAGTCCAGCCTTTAGTGGTGACGCCTCTATTATGTGTTCAAGAGCAGAGTTCTACAAAATGTGAGCTCAAATTGAGTCTCAACACAACAGGAAAAAATAATAGGGGTTTTCTTGAATCCCTCAAGTCTTACTGAGTACAGTGACTCTCCCTCTCGCTTTCTGTCTCTGTCTTCTCTCTATATCAGCACTGCCTGCCTTTATCTCTGTCATTCAATAGCTTTTAAGCCAATCAGCGATGTCCATTTGTTTCCTCTTCTGCTCTGTGGCTCCCGGCCTTTGTGCACACAAATCCCCCTCTGAGCATTAGCAATCATTGCTAAACGCCTTCAGGGATGGTGGCCACCTGTTCTGTAATGGAAGGACCATCAGCACCTTTGAAATACTAAGAATAGTCATTCTTTGTTTACACAGAGAAATACACTAAACACAGGAAAATCTGCCAATCTTCCATTTATCGAACTTGAAATATCATTAAATCCACCCTAGACTCCAATCAAGTCCGCCTTTATATCGTTATTGCATATCCATCGTTGATCTAAGTGATCTTGATCCAACGGTTGAGATTCATTTTGAGTGGCTTAAGCGTATGGGGATTAACCACCCAAAAAGGGTGGTTTTCTCTCTCTGGTGCCTAGCCATGTGGCGGCCAGTGTATGGGCTCAGGCGGAGCCCCTCCAATACCACCTACCACCTAAGGCCCGCCTAAAATCTTGCTTGTTTCGGAACTCAAAACACATATCGCTGCATATAAAAACCCTTTTGGGTTCGTTTTATCGCCTAATTCACATTTCCTTTGTTTTTTGTTTATTTAATGAAAACATGAATTTACATTGAAAAACTCCTTTTTACAGAACTCAAAATATATTAAATTCCCTTCATAATCTCTGTCGGGTCTGGCTATCACAAGTCGCAAGCATATTAGCCCCGCTCCTTTATATTTCTCCGATGCGATAGTGCGATGCGATATATCACAATCACATGTCGCATGGTCTTCGGTCCTTCGTAAGCCTTTCCCTTTGTGTTTTTCCGATGTGATATCGCAAGCTAACCTGGGCCGTCGATCTGCACACTTGATTGACGGTCCTCATTGACTCGCGCTGATCTCTATCACAATGTTCATAGGGTCACCTCCGATAACCTTCACTTGGCACCCATTGTGATATGCCAATCGAATCTAGACTATTGATTAGCGAGATCCGACTACTCCTGTGCAAAGTTGTTTCAGCCCCCGATAACTTCGTTTTTTGCCATTTCTTCTTATTTTTCCTTTGTGATAGTGTTTTCCACCTTTTTTAAAGGTTTTTCTTTTGTGATAGTTTTTGATCTTATGAAGACTTAGAGGGTTTTAGGATCCATTTTGGATCATCCAAAAAACATTGTCTGAAATGATCATGCAGATGTGGCCTTGGTGATATCGACATGGTTACGCAAATATGATAGACGTAGTGAGAAGCTAGTAGCTCCCGCTGTGTTGAACTCAAACACAATAAAGGCATTGACTAAGTTATAGCACAACCTTGAAAGGTTGACCCTAGATATCCTGGATGTCAGGATAAATGACTTACCTCTCTACTATCATAGGCACACTGTGGGGGTTCTCGGACCTATTAGTCACTTGCTACGACGAGTAGATTACCATGATCATCATGTGTAGCCACTAGTCTTAGGGCTAGAGTTTTTCTTTTTTTATGATGTGCCAACATGTTCAAAAAATAAAAGCCATGGGGCATCATGTCTTTGGATGAAAATTTGTAAAACCACACTTTTTGTAGACATTTAACTAATGAAAGTTACTGCTATTTCAGTCTATCTTGTGTAATATTTGGATGAATATTACTTTTGATTTCTTACATATGTTTTACAAATTGCAATTTAGCACATAATTAGCCAATGCATCAATTAATGTGCTTAAATTTCTTTGAATATGTTGATACTCGATATAATAAAACTCTCTTTCCAAGAGACGAACCCGCAAAAACATTCTTAACATTGAAGCACTAAGTGAATAGACACCATTCAAATGTAATACGATGAGTTGTGAATTTAACCTAATGATCAATCGATGAATTCCAAATGAAATGGATTCAGATAAATAGCTCAAACACTACGATGTACTCTGCAATATTATTTGTTTCTTGACCACAGCATATCCCATCACTGGACACTAACTCATCTGTGGGAGATTAAATGACCCATGCTGCAGAAAATCAATTTTAAGTACTAAGTGTCATCATCAAATCCAATGTAAGTTTGAATGAACGTAGACATCTGCAAATCAAGTGTAATCCAAGATAAGAAGGAGAAGTAGCAGAAAAAATCATAAAAAGCTACTAAAAATTTCCTCACATAAAATATGGTACAACAATATACAAAATTCTTCACCGAACCATCGAAGCATAATATTTCTTTAGTTAAATACCATTTATGGGCTTTCCCAAAGGAATTTTGTCATAATCAACTAGTTCATAGGCCCCTTTTTCCATTGCATGCTTGACAACATTAGGGCCGTGCCACATGGGCTTGAATTTACCAATGCCTAACTTATCATGCTCTTGAGCATAGACCAAGACTAAATCTCCTTCTACATATGAACTAGGTTTTACATTTTGATCATATTGTTCCTTAACTCATTTCTTTTGGGCCTCACTAGTTAATGCAACATCATGAAAAGTCTCATCGAGTCACGCTAAGTAAACAAAACATTATTCTTGGGTAGAAGTGGCTTGTAATAATTTAATTTATAGTTTTAGGGACGTTATTTCATATTTAGTAGGAAAAATTTCTTCCATGCCATAAACAAGTTGGAAAGGAGTACAATCATTCAAAGTTTTCATTGTGTTATGATATTCCCGCAAGGATGGAAAAATCATTTGATGCCAATCTCATTTATGAATCTTGATAATATATTTAATAATAGTGGTTAAAACCTTGTCAACAACTTCTACTTGGCCACTGATCTGCTGTTAATATCGAGTAGCACTGTGATGACGCAAGCCTAGCTTCGTAGTAAGATTGGTCATCATAAAGTTTCGAAAATGGGTACCATGGTTTGTGATGATGGCTTGTGGAACTCCAAATATAGAAATAACATGATTGAATATGAAAATAGATGTTGTTTTGCTATCATCCTTATATGTAGGCATCGCCTCAGCCCATTTCGTAAAATAATCTACTGCAAGAATATTATACCCATAGCCCCCAACCAAGTGAGGGTTACATGTAAGGAAATCAATACCCATTTAGCAAAAGGACTGAAAACAATGATTGAGTTAAGAGGACATAGGTGGCATGCATTTTTAGATCATATATTTGACAATTATGTCATTTTTGAAAGGTAATTATATAGTGTTTAAACATATAAGGATAGAAATACCCTGCATGCAGGATGTTTTGAGCAGTTTAATATCCTAAAATATGACCGCCGCAAGCTCCATAATGGTAGTCATTCAATGTCTTTTCATCTTCCTCATGAGTTAAAATTCGTTTGAAGATGGAATCAACACCACAACGATAAAGTGTATCATTAACAATATTGTATTGAAAAGATTCGTACCAGATATGACAACGATCAATTCGATTGAGTTCTAGCTAAAATGTATGGGTCTGAATATAAATGATGATATATCTGTACCAGGGATCTAAAGTACTGATAAGAAGAGAGATTTGTCTGGAAGAGAATCCTCTACCATAGTTTCCATCTCAGTATGGGAAAAGTCACACAACAATTCAAGAAATACTAGTAATTTCTTAGATTTATATTTTATGAATTCCAAATCGAATTCTTGCTGGATAACTATCCATTTGGAATGCTTTCCCCCCATCAATTGTCTCGTAAGAATATAAACCATTGGGTTGCGATCATAAATCATAGTAGTTTTGTGCAATAGAATGTAGTGATGAAATCGTTGGACAACTTGAACGGATGCCAAGGCCAATTTCTCCACATGTGCGTATTTTGCTTCAATTTTGGTCAGATTTCATCTTAAGTAACATATCACATGCTTTTTGTTCAATTCTTCTTCCTGAACTAAAAACATGGCAATAGTGACGTCGGATGCAACTATGTATAAAAATTATTCTCGATGATAATCGGTAGGATGCAACATTGGTGTATGGGTCAATGCATGTTTAAGTGCATCAAAGGAATTTTGAGCCTCTTCATCCCAAGTAAATGAGATACCCTTTTTCAATAGTCAAGTAAAACCTTTAGTTAAATCAACGTAGTTTTGGATGAATCCACGTAGAAAATTTTCTTTCCCTTGCAAAATTTGGAGTTGGTGGAGATTGGAAGGAGGAGACAAATTCAAAATAGCCTCAACCTTAAGTGGATCAACACTAATGCCTTCATTTGAAATAGAAAATCCTAGCAATCGACTAAATTTCATACAAAAAACACACTTGTGTGGATTCAAGTGTATATTGTAGTGACTACATCTCATAAAGATATCTCTCAAATGCATTGGATGGTCTTCCCGTCTCAGTGAATGAGCTGGAAAGTCATCTAAGTAGGGTTGCAAAATATGCTTGATATCATGAAATGCATAAGATATAGCTCATTGGAATGTTTCACCGACATTCTTCAAACCAAATGGGAATTTTCTATAGGAAAAATTCTCCCATGGACAAATGAATGGGATTTTATGTTGATCAAGTATGAGTATGTTGATTTTGTTGTAGCCAAAAAACCCATCCATAAATGTAAACATTTCATTTTTGGCACAATTGTCAATGATTTGATCGATATAGGGGGTAGGACAGATGTCATTCAGACAACCCTTATTGATGTCCCTGTAATCAACACATACTCTAATGGTTCCTTGCTTCTTGTTAACAGGTACAATATTGGATACCCAATTAGTAAAGGGAACTAGGCAAATGAAACCTACTTTGAGTAGTTTCTCAACCTCAGCTTTAATTGCATCAACTTTTCATGGATGCATTGGACATAATCATTGTCTGATTATTTTTCCATCCGAGTAAGTCTTGATCCCATCCACAACAATTCTTGGGTTAATTCCTAGCATTTCAACATAGGACCAGGCAAAAATGTCGCAGAAATCTTGAAATATGGCTTTATATGTTAGAATCTCTTCGAATGAGCACAAAGTTCCTATATGAATATTTTAAATAATTTATGTTTTTCCTGAGATGTCAATGGAAATCATTGTAGATATATTTCCCAAATTCCTTTCAGAATCATCTTGAAAAACAGAAACAAGTCATTCCGGATGGTCTACAATCTCTAATGAAAACATAGTTGAAAAATCATTCTCGATTTTATTAGGTTTAGGTAGAAAAGATGAACGATGATGATAATCATTCCATGGAATTTAATTAGAATTCATGACCTCCAAAATACTTTCATGAGTTGGAAATGTATAGTCGAAAGGATCAGGAAGCGAAACTAGTTCTAACCAAGGTAAAGGATAATAATCATCATTGATCATATTCACTCAATCAATCCAAGAAGATGATGGGTCAGAAAATGATGGAACTACCTGATAAGCTAATTCAAGTAGTCTAAAAGATATCTCCTTTCCATAGGAGGTCAATTCAGACTTTAAAGGCACTATCCACGGATCAGAATATTCCATAATGCTTGATGTATTGATGTTAGCCTTGGAAAAATTACAGGGAAAGTTAGCTGGAGGGAGTGCAAAGGTGCCCATTAGTGATGAGTCTTTGAGAAAACCAATACCAATATCCTCGTAAAGAGTATTTGTATTTCTGACAAAAGGTATGCTACCCATAGAATTAGGGTCTAAAGTGTAGTAAGACAACTTGTCTACTTTGACAATTTTCCCTTTATTGGGAAATTGTATCTTTTGGAAAATAAATGAGACCACTGATCACATAGTGTAGTTCCAACTTCGACTAAGAAAAACATTGCAATCGAGCTAAGAATCAACAACTTCAACTTTGATCACAACTATTTTACCCTCTAATTTTATGGGTAGATCATTTACGATTCCATAAGGAAAAAAACCTCTTCCATCAAAGGCTTTCAGAGGGGTAGGTGACTGATTGATAGATGGAGAACTTAAATCTTTCCAACAAGAAATTTACATAATACACGTAGAAGTTTCTTTGTCAACAATTGTGCGAAACACTCGTCTAGTTTTGATAAAAATTGGAATCTGGAATGCCAGTTGATGTGAGAGTCTATGTATATGACTCTCAAGATTAAAGATAATTAGATTAGAATCCTTTGGATAAATAGTTCCAATGGCTGAAAACAATAGCTTTCGCTATGCTGGACATGTTTGTAGAACCTCAAGAGATGAAATTACAGAAGGAGACATAGCCAAGTCTTCAACAATGTTGTAATTATGTGCAACTCTAGCATGTGGGTTGAAATATGATTTTCAAAGCACACCTTTGGGAGGTGGTCGAATCATCATGTCAGGATTTCATTTTTCGATTTGTAATGGTTCAAAAGGAGGAGTAGGAATTAAACTGGAAGGTTGGTGAGATGAACTATCCTCATTCCCATTAACCATAGGACCATTAGATCTTTAATCTTCTGATTTCGTAGCCACCATAACTTGCTGTGAAGATATCATCATGATATATTGCGATGTTGAAGAGGAAGATGTGTTATGAGAAACCATTTTGCTGTCTTCAGAAGGAAATGGATCTATCAAAACAACGAGGATTGAAGAACCTTTAATAAATTTGGAAACCTCTGCTCGATGTGGGCATTCCCTCATATAATGATCCTCATTGCAAATAAGGCAGGGATAGCTAGGTTTCCATTTCTTGTCAACCAGTTCAGCGTTAGTGGGTTTCTCTTTCATAGTATCATTTTGTTTCAATTTACCTTCCCCCTTCTTTTTACTACTAGATGATCGACTCTTAATAGATTTGAGGCTTCTGCGATCTACATTTTGTGTGGTTATGTCTTCCTGAGTCATCACATTACTATTTTTTGTATCGATATTTGGAGCCAACCTCTATGGTTCATCATCAAGATTCGATATGTGAAAAAGTTAGAGATTGATGTGTAATAAATAGAGGATAGGGTAGGAATGGTAATGTAAAGAGCCGACATGTTTGATAATTCTATGGTTTTAATTAAATTAATTTTATTATTAAAAACTTCTATTATTGAATTTTTAATTTTTAATTTCTTTAAAAATAATTATTTTAATTTTTAATTTTTATCTATTTTTATTTTTGAATGATTATTAGCCTACTTTGATAGTTGTATGTTTAGTTTTTGGTTAAAAATTTTATATTAATCATCAAGATCTAATAATATTAATGGTTGTGTACTAACTAAATATTTCTTGTATTTAATTGGTTTTGTTGCCAATAAGATTATTAATGGTTAATTAGCTTTGTATTGACATCAATGTTCTAAATAATGAAAGATCATCATTAAACATGTTATTTAATAAATTAACTATTAAAATACTAGTTGAATGTTAATTATATTTTTTTCTAGAACCTTGATTTAATAGTTATTAGAACTTAATGTTCTAATGTTAAGAGATATTAAATCTATATTAATTAATAATTATTAAGATATTCTAATGGAGTTCATAATTTTTAGATGCTAGATTAATATTATGTATTCATTTATACTAGATTAATGTTAATACTAGATAAAGTTAACTAAGGATTAAATAAAATTAAATGAGTTTAATCTTGATAATGTTAAGAGATATTAAATCTATATTAATTAATAATTATTAAGATATTTTAATAAAGTTCATAAGTTTTAGATGCTAGATTAATGTTATGTATTGATTTATACTAGATTAATGTTAATACTAGATTAGGTTAACTAATGGATTAAATTAAATTAAATGAGTTTAATCTTACTAAAGTTTTTTATGGATTGAAAGAGAAAGGATGGTTTCTTGATTGTTTGTATTTATATTGATTTTTGGTATAGGTGGACCATAAGGAGGACCAAGAGACAATAGGGTTGGGATCATCTAGGAAATGGTAGAATCCCTTGTTAGTGTAGGAATCCAATTATCACTTATTTTCCAACCATCATCATGGTTGAGGTTATTGGGGTGTTTCCCTATTTCGATAGATTCTCTAAATTTTCTATGGTGGTAATGATCAATTTTGGCAACAACATAGGATTTTTCAATGCAAATGTGGTGATTGGTTTTACTAGAGTGCTCAGCCAAAGCTGAGGTTTTGGAGCGGTTATGCTTACTGTCCGTGGCATGTTCTTGAATACTAGTTAATATAGAATGATCAGTCTCACCAATGTAGGCCTTGCCACGTGAACAAGGAACCAAATAAACCCCTTTGTGTTGTTTAGGATTAATAGGATCTTTGACTAATTTCAGACATCTGTTAATCGTATTCATGGGTATGAAAGTGGTTTTTATATTATTCTTTTTTAAAATGTGTGAAATCTTGTCAGTGGTGACTAGAATGTAGGGAAGGTGAACCTTATGAGCATAATCATCCATACACTGTTTGTTTCAAGGATTCCCCACTTCCTCGAAAGCATTGATTCCTTGGTGTCTTCTGTTTCCATTCTTTTCAAAAACATACAAGAGGTGGTTCTTTTCTTGCTCAAAGTGATCATGATCTGAAATACGCACAACCATTGTAGCTAGAGTGTTAAGCACCACGAGTTTCTGAGCCAGATGATGGTGAGAGTTGGCATGCAGGTAATGTTCAATGTGGGTTTTCTTGTGATAGACCTGGTGAGATATTGAGCCATCTTGGTTTCTCTTGATTAGGATATCAAGAAAGGGAAGAAAACCCTTCTATTCTAATTCCATAGTAAATTTGATGGAATTTGATTGATTGTTAAGGTGTTCTAGGAATTTGTCTAATTTTTCTTTTCCATGAGGCCAAATGACATAAGTTTCATCGACAAATATTTTCCATATTTTAGGTTTTAAAGGGGAAGAATCAATGCCTTTGGTTTCAAAATATTCCATGAACAAATTAGCAATGATTGGAGATAGAGGTGATCCCATGGGAACACTACGCGTTTGTTCATATATATTATTCTTGAAGCTGAAAAAGGTGGATTTCAGACAAATTTCTACTAATTTAGGTGTGTGAGGGTCAATGATTTTGTGGACAACTTCCATGGCTTCATCTATAGGAATGTTGGTATAGAGAGATTTGACGTCAAAGCTCCCAAATTGTCATTTTGGTCTAGTTTTATATGTTTGCTCTCATTAATGAAGTGATTGGAATCCTTGACAAAGGAGTTGGTGTTACCCACCATGGGTTTAAGCTTCTTAGCAAGATATTTTGCAAGATGGTAAGTAGGGCCTCGAATGGTATTGACAATGGGTCTAATAGGGATACCTTCCTTGTGAATTTTAGGTGCTCCATAAATCCTAGGGGTGTAAGGATTGATTTCAATAAGATTCTTGTTATTATGTTCATTGCTCAATTTTATTAAGTTATTGACATTCTTGGAGATCTTCCTTACGGGATTCTCTTTTAATTTAATGTAGCATCCACTATTGGTTAAGTGGTATAGCATTTTCTCATTGTAATCTTTTGTGTTCATTATAATAGTTGCACCCCCTTTGTCAGCTTTCAAGACCACAATGTTGGGGTTTTGGTTTAAGGTGTTGAGAGCAAGGTGTTCTTGTTTGGAGATATTGCTTCCAGGTGCTTTATCTTTTCTAAGGAGTATGAAACAATCCTATCTAATAATCTCTTTAATATTGTCCAATAAGTCCTTAATCTGATATTCAATACTACACAAAATGTCTTCTTCGGGGATGGCGCATGGGGAAGTAGAAAAATTTAGGTCTCTTTCAAGTAAACCTAAAGTGACTTGGTCAATCTAGGCATTGGAGAGATTTATGATACTTACTTTCGATGTCATTGTCTCACTGTTTATTTCGATTTGTCGAGTTGTGGATTTTGTACTATCATCCATCGTGAGATTAGTGTCTTCATTGGGGGTCTTATCATCGTCTTCATTGGGGGCCTTTTCATATTTGCTACTAACACTATCAGACCTAAAATAAGTCATTGTTTCATTATTATAGTTTTGGACACTATCATCATGGTTTTAACGCCTTTGCTGGAGGCTTCCTCGTATTTTGTGGAAGTTCCATTCTTTATAATGTTGCATGCTGATATTTTATTGCTCTTGTTCTTGATAATCCCGTTGTCATGTGATGTCGACACGGATTGCTTTATCCCAGCAATGTGTGGACCCACTTTAATCACTATAATCTTGTCATTTTGATTCCCATATACCAAATAATTCACACCTTTGTTAGAGGCCTAATCGTATAATATAGTGGTTTTATTATTCATAATGTCGTTGTTCAACAAATTTGTTAGTGTTATTTTGATCTTCCTGATTCCATTGTCCCACAGATGTGATTGTAACACAGATTTTTCTTTTACAATATGAAGACCTGTGTTAGTTTTATTATTCATAATCCTGTTGTTCAACAAATGTAGTAGCGTTATTCATAATCCATGATTCCACTGTCCAACAAATGTGATTATGGCACAGGGTTACCCCCGCTTACAACCCCAGTATGCATATAAAATGCATAAGCACATTAATCCCAGGAATTTAACTCTCTAAGGAGTCTAATCTTCATTTACTAAGGTTTTAGGCCCCTTTTATAGTCTCAAGCGGAACGATTTATAGACTAATAAAGTCTAACCCTCAACTCACCTTTTCCTTTATATTGGAACTTAATCACCCCTTATAAACTTTAGTTTAAGCCTTATCCGTGCTTTAAGCCTTCATAGGATTGTTGCCGCATATATATAGCAAAGCCCTCTTTAATCTTTGGTTAATGCGGACTTAACCACCAAACCTTAATCAGCGCTTTATTTCTATTATACATAGAAATACACATAAATGGCATAAACATACCTTTTCCGCCTTTTTAAAGCCTTTGCACAGTTTATAAGGTACACCTTTTATCGCTAATAGCAATCGGGGCTCTCCGCGGTCACATTAAAACACCTCCTCCACATTCGATATGCAATTACACCATCGGACTTCAACTATAACAAACACGCCCATATAACCCTGTCGGGTCCGCTTCATATCGCTTGTTGCATTTCCCCTCCAATCTCCGCATTACACAAAAAACACACGGAACCCTTCTCCAATGCTTAAGGACGGAACTCAAATGGAATTGATTCCACCTCTATAAACTTTCGGGTTCATGCCTTTCAACCATTTCCGAAGCACTTCTCCTTCCTTCCTCTGATCTCCGATCCAATCAGGACCATAGATATGGCTTTCGATCTAACGGTTATGATTAAATCACTATTGCTATTGCCATATTTAAAAGGGTCATTCAAACCTCGTTCCAGTAGCTCCAATTAAATATTGATCATTGATCTGGCGATCGATCCAACGGCCGAGATCCTTCCTGTTCCAAAAGTCGTTTGACGGTCCTCCGCCATTGATCTACACTTAATATATCCAACAGTCCATGATTTTTTCGAGTGAGATAAAAGCATGGGAATAACCACCCAATAAGCGGTTTCCCTCTCTCTACTCACTGCTATGTGTCACGATTTGTATGGAATCGAGGCCAATGAGAGAAATACCACTTATGGCCTTCACCTTGCCTGAAATCCACTTATGTGTATAAACCACCTTGTTTTGTTAAAATTCGTTGATGCAATATTTCAACACTACCCCATGCGACATGATCTGGACCGTTGATCTATAAGATCAAATGGTTGCTGTGTACTAGAACCTCACTTCTCCGTTTGTCCCTTTCACTTGGTTTTTAAGTTGTTTCTTCAATTTTTCTTTGTGGTTCAAGTTTCTTCAAAAGGTTCTGGGTCTTCTTCTATTTCGCTATGCACTCTTCCTCCTGAGCTTAACTTCGCATGCTCCTTTGATCGATGTCACTTCAGAGCATTTCTTGATCCTTCAAGTGGATTCAATGATCCATTATGATTCCTTCGAATCGGTCTTCTCCTTTACGTAGTTCTACAGAACTCTACCTGCAACCTTTGTTACAGAACCTATGAATTCACGCATAAATCAATCATCACATGCTTATTTCACACATTACACAGCTCCTGAATGAACCTCTATATATATAAATATGAACAACTAATTACATGTCAAGAATCTCTGTCTCCCAGGCCTGATCTTCAATATCAGAGGCATCCTCCCTTTAGACTCTACCCGTAGGCTTACATTTATACCACAAAGGTTCTGTTGAACTAATTCTAGTTCAAACCCTTAATCTACTTAATTGACTCCTAAATGTCCTTTAAATCCACTTCTAACTCTAATTAATCCCTAAGAACTCTCTCTAGTTCCTCGAATCATCAACTTCCTTAAGAGTTATAATTGACTTCTAACTCTTTTGTCATTATTAACCACTCAAAAGCCTAATTATTACATTAATTCACCACTTAGGAATCCAACTTCTTTAAAACACATGACCTCCTATGTTTACCAAAATACAATGATTTTCTCTTGGGTTGAATGCTCCTGCATCAGATTATGATGTAGTTTTTTCTTCTATAGTATGAAGACCTGCGTTAGTCTTAGGAATGCTTTTGTTGGACTCTTTATGACCTGTGTTCATAGATTCCAGATACGATGTAGCCAACGTGTTCTCTTCAACGTCATTTTGGAACCTTCCACTTTGCTATGGTGTGATTCATTTTCTTTCAAGATAAGGGAATTAAGAAATGATATCTACATAGGTTTCATTCTGGAATGAGTATGGGGTTTGCTGGACACTACCAAGGAGTTAGAATTAGTGCTGGATTTCTCTTCTAATCTTTCAAATTTTAGGGTTTGTTTTTGGTTCTTACATTCTTCAATTTTAAGAGATTCAAGAGTTGCGCATGAGTCTATTCTAGACCACAACGTCGGTTCAATATGGTTAGACAATCTAAGGTGTAGTTTAAGAGATTTCTTATTTAATAGGTTCAGTTCAGAATGTAATTTTCTAATATCTCAGCAAAGGAGCGAATGGCTGGCTTTGGTGAAAATGCGGTTGTTTCTGTAGTTTTTAAGGTTTCGTTTGATGTAGGAAAATGGAGGAATAATGGAGGCGTCTCTGTTGTGTTTGAGAAAGGTGAGGTCTGACTTCTTCATCAAAATTTGTACCCTGGATCGTTCTAGTACACGAACTTCTTGTGATTTATCTCCCCCCTATAGGTTGAAAATAATAGACTTGAGGCTTCTATGGTCTGCATTTTGTGTGGTTATGTCTTCCAGAGTCATCGCATTACTATTTTTTGTATCAACATTTCGAACCAATCTCTGAGGTTCATCATCAGGATTAGATATGTGAAAAAGTCAGAGATTGATGTGTAATAAATAGAGGATAGGGTAGGGATGGTAATGTAAAGAGTTGACAAGTTTGATAATGCTATGGTTTTAATTAAATTAATTTTATTATTAAATTTTTAATTTTTAAATTCTTTAAAAAAAAATTATTTTTATTTTTATTTTTGAATGATTATTAGCCTACTTTGATAGTTGTATGTTTATCTTTTGGTTAAAAATTTTATATTAATTGTCAAGATCTAATAATATTAATGGTTGTTTACTAACTAAATATTTCTTGTATTTAATTGGTTTTGTTACCAATAAGATTATTAATGCTTAATTAGCTTTGTATTGACATTAATGTTCTAAACGATGCAAGATCATCGTTAAACATGTTATTTAATAATTAAACTATTAAATTACTACTTGAATGTTAATTATGTTTTTTTTCTCAAACCTTGATTTAATAATTATTAGAACTTAATGTTCTAATGTTAAGAGATATTAAGTCTATATTAATTAATAATTATTAAGGTACTCTAATGGAGTTCATAAGTTTTAGATGCTAGATTGGTATTATGTATTGATTTATTCCTAATTAATGTTAATACTAGATAAGGTTAACTAAGGATTAAATAAAATTAAATGAGTTTAATCTTGACAATGTTAAGAGATATCAAATCTATATTAATTAATAATTATTAAGATATTTTAATAATTTTCATAATTTTTAGATGCTAGATTAATGTTATGTATTGATTTATACTAGATTAATGTTAATACTAGAATAGGTTAACTAATGATTAAATAAAATTAAATGAGTTTATTCTTACTAAAGTTTTTTAAGGATTGAAAGAGAAAGGATGGGTTCTTGATTTTTTGTATTTATATTTATTCCGATATTATTTTAGTGATTTTTGGTATAGGTGGACCATAAGGAGGACCAAGAGGCAATGGGGTCAGGATCATCTAGGAGATGGTAGAATCCCTGGTTAGCATAGGAATCCAATTATCACTTATTTTCCAACCATCATCACGGTTGAGGTTATTGGGGTGTTTCCCTATTTCGATAGCTTCTCTAAATTTTCTATGGTGGTAATGATCAATTTTAGCCACAACACATGAGTTTTCAATGCAAATGTGATTATTGGCTTTAATAGAGTGCTTGGCCAAAGCTGAGGTTTTGGAGCGGTTATGCTTAATGTTTGTGGCATGTTCTTGAATCCTAATTAATATAGAATGACCGGTATCACCAATGTACGCCTTGCCACATGAAGAAGGAACCAAATAAACCCCTTTGTTGTGTTTAGGATCAATAGGACATTTTACCGATTTCAGACATCTATTAATTGTTTTCATGGGTTTGAAGGTGGATTTTACATTATTCTTTTTTAAAATGTGTGCAATCTTATCAATGGTGCCTAAAGGTGAACCTTACTAGCATAATAATCCGTATGTTGTTTGTTTCTGGGATTCTCTACTTTCTTGAAAGCTTTTATTTCTTGGTGTCTTCTGTATCCATTCTTTTCAAAAACATCCAAGAGGTGGTTCATTTCGTGCTCAAAATGATCATGATCTAAAATATGCACAACCCTTGTAGGTAGAGTGTTGAGCACCCTGAGTTTCTGAGCCAGATGGTGAGAGTTGGCATGCAAGTAATGTTCAGTTTGGGTTTTCTTATGATATTCCTGGTGAGATATTGAGCCATCTTGGTTTCTCTTAATTAGGATATCAAGAAAGGGAAGACAAGCCTTCTCTTCTACTTCCATAGTAAATTTGATGGAATTTGATTGACTGTTAAGGTGTTCTAGGAATTTGTCTAATTTTTCTTTTCCATGAGGCCAAATGACATAAGTGTCATCAACAAATCTTTTCCATAGTTTAGGTTTTAAAGGGGAAGACTCAATGGCTTTGGTTTCAAATTGTTCCATGAACAAATTAGCAATGATGGAAGATAGAGGTGATCCCATGGCCACACCATAGGTTTTTTCATATGTATGATCCCTGAAGCTGAAAGAGGTGGATTTCAAACAAATTTATACTAATTTCATTGTGTCAGGGTTAATGATTTTATGGACAACTTCCATGGCTTCATCTATAGGAATGTGTTGTTCTCTACAACAACCCCCCATTTCATATCATGGTTATTTACATATAAAAAAAACTATCATATGAAATGGGTCCCTTTTAGTTTTGATTGGTATCAACATTGTATTATTCAAAAGGGTCTGAAAACAAAATGAAGACATTATAAAAACCTTTTGAATTTGGTCTTATAATAAAAATAAGCAATCTTTTATCATTGCGATAGAGCGATCGCAAGATTGCATATCGCAATGACATAGGAGACATACTTTGAAGGCCCATTGGTTTGATCCGATGCGATTAAAGTTCCTTGCGCCCCGATGCGATGCGATATCGCTATCGACGATCAGCGACATACTATGCATGTTTTTAAAGCACCCCAGGTAATACACCCGATGCGATGTGATATCACTATCGGCGATCGGCGATGCACTATCCATGCTTTCTTAAAGTGCTCATACTCCCGATGCGATGCAATATCGCTATCGGCGATCGGGGATTTCAAAAGGTGACAATATAAGGATTTAAGTTTTCCCCGACGCCCGATTGTGATAAAGCTAGAAGGGAAAACTTCAAAAAGCCGTTAAAATAGAGGGATATTACGATCAATTCATATTAAAAGCCTTATCTGTCGAACAGTGATTTACCTGCGCTCAACCGCCAAAACATCCAAGGCACGCTTAAACGAATCATTCGGCCGATTAATGATATGATGGGCATTTAAAGGATTGGCAGGTTTTAACGGCCATTTAATGTAATAGTAAGTCCTAAAATCTTCTCATAGATTGTATCCGCGGCCACTTTAAAGTTAATCCCTCATCACGCATTGATCAATATATCTCGCTCATATTTGGTTTTCACTACCAATTCTCTGTGTTACGCTTATTTTCACTCCTGTGCAGAATTCTTCCAAAGCAGAAAACTCAAGCAGAATGGGGAAGAAGTCTAAGAAAACCACAGTCGCTTCCACTGTGCCAGCCACAGGACAAGCCGTCGCTGATCCAACAAATAAAAAGAAAGGATTGATATCTGATACTACATGTTCTGGTCTCGGCAAAACTACTTGGCAAAGTACCTATAATTTGATTGAGGCCGAAGAACCTGAAGTGACAACAGTACAAGCCACTGCAGATTCGACTCGGAAATCTGATGGTACTTTAAAGGACTTAGTTGACTCCTTCCTTCATCGGATAGCAGCTCGGGAACAAATTCTCCCATATACGGATGTAGTGAGGTGGGCAATTAAGGAAATCCCAATCATGGACAGAACTTTCTGCACCAGAGATGGGAGAATTTTTGGTTCATTCAAAGCTGATGATTTAAGGCAAATGTATCATTTGCCTGAGCCAGAGAAGAAGTACAACAAGGCGTTTTTGGAGAAATTCCGAAAAGAGAATGAAATTGAATCCGAGCCCATCCGAGATTGGAGACAAAATCTGGCAAAACACAAGCATGAATCTTCTGGTAAGTATTCTGTTGATTCCCTATGCTCTCCTTATTGTTATGCTGGGATAATGATGTGTAGATTTTGGGGGTTGCACGATTCCGCTAATTTCACTATAGAAATGGTTCCCTTGATGGAAGCGGCGTGTAACAGTGAAATAATGGATAGGGAAACTATACTGTCAGATAAACTAGCAACAGCTGTTCTTGAGTTTAGAAATAAGACCTGCTTTACTGAAAGGTTAATTCCCTCATTCTACTATAGTGCCTATATTCTAGACACCCTGTGTTTTAATTCAGAATTTCTTGTGCTCGGCTGGAGGTGGACATCACAAGACCCCATGCCTATTCACATATATCATCAGAAATTGTGGAAAGCTTCCTATAAGCACCATTTATACCAAGTCTGTAATGGCTTTATGTTACCCATTCATTACTCTATCTTTGATAAACCTGCTCCCAAGATTTCCTACCAAGCCAGGATTGACTTAACATCAGTAGGAAGATGGTTCGGGGAGGAAAAGTTCACTTATATAAGAGTTTTCGGTAGCCAAGCTGAACCTCATGTCCTTCCTTTGTACATACCTGATAAACTGCTAGCAAGGGAAATAGCTTATCAAATCATTGCCGAGGGTGTTACACAGACTCTCAAGAAAAATAAGAAGAAGGTCTGGCCCTCTTTTCCTTTGAGATGTGGTGTCTACACGTTGCATGATTTCAAACATGCAGAGAAAGAGGCTACAAAGATAAAAATCATTAACTCTAGCAACTCTCCCTAATAGGCGATTTGATCCCAACAAAGTCGCCTATAATGCACTTGAACAGGCTAAATTGACAAAGTTTGATCATAAAGAAGATATGTTCGATGACCTGTTCTCCTCAGCTGAGTCAATATTGCAAGTTAAGGCACTAGCCAGAATGAAATATCAGGATGAAGGATTGGTTGAATTCAATAGACTTAGAGAACAGAGGTTGCAAACTCTGCCTCTAGATCTGTTAGCAACAACCCCAACAACATCATCAAGCGAGCCTGAACGGCAACATTCAAAGGTACCTCCGGTTACAATAAAAGAACAAGAGAAAGCACAGGAGGAAACTCAGACCAAAGAGCAGGAGAAAGTGCAGGAGGAGACCCAGACTAAAGAGCAGAAGCAGAGCAACACAGAAATAAATGTGGATACTCATATCGATCCAAAACTGCTCCAGGAATGGCAACAATTTGATTCTATTATCAGCAGTTTAGAATGTTCAAAGGACACCGAAACTTCAAAAGCAACAGACACATAGGAAACCACTTCACAACAGGTTCCAAGTGGAACCAGCGACCCACCCAGTTCAAAGGAAGTTGAAATAATACCAGAAGACCCCTCCGATCAAATCATTTCGCAGGTAGAAGAGATTCCTCCCTTGGATGTCTTCTATAGTCCAAGGCATAAACCTGTAGTAAAACGAAAGAGGAAGACAAGAAGGACTGATCAACCTTCCCTTTTCCCAGAACAGACGGTCACGGGCAATGTGGTTTGGAAGGAGGAATTTGACCCTTCGGATGACTTAAAAAAACTATCACAATATGCTGGAGCCTATTCGGCAGCAACAATAGACAAAGCATCATAGGTCAGTCTTTTATTGAAAACAAAATATCAGGAAATCTTTTTATTACAGGCACAGCTAACTAAAGCACAACAGAAAGCGGAGCAGGCAGAACAGCAATTGTTGACACAACAGCAAGTAAATAATCAATTAACTCAACAATTGCAGGCAGAGAAACAAAGGATTGACCACAGCGCAATCCAGAAGCAGAAAGAGTTGTCTGAAGCCTTGGCACAACTGAAGGCAGCAAATGAACAAATGCTGAAAACAAAAGATGAGCAGATTGCTCAACTATCAGCACAGCTTGAGAAGACAAAGGGTGTTCCACAAATAACTGAATTCAGAGTAGAGGCACTACAGATAAATACGACATTAATAGCCCAAATCAAGCTTCTATGTCAACAAATTGCCCAGGCAGAACCACTATGCGAATTAACGGCATCAATAAGTAAAAAAACAGAAAAGGTTAGAGCGGAATTGGATCAAGTTGAAGAAACGATAGCTGCATTTCTTGACTGGCAAGATACTGATCAGGGACAAGCGGCAAATTTACCAAGAATTTTAGAGTCACATAAAGATATATTGTTTATAGAATGGCAGTCCCAGTTAATGAAAGCAGAGAGGGCAATTTCAAGGTGCAAATCAACTACAAGCAATTTGGTTGAATTGGTGAATAATACTTTGTACTTGTCAAACATGATTTCCCAATGCACTCCAGGAAAATTGACAGCAATGAAAACATTGGAGCAGTCATGTTATCCAGATCTAGAGGAAAAGGGGACATTAATTGCTGGAATTAACAGTTTAACATGGGACACCTATTGGTTCTTCTTGGTAAAACCACACACTCAAAGAGCCGCCCTCAAATGCCTTACAGATGCAATCGGGTATATTATCCCCGATATTCAGGATGCCACCTATGCCGCCCAGCTTAGCTCTCGCCTCAACAAACCGCCCGAAGTGGAGCCAATGCTTGTGATAAGTCAGCTCAGGTTCAAAGGCAAACAGCCTACTTGATGAGTCATGCCGCCGACTGCCAGATTGCTGAGAAGAATATGATCAAAATCAATTGATACCAATTAAGTAGGATTTCAGTTTCATAGATAGTTAGCTTAATTAAGTATTTATAGACCCTTTCATGTTTTTAGAAAGGGTCTTAAAGTTTTGTACTTGACTTAAAGACTGAAGTTACACTACTGTACTTCAGCCATATACTTTTATAAAACTGGACCAGTTATTCTAATTTTGACAAGGAAGCTTTTATGCAAATGTGCACTATTGTCTTTGTTTGAAAGTATTTTTGCGTTGGAAGAAGAATCTCAAATAGCGATTGATATTGGGAGTGACTAGCAGCTCATATGGTACTATTATCTATGTCTGAATTCATTCTTTTCATATGAATTGTTATTTGATTTCCTTTTCTATTATCGGATATATGTATGTGTTTTAACAACATTTCTTTATTCCCTCCACTATTGGATGTTTATGGGATGCTTTTCTTTTGATCGTATATGTATCGATGATATATAAGTGTAGCAATATTGCGCTAATTCCTTTGTTTAACAATTTAAGCAAAGTAATTCTTAAATGAATAAAAGTCCATGTTTATTAAATAGAGTCATCTACATGCCTATTTATAAACATTGATCATTAAGCACTACACTTTAAAGTACAATAGTTCCCGAGATTAGTAGTAGTTCTTTTTATTTCGCTGATAAATTAAGTTATTCGCCTATCATTAGATTAGTCAACCAATCATTCATTCATCCCGTTTATCCATTGCTGGGAAACTGGTCCCATTATCCCCAGTCGGAGCCACCATTCCAAACGGAAAAGGAGCTGTATTAAGGTCCGGACCGGGTGGTTATCCCCCAATGTTGATACAATGATTTTCGGGGCATCAACATTTTTGGCGCTAGAAGGAGGGCTTCAACTGTGAATGGCAAGCAAACCCAAATCTGCAGGCCATTCTAAGAGTAATTCTCCCTCCGTATCACCTCGTACTTCCCAATTGCATGCTGGTTCTCCAGTATCCAAACAAGAAGAAGAGGAATCAACTACCACTGCTCAAACCCATCATACTCCAGAACAACTAAGTCTTGAATCCCCTGAAGTCCAGTCTCTTATCCACAAACTTCAGAGCTTCTCGATTTCACCACAGAAATCTGAGGTATCGCAAAGCAGTGCGACTTCGCAGTTCAATTTACCTCACCCTCTCACCAGACTTCAGAGCGGAAAGCTCGGTATTGAACCCACTGAGTTCCCTTTACCCAAAAGGAAAAAGGCGAAGAAATATACTGAAGGATCTGACAGTGAAGAGCTTTCATCCACATCCTCCATCTCACCTTCCCCCGTGCGAAGTCAACCATCCACTCCCCCATTACATATTGTTGTTCATCAGGGATTAGGAACTTTAACATCCCAACCTGCTCACTCCGCAACATCATTTCCTTCCCAGACAGTTGGAATTTCAACAGTAGTATCATCTACTACTGCTGTTATAATGGTAGATCCATGGACCAGGTCTGGTGCTGTCAACTTGCCTGCACCATTGCATGCATTACCTGATGCTCCTGAAAAATGGCTACCCAAGTTTAACCCAGGTGATGAAACGCAAGCTGAGGAACATATTAATAACTTCATGTTGGCAGTCAACTTGAAGGGAGTAACAGAGCAAGATGTTGTTGTTAGACTTTTCCCTTATACTTTGCAAGGATCAGCAGGATCCTGGTATTTTTCTTTACCTTTTGGTTCCATTACCAGTTGGAACACTTTCCAAGAATAGTTCCTTACTAAGTATGGAGATGATAGGTCTTTGGCTACACTAATTAACGATCTCTCCAATCTTAGGATAGAGCATAGGGAACCAATTAAGGAATTTAATGCCCGATTCAATAAACTTTTGAATAAAATCCCAACAGCCTCCAAACCAAGTGAGAAAATCCGAAGCGAATGGTATATAACTTCCCTACCTGCCAATATAGCTATTTTTGTAGATAGGGCTGGGAAACCTACTTTAGCTGAAAACATGAAAGAAGCACTTGCTGTGGAGAAACGCATTAATGCTCTAGAAAAGAAAGCTGCTCTGGAAGACAGAAAAGCCAAAAAAGTTTCTTTTAAAGATGATTCGAAGAAGAAAACCCCAAAAGATCCATATGACATGGAGGGTCTACAAAAGGTCCTCAAGACTTTGTCAAACGAAATGGTTGAAATCAAAAAACAAGTAGCCAAAACCTCGACCAAAAGACCCTTTAGAAATTATAAGAAAACTGAATCAAAACCACCAAATGTTATATCATATGCAGATTCAGATCTTGAAGAAGGAGAAGAAGAAACAGCTACACCTACTGATGAAGAAGAGGAGGTTGTTGAATGTCATGGAATGTGGGATTTCATACTACCTAACTCCAATACAGATAATGAAGAAGAAGCGTTTCCTGTCACTACTAGGAGTAAAAGTACCTCCGCACCTGTTCAGGCAACTTCAAAGAAAAGGAGTGCAGGTGCTGCTACAACAAAGGAAAAAGTATCTACAAAGAAGCCACCCGCAGCAGTTCCTCAAAACCAACCTTCAACCTCAAATACTCCTTCAACATCTAAAACTTTGGTAGTATCTGATTCAATGGATTACAATATTGTTGATGATATGAAGAAAACTAAGGCAAACATTACCATGTTTGAACTTAGAAAACTAAAACATCAGCAAAAATTACTTCTCAAAGAATTAAATGCTGTTCCTACTTCACCTCTTCCCAGTGCTAAAGCTGCAAACGATACAGGTCAACCACCTTCTGGTATGGTTGAAGCTACTGATGCAGTCCTAATAGGAGATAGATCAAACTCTCATACTCCACCTTTCCTTCTAACCTATGAGATCTACAATAGAAACCTGCACAACTGCTTGGTTGACTGAGGGGCATCTTCTAACATAATGCCAGCTTCAGTTTGTTCCAAACTGAACATTGAACCCCAGAAGTCTGCGATTCATATTGTACAGTTGGACAGGACTAAAGTACAGGTTTTGGGAGAGATTAATTCCGTAACTATCAGGTTATCCGCTGATCCCAGAATAGTACAAAGGATTCATATCCTAATAGCCGATATACCTGAATTTTATGGTTTAATCTTGAGTAGGGATTGGTCTGAGAAACTACATGGGTATATTTCTACTGACTAGTCACATATGTGGCTTCCCTATAAGGGAAAGCCAAATCAAATAAGGATCGATCGGGAAAAGCATATGACCCATACAGTTACTGAATTTGAACAAGAAAACCAACCAATAGCATTTAATAACAACATTTTTGGGAATTATTCATCAAAGTCATTCTTTGGAAACTTCGCTGTCCAGCCATCCCCTTTCTCAGTAAACCATTTTACATCTCAGATTGAAAATTTTTCACAAACAGATAGGTCAAGATGTTTCAATGGTACTGAGAAAACTGTAAATAAAATTGTTAATACTTCTTTATTTTGGTCATTATATTTCGATGGGTCCAAATCTAGTGAGGGCTCAGGAGCAGGATGCATTTTGATTAGCCCCCATGGGGAAAAAACAAATTTGTCCTGTAGGTTAGAATTTGAATGCACAAATAACACAGCAGAGTATGAAGCCTTAGTCCAAGGACTATATAAATCTATTGGCCTTAAGGTCCAATATTTGAAAGTGTTTGGAGATTCTGAAATTATTATCAAACAGGTAAGGAATACAATTCATTGTCTTTCCACCCATCTCAAGCATTATCAATCGCTGATACAGGAACTCACCTCCCACTTTTTGGCATTCAATATTTCTTCTATTCCCAGGTCTCAAAATTCGGCAGCTGACCTGCTAGCCAATGTTGCTTCCAAGCTCCTACCTTCCGAAGACTACAGCCCAGATAGATTTTCAGTAGAATTGCTTTTTAGGCCATCAATTCCTGACAATGTCACTAATTGGAGAGTATTCAACCATGATGAAGACATTTTACAGTTCTTAACTTCCGAAAAGTCCTATGATAATCAAATCATCAAGGAAAACGAGCATGACCTTCAAATAAGAGGTAAACCTGAGGAAAATTCAATCCCTAAGCCTATGGTGAAGCTTGAGGATCTTTATGATATTAAAGACAGGTTTAAACCTGTGACTAATGCAAAGCTCCAAAGTTCTACCCTAAGGTTTGAATTGATAAACCTTGTCACTGAGCAAACTCCTCAAAACATTAATTTAGGATTAGGACTTTCCTTGGAAGAAAAGGAAGCATTCATTAGACTGTTAAGGAAAAATAAACAGGTTTTTGCTTGGAAATATGATGATTTAAAGACATATGATACATCCATCATCCAGCATACCATTCCAATGCTTCCCGAACAGAAACCAATTCAGCAGAAGTTGAGGAAAATACATCTGAACTTAGAGAGTCAAATAAAATCTGAACTTAATAAACTCTTGAAAGCTAAGATTATTTTTCCCGTTCGGCACTCAAACTGGGTCTCCAATATGGTGCCGGTCAGAAAGAAAAATGGCGACATTAGGATTTGTATTGATTTCAGAAATTTGAACAAGGCAAGCTTAAAAGATAATTTCCCATTACCTACTATGGAGCAGATACTCCAATCAATAGCAGGCTCTGAGTTAATGTCCTTTTTAGACCAATGCTTCCCATTCCAATGCTTCCCGAACAGAAACCAATTCAGCAGAAGTTGAGGAAAATACATCCGAACTTAGAGAGTCAAATAAAATCTGAACTTAATAAACTCTTGAAAGCTAAGATTATTTCGGATGATTTAAAGACATATGATACATCCATCATCCAGCATACCATTCCAATGCTTCCCGAACAGAAACCAATTCAGCAGAAGTTGAGGAAAATACATCCGAACTTAGAGAGTCAAATAAAATCTGAACTTAATAAACTCTTGAAAGCTAAGATTATTTTTCCCGTTCGACACTCAAACTAGGTCTCCAATATGGTGCCGGTCAGAAAGAAAAATGGCGACATTAGGATTTGTATTGATTTCAGAAATTTGAACAAGGCAAGCTTAAAAGATAATTTCCCATTACCTACTATGGAGCAGATACTCCAATCAATAGCAGGCTCTGAGTTAATTCATTGTCTTTCCACCCATCTCAAGCATTATCAATCGCTGATACAGGAACTCACCTCCCACTTTTTGGCATTCAATATTTCTTCTATTCCCAGGCCTCAAAATTCGGCAGCTGACCTGCTAGCCAATGTTGCTTCCAAGCTCCTACCTTCTGAAGACTACAGCCCAGATAGATTTTCAGTAGAATTGCTTTTTAGGCCATCAATTCCTGACAATGTCACTAATTGGAGAGTATTCAACCATGATGAAGACATTTTACAGTTCTTAACTTCCGAAAAGTCCTATGATAATCAAATCATCGAGGAAAACGAGCATGACCTTCAAATAAGAGGTAAACCTGAGGAAAATTCAATCCCTAAGCCTATGGTGAAGCTTGAGGATCTTTATGATATTAAAGACAGGTTTAAACCTGTGACTAATGCAAAGCTCCAAAGTTCTACCCTAAGGTTTGAATTGATAAACCTTGGCACTGAGCAAACTCCTCAAAACATTAATTTAGGATTAGGACTTTCCTTGGAAGAAAAGGAAGCATTCATTAGACTGTTAAGGAAAAATAAACAGGTTTTTGCTTGGAAATATGATGATTTAAAGACATATGATACATCCATCATCCAGCATACCATTCCAATGCTTCCCGAACAGAAACCAATTCAGCAGAAGTTGAGGAAAATACATCCGAACTTAGAGAGTCAAATAAAATCTGAACTTAATAAACTCTTGAAAGCTAAGATTATTTTTCCCGTTCGGCACTCAAACTAGGTCTCCAATATGGTGCCGGTCAGAAAGAAAAATGGCGACATTAGGATTTGTATTGATTTCAGAAATTTGAACAAGGCAAGCTTAAAAGATAATTTCCCATTACCTACTATGGAGCAGATACTCCAATCAATAGCAGGCTCTGAGTTAATGTCCTTTTTAGACGGTTTTTCAGGATATAACCAAGTATTGGTCCATCCTGATGACCAGCTCAAAACCACATTAAGAACAAAATGGGGAACATATGCATATCAGAAAATGCCTTTCGGACTTATTAATGCAGGAGCGACGTTCCAAAGAGCGATGGATATAGCTTTTAAAGGGTTGATCAATAGAACAGTAGTCGTCTACTTAGACGATATTACTATATTTTCTAAGGAGAAGTCCAATCATTTGCATGATTTAAATCAAATCTTTCAACGCTGCAAAAGATACGGTATTTCTCTTAACCCTAAAAAATCTTTCTTCACTCTTGACCAAGGAATGCTCTTAGGCTTTATTGTGTCTAAAGATGGCATTTATATTGATCCTGACAGGATCAAAGAAATCTCTGAAATCCCTTTTCCTCATAATAAAAAATCCATGCAGTCATTTTTAGGCCAAATCAATTTTGTCAAAAGATTTGTTCCAGACTTTTCTCAAATCATTTTGCCACTTCAAACTATGATTAAGAAAAATTCAGTCTTTAAGTGGGGATCAGCAGAAAAGGAAGCGTTTGATTTAATCAAACAATCAATAATCAATGCCCCAGCCTTAAATACTCCTAATTTTTCTAATCATTTTACATTGTATACTATCGCATCCACCTTGTCTTATGCAGTGGTACTCACATAGCTTAATGATCACAATTTGGAAGCACCCATTTCATTCTATAGTTCAAATCTTCAGGGTGCTGAATTGAATTACTCCGAAGTAGAAAAACAAGCCTTTGCTGTATATAAAGCTGTCAAACATTACAGGCCCTTCCTTTTAAAAGCCCACACAAAAGTTATAGTTCCTTTCCCTGCAGTAAGGCAACTATTGATCCAAAGGGAACTAGGTGAAAAAAGGGAAACTTGGTTACAACACCTCAAGAATATGAATTAGAAATTAAACCAGCAAAGATTGTTAGAGGCCAAGGTTTTTGCAGGTTATTGGCAGGAGCATCCAACATTCCAGAATCAGATGATACAGATCAAACCGAAGAAATCAACCAGATAAGTATTATTGATTCTGAGTCACAATATGCTGACTTAATATTTTATTTGAAAAATGGATATGCACCTCCTAACCTGTCTTACAAAAACAAAAGGGCCATTAGATTGAAAGAAAAAAATTTCACAATTGTTGATGATGTGCTTTTTATGCAAAATTATGATTCAATCTTATTAAGTTGCCTAGAAAAACCTGAAGCACAAAAGGTTTTGCAGGAATTACATGATGGACCAGCAGGAGGACATTTTGGAGCTGACACAACAGCCCAAAAAATCATTCATGCTAGATATTATTGGCCCACCCTGTTTCGGGATGCTCATGAATATGTAAGGAAATGCCGAAATTGTCAAACTTCTAGTGGAAGACAAAGAAAATCAGCTTTTCCTTTGCAACCAGTCAACATTGAACAGCCATTTGAGCAATGGGGATTGGACATCATTGGGGAAATTACTCCACATTCTTCCAAACAGCATAAGTATATCCTTACTGCTACTGATTATTTTACTAAGTGGGTTGAAGCAATTCCTTTGAAGACAACAAATTCTGAGGCAATCATTGAATTCATAGATCAATTCATCATTAGCAGGTTTGGTGTCCCAAATGCTCTTGTTTTTGATAATGCATCTTACTTTTCAGGCAATGTTATGTTTGATTTCGATATTAAAAGAGGATTTAAATTAAAATATTCTGCTAATTACTATCCCCAGGGTAATGGTTTAGCAGAATCTACAAATAAAAATCTGATTAAAATTATTAAGCGAACTATCGAACAGAACCATAAAACATGGCACAAATCCTTAATATTCGCACTATGGGCTGATAGGATAACACAGAAGGCTTCCATAGGATCTTCTCCGTTCAACCTTGTGTATGGAAAAGAAGCAGTGTTACCAACAAATCTTGTCCTTCCTTCCCTAGCCCTAATTCAGTTTATTGAGGAAAGCCCTTCTTCTTCTATTCAACTTAGACATGACCAAATTCTAAAATTAGAAGAGGAAAGGGAAAAAGCCAAGGCTATTCATGCAAAACATCAGCAAATCATCAAGTCGTCCTTTGATTCAGTCTCATCCGGTTCAAAACAATTTCAAGTCGGTGATTTAGTTTTGAAATGGGACAAAGCCCATGAGGACAAGGGAAAACACACCAAGTTCCAGAAGATGTGGCTTGGGCCATTTCAGATCTGTGAGAAGATAGGCCATTTGACCTTCATATTACAAGATTTATCAGGTTTGAGAGATTCTCTCCCTGTTAATGGCCTTATCTTAAAGAAATTCTTTAATTGAGGAGGTAACCCCTTCTCCTTTTTAGTTTAATAGAGTTTTGTACTTTGTAGGACCATTAGAAAATAAAGTTGTAAGGTATCTTCCATTGACCTTTGTTGTACTTAAAAGTTGCTCAACAGAAGTAGTGAGGATATTTACTGTTAAAATAATAGAAGTCTTACACAAGAGGGATAATTTCTAGGAAACTAGGTATAATTGCATTCCAAAACCATACTTCAATTTTTGTGAACCCTTCTCAAAGTTTAGAAGTATTGTAAATCATTTTATGTTTTTAGATTGGTCACAAAAAGGTTATCAATATCAAAACAGAAACTAATCCAATTTCAACATCTTTAACTCTTACTTTGTCATCCATTTACTCTTAAGGAGAAAATTGTCCATCCCATTCACCAAAGTTTATGGTTACTCAGAGTGTAATTCTAAAATATCTGATATTAAAGATAAGAGGTCTTATTACAAGCCTGCTTACCATGTTCATAGGGAAATAGTTTAACCAACATTATCAATACTGCATACCAAAACAGGGTAATGGCTTAGAATTATAAGACAAGGGGTCTCATCACGAGCCAGCTTGTTCGGTTAGATTACTACCAGTGAATGGCATTGTCAATAGCTGGTCACCAAACCAGGACAATGGCTTTTTATCTTAGCAATAAAAGAGAAAAAAGAAAGGAAATACAAAATATGAAAACATGTTTTGAATTCATTCTGTTAATCACACTCTTAAATGGATGGGACAATGGACAATAATATGGTTTTAAGGTATCCCTGTCGAAACTATGAACGTTTGCTGGCAGCAAAGGCTCTACCTATGACAAAAGAGTCAATTCTAAAAGCTGATTTGGAAAGGTTCTCTGTTTTATCATTATAAACCAATAAAGGCCAATTTAAAACTTAGAATGTATCTAATTCTAAACGAGAGAGGAAATTAACAAAGATAGATTCATTTTATTTAGAATGCATATATACCTAGTTATATTAGAATTTTCCCCTTTAATGAGAACTCTATTTTGAAAAAGTTTAAGTATTTCCATACTTTTCAGAGATAACTGTTTCTTCCAGCGAATCGCCAATTGTTGTGCTCTACAACAACCCCCTATTTCATATCATGGTTATTTACATATAAAAAAAACTATCATATGAAATGGGTCCCTTTTAGTTTTGATTGGTATCAACATTGTATTATTCAAAAGGGTCCGAAAACAAAATGAAGACATTATAAAAACCTTTTGAACAAACCAATTTTGGTCTTATAATAAAAATAAGCAATCTTTTATCATTGCGATAAAGTGATCGCAAGATCGCATATTGCAATGACATAGGAGGCATACTTTAAAGGCCCATTGGTTTGATTCGATGTGATAAAAGTTCCTTTTGCCCTGATGCGATGCGATATCGCTATCGGCGATCAGCGACATACTATGCATGTTTTTAAAGCACCCCAGGTACTACACCCGATGCGATGCGATATCGCTATCGGCGATCTGCGATACACTATCCATGCTTTCTTAAAGTGCTCATACTCCCGATGGGATGCGATATCGCTATCGGCGATCGAGGATTTCAAAAGGTGACAATATAAGGATTTAAGTTTTCCCCGACGCCCGATTGCGATAAAGCTAGAAGCGCAAACTTCAAAAAGCCGTTAAAATAGAGGGATATTACGATCAATTCATATTAAAAGCCTTATCTGTCGAACAATGATTTACCTGCGCTCAACCGCCAAAACATCCAAGGCACGCTTAAACGAATCATTCGGCCGATTAATGATATGATGGGCATTTAAAGGATTGGCAGGTTTTAACGGCCATTTAATGTAATAGTAAGTCCTAAAATCTTCTCATAGATTGTATCCGCGGCCACTTTAAAGTTAATCCCTCATCACGCATTGATCAATATATCTCACTCGTATTTGGTTTTCACTACCAATTCTCTGTGTTACACTTATTTTCACTCCTGTGCAGAATTCTTCCAAAGCAGAAAACTCAAGCAGAATGGGGAAGAAGTCTAAGAAAACCACAGTCGCTTCCACTGTGCCAGCCACAGGACAAGCCATCACTGATCCAACAAATAAAAAGAAAGGATTGATATCTGATACTACATGTTCTGGTCTCGGCAAAACTACTTGGCAAAGTACTTATAATTTGATTGAGGCCGAAGACCCTGAAGTGACAACAGTACAAGCCGCTGCAGATTTGACTCGGAAATCTAATGGTACTTTAAAGGACTTAGCTGACTCCTTCCTTCATTGGATAGTAGCTCGGGAACAAATTCTCCCATATACGGATGTAGTGAGGTGGGCAATTGAGGAAATCCCAATCATGGACAGAACTTTCTGCACCAGAGATGGGAGAATTTTTGGTTCATTCAAAGCTGATGATTTAAGGCAAATGTATCATTTGCCTGAGCCAGAGAAGAAGTACAGCAAGGCGTTTTTGGAGAAATTCCGAAAAGAGAACGAAATTGAATCCGAGCCCATCCGGGATTGGAGACAAAATCCGGCAAAACACAAGCATGAATCTTCTGGTAAGTATTCTGTTGATTCCCTATGCTCTCCTTATTGTTATGCTGGGATAATGATGTGTAGATTGTGGGGGTTGCACGATTCCACTAATTTCACTATAGAAATGGTTCCCTTGATGGAAGCGGTGTGTAACAGTGAAATAATGGATTGGGCAACTATACTGTCAGATAAACTAGCAACAGTTGTTCTTGAGTTTAGAAATAAGACCCGCGTTACTGAAAGGTTAATTCCCCCATTCTACTACAGTGCCTATATTCTAGATACCCTGTGTTTTAATTCTGAATTTCCTGTGCTCGGCTGGAGGTGGACATCACAAGACCCCATGCCTATTCACATATATCATCAGAAATTGTGGAAAGCTTCCTATAAGCACCATTTATACCAAGTCTGCAATGGCTTTATGTTACCCATTCATTACTCTATTTTTGATAAACCTGCTCCCAAGATTTCCTACCAAGCCGGGATTGACTTAACATCAGTAGGAAGATGGTTCGGGGAGGAAAAGTTCACTTATATAAGAGTTTTCGGTAGCCAAGCCGAACCTCATGTCCTTCCTTTGTACATACCTGATAAACTGCTAGCGAGGGAAATAGCTTATCAGATCATTGCCGAGGGTGTTACACAGACTCTCAAGAAAAATAAGAAGCAGGTCTGGCCCTCTTTTCCTTTGAGATGTGGTGTCTACACGTTGCATGATTTCAAACATGCAGAGAAAGAAGCTACAAAGATAAAATCATTAACTCTAGCAACTCTCCCTAATAGGCGATTTGATCCCAACAAAGTCGCCTATAATGAACTTGAATAGGCCAAATTGACAAAGTTTGATCATAAAGAAGATATGTTCGATGACCTGTTCTCCTCAGCTGAGTCAATATTGCAAGTTAAGGCACTAGCCAGAATGAAATATCAGGATGAAGGATTGGTTGAATTTAATAGTCTTAGAGAACAGAGGTTGCAAACTCTGCCTCTATATCTGTTAGCAACAACCCCAACAACATCATCAAGTTTGCCTGAATGGCAACATTCAAAGGTACCTCCGGTTACAATAAAAGAACAAGAGAAAGCACAGGAGGAAACTCAGACCAAAGAGCACGAGAAAGTGCGGGAGGAGACCCAGACTAAAGAGCAGAAGCAGAGCAACACAGAAGTAAATGTGGATACTCATATTGATCCAAAATTGCTCTAGGAATGGCAACAATTTGATTCTATTATCAGCAGTTTAGAATGTTAAAAGTACACCAAAACTTCAAAAGCAGCAGACACACAGGAAACCACTTCACAATAGGTTCCAAGTGGAACCAGCGGCCCACCCAGTTCAAAGGAAGTTGAAATAATACCAAAAGACCCCTCCGATCAAATCATTTTGCAGGTAGAAGAGATTCCTCCCTTGGATGTCTTCTATAGCCCAAGGCATAAAGCTGTAGTTAAACGACAGAGGAAGAGAAGAAGGACTGATCAACCTTCCCTTTTCCCAGAACAGACGGTCACGGGCAATGTGGTTTGGAAGGAGGAATTTGACCCTTCTGATGACTTAACAAAACTATCACAATATGCTGGAGCCTATTCGGCAGCAACAATAGACAAAGCATCAGAGGTGAGTCTTTTATTGAAAACAAAAGATTAGGAAATCTTTTTATTACAGGCACAGCTAACTGAAGCACAGCAGAAAGCGGAGCAGGCAGAACAGCAATTGTTGACACAACAGCAAGTAAATAATCAATTAACTCAACAATTGCAGGCAAAGAAACAAAGGATTGACCACAGTGCAATCCAGAAGGAGAAAGAGTTGTCTGAAGCCTTGGCACAACTGAAGGTAGCAAATGAACAAATGCTGAAAACAAAAGATGAGCAGATTTCTCAACTATCAACACAGCTTGAGAAGACAAAGGGCGTTCCACAAATAACTGAATTCAGAGTAGAGGCACTACAGATAAATAAGGCATTAATAGCCCAAATCAAGCTTCTATGTCAACAAATCACCCAAGCGGAACCACCATGCGAATTAACGGCATCAATAAGTAAAAAAAAAGAAAAGGCTAGAGCAAAATTGGATCAAGCTGAAGAAATGATAGCTGCATTTCTTGACTGGCAAGATACTGATCAGGGACAAGCGGAAAATTTACCAAGAATTTTAGAGTCACATAAAGATATATTGTTTACAGAATGGCAGTCCCAGTTAATGAAAGCAGAGAGGGCAATTTCAAGGTGCAAATCAACTACAAGCAATTTGGTTGAATTGGTTAATAATACTCTCTACTTGTCAAACATGATTTCCCAATGCACTCCAGGAAAATTGACAGCGATGAAAACATTGGAGCAGTCATGTTATCCAGATCTAGAGGAAAAGGGGAGATTAATTGCTGGAATTAACAGTTTAACATGGGACACCTATTGGTTCTTCTTGGTAAAACCACACACTCAAAGAGCCGCCCTCAAATGCCTTACAGATGCAATCGGGTATATTATCCCCGATATTCAGGATGCCACCTATGCCGCCCAGCTTAGCTCTCGCCTCAACAGACCGCCCGAAGTGGAGCCAATGCTTGCGATAAGTCAGCTCAGGTTCAAAGGCAAACAGCCTACTTGATGAGTCATGCCGCCGACTACCAGATTGCTGAGAAGAATATGATCAAAATCAATTGATACCAATTAAGTAGGATTTCAGTTTCATAGATAGTTAGCTTAATTAAGTATTTATAGACCCTTTCATGTTTTTAGAAAGGGTCGTAAAGTTTTGTACTTGACTTAAAGACTGAAGTTACACTACTGTACTTCAGCCATATTCTTTTATAAAACTGGACCAGTTATTCTAATTTTGACAAGGAAGCTTTTATGCAAATGTGCACTACTGTCTTTGTTTGAAAGTATTTCTGCGTTGGAAGAAGAATCTCAAATAGCGATTGATATTGGGAGTGACTAGCAGCTCATATGGTACTATTATCTATGTCTGAATTCATTCTTTTCATATGAATTTTTATTTGATTGCTGTGGAGCACTTGGAAGGTATGCTTTTTGACAAGCAATCTAGTGGTTTTTCAATAATATTTCTAACCTTTTCTGCATTATGAGTCTAAAGAATATAAGGGTTTTGATAAATTGTGTGAAAATGGACAAACGAAGCTCAATCATTAATAATTGATGTTTTCTATGCAAAAGGACGCGGAAACAGGGAATCATCGAGTAAAAACAAGAAGCGAAGGGAAAGTAACTGCTGTCCCGTCGACAGGGAACCGGATATGGACAAGATCAAGTAAAATTAGAGCCGAATAGTCCAGGAAAAGAACGCAAGATACCGAGACGGAGAACGCAAGAAAGGAAAGAGAAGAACTGAACGATTAGCGAATCCCTCAGGATCTTCGATCCTGAGGGATCGCTGCTTTAAGCTTATCTTTTGTATCTAGATATCTCCGTCATTTCTGTTATATAAAGGTACCACGCCATCGAGCGTGGGGGACAACTGTTGTTGTAATTACAAGCTTCAGAACAACTTTGATCATTAAGTTTTGTTAAGACCTGATTTTGTATACTTTTGTTAATGCAATCAATATAAAGGACTTGGTGTTCACTTCGTTTCTGCGTCTGAAGTAACTTTAAGCAGTGTACCATTGGTAGCCAAGGGCCCAGCTCTGACGGTCACTTGCTGTTGTATCATACGGTGATTTGTGTGGTTTGCTTATTTCTCTTATTTCAGTAATCCGATATATCTTTTATATGATAGACTATGCTTCCTAATTAATATCTGAATCTGAATAAGTTCTTTAACCCACGTCTCTGTACTACACAAAGTGAATCTATTCGAATTGCATCCATTTCTATAGCAAGATATTGGTATGAATGTTATCATCATTGGATTCATATAAAAGGCTTGAAGATAATATCACTTTATTTAGAAACATAGTCACATCATACACTACTCTCGGATTGCTACAGTAGTCTAGAACGTGTACATACATCGGAGTTTGCTGTTCCATTTGAGTTTGCTGTTCCAATTTATATGATTGACGTTTCTTGTTTATGTTAGTTTGCTGTTCCATTTAATTACTGCTGTTCCATTTGATTACTGCTGTTCCATTTCAGAATTGCTGTTCCATTTTACTTTCGCTTATCTGCCTTTATTGCTTTTGCGTGATAGCAGGCCTAAGGCTGTCGTGGGCCCAGCAAGACGCTGCCTAGCTCCCAGACCTATAAGTCCATGCTTTGGTTTTCTTTCTTTATCAGTTTCTAAAGGGAAGGGTTATTGTTTCCGTAACCTTGACTGATCAACTGCTTTGTGTGATTTTATCTTTTAAGTTGGTTTAGTTACAGCTTAGTGTTTGTTTCCTCTCAAATCATTAGAACGCTATACTACCGAGCATTACTTGGACAAAACAGCCTCCGATTGAGTTACTCCTTGAAAGAACAAAACGATCCCGGATTGACTTAATAATGTGGAATAATTTGTGGTGTGAGAGACCCTAGTTATCGCTCTACAATTGCCTTTGCTATTATCGGATATATGTATGTGTTTTAACATCATTTCTTTATTCCCTCCACTATTGGATGTTTATGGGATTCTTTTATTTTGATCGTATATGTATCGATGATATATAAGTGTAGCAATATTGCGCTAATTCCTTTGTTTAACGATTTAAGCA
This sequence comes from Pinus tabuliformis, assembly GCA_031772625.1. NCBI lineage: Eukaryota > Viridiplantae > Streptophyta > Pinopsida > Pinales > Pinaceae > Pinus > Pinus tabuliformis. The sequence continues at coordinate 443,830,959 of CM062812.1, forward strand.
AAGTAATTCTTAAATGAATAAAAGTCGATGTTTATTAAATAGAGTCATCTACATGCCTGTTTATAAACATTGATCATTAAGCGCTACACTTTAAAGTACAATAGTTCCCGGGATTAGTAGTAGTTCTTTTTATTTCGCTGATAAATTAAGTTATTCACCTATCATTAGATTAGTCAACCAATCATTCATTCATCCCGTTTATCCATTGCTGGGAAACTGGTCCCATTATCCCCAGTTGGAGCCACCATTCCAAATGGAAAAGGAGCTGTATTAAGGTCCGGACCGGGTGGTTATCCCCCAATGTTGATACAACGATTTTCGGGGCATCAACAGAATGTTGGTATAGAGAGATTTTACATCAAAGCTCACCAAGATGTCATTTTGGTCTAGTTTTATATGTTTGATCTCATTAATGAAGTGATTGGAATCCTTGACAAAGGAGTTGGTGTTACCCACCATGGGTTTAAGCTTCTTAGCAAGATATTTTGCAATATGGTAAGTATGGCCTCCAATGGGTATTGACAATGGCTATTATTAAAAATTTAATAATAAAATTCATTTAATTATAACCATAGCATTATCAAGCCTGTTGACTCTTTTGATCGAAATGGAAAATGGCATCAATCCATGGTATTCATCCACCTATGGTATAGTAAGTGGCATCTACCCATGGTATTTATCCACCCATGGTATTGTAAGTGACATGAACCCATGGTATTTGTCCATGGTATTGTGACATCCACTAATGGTATTGATTCACCCATGGAATTGACCCCTGGTATTGTGACATCCACCCATGGTATTCATTCACCCATGGAATTGACCTATGGTATTGTAACTGAAAAATACTTAGTAACAAGTTGCATTTTGTAAAAGGACAGATTTTTCGCCACAATGTAGCCTTTATAGTTATTATCAGTTTTAATAAAAAGTTTCTTTGTGGTTTTATTTACTATGTGTTCTATCATTTTCTTTATAGCATTGCAATTCTTCAGATGTTGGGGGCCTCCCCCACAATATCCATTTCAATCTTTTAGATCTTGGGGGCCTCCCCCACAAGATCCATTTCAATCTTTTAGATCTTGCGGGCCCACCCCCTTAGATTCGGATCAGTGGTATCAGAGCAGGTTATGGTTCCATGGGAATGAGGGTTTGGTACATATTTCAGCTTCCAATTTTATAGCAATATTCAACAAAATTCAGGCATGTGCTATGTCCTCAACATCGCATTCTCTTGGGTCAAGCAGGAGAAAATTTTCTTTTTTGACATTTTGCAGGAATGTTTTTGGGCGACGAGGTTGCAGATCAGATCTGAAACTTTTGGTGCAAAATTTACAAAACTAAATAACATATCTGGATTCCTTGTGAAAAAATAGCCAAATTAAAAAAAAAAATCGGTTGAATCGGAGTTCGAATGAGGGAGATATCGCTGATTTAAAATCAGCGATGTTGCAAAAATGTTTCTGACGGCAATCGTGGACGGCATCTATCCTATCCTCTTTTGAAATTTTGGTGCAGAATTTCACAAAAGTAATTGTAGATATGATCTTCTCTTGAAACTTCACCCAATTTTAAAAGAAAAAAGGGTCGAATCGGAGTTCGGATGTGGGAGATATCATTGATTTAAATCAACTATTTGTTTAAGAACTTTTGTGACGACAGAATAGTTGCAACGCAAATCTGAGATGCTAGAGTGTCAATATAAGAATTTCAAACACATGAGAAGATGCATAATGGTCATTCTGCTTCCAAAAATAGGTTATAATAAATATTCTATGTTATATTGACCGAGTTATGTCCATTTTAATTCTAAAGCAGCATTCAAAGTAAGTTCCCATTGGAGATGTGCCCTCCCACACTACTTTAGTAGGTACCTGCTTCACATTCATGAGTTTCAGCATAGTAGCATTCAGCTTGGGTTGTTTGGAGAATTTCCCTCCCACCCTAGGCTATGTAGGCACTTTCTACCTCATCAACAACTAACATCACGGTTATGGGTCATCTGCACAAAATCCTTGTCATCAAAGTCCATTTCCTAGGCTGCACACTATTAGTATCACAGTTGGTCACAAGCATTACAGGGTATCTCTATGCTCAGATCTTCGCTTTTCATGGTTATGGGTCATCCATAAACTCACACTTCATCGAAGTCCATTTGCTAGGTCGCACACTGTCAATATCATAGTTGGTCACAAGCATTACAGGGTATCTCTATCCTCGCATCTTTGTTCATCATAGTTATGGGTTAACCACATAAAACCCTTCTCTTGAGTGGGTCTTTGTATTCAACAAAGGCTTCACATGAGGGAACTTCATGTAATGGGGACCATTGCTTCTTAAGGAGGGAGGAATGATCCAAATGGAAAATGGCATCAACCCATGGTATTCATCCACCCATGCAGTTTACCCATGGTATTATAAGTGGCATCTACCCATGGTATTTATCCACCCATGGTATTGTAAGTGACATCCACCCATGGTATTTTTCAATGGTATTGTGACATCCACCAATGGTATTCATTCACCCATGGAATTGACCTATGGTATTGTGACATCCACCCATGGTATTCATTCACCCATGGAATTGACCCATGGTATTGTAACCGAAAAATACTATAAGTAACAAGTCACATTTTGTAAAAGAACCGATTGTCTGCCACAATGTAGCCTTTATAGTTATTATCGTTTTTAATAAAAAGTTTCTTTGTGGTTTTATTTATTGTGTGTTCTGTCATTTCCTTTATAGCATTGCAATTCTTCAGATGTTGGGGGCCTCCCCCCAAGATCCGGATCATCTTTACATTACCATTCCTACCCTATCCTCTATTTATTACACATCAATCTCTAACTTTTTCACATATCATATCTTGATGATGAACCACAGAGGTTGGTTCGAAATGTTAGTACAAAAAATAGTAGTGATTGACTCTTGTCATTAGATGATTCTACAACATTAATTTCATAAATATCTTCCGGAGAAAGGCTTTTAGCGGCTAAATCTTGTATGGCCAAAGCACGAGTACTTTTAGATTTTTTTTTACCCTTAGATTGTTGGCTAACAAAACCTATTATACCATCAGTGACATTAGATCCTATTTCATCATTAAAACCATTGGGCACTGTAAATTCAATATTTTTTCATACAAGGTACTAGATTGAGTATAGACTAAATCTAAATACTAATCATGATCAATTACCTGCTCTTCCATCAGGACACCTCCCTTAGCAACATCCTTGGTAATAAAGGGAAGTGAATACTTCGTAAACCATTCAGCTAAAATTTGATCTGCCATAAAAACTTTGACTAATTGACCTCTACGTCTCCATTCATGTATATGATCGGAAATGTGAGTCAATTTTGATTTTTGTAAGGAATTCAATAGTTCAGTACTAGTGTCATAATGAATCAGTAACTATAATTGGGTTAAAAATGTTTTTGCTAGAGAGTTTAAGTTATGGAAAGAAGTGTGAGGTAGTTCAATGTAACATTTGGTTATTGAACCAGTTAAAGTTCGTTGGAAAAGGAGAATTTAGATAGAATCATTAATTAAAGAATTCAATGCACACCAAATATGATATGTCATTACATAAATGGATCTGTCTTCTCCTGATTTTCCTCCAAAATTGGGTATGTCACTTAGTGAGTTGGTGGAAATCGTTGGCTGAAAAGGATAATAATAAATAGGATTGTTCATTAGTTGGGGTAAATCAGGTAAATTTGGGGTTGCAATAAATGGTAACTGTCGGTTAAGATCTTGCTGTAAAGTTTGAAAACCTTGAGGGTCAAGTCCAACCCCTAGAGGAGGATACCCAGGATATCTTGGAAGAGCTTCTGCAGTTGGAATTTGGATCCCACCAAGGTAACCAAGGGTGAACCATAGCAAGTTGAGGTTGAAGAGGGACTTGATAAGTATGACCAGGGTATGGTTGACTCTAGAAAAGTTGACTTTGATTCATTTGACCTAAGTAATATTTCCCATGTACAGTTTGATCTTGTAAAGGTTGACCTTGAACAAATTGACTTTGAACATGTTGACTTTGCGTAAATTGACTTTGAAAAGGTTGGTTTTGGAAAGATTGACCTTAGAAAGGTGGACTTTGAAAAACATGTCCTTGAAAAGGTGGAGCCTCATAAGATTGACCTTGAAAATGTTAGATTTGGAAAGTTTGGCCTTGAAAATGTGCTTGCATTGTTCCTGTACTAGGTTTTTCGATAGGAATCTATGGTGTAGACTGGATGAAAGGACCAGTTTGATAAGCAGAAACCTGAGGGATTTCTTGTGTAGTTTGAGCAACAAGAATTTGAGGGGCGACTTGAATGGTAACTTGTGATACTCCTTGGATAAGCTTCTACGGTGAACTTGGCACCGATTGTGAAACAGGTGTCTAAACAGGTTTTTGAGGAACAATCTAAACAAGTTGTTGTATTGGTTGTTGGGTTGGTTGCTAAACAGGTTGTTGGATTGGTTGTTGCACAAGTGTTTGAGGAATTCCTTGAATAGGTTGCTGGACAGGTACAACAATACCCTTAATAGGTATTTGAGGAATAGCTTTTATAGTAGGTTGAATAGGTTTATAAAATATAAATTGCGGAGAAACTAGAGCAAACTTTTGAGAAAAGCCCAGGTTCCAAATAATGTTCGTACCATGGTAAGGAGTACCAATTAAAGGTTGATCTACAACATGTTGACCAATATTGAGCTAAGGTATCTGACCATAATTTCCAATGAAAGGTTGACCTCCAACTGTAGGATAAGATCCGAGAAAATGTTGTCCTCTAGGTGGAGGATAAGGTGGCTTACCCCTAGGAGGGTAATAAACACCAGTTAGGCTTACTTGAGGGTTACCTAAGTTACTAGACACCATGTGAACATATTGGTCTAATGTTGTACGCTCTCTAGGCGTGGATGTCATGCTCTGAACAATAGATGTAGACAAATAAGATGACCAAGTAAAAGGTTGAGGATAAGGAGTAGCTCCTAAAAAGTCCCAGTAAGTTACTGGTATCTAGGAGGAGCTGACAGACCACCATAAAAAAGTGATTCCGGGGAGTTGGTAAATATAGATGAATCAGTAAGTTAGCTCCCAAGAGGAATTTACAACATGGTTCTTCTCTATGAATAAAAAGGAATGATGTAAGGTGGAAAACTAGAACCTAAAATGTTTGAAGGGGTAGAATACTAAGGATCGGGTCAGAAAGGATCGAAAGGAACTCTTGGAAAAATTATTGGACCAAAATGTTACCGAGTGGTAACTAGAGTATGAGGTGAATCTTCCTCCTTGTTCCTAGTAATATCTTCAATGTTAAACAACCGAGGAGGTAATCTAGTCGTAATTATCAACTTCCTTCTAGGTGAAGTTGGAGTAGGAGTAGGAGCTAAAACAACCGAAGGTGATTGAGGTTGAGAAATATCAAACTCAGTTTCTTCTACTTATGGTTCGGTTAGTTCAGTGTCTGAAACTTCACCAGTATCAAATTTAGTTTGAACTACTTTAGGAATTTCTAAGCCATAATGAACTAAGCCTAGTTCTACTTCTTGTGTTGGATTCACTTTTGTTTCTACTATCTCAGATTGTAAAACTATAGACGTTTTGGGTTGTTCTGAAGTTCCATATCTTGTTTATTTTGACCTTTCATTTTTATCTTTTCTAATTCATTAGGTGTATATTCACGGGGTTTACCCTGCATTCTACGTGAATGGCTTGGTGAATCAACCATGATGGAATTTTTATCACAAAAATCAAACAATATTCACAATCCAATCCTAAAGTTTCTCAAAAGTCAAAACAAATAATTAACACACGATAAAAAAATCAAAGGATTCAAAGCATGCAAACAATATTTTCACAACGAAATCACTAGTTGGTGATGAAACCCAATGCCATAGAGATCAAAATGAAAAGTGGTTATAGATAGAGCGGGTGGAACTAGCTACACGGATAACCTTCTTAATGTACATGATTTGGTGCAAGTAAACTTCATTTACGCCATCTCGAATGAAGAATATCCTCCAGAAAGGTCCAAGTGTGTGTAGCCAACATTTATTCCAGGTACAATAGAGACTTCCCCTCCATTGTCACCTTGGGTGAAAGCCCTAATATTATAGTCTCGAAGGTTACCACGTAAAAAAATTTAACCTCGGGGGACAGTTGCATATCAGACATACACACAAGGGTAGAGTAGAAAAGCTCAATCCCCTTGAAAGTTCCTCAACATGGTTAATTTGAGGTTTACTTCCAAGTGACTCTCAAGTACCTTTCAACACCATTTTTAGTACTTGTAAATCACTCTACTATAGCCAATGAAGTGGATTCAATCAATTCACTGTCTGTGATAGGATATCGTGCTTCACTCCATTGTAAGGGGAGCTTCGCAGAGAAAAATTGCAGTAAACAAATTTTTCTCCCTATCACAAGATGTTAATGTTTCTTTGTAGCTTTGGAAATTTAACTCACTTCCCTATTCCAAAGCCATACAACCAGATCTACTGTAGGTCAAAAAGAGCCATAGAAATAGAACAAATCTAGATTGATTTTATTAGTGTTGATTTTAAGAGATGTTATTTAATCCAAGGTAATGGATGTGAAACAGATCAAATTGTGACTTGACACAAATCCTAATGTAATTGAAAATGAAAATGTTGTCTTTTTATTTCAATGAATATCTCTGACGTAAGGAAAGAGTCTTTCAATTTTTTCAACGGAAATGTAAAAAACTAAATCCTACTATATCCCTTTTCCTAAAATGTAGATATACAATTTCGAAATACCCAAATATTGAAATTAACTTCAAGATTTCCACTTTACCCAATAACACAAACTGAGACTAACCATTCACCAGATGAGACTTTTCCCCAATTTGAAAAAGAAATTTAATCATAAGAAAATATTTTCAGAACACTCAGCAAGACTGACAAAGACTCAAAGAAGATACAAACAAGTGTAACTAACTAGGAAAATCCAAAAATTATGGACTTGATGAGGATAAAACTAAAATTTTAAAAAATTCTAGGTATGTACGCAGGTCATAGAGAAAACCTATGTGCATGTGCTATGTTGCAGAAATACAAGTGTGCACAAGTTCCCTTTGTGCCTGAAGCTAAAGTGCCCACAATGACAAATTTTGGAAAAAATAAAAGACAGGTCAAATCATTTTTAAGATTTCCAGACACTTATAGAGGGCTTCTACAGAAGGTTGAAAAAGGTCAAACAAGGAAAATAATGGAGATTCGAAAGATTCCCCAGTGGAGTTGCCAATTTGTTATGTGGACTTATCCCTCTTGCAGACAAGAGCGATCTCCCTAGACCTCAGAGAAATCTAGTAACAAACAACCAGGAACTACTATGATTCTCTAGTCTACAATTGACTGAAACAAATACTATGATAGAAGTCACTTATGATTTAATCAAAATTCCTAATGAAGTCTTGTTCAAATCTTTTGACCATCTTCTTCTCCTCTATGGTTTAGAGATCTTCCCATTTCTTCCTGCAAAATCTCCATGATGTCCTGAAGGATATCTGCATATAAAACAACATACACAAGATCAAACCATCCAGTATATACCGTAATAGATAAATGAACTAAATAAATCAATCAATATCAAAATGGATCAATATGCAATCATTATTTATGTAGGTGATCAAGGAATCCTACAAACTATATCAAAAAAGGCATAATTGAGAAAGAATAGTTTCCTTTATATTAATAAAATGGAGAGTAGACTTACAATCTTGAAGCCTTGATGTTTCAAGTCACCTCCGACAATATCCAACCCTCTCCTTGAATGGATAGCCTTTCAAACTTATTCTAACAGCATAAGGCTACTTCCAACAGTCCTCAAAAATCCTCAGGCCTATGTTAGATTTATAGGCCAAGAGTGGGAAGTTTGGGATCTGTTTTCCAAGGGATGAAACCCACTAATGGTGGGATAGGGGTTCCATAAAGAGAGGGAGTTTCTCCATGATGGGATCAGAGATGAATAGGCACCCATTTGAAACTTGTTATTTGGAATAGATACAACTAACAATACTTCTAGACTTTGCTTTTTACTTTTACATTCGTTAAGTCATGTGCGCAAGTCATTGTGTAAGACAGAGCGCACTTATGCGCATTTCCTAATCTAATTCTCTACGTATGCATAGATATTGACTAGGGAACTACACAGGAAGCTAAAAATAAGGTTTTGAACCATCGAATCCAGTAATTTCCCTTTCTTTGGGATAGTTTGGATTCTAAATTTGGAGCAAAATTATTTGGAACATATTTATGGATAGCGAAAGATACAAACCAATGGTCATTTTCGTAATGCAACAAAATAACATGTAATAGTAAGCATGTTTTACAATTCTCGGTGGAGATAGGCTAAACTCATCTTGAATCGCGAACCGGAGCCCATTGATATATTTGGCAACCCTTTCAGGTGTTTCTTCGTATATCCTACTCTAATATTCACCTTGTAAAATTCTGCAGTATACTCTTTAACCATCAATTACCTTTGTTTCAAGTTTTTCATTTTCTTGAGTAAACACAACTGATAATATTTGGGCAAAAATTTACCTTTCAGCTTCGCCACCATTCTATTCTAGCTTCTGATCTTGGATTTTTTCTTTCTTCTCCTTTCTTCTTGGACTCCATTCTACCAAAGAGTTGTGTGTCCTTTCAATGTAATAGCAATCAACTTCACCAGTTTATCTTCAACTACCTCCTCGTGCTAAAAATGCTTATCTAAAGCATTGATATAATTTAGTAATTCTTCCAGTTCCAAGCTACTACTGTAATTAGGTATCTCGATTTTAGGCTTCGAAATAGCCATAATCATTGACCTTATCAATTTTATTTTTGCAGGCTCTCTGGCATGTTCTTCATCTTCTACTAGAGACTCTTCCTCAAATTCATTGATCCAGTATCTAGATCTCTTTTCCTATTCATCTCTAAGGCTTCTATCCTTTCTTGGATAGGTCTCATGTCCTCCCTATCTACAGCATCAACTATTGTTCTTCCCCTCCAACCTCGTCTTCCCCATCGAGTGAGGAATTCCATTTCACACTTTTTTTCTATGTGTCATAGTTCTGATGCCAAAAATGGATGTCGGATCCTACCTAACCTGTAATAAGATTAATGGATGGAGTGTATAGAAACAATAACTCATTCTCACTTTCGAATTTCATTTTACATTCATAGAATCTCCAACAAATCTCTAACATATATATTTTTATTTTCTTCTGAATTGCAAAAATTGAGTAAATACATTCATAAATAATAATATATCTAATTCCTCTTCTCTAATTACTAAAATTTGGATGACTTGTAATTCTCCAAAAAGGTATCAAAGCTCCCTATATTTATCCCACAAAGTCCTAGCTTTCTTCATATTTTTCCTCCTACATATCTAGTCTATTTTACTAAACTTAATAAAAAACTACTTCCATCTATATCCACAAAAGCAGATAAGATTTTATTTTATATTTTTTTAACATCATTGTTATCTAAACTTTCTAATATTTAAAATAAAACAAATATAATTTACTAATAAAATAAATGAATCTAATTCCTTCCACATTTCAATTTTTCTTCCAATTTCAAGTGTAACATGCTCCTACATCAACTTGGTAATAGTCAATAGAGGCACTTGATGCATGCTGAGATCATGGCCACTTTACTCAAGAGGAAAGTTAGATAATCTTCTAAATATACCATTGAGGGCTTGGTTGTTCAAGTGTTATTGATATATGAAGGAAATAATAGAGAAATGGTTAGATCCAAATTCTATGGGATACACAAGGCTCTTATAAGGTCCAAAGATTTTTTTCAAAAATAAGGCAAATTTAATTATTCTAGAAGGGACTATATTGAAAAGAGGGAAAAAAAAATAAGGAGAGGAATGATTATGATTATTCTAAAAAATATTCTCAAGACTGTGGTTTATATTATTTTGTTGTAACATTAGCAACCGATGTAGGTCCAAGTTCATGGATGATAGGCTCATGAACTTTGTTCCATATCACTTTCCATTATCACTAGTTTTTAGTTTATGAGAAATATGATGGTGGGATGATATACCTTGGTGACTACTCTATGCCATACATAGTTGGTTGTGGTAGATTCTTGATTGGATTCTCTAATTGTATAGTAAAGGGGATCATTGGAGTTTTTCACATTTTAGGTGTAGCCTAAAACTTACCACGAGTAAGAACTTCTTTGGGAGTGAATAGTAAAGTTTATATTTGCTAAAAGGACTTTATTTTAAGTTAGGATAAATAGGTAAAACTCCAACCATAAATAATCTCCATGAAGATTATAGGGGATTCTAAAAATGATGAGGAACATTAAAAAAGAAAGAGAACACTATTTCAACTCCTAGTTGAGTCTTCCGATTTATTATTATTATTACCCATCGACGATCCTTTCATTTCAAAATCAATTTGAATGACAAGAGATAATTTCTAACTAGTATCCTCTTTTCTCTTTTAGGTATTTTCATTTACAAGGTCATTGGGAGCCCAATCCATTTTCAAAAAAATCATTTTATTTTTCTAAACATTATGAACTCTTTTTAAATATTTGTATTTTAGGCTCTATAAAGAACTCCGAGGTGTTCATAGCTAGTGTGATCCTTTGACCTTAAATTTTAATTTTAATATAAAAAGTATGTAATCTGATTCATCCTAGTGAGTTTAAATGAAAATATCATGTTAATTTCCCTATAAACATGGCATATTTATTTTCAACTTACTCAGTGACATGTTGTAATTTACTTCTTGTAGTTTTGGAAGCCAAACATTTCAAAAAATTTACTTTACTATTTAAAACTCTTATAATGTGAACATCATGTCAATAATATTTCCATATGAAGGGTCTTTTTTAACCTTCATATGCAAACCTTGTAGATAAAAAAAATTGGAGTTTTATTTATTCACTTTTCTTCCATGAATGAGATGATGTTATTTACAATTAAATCTATGATATGAGATATTTGTTGGAGTATTTGTTGGTGTTTCCACTTTATCACTCACCCATGACATTTTTTTGAGGACTGAAAAGAATATTCCATCTATTGAGGGAGGCTTACAACCTCTATAAAACTAACAAGAGTTTTTCTTGTTACACAATGTTTCTCTCAATGTTGATCATTTTCCTTTGTTAGTAAGAAAGGTAAATATTACTACATGGTACCTACATAATAGGTACCCACATCATCTGTTGTGTATAATACCTATATGGGGTGTTCAATAGGTAATTATTTACCACTTCAACATCTTCATGTTTTTGGTTATGAGGCATATGCTCATGCATAAGTAGAAGTAGCCAAAGATGGATAACGAGGATATGAAAATTAGCTTCATTATTTATGCAATTGGTGTGATAGAGTAAAATATTTTGGATCTTATGGTAGGAAAAATTTATATAATATGAATGGTATCATCAAGGAAGTTAGACCTTTGCCCATAATGTTGTAGCTAGAAAAGGATGAGAAGCATTTAACGATTTAGCTAATATCCTAGACAAATAAAGTTGGACTGTAAAATGAACATGAAGTTCATGGTTAAATAAAGGAGAGTACAAATGGTTTCAAAGAGGATGAAGAAACTCCACCACAAAATCTATGGAGTTCTGCCCAGCAAAGAAAGAATTGAAATAGGTATAATTATACTCCATTTCATTTTAGATGTATGTTTTACTTACGTTCTAACATTGATGAGCCTAGAACTATGAAAGAGGAATTGGAGATAGAAGATAAGAAGCATTGGAGATTGGCCATGGATGAAGAAATTGTTGCACATACAAAAAATTATGCATGGGACTTCATATTATATCATAATAGAAAGAAACGAGTTATATGTAAGTGGGTATTCAAAGAGAATAATGGTTGACATGGTAATGCCCAAATAATAAGGTAAGGTGCATTGTAAAAGAACATGCCTAATTCAAGATAATAATTCTTATTAGGTTATGTTTGGGTCTAAAATGGGCCACTCAAGGAATATATTTTTGTAAAAACATATGCCACATCACAATAAGTTAGAATTGTTTTGTAGTAAAGGGTAGGTAGAGTCTCGAGGGTTAGCTCAATTGGCCAAGATCTCATTGCTAAAAGAACCTTAATAATGGGAGGTCACATGGTGCATTCTCCTCGACTCCCTCAAGGTTAGGCTCTATTAATAAGTCATTAGGATGTGATCCCTTTGGGTAGATTTTCCTATATATTTCGTTGGAAAAAAATAAAAGTAAAATGTAAAGGGTAGGTGCAAGCTAATTATGTTGTGTCATAAAATGTTAGTGGTAATGAAAACATGGGAAAGAAAAAATATATTAACTTCGAGGGATGATTCAAGGAAAAAATTGAATAAGATTTCTAAATATATTATTTTTAACTATAGAATCTATGTCTGGGTATGTGAAATTTACGTTTTCTAACAGTGGTATGTTACTTTTCATGAAAAATTTAATGCGTTTGTTTCTATTATTGCGATCATTGAGTACCTAAATGGAGCAAAATTCTTTAATCACTTGAATATTTGTAGAGAACACATTATTATTTAATAGTGCTAATTTTTCAAAAAATGCAATGTTAATGTTATATACTTTCAAATGTATGCATGTCATTATATGCTTGAAATTAGAAGGTACACAGACACACACACTATAGAGCAAGTGGAAAAAATTTAATAATAAAGAAATGAGGGTGTAAAATATGTCAATTGTGAGGCCCTTCACTTAGTTTTTGGAACTATTGAATGTTTTGTATAATTAGGCAAGATTTATGAAATGGCCAATGAATTAAGATAATACTTTTACATTTCACAAAGCAAAGATGCAATGTTACGTTTTGCAAGGTTGACAGAAAGTGTAAATCCAAGAATCACTCCATCTATATAATCCATTTTATAAGATCTTTATCATCATACTTCTTCATATCAATATTAAAAATTAATTTCTTGGTTCCATATTAAACCCCAATTGATGTTGATCAAGAAAGTGGTGGAGTATCAGAATTTTCGGACTCAATCTTTATTTACTTTAAATTTTCATGAATTCATTACATCTTGATATTTAATTTAGGGAGTGTTAGAATCCTGTAATATAGGTAATCAAAGTCTTTTTGTCCAGTTATTTATTTTGGGAATCTACTCGTAAAGTTTAGCCTATAAATCCACTAGGTCTTATAGTCTAAATTGTCTTTGTACAAAGATCCATAAGGGGTCAGCATTGAGGTGTCATGATTCAGTTGTCAATAACCTTTTCCATTGAAAAAAGATGAAATGTATCTAAAGTTTTTTTTAATAGTTTTTATTTTAAATAAGATTTAATTTTATAAAATATATATAATTATATTTTTTATAAAACTATTTATTTTACCAATATATAAACTATAGGAACCACATTTTCTTTTATGCTAAATACTTCAGTCACAAGTCAAAATTGAAAAGTCAAAATTAATTTATAACCTACCCACCCCACACTTCATACATTAAACTTCATGCCTCGAGATGTGTGAATAATTAATCAATGGTTATTAATGAATTTTAGGGGGGGTTTCCTATTCTACTTTTAACCTAGCCCCCAACCCCCCTGCCAAAAAAAAAGGTTGTTTCACTTTACTGTTTTTTAGAGTTGTTAGTTTCTTGTTCATTTCAGAACACCCCCCCCCCCTGAAAACCATTATTCATGTTGATTTAAATCTTATGAAATATGGTGGGAAGGTCTACGAAGTATATAAGAAAGATTATGATAAAGGAAAGGAGACTTTTACAATGACATATTTATGAAATGAGTTTACAGGTGAAAGTAAAATATACTTTACGAAGCATGGAAAAACAAGACATGGTTTTTAAATTCCATGGGAAGGAAATCAATGGATGGTTTTTATAAAATATGTTTATGAATCCCATCTATTCATCAATATATAAATTAAGGGAAACATGGCATGGATTTAAAAACAAGACGTGGATTTAAAAAAAAAATCGAAAACATTTTGTGACAATGATGAGTATTCAAAAGATGATGAAGGCAAAGACTATGGGAAAATTGATCAACACATAAAAGCTAGTTTAACTCAAAAATACAAATAATTCAACTAGGTGGAAAACATAAACAGACATGCAATTATTTTCAGATTTGTTGGCTCAAAAATAGTAGTAAATGAGACATCTAGTTGATAAAGGTGGCAAAGTTAATCAGTTTTGAAAGGGCAACTAGCAAGTTTTGTGAAAGCAACTTCAACCATTGTAGATTCCAAGGCAGAGGATCAACATTAATGAACCAATTTCCATATTTGAAGGCTGAATACGTTCCAACAGATCCAAATCTCCAACAGTTTTCCAATGATTGATTTTATCTTTAGTTTATTGTTCATATTTTTCCAAAAATTATAAGATATTATTTCGTAATCAAATGCTTTTTTGGATTCCAAAGTTAGTTCAATAGGAAGTCTATAAATATGTTATAATAAGAGTTAGTAAGGGTTGGATTATCTATGAATAAAAGAGTTGTACATCGATTTAAGCTTTGGATTGTACTCAAAATGATCAATTTACAGAAATACATAGAGCTTTGCTTCAGGATTCCCATGTCAAACAATTGGTGATGTGTTTTCGTATGTAAAATTGTTTTTTTCTCAGTTTCCATATTTTTTTCGCTCTTTATTGTTGCAAGAACATTAAGGGACGAATTTTCTTAAGTGTACTCTTCTCTGACTTGTTAACAATATCATTGTTTTGTTCTAATATTTATGTATAGAATGTGTCTTTGTATGCTTTGTATTTAAATTGATCTTAAATAATATTCATCGTATTCACCCCAAAGGAACTCTATAAGATTCAAAAGTTTGTGTATCCTACCCTATTACATCTACTATGTCATTCTGTGATTGATTACCCAAACTTTCATGACTCCATGCCCAATGGAATTTTCTTGCATCTTTCAACCAAACTTTTGAAAAATCCTACTAGAACTTAAATAACTCGCATAAGATCTTAAAAACAAAAATCTAAATCATACAGAGAGATCCCTCTCTAAAGTTGGAAGGGCTAGATCCCATCTTTAAAAGTGGTTTTGTAGTTACTTTTGTAGTTTTCTTCCTCATCCAAGGGAACATTTTCTTCCTGTAGTTACATTCTAGCGACCATACTGGGGAAGAAAGGTTTCATCTTCCTAGGGAAAGGCTATCAAGATTCAGATTTAATTGTTGATGGTGGACAACAGTTATAAACATATAATGACTAGACCATTCACTTGGTGACTCCACTGTCCAAAGAATTCAGATCTTGATTTTCCTAATCTAAATGACGAGGTATGTGACAAACAATATTTCTATTAAAGGTTTCAAGGAATATTGGGATATTTGTAATGATGATCAAATGGAGGAAGATTTATCCAATATACTGCTTATTTATTTGAGGACATGAAAATGTAGCTTTGAAGTTAAAGCCAACTTTTTAGAAGATTTTTCTAATAAAATTGAGGACATTTAGATCGTAAATGCTCGACTTTAGGATTACAATTTTCAAGAAATCAATTTTCTGAGGACCTTTTATAGTTGAAACTAGGGTCTGATTTAAACAACACATATGAGAAGTTTGATTTTAACAAGCAAATTACAGAGTGATAACAGGGAGTATCTCATTCGAGTTTTGTAAGAGGTACTTTTGCAGTATTTTATTTTCTATTTATTTCCTATTTTATGTATCCACTTTTCCATCTATTCTCTATTTCCATTCAACCCTTTTTCCATATGTTCTCCTAAATTTTGTATTTCCTCTTCACCTTGGTGAAAATTTATTTTCTTTATTTTGGAGTCATGATTGAGATTTTATTTGGCACAACCCAACTTGGTCCAAGTTTTGGGTTAAAGACTATGCATTTTGAGGAGTGGAGCGTGCGGAGCTGACAAAGTTATATTCATTGAGTGGTGTTTTAGGGGCTTTGGGGTGGGTCAATGCCCCTTATTTTGTAATGGTTTTCGGGTATTAGTCCATTGTTTTGTCAAATCCATGGCATGTGGATCATGGTCTTGTAGTAAGGAATTCTATATAAAGAAGATGTAATACTTTGTAAATCATATCATGATGGAAAACTAATCATAGATTGTTTGTATTCTCTATATTGAGTCTGTATTTTGGGGAAGGCTCTGTAACTGAGTGCACAGAGGCCTTGAAGAGTTTGCAGGTGAGTGCGCAGACCACCTGCAGTAGGGTGTGTAGGTCAGGGAAGAGCATGTATTGAAGATAATTATTAATAAAGAAGAATTTTTCGTGAAGTATTGTGTACCTTTCTATATTCATTTTTCTTTATTGATACCATTATGCATGTTGTCTATTGATGATCCGGATTTAAGCAGGAACACAATAGATTACGGAGATAACCATAAATACAGAGATGCAATAACCATAAACACAGAGATGCAGCGGAAATAATGCTTCATTTCATTAATGGAAAATACTGAAATATGCTTACAAACAGAAATAGAAAGAAACCAGCTAGGGCGATGGTAGCTTATCTCTGAGAAGAGATGTGGCGGCTACATGCCTCTGAACTGTTTCGAACTGTATTACAATGAGGCTCGAAGGCCTATTTATTGTTGAGAAACAATGGAAAACCCTTCACATCCCGAAACCTAACCCTAGAAGATGAAACACCAAATTGTGGGCCCCGTTTGGGTAAATTGGTACATCAATTTCCCGGGGTCGTAACTTTGGCATACGATCTCTGTTTGACGTGTATGATAGCTCGTTAGAAAGATCTATCCGAGTACTACCACTTTGGGAGGCAACATGGGTCTATGACCCATGTTGCCCCAGAATCCCAAAAAAACATCGTTTAGGGCCTCAAAACGGCTCCGGAAGTTCAGGACCCGAAAAACTGCTAAAAATAGTAAACTGTGGTGTAATTTAGGAAACTAAAAAGACTGAAAGAGATAGTTGTGGGGGTCCAAATGGGTTGGTGGGTGGCCACCAACATCCACTTGGATCATTCCTCCCCCCTTAGGAAGCAATGGTCCCCATTGCGTTGAGTTCCTCCATCTGCTGAACTTGTCCTGCAATCTCTGATGTGTCCAGTGATGGTGGGAAGCATAGTCGACGATGGTCCACATTGAACATTTGGTGCAGGCGAAGGAATGGAGGAATGATGTGCTCCAAAGCATTGTTCCCCATAGCCTTGGTACTGCTGTAAGGACCATGTCGGAGTGGTCTGAGCTTCTGATGGGTTCTGGTAAGGCGTTCTCTCTGCAGATGCAACCAGAATTTGTTGCCCACTTGAAGCTTATGTGGTACCCCTGTGAATGAGGAGAAGTTGTTCCTGTGTTCTGTCATGACCGTATTCCTTTGCTGCTGCTGCTGTGTAGAGGAACCCTTTGCAGGGGTCATGGATGTAGCAACGATCTTCCCCTTATTTTGAGAGTGAACCAGACAGATGAATTTCCTGGTCTGTGATATGAGTTTGCTGCCTTTGTTGGTAGTGATCAAGGATGTGGCAGTAGGTGGGGCTACCTCTGGTATCCTGTATAATGAATTATTCAAAGAAATAATGACAGCACGAGGCCTGGACTCATACACAGCATGTCGCCTCCACAAGTATGGCTGGCCTAATAATACATCACAAACATCCAGAGGTGTAACATCACACAATACCTCGTCTGTGAAGGGTTTGATGCTGTAGGGAAGTCGGCACTGCTGGCGAACTTTCAGATCTCGTCCTTCATGAAGCCACCCGATACTGTATGGCTGCGGGTGTGGTGTAGTCGGTAGGCCCAACCGCTTCACGACCTCTGCTGAAACCAGGTTCTTTTGGCTGCCACTGTCAACAATGAATTGTAGCGGCGAACCCTTCACCCACATCTGTGAGTGGAATAGACGCTCCCCTTCCTCTGGATTTTCGGGCTCATCTTTCTGGATCTTGGCGGTGGCAATAGTGGCGCTGGGGTCCGCATCAATGATCTGCTTCCCTTTGCCATTACCTTTGTCGGGTTCTGGCTCAGGGTCAGAACATGCATCTGATTCGGAAGCCTTCAACTCGGCCACCAGTGACTGCTTGGTCCGACACTCACTTGTGTTATGAGTGGGACTCTTGTGGAACTCACACCACTTCCCTGTGTCCTTCTTCGGCTTCATGGTGTTGTTCTTTTCTTGCGGCTTCGACGGGTTGTCTTGGGTCACCCCGCCTTGGCTTTGTCCTTTGGGCTTCGGATTTGCAGATCCAAAGTCTCGCTTCTTCTGTTTGAACTTTTGCTCGATTTTGACAGCGTATCGGTATGCTGTGCCGAGTGAGGGGATGTTCAAGAACCCCATCTCTTCCTGGATGTATTTGTGTAGGCAGCCGCGGTATTTGAGTACCAGATGCAGCTCAGAATCTTTGATACCCAACTGTGTGCGAAGGGTATGAAAAATGTTTGTGAACTCGGGCACATCTTGGTCTCGTCCCTGCCGCAGTGTGGTCCATTTGATGTATTTGTCCTCATAGCTTCCGACAGGGTAATACTGCTCCTTGATGGCATCCCGGAAGTCATTCCAAGTGGGTGCGGCTGAAAATAGTGAGCCTGTACTTTCATCCTTCTGCTCGCAGTATGTTTCCCACCAGTCCTTGACGTGGGGGGCTGCTTTGAGAAGAGCGAAAACAATCTTTTCCCGACTTGAAAATTCGTGAACAGAAAAATACCCATCTAGCAGATTTAACCATTTATCTACGGCATCTGCGTCTATTTGACCCTCGAAGATGGGGATTTCAAAATTAACTTGTACCTTAAACGGTGTGGCATTTCCAGAGTCGCCGTTGGAAGTCGATGCGTCGCCTCTGGGTAGCCGCTGAAGGATCTGCGCAAAGCTATCCATCATCGCGTTCCTTTGCCGCTCGAGCGCTTCTTCGAGCAAGATTTTGATAGGATCTCCTGCCCCCTCGTCTTTCTTCTCATCTGCCATGGGAGGCCGTCGGGATTTGCGAGGCTGGTCTTGCAAAGGTTCGACCAGTTCAAGCCCTAACTCCTTATATCCCAACCTTGTTGGGGACATGCAAAGAAAAACAGAGAAAAAGCAGACCGCTCTGATACCACTGATCCGGATTTAAGCAGGAACGCAATAGATTACGGAGATAACCATAAATACAGAGATGCAATAACCATAAACACAGAGATGCAGCGGAAATAATGCTTCATTTCATTAATGGAAAATACTGAAATATGCTTACAAACAGAAATAGAAAGAAACCAGCTAGGGCGATGGTAGCTTATCTCTGAGAAGAGATGTGGCGGCTACATGCCTCTGAACTGTTCCGAACTATATTACAATGAGGCTCGAAGGCCTATTTATTGTTGAGAAACAATGGAAAACCCTTCACATCCCGAAACCTAACCCTAGAAGATGAAACACCAAATTGTGGGCCCCGTTTGGGTAAATTGGTACATCAATTTCCCGGGGTCGTAACTTTGGCATACAATCTCCGTTTGACGTGTATGATAGCTCGTTAGAAAGATCTATCCGAGTACTACCACTTTGGGAGGCAACATGGGTCTATGACCCATGTTGCCCCAGAATCCCAAAAAAACGTCGTTTAGGGCCTCAAAACGGCTCCGGAAGTTCAGGACCCGAAAAACTGCTAAAAATAGTAAACTGTGGTGTAATTTAGGAAACTGAAAAGACTGAAAGAGATAGTTGTGGGGGTCCAAATGGGTTGGTGGGTGGCCACCAACATCCACCTGGATCAATTGATTTATTGTGAAGAATACATGTTATACTATTTTTTGTTATGTATATTCATTAAGTACTTATCTATAATAATAATCATCAATGTGAAGTTATTTATGTACACGAAATTGTAGGAAGGTAGAAAAATAAGTAAATACACGGACGCAACAATATGCATATCCCTCTCACTGCAAAAACGTATTTCTGCAACCTCCCATAACCGCTTCAGGTAATACTGCAATATGCTTGCAGGTCATTGCTGAAATGACCAATGGTTGATGGTTTTGTTGGTGTGCAACACAATCTGAACCTGGGTCAATCCCCCTTAAACCAACAAATGGTTCCGAAGATGGAAGACTAAGAATTTAACGATCGAAGCAAATACCCTCAATTTGAACCAAGTAGATATCTGAAGCAGGTTCGATATCAAGATAATGGAGTCATGAGGTTGGAGTTGTTCCTGTGAGCTGCCTAATTGCAGAGAGTGAGCCTCTCGAATATACTGAATGTTCCACACTTTGGTCAAAGCAAAACTAGTAAAATCTGTGTCTAGCAACTTCTCGCACTAATACATGACGAATGCATTTGGTTAGGAATGAGGATCCCGATTGATGACATGTTAATAAGAAAAATCATAGTGCTACCTCATCAAGGAAAAGACCTCACAAAACAACTTATGGGAAATAATAAGGCTAAAGAGATGACTCAAACGATGAAGGAAAAGTTTGGCTTAGCCAAGAAGTCGCTGGGATATGACATCAAATCCATTGATGACAAAGGAGTGTGTTTATCTATGCACATCTTAGCAGGAAAGATAATGAGGAAGTGCAGGGCCAATGAGGTGCCTACAGCTGTAGTGTCTTTAACTGTGCAGTGCAACACAGGAGTCTAGTTTAACTGGGTTTCTTATCTGTGCGAGGAATTTTTGATAGGCTACAGGGAAGCACAGGAAGAGGGGAAGTCATTCCACTATGCTCGGCTGTTAATTATCATCGTTATGATTATGTGGAAAGATCCAGAAGACTCCTAGTTTCCATCTATCAAGGTGTACGTTTGTGAAGCAACGAGGTATGCATCCCTTTGGTTTACCAAGGAAACAATGCGTGCAAAAGAGAATATGATTTTCTTTGTGGTTATGGAAATGGATCTACACATGGTGGTGAATCAACATCCAAGAGTGTCACCTAGTTTGTATAAGCAATATTCACATTGCAGATTTCAAAGTAGACTTCCACAGATATTATGTGAAGGCAACAAAGGACCCAACTAAGACATGGCACCCATTTTCATACTTAGTAACTGAAGATGATATGTTCACCATATTACAACAATGGCCGAAATAATGGGTGACTCCACTTGGTGGAGAAGTTGGAACAGAGAAGGGTACCCTGCAAGATGTAAGTACAAGTGGGAAGGATGCAGCGAAGGAAACAAAGGAAACTAAGGAGGAGCATGAGGAACCCTCGGTGATGCAGGAGTATCAGATGAGTCTCCTTTTATTGTCAGAAGGAGAGACACAATTGTGGTAGGAAAGAGGAAAAATCATAAGGTGAATAAGTCCAAGGGTGTAGAAACACTTGTCTTGACTGATGAGGACATCGACGAGATCGAAGAGAAGGTCCAAGAAATCACAACGGAGACATATGACAAAAGTTATGATCGATATATAACAATATTGAATGAAGTATAGGATGGCATCATGTAGCTAAAGGCTTTTCTGCAAGTAGCAAAACAACTAGAACAAAGAGCTCAATCATTGTAGGTAGAGCAAAGAATAGAAATGCAATTTTGCGTTATAATTGTGCAGGTCATAGCTGGGGCACTTCACTGGTAATCACTGGAGGACATAGAATGAACCAAATCATGGAAGAATGTGAACATAAATAGTGGCATGCTACCAATTCAGATGCTACATGAATTCTATCAAAGTCTAACAACTGAGCTATAGGAATGGGAACAATGAACCTTGACGATTATAATACAGGTAGAAAAAGATAAATATGCACTCAAGAAGCAGATGGAGGAGTTGGTTAAGAAAAGAGACAAAGCATATCATTGAAAAGAATAGTTGGAAAAATCCATTGAGGAAAGTTGCAACACAGTCGTAGATGTGAAGGTTGGGGAGGAGGAACCACTAGTAGAGAAGGTTGTGAATCTCTCCCTCGCGATTAAGGAATCAAATAATACACTGGTGAAGATAAAGTTTGAGTATTAAGTGTAGATATCATAGCTATAAATAAGGCTGCAACCTGCCATGACACCAGAAGTGCGGGAGTAGAGGTAGAAATATTTAAAGGTAACATTGAAAGGTATCTCTGACACAATGGTGGACTGTGGGAAATTATTGGATGACACGATGTGGATTTGGACCTCACTACAAGAGGATCCAAACATCTAGAAGATTGAGGAGGAATTACAGGTGAAGTAGAAGTAGCGCGAAGAAATATTGGCATTTGTAAAGATCCTACCAGTTTTATAGAGACTCGTGAGTATAACTAAAGGGAATAACCTCCAAAAGAAGATAGATGAGCTTTGGAGGAAGGATCAAATTTTGCAATAAAGGTCTCAGTCATGGCAAGATGATGCCCTGAAACTATCTCAGATAGTGAACAAAAGGCTCAAAGAATTGAAGAAAAGGGAGGCAAAAATACTGCAGAAGGTTGTTAGCCCAACCATAGAGGCAATGTTGGAGGAAGAGTGCAAAAAGGAGAAACAAATGGCAAAGACGATCCAATGGTATAATGAAGTCTACAATGGAATTGCAGTGAAGATCAAGGGAAATGACGCTGAGTATATCGAGATGAGTCACTAGTGAGCGTTGGCGGCCTATTGCGCGCAGCCTAACTTGGTCCAAGTTTTGGGTCAAAGAGTCCACATTTTGAGGAGCAGAGCACGTGGATCCGACGAATTTATATTAATCACATGGTGTTTTAGTGGCTTTGGGGCGGGTCAATGCCCCTTATTTTGTAATGGGTTTCAGGTATTAGTCCATTTTTTTGTCAAATCCATGGTATGTGGACCATGATCTTGTATTAAGGGAGTCTTTATAAAGAAGATATAATGCTTTGTAAATCATATCATGCTGGAAAGCCAAGCATAGATTGTTCATATTCTTTGTCTTGAGTCTATATTTTGGGGAAGGCTCCAGAGTTGAGTGTGTGGAGGCCTTGAAGAGTCTGCAGCTGATTGTACAGACCACCTGTAGCTCGATGCACAGGCCAGGGAAGAGCATGTATTGAAGATCATTATTAAGAAAGAAGAAATTTTGGTGAAGTATTGTCTACCTTTCTGTATTCATTTTCTATTTTTATTGATATCGTTATGCATGTTCTCTACTGATTTATTGCGAAGAATGCATGTTATATTGTTTTTTGTTATGTCTTTACATTAAGTACCTATCTATAAAATTAATCATCAGCGCGAAGTTATTTATGTACACAAAGTTGTAGGAAGGTAGAAAACATAAGTAAATACACGGACACAAGAGCTTGCATATCCATATTGCTGCAGAAACCTGGTTCTGCAACCTCCCATAACTGCTTCGGGTGAGACTGTGATCTTCTTGTAGGTCGTTGCTGAAAGGGCTAGTGGTTGAGGGTTTTGTTGGTGCGAAGCACACTCTGAACCTTGGTCAAGCCCCTTTGAAACAAAAAATGGTTTTGAAAATTGTCTAGATGGTTTTCCCTCTTTTGTCTTATTTTAAATATTCTATGTTACTTAGATGCACTATAAAATGGGTATCTTTTATCGCTTCTATCTCAAACCCATTCATTTTTTTCTACCTATTAGTGCTTCGAGAAGCGTATTGGAGATATTACATACACCTAGTTTTACTTCAATTGGACTAGTGTAGTGGATTCATACATGCAAACTTCATTATTGACACCAAGAGGGAGCTCCACAACGGCATGAATGAGCTTTATTTATCTCCACTTTTCTTAGACAATTAAGTGATGTCTCACTACATGGATAATTAACTAGGAATAGATGTTAGTTTTCTTCAATGCATGTCCAATTTTCTCTACATTCATTACCATGGTCCATTAGTTCAGCCATGTGGAGTATATTATAAATAATTTGTTTTGTGTTATTATTTTTTTGTGAATAGAGTTCATTCATTCTTTCTCTCAATTTTCATTTTTCTTCCGTACTTACAATTTTTGTTCATTGTTTCTAGCTAAATACATTCTACATAGTTTTAGCTACAATTTCACAACACCTACCATAAAAGTGGGAGATATGTGTGGCATAGAGCTTGAATTTATTGTGAAGGAAGTTAATTTAGCTAGTGTGTTCAAGGCCACCTTTAAAAAAAAAAAATTAACTCCAATATCTAGTGGATTTTATCTGAAGAAGATGTCTCTATGTAATGAACCTCTTTTGCCTACCTGGAAATATCGCCTTTAGGCTCCATTAAATTAATGAATTCTTCAATACAATTGGTTTTTTAGTGGCCATCATGAGTGTATTAAATCAATCATTACAGATACAGTGATTACAGTACTCTTTAGATCAACCCTTAGTCATTTAGACGCAACTACGACAAGGGTTAGGTTATAGCATACAATTAATAAAACTCTTTGATATCTGTATCTCATCATATTTGGAATAAATACTGGAGTTTTGTTGTAGCTAAATAGGCTAAGAATAATGATTAAAAATCCCAATACCAGTGGGAGACATGACATCGTCAGTTCTTGAAGCAACATGCAAGAATTATCAACAATTCTATGGGAGACATTTCTGCATAACTCTTTCACATGCATAAAACTTCAAATATAAATATGATCATAGTATCTTTGAAAAGCATATGCATTCACATGTGAGTCACATGCATTACTGATGAGCCCCAAAAATGGGTAACTTATTTGGCTCATTTTGCCTATTGTTCTTCATTAATCCACCATTCTTCATAGCTTATGCATGCTTTTCAGTATATTTATGTTAATTGAATGAATGAGAATAGTCACTTGACCATAAAGTCTAATACGTGCTTATTGCAGATTTTTGGACATCTTTTGGACCAAGGTCAAGCATTTATGAGCCAGCTGACAGCCAAATACGAAGGAACAAGGCTGAGGATCTGTAGGAAGGGTATCTCCTGCACTAAATGGCCCCTTCCTCAAGTTATCCACCATCAGCTTGGAGTTCGACAGCCCACCAAAGATGATCCCCAAGGGCAGCCGAGCAGCGTTTGTGAAGTGGCTGATTACTTGCAGTTTTGAGCAGCCAAGCCCCTTGAGTTGAGGAGGGTTGTTGGAGGTCCTCGTAGTGCATAAGTAGGAAGGCTTCCAGCCTTCATAGTTTAGTTTTTGAATAGTTGTATTTTTGCACTTTAGTGTTGCTCTACCTTTCAACTCATTTTCGAGCTTTTGCTGTAAACGTTTTTGTGAAAAGGTTATTTTTTGAGTAATGGAGATCAGTTTCACTTTGCATCAGCTCTGAGCTTCTTTTAGGAGGCTGCAGCTTTTGGGGTTGGGCCCAACCCAAGTGTAGTACCTCCTTTTGTGTACTTTTATATGTTTTTTCTGCATTCCTAGAATAATTTCTGCTACTTAGATTAACATATTGCTTTGTTACTTAGGTTGCTTTTGATGATTGAAATAATTTTTCATGCTTCAGGTTGATTTGATAGTTTGTTAAAGGAAAATACCTACAAAAAGGCCACCAAGCAATCCTGGATCTCATCTCTCCCTCCTTGGAACCATGAGCTGAGACCAAGGCACACTTGCTGCCACAAAAACACTGTTTTGCCTTTCAATGCAATTGCAGGTGTTAGATTTTTAGTTAGGAAAGTTGATACCAGTTGTGATTACATGCTTAGATTTGTTCTTACTTAGTTTTCATAGTTGTCTTACATGATGTTTTTCCAATAAACTTATGTCCATCATGATTTCTGGTTTTTAGGTCAGAATAGGTCAAAGTAGATAGATCTCTGATGTTTTTAGTGTTTCTTTGATTAGTTTGGATAAATAGTGTGTAGATCAACTGTAATCCATCCCTACCTATCCTTCCTTCCTCACACCACCTACTCCAACCCCAGATTCTAGATTCCTTCCCTTCATTCACTGCACTTTGCCAGTTTGACCTAATTTCTTCATTTTTGTGCAACATTGCTCCCTCCATCCTGGAACAAATCCAACAATCTTCATCACCCCCTAGCCTCATTTACCAGGTCCTAGACCTCTTCACAACCTCATCCAACCTCCATTTCCACTTTCCCACTGGTTTTCCTCCATCAACCCTCAAAAATCCTCTCTCGGCTCTTTCTGTAGAACATCCTGTAGAACCCCTGCAGACTTCCTGTAGAAGATCACGTGGGCAGTTTCTCGAGATCTGATCACAATGAAACTCTTTGGAAGGGTGCTAGAGACCCCTTAGGCCCTCTTCTCACTTGCCCAACCTCCTGCAAGCACCTACCACATTTCCTTTCGACATTCAACCTCTACACAGTCAAAAAACAGTTAAAGCACATGCATAATAATTCTGCAAGATTACTCAAAAATACAAAAAGATGTTTTTCTTCAGATTTCACTTTAGAAGTAGCTTATTCATATGCATTCCACCTTTCCAAGAGTCAATGGCATCCTTCTCAATAGCTTTCATTTATTTTCTTGCACCAGTAGGGTTAGTCGGTAAAACTAGGGTTTGCTAGGGTTTGCATTTCCTTTCAGCTTTTAGTTTCTTTCTGCAAATAGATTAGCCTCCTTTGAGTTAGATTTCATCCATCACAGTCAAAAGCTTCTTATAAGAGCTCATACAAGTTGGCTTGAGCTCCTAGCGGACTTGTGCAAATTGATCAAGTGACAGCCTGCAGCAAGAGCTAGTACTTGTGCATATAGCACCATCGCTTCCAAGTTTGTTACGAACTACCAAGTTGATAAAAGTAAAGAAGGGAGTCCTAGGAGTGCAACATTATTGCTGTAATACTGAAGCCCACCATATTTTTTGCGCGGTTGTTGGGGAAGTGTCAAAGTATTTGTGATCACTACTTTTCTTCTACTTTTTGTTACAACCTTTGCTAAGTAGTTTATTTCATTTCCATTCTACAATTTCAATTTTGCAAAAGTAGACTAGACATTTCCTGCTTTCCTAGACTAGCATTTCAATTCTACAAGCGTAGATTAACATTTCCATTCTACATTTTCAATTCCGCGAGCGTAAGTTAGCTTTTCCATTCTGCAATTTCAATTCCGCAAGCGTAAATTATCATTTCAATTCAGCAATTTCAATTCTGCAAGCGTGGATTAGTCCTTTCCTGCTTTCATTTCAATTCTGAATTTTCATTTCAGCAAGACAAATTTTAGTTAGTTGCAGTTCAATCTATTTCAGTTTTCCAGGTACAAGCAGAAAAAAAGAAAAAATCAACCAAAATATTTCATTTCATGCCTCGTAGGAACAAAGACTATACAAGAAAATTCTTACCCAACACCCCCACCACATCACTGAGTCACCCTTCTCTCTTCTTTGGTGGAAATGATCCAGAAGAACCTATAAGTGAACCTCTAGAGATATACGAAGATCCTATAACAAAGGAAGAGCAAGAGAACGTTCGTCTTGAGACCATGGCTGAACACAGGAACGATATAGGGAATGAGGAGAGAACAAAATGTGTTTTTCCCATTCGAGAGACAAATGGGAACACAAAAATGAAAAACATAAGTCCCTCAGCCTTACCTCACTTCCATGGATTGACCACTGAAGACCTTGATACTTTCTTGTTTGAGTTTGCTATCCTTTGTCAAACTTATGACTATGCAGAAGATGAGCAAAAGTTGAAACTCTTTCCCTCTACCCTCAAGGATGCAGCACTACGCTAGTTCATGGGGTTACCTGGAAACAGTATCACAAATTGGTCTTAAATGCAGCAAGCATTTAACAACAAATACCGAGACTACTATAGGTCAAAGGAAACGAAGGGAGAAATCTTTCGAATGACCATGGGAAGTGATGAGTCTTTGGAAGACTATGAAGAAAGGTTCCAACTCAGTTATAAAAGGGCTAGGTGCACACTTGACCCCGAATCTCTGAAGCTGGTTCTGCTCCGAGGAGTCCCTGAAGACCTTCTAGATACCCTCCATTTGCTAGTTGGAGGAGACATCTACCAACTACCTTATGATGACATAAAGACTGTGTTTAGAAACCATTCTAGGGCAGCCCGGAAAAGAGGTAGGGGGAATCCACTTTCAGCTAGTGCCACCTTCTCCAAACATGAGTTTACAAATCAGATGGAAGACCTTAAAAGTGAGGTGAGACCTACCATCGCCATGCAACTAGATACTTTCTGAATCCAGCAGAAGAAAGAGGAAGCTGAGAGGGCTTTGGCCATCTTTTTTCCCAGATTCACAAGGAAGCATCCTAAGAATGAGTGTCCATTGCACTTAGTAGAGGTATGTTTCATTTGTGAGGAAGACCACCCTAAAAACCAGTGCCCAACCTTACCCAGACCTAAAGCTGTGTACCAAGGGGCTGAAGGAGCCACTGAACCACTCTACTTCCCCAACCAAAGGAGGCCACATGGATCCAGACCTTACTAGCAGGGGATGCAAGGGACATCCCAAACATATTACAACCCCAACCAATCCACTCACATATCTTCTTGGGGTCCCCCTACTCATCCTTCCTAGTCCGCACCCCCTCCTTGGTCACATACACCTCAATACCATACTCAACCTACTGCTCATTTGTTTCATTCTCATGCTCAGCCAGAACCTCAATGGAATGCACTGCAATACGGTTGGAGGCCCCAGTACAACTCTCCTCCCAACATTTTTCCTCCACCACCTGCTCAACCACAACCATTACCTCCTGCTCCTCCAACACAACCCCAGATGCCTTCTCAACTGAACCCGAACCCCAATAACAGATAGGTCCAGCAGGTATATACTGGAGAGACAACATACCCTACCTACGCTGTGGAGATTCAGGAGATCAAAATTTGATCTGGGAAGGTCCTCCTAGATAGCCAACCTCCTCCTAAGGAGGATGAAGCAGAGGAATAGGAAAGTGAACCCAAAGCCATTCCACCCTTTCCTGAGAGACTAACTGGAAACATGCAACCAAACCTAGAAGAGACTAAATGTCTGGGAGAACTTAAACAGCTGTGTGTAAAAATACCACTTCTCCAGGCCATCAAAGATGTACCAATCTACAACAAATTGACCAAAGAGAAGTGTTTCAAGCACCCAGGCAGGCGCAAGAGAGATGCCCCAACTATCAATGTCATAGGACAACTGTCCGATCTTATGTTGGGACAAGTAATCTGCCCAAAATATTTGGACCCTGGGAGTCCTGTAGTTGATGTCCACATCAATGGCACCATTATCCCTCACACCCTGATTGATCTAGGGGCTACCATTAATATGATGACCAGGGACACTATGCTCAAACTTAACCTTCAGAGTTCCCTAAGAAAGACCTTGACAATACTGCAGTTAGCAGACCACTCCACCGTGACTCCCAAATGGATTTTGGAAGATGTCATGGTCTCTGTTGATTCTTGGGAATACCATGCAGACTTCTTGGTCCTTCAGCCAAAGGCAAAACTCAGTGGATACCCCCTAATTTTGGGAAGGCCTTGGTTAGCTACTGCAGATGCTTACATCAGTTGTCGAGCTGGGAACATGAACATTAAGAATGGGCCAATGTCCAAATAGCTAGTCCTATATCCTCCTACCCAACCTTTGCTCAAACATGACTTACCTCTCTGGTTGGAGGAGGAAGATGAGGATGAAGTCTACTTTGCACCAGTGTGCACCGTGGAAGCCACCAGGGGAGGTACTCAAACCAAGGATGACCTTATGGAGAAGTTAATTCAAAATCCACCTCCCAGTGTGCTGCCATTAGAAGAATTGGTGGGAAACATCCAAGCCAGTGCTTTAGTGGATCTCTGTGTGGCTGATCTGACCTCTTCCCGAGTTAGGAACATGGAATTTGGCCCTGAAAGAACCTTGAAGATCAACTCGTCCCTATCTCCCTCTCAAGAGAAGGAGCTGTGTAGCTTATTGAACCGCCATTTGGATGCTTTTGCTTGGAGCTATAAGGAGATGAAAGGAGTCCACCCTTCAGTCTGTACCCATCACATTTACATTAAAGAGGATTGTAAACCAGTCAGGCAGCCTCAGAGGAGAATGAATCCAGCCCTTAAGGACATTGTCAAAGAAGAATCGCAAAAGTTATTGGATGCAGGATTCGTCTACCCCATCTCCAACAGTGAGTGGGTTTCTCCTCTGGTGCTAGTGCCCAAGAAAAATGGGAAGTGGAGAATCTATGTAGATTATCGAGAACTTAACAAAGTTACCAAGAAGGACCATTTCCCTTTACCTTTCATAGATCAAGTGTTAGATGGCCTGGCAAGGAAGAAGTCCTTTTCCTTCCTAGATGGGTTTAGTGGGTATAATCAAATCCAAATTAGCCCGAAAGACCAAGATAAGACCACTTTCACTTGTCCATGGGGTAACTTTGCCTACCGGGTCCTTCCCTTTGGGTTATGCAATGCTCCTGCCACTTTCCAAAGAGTAGTACTGAGCATATTCGCTGAGCTGGTTCCTGATTCGGTGAAAATCTATATGGATGACTTTACTCCTTATGGGTCCAACTTCCAAGAAGCAGTGACTAACCTGGGAAAAGTTTTAGCCAAGTGTGTTGAAATGAACTTGTCCCTCAGTCCTGAAAATGTGAATTCTTGATGACTGAAGGGACTGTGCTAGGTCATACAATTTCTCAGCAAGGATCACAGGTGGATCCCAACAGGATTGCTGTCATCCAAAGGGTTCCATCTCCTCAAAAGGTAAGCGATGTTCGGAGTCTTTTAGGCTTAGCGGGATATTATAGAAGGTTCATTAGAGATTTCAATAAGCTAGCCTCTCCATTGTTTGGTATTTTGGAGAAAGATGTTGAGTTTATGTGGACTGAAAATTTTCAAGAGGCTCTAGATGTGTTGAAGGATAAGCTGGTAACTGCCCCAATCTTGAGAGGTCCAAACTGGGCCCTACCTTTCCACATTCACACAGATGCCTCCAACAAAGCCATAGGAGCAGCCTTAGGACAAGTTGAAGAGAAGCTATTGTATGCCATATATTTTGTCAGCAAAAACCTGTCCAAGGAAAAATTAAACTATACTGTAACCGAGAAAGAGCTCCTAGCTATAGTCCATTCCCTAAACAAGTTCAGACACTACATCACTGATTATCAAACATTCATACACACTGACCATGCTGCAATTAGGTATTTGATGAATAAAACTAATGTAAATGCTTGTATCATTAGATGGTTACTTTTATTGCAGCAATTTGATTTGACCATTGTTGATAAGCCAGGTAAGGAAAATGTTGTTGCTGATTTTCTATCTAGACTAGATTTGCCTACAGAAGAAGAAGGGGTGGTGGATGATCAACTGCCAGATGAACACCTGTTTGCTATTTTAGTACTCTCACCATGGTTTGCTGATATAACAAATTACTTGGTTTCTACACAATTCCCACCACACCTATCCTCAAAAGAGAAGAGAAAGATCGTGAGGAAAAGCGCCCCATTCACTTGGATTGAGGGTAACCTATTCAAACTTGGCCCAAATCAAATTTTGAGGCATTGTGTCAGGGAGGAGGAAGTTTTTTTCATCCTCCTGAACTGTCATGATGGACCCTGTGGAGGCCACTTTGCAGCAAAAAGAACCTCTTTCAAAATTCTATAGGCAGGCTACTATTGGCCCACTCTTCATCAATATGTCAGAAGATACATCAGCCAATGTGACCGATGTCAAAGGATGGGGAAACCGACTCCAAGGGATGAAATTCCCCTCCAACCTCAGGTGACTTTCGAGCCATTTGAGAAGTGGGGCATGGACTTTGTGGGTCCTATCAACCCTCCTTCAGGACAAAAGTCTTACATCATTGTGTGCACGGACTACCTAACAAAGTGGGTAGAAACAAAGGCAATCAAGGCAACAACAGAAGAAAAAGTGGCTGAGTTTTTGAGGGAAAATATCTTCTATAAGTTTGGCTACCCAAGAGAATTAGTCACAGATCAAGGAAGCCAGTTTACCTTTAACCTGATTGAAGACCTACTTGCTCATCACGAGATTAAGCACAAAGCTTCCACCCTTATCATCCGAAAGCAAATGGGCAAGTGGAAGTCACTAACAGGGCTTTGGAAGAGATCTTGACTAAATTGTTGAGCAACAGTAGAAAGGATTGGGAAAATCGCTTCGCTGAGGCCACCTGGGCCTACAACACTGCTTGGAAAACTACAACAGGTTTCACACCTTATGAGCTAGTCTACGGGAAGAAGGCTTTGCTATCCATAGAATATAAATGCAACACATTGAGGTTGGCAGCTCAGCTAGACCTAGATCTCAGCCATGCACAACAGGAAAGACTACTTCAGCTGAATGAACTAGATGAACAAAGAATGCAGGCCCTCCTCCACTCATAGGTGGTCCAACTTCAAAGAAAAATATGGCATGACCGGAACCTTAAAGAGAAGCAATTTCAGCAAGGAGATTGGGCACTATTATATGATTCAAGATACAAGGATTTCAAAGGGAAGTTGAGGACAAGATGGCTGGGACCATATACCATGGAGAAATGTAATGACAATGGTTCAGTCCTTATCAGGACCATTGATGAAGAATCCATCCCCATGCTCGTTAATGGGCATCGTTTGAATATCTACAAGAAGCCCCTTTCTAAGCAAGAGTTCATTGAAACTCTGGATAAATCAGTGCTGGTGGTGGAGCAGGCCCCTGTTTCCACCCCATCCACATTCTGAGCACCAAAAAAAAAAAATTGGAAAAGAATAAAAGATCCTTGGGTGAAAACCTCTTGGAGGCGCCCAGGGCAGGCAGTGAGGGTGAAAACCTCTTGGAGGCACCCCGGCTATCTCAAAAAAAAAAAAAAATGAAAAAAAACAAAAAAGAGAAAAAAGAAAAGGAAAAAACACAAAAAAATAAACTTGACTTCTGTTTAACAAATTGCAGGTTGCAGGAAGGACATTGCAGGATAGGAGGATCGCACAAAACGAGGAGAAAGGTCAGCACCAGGTTGCAAGCATCCCTCACAATAAATTCATCCATGATCACTACCCTTTCCTAATATTTGATCTCATTCAGGCCAAGATTTCACCTTCTACAGGGAGTTCTGTGTCTTCTACAGGAAGATCCTGTAGAACCCACAAATGAGCAAAATTGATCTCAAAAGGGAATCCGAAGGTTGGAAATCTGCCTCTGAGACTTGCAAACATGCCTATCTCTATCCATCACCATAGGTCACCCTCTTCCATCTCTTTACACCTCCATTGCACCCATTTTTATTTTGATCCTACACAGTCACATAGAGGAAACCCTGTTTTTGTCAACCTGCCAGCAAAAACTTTTATTGACAAATCAAGCAGTAGTTCCTCACTCACCATGCCTGTCAATCTCCATCTCGACTCCTCATCAGCTAAAATCCTCGTCAAAAGTATAGCCTTGCTCATTCTAGCGTGCATTCCAGGAGGAGAAGCAGCTACAGGACATCCTACAGGAATCTTGTAGCAGCTGATCCCTCTGGAAGACATACTCTAGAGACAGGGATAGCCAAGAATGGCAAAAGAGACATGAAAAGAGCTCTTCTTGAACATCAGAATATCAGCAGCAGCCTAAGCCAAGCATGTAGCGTGCATGTAGCGACAACAAATGAAGGAATGGGTTCCAAAACTCTTGCATGCAGCAACAACACACAAAGGAATGGGTTCCAAAACCTGAAATCTGCATAACGCGGCCACGACCACACAGGTAAGTGCCTAAACTCATTCGTCAATTGCATAAATCATATTTTAAAAGCTGCATGCCTATGGGAATGGTTCAGATTGAGTGGAATTGGTGGCCAGTCAACTGGCCACCCTCGGATAGTTACATATCCTCGTGGGATCCAAATGAGCCCCGTTACATTCAAAAATGCTGATGAGATGTGCAGCCAGCACGTGTGGAGTGTCCATTCAAGGAGAAATCGCTAGGATTGGTAGTGGTGGTGGAAAATAACGGCAGAGAGGAGGTGACAGCAGTCAGAAACACACTGAAACATTATGGTTGTGACATCGAACCAATGGTCCGATCCAACCACCTCATCCCCTCACCATGAATCACGCCACAGTTAAAAGGATGCCAGGACAAACATGCACCACCTTCTATTCACTTTGAACTCACAACGTCCTTGACTTTAGTATGCATCCACTGCTTCCAAAAACAGTTAACCAGTCATCCTACACCAGTTTTTCTGCTTGTGTTCGAAAATATCCCACGTATCAGGCTCACTCAGAAGCACAGTGTCATTCTACAGGAACCGTGGGCCTTCTATAGGAAGGATTCTACAAGAAAGGCAAAAGAGCTTTACAGAGTAGAAAAACCTGGGATTTTCATTGAATTTGGAGCTCCAACCGAGGTAGGCTCGAAAAAAATCCTCTATTCATGGTGTGTTTTGTGCAAGGTGGTGAATTAAACGACATCAGTTTGAAAAATCAGAGGAAAAGTCTACCTATGTACTAGAAGTAAACGTTTGCCTACATATTACACTGAGTTTCCCCAGTTTCTCTGCATCAAAAATCTCCTTCACGATTTCTTTTTAAATTCTCCTATAAGGAAGATATATACAGCCGTAGAGGCTAGCCTGCATGTGAAAAAATTGAATTTCCATATCTACGTGTGTTGAGAAGGGAACTTGATCCTTATGCTCTGTCTGTAAAAACAAAATTCTTCCTTTCATAAACAGACAGTCGAGTTCAGGGTGACAGAAGTCTTAAAACAAGGGAATTGTTTCTAGTTTTTATTGAACACGAGAAATTCCTTTTTGAGTTCAGGGGAGACCAAATTTAGCTATCCTCTATTTCAAATTGACTTTTTGGTAGCCTGATCATTTCCTTTTCCGATTAAAGCATAAAAAGAGCACTCTCACCATGCCATGAGGCTTCATAAGGAAAGAACCATCGGACTCTAGCAATCTCCACGAGCATCCTAAGGTGGTGGACCTTTTCACCCGAGCAAATTGGATATCCTTCTTTGACAAAATTCAGGGTCATGATGAGGAGACAACTGAGGGGTTTTTAATGTCCCTGAGACCACAGTCAAAAAAACATGCCACAATTAGTTTTAGGGGCTTGACCCTAGAACTCACCCTTGAGCTCATCAGTGCAGTTACTGGTCTACCATTGGGGCTCCCTTGGAGCAAAGAAGAGAGATCATTGGGCCAAATTGCTAAGAAATCATTCTTTCTACCCACGGAGCGTCCTGTAGAAAACAAAAACGGTGTTAGAAGAACCAGCTTGCCACCTCCTTCGAGTGAAGTCAGTTTCCAAATTATGAAGTACATCACATGTGAAGGGAGGTTTAGCATCATCTATGGATATCATTTCAGGTTGTTGTGTGAACTAAGGCATGGGATTGACTCGCCTCAAGACAAGAAACTGAGAATCCCCTATTTCCTTCTCTAGTCACTAATTGAATGTGGTACAAAGCTCAATGAGGGGATCCCAGATCAGTTGGCCCATCATGGGCTCATCAAACTATTGGTGGAAGATGCTTTGCACACCTACACTGTTGCCATATCTTGGGAGATCTTTTGAAACATGTCTAGGAATGACAATATCAGAATTCTGGCTGAAGACATCACCTCATCCAGCAGTGAGGGGGGAGAACACACTGAAGAAGGTGAGAAAACCAATGGTGAAGGAACACAGGACATTCAAGCACAAAAATAATAGAAAGAAAAAGGGGAAATGGGCCAGACTGCTGAGCCTAAAACAGAGGAGGAAACAACAGCAAAAACACCAAGGGAAAAGAGGATGTAGTAGAATAGAGAAGGCCAAAAAATCCCAAATGAAGGCTGCCACAGCCAAAGCAGGCACACAAAACGAAAGGAAAAGACACATCCTGGGATCTCAGCAACACAGACGGAAACAATTGACACAGGGATTTCTATAGGAAGCAGGGAAAATGAACAGCAAGAGGAGAAATCACCTGAGATATTGGCAAGGGAGGCAACAGCTGTGCTTGCTGCCTTAAGCACACCTCCAAAACAAAAAGGGAAGAGAAAGAGGCAAAACTCCATGTACTTTAAAGCAAGGAGGAGCACACGGATCAAAGTCGGCAAATCCCAGCCACAGTCAAAGGAGCCAATTGTCATTGAGGACACCACAACTAAACCAAAAGAAGAGTCTCCTTCAAAAATATCTATCACCTATGAATGAGGAAGCCCAAAAAACTCCACATAGAGAGAGAAAATTAGGATGATAGACTCAAAGACGACTCTACAGGAAACTTAGACATCTCTACAAGAAACTCTAGCTAAGTTAAAGGAGACCAAAAAATGGGAGGAAAAGGCAGCCAAACAATCATAGGAAGAAGAAAAGGTCGAGGAAATATTGGAACCAAGCCCTCAGCCTAGCTTGGGCTCATCCTACAACATTTTAGAAGCCGGGAATAAAATTCCCGAGAAATTTGTGGTGCCACTTTTCTTTGCACTAGAACAAGAAAGGGTTAGGACTCACACTTGGATGAGGATTGCCAAATCCAAGGGTGTGGCAGACATAGGCCACCTAGAAGAACAACTCAAGGAATCAAGGAAAGAATTGCCCATGGTAAGGCATGTCGAAAGCAGTCAAAGGGCCAAACTACAAAAAGATAATGAGCTATTGAAACAACAATTACAGCTACAAGGAAGTCATAAGGAAGATAGGCCCTCCATTTTGGGAGAACAGTAGCAGCAAGAAGGGCCTATAGCAGACAAGGAAGCATTTGATGAACTGTAGAAAGGGGACAAGCTGCAGGTTGAGGTTGAGGCGCTAACAAAACTGCTACAGGAAAAGGAGTCACAGGCAGCACAGGAAATACAGTCCCTAAAGCAATAGGTGCAAGAGAAAGAGGCCCAACTGGCCTGTATGGCCAGCTGGGCAGTAGAAGCCTTACAATGTAGGCAACCTGCTAAGTCATATGCCTTGTATCTTAAAGATCAATGGCTGCAATTCCAAATTAACACCTTGGCCCAAAGGGGCACCATTCCATTTCAGAATTACCATCAATTCATGGATTTGTGTGACAGCAGGTCAGTACAAGATAAGGCCACGTTATCAAAATTCTATTTACACAACTTGGCCCTTCCAAACATGAATCTGTGGGACCCTAATGTTGCATTGGGAGATGTGCAACTTATGGCTGTGGCCTCTTGGTTAAACCATGAGGAAAAGAGGGCAGCAGAGATTCAGAATATTATGAACAAGGAGCTAAATGAGCCACTCATGATCAGAGCAAAACTAGAGGACCCCTCAGCCTTGATATATGCCCATCAATACATGGCCAATAACCCTAAGGTTCTCCCAGCTTACATTGAAAAACAAGCTCAGGCCATTGCTCACTTTGAGGACATGGAAAGATTGTTGGGGGATAACTGCATTCATGCTTGCACAAGGAGATGGAACACACTGTCCCACAGTCTGAAAATAAGAGAATACCACACCCAAACAAGGATGAAGGAGGCCTTGGTAAGAGTACCACTCTATAAATAGTCAATGCAAAATCTGCAGGCCAATTGGATCGGTATAAAGTTCAGTCCTCCATTGCTTTTAGGACTACTGAAAGGAGTCAGAGAAGAAGAGGAGCACAGGTAGTGGAAGGAAGTAGAGAGAAAAGTAGGGTTCCATGACCAAGAAGAAGACATCACCTCGGAAGTCTGGGATGTGAGAGAGGCAGTCAAAGCAATCAAAGATGATGAGCTGGATTAGATGCTTAGAGGATGAGCAACCCATTTAGTAGTGGGGTGATGATAAGCCCCAAAAATGGGTAACTTATTGGGCTCATTTTGCCTATTGTTCTCCATTAATCCACCATTCTTCATAGTTTAAGCATGCTTTTGAGTACATTTATGTTAATTGAATGAATGAGAATAGTCACTTGACCATGAAGTCTAATATGTGCTTATTGCAAATTTTTGAACATCTTTTGGACCAAGGTCAAGCATTTATGAGCCAATTGATAGCCAAATATGGGGGAACAAGGCTGAAGATTTGTAGGAAGGGTGTCTCCTACACTCAATGGCCCCTTCCTCGAGTTCTCCACCATCAACTTAGAGTTCAACAACCCACTGAAGATGATCCCCAAGGGCAGCCGAGCAGCTTTTGTGAAGTGGTTGAATACTTGCAGTTTTGAGCAGCCAAGCCCCTTGAGTTGAGGAGGGCTATTGGAGGTCCTCATAGTGCATAAGTAGGAAGGATTCTAGCCTTCATAGTTTAGTTTTTGAACAGTTGTATTTTCGTACTTTAGTGCTGCTCTGCCTTTCAACTCATTTTTGAGCTTTTGTTGTAAACATTTTTGTGACATGGTTATTTTTTGAGTAATGGAGATCAGTTTCACTTTGCGTCAGCTCTAAGCTTCTTCTAGGAGGCTGTAGCTCTGGGGGTTGGGCCCAACCCATGTTCCAGTACCTCCTTTTGTGTACTTTTATATGTTTTTGCTGCACTCCTAGAATAATTTCTGCTACTTAGATTAACATATTGCTTTGTTACTTAGGTTGCTTTTGATGATTGAAATAGATTTTCATGCTTCAAGTTGATTTGATAGTTTGGTAAAGGAAAAGACCTGCAAAAAGACCACCAAACAATCCTTGATCTCATCTCTCCCTCCTTGGGACCATGAGCTGAGACCAAGGCATACTTGCTGCCACAAAAACATTGTTTTTCCTTTCAATGCAATTGCAAGTGTTAGATTTTTAGTTAGGAAAGTTGATACCAGTTGTGATTACATGCTTAGATCTGTTCTTTCTTTGTTTTCATAGTTGTATTACATGATTTTCTGCCAATAAACTTCTGTCCATCATGATTTTTGGTTTTTAGGTCAGAATAGGTCAAAGTAGATAGATCTCTGATGTTTTCAGTATTTCTTTGATTAGTTTGGAGAAATAGTGTGTAGATCACCTGTAATCCATCCCTACCTATCCTTCCTTCCTCACACCACCTGCTCCAACCCCGGCTTCTAAATTCCTTCCCTTCATTCCCCGCACTTTGCCAGTTTGACCTAATTTCTTCATTTTTTTGCAACATTACTCCCTCCTAGAACAAATCCAACCATATTCATCCTTCCCTAGCCTAATTTACTAGGTTATAGACCTCTTCGTAGCCTCATCCAACCTCCATTTGCACTTTCCCACCGGTTTTCCTCCATCAACCCTCAAAAATCCTCTCTCGGCTCTTCCTGTAGAACCCATGCAGACTTCCTGTAGAAGATCACGTGGGTAGTTTCTCGAGATCTGATTGCAGTGAAACTCTCTGGAAGGGTGCTAGGGAACCCTTAGGCCCTCTTCTCACCTTCCCAACCTCCTGAAAGCACCTACCTCATTTCCTTTCGCCAGTCAACCTCTACACACTCAAAAAACAGTTAAAGCACATGCATAATAATTCTGCAAGATTACTCAAAAGTACAAAAAGATTTTTTTTTTTAGATTTCACTTCAGAAGTAGCTTAGTCATATGCATTCCACCTTTCCAAGAGTCAATGGCATCCATCTCAGCAGCTTTCATCTCTTTTC
Organism: Pinus tabuliformis; assembly: GCA_031772625.1. Taxonomy (NCBI): domain Eukaryota; kingdom Viridiplantae; phylum Streptophyta; class Pinopsida; order Pinales; family Pinaceae; genus Pinus; species Pinus tabuliformis. Next base: position 443,870,180 of record CM062812.1, read on the forward strand.
TTGCACCAGTAGGGTTAGTCGGTAAAACTAGGTTTTGCTAGGGTTTGCATTTCCTTTCGGCTTTTAGTTTCTTTTTGCAAATAGATTAGCCTCCTTTGAGTTAGATTTCATCCATCAAAATTAAAAGCTTCTTCTAAGAGCTCATAGAAGTTGGCTTGAGCTTCTAATGGACTTGTGCCAGCTGATCAAGTGACAGCCTGCAGCAAGAGCTAGTACTTGTGCATATAGCACCGTCGGTTCCAAGCTTGTTACAAACTACCAGGTTGATAAAATTAAAGAAGGGAGTCCCTAGAGTTGCAATATTATTGCTACAATACTGGAGTCCACCAATTACTCTAACCATCATTTCCATAAGAGAGGGAATTAAGCAAGCCATAATGATTTAACATCCTATCAAGTAAGGATTTAAACATGATCACCTACCATGCAAGTAAATCTCATCTGAATAGAGGGAACATCATTAAATCTATTAATATCCAAGCACAGGTAATTCCTTCGAATATTTTTATAACTAAGAAAAACTTCTCATAAGGAAATTGGAATAGTAACATATAGAGAGAGTGTAAGAAATAACATACAACCATTCCATGTGACTAACGCCAACTAAATCTCGCTTAGAGGGAGGAGCACCACCACCCAGCTATGAATCACCTTCAATTCCCAACGAGCCGAAGATCTTGCCAAGGATCAACTCTCCTTAATTGACCAATGCACTGGGTATTTAATACCCTCTTTCATGATTTAGTTACCGTTAACGACATCTTGCTTTATGGATTTTTCCATTTACCTAGGTCTTATCCAGAAAATTTCATCTTTATCTCCACGATGCTTTTCCACATAAAATCTTACCTTTATCTCCTGCAAAGCTTTTATGTTCGATGGATCTTTATCTCCCATCCATCTAATGAATATCCAATCCATCCAAGCTTATCTAGAATCTCATCTAGAAGCTTATCATGAAAGATTCATCTCTATCCCATTCTTCATGGGATTTGGCAATCATCTCCTCTCTCTTGGTGCTCTACCCTCCAAGTGATTTATTTTATTAATTTATTTAATAATACATTTGCTTTTCATATTACATATCACCTATCTTTCCTCAACTTAGGTGTAGAATAGTTTAACCCACAAAGGAGGGTATCAAACCTAGCTTCCCTCAGCTTAGGTTTACAAACATTTAACACACCAGGGAGGATATCATACCTAGCTTTAACTTAGCTTAGGTTTACAATAATGTAGTACACAAGGGAGGGGTGTTACATACTCCCCCCCTTAAATTTTACACCATCCTCAGTGTATCACTGCATCATATCCTCGTTCACAGGTAGCTGGTTTCCAAATCAACAACTTTCATGGCTCTGCCATTTGATGCAAATTTTCCAATGTACATCTACCACAAGGAGTGCTCCCAGCATCTCTCCTTCCATAGCTACATCGGTCTCAAGGAGTGCTACCAACATCTCTCCTTCCATAGCTACCTGTCACACATTTTTTTCAAACCATTTGTGAGAATTTATTGACACAAATTTTAACTATAAATATCATAATCTGTTACTATTAAAGCAACTGTTGCTTATCATTTATTTTATCTGAAGAATGCATGTCCTTTGTTTGCATTTTTTCAAGCCTTTATGTTCTTGTCGAACACCTACTTCTTACAATCTCTCTGCATACAATACATCAGTTAACATATTTCCCACATTAATATTCCTGCAAGGTCATAATAGATTATTTCACATAAAAATATATATTTATTTACATATATTCATTGTAATCAAACTACGATTAACCATAGTTACTTATACCAACTTACTTTCCTTTTTCTGGGTAATCTCTAGGTTTGTTTACCTGGCCAGACATCCATTCAATGACTACTGCATACCTTGCATGCAAGGTATGTTATACACACCAATACACATTTCATTTTACAACTGTGTAGCATATGTAATCATATGGTCCCATATGTACTATTGTACATAGTCCAACTGTGGTACAACCTATAATACCATCCTCATGGTATTACCTGCATGACATAAACTTTATCCACACATTTTTCCACTATGTTAGTATCATACCAACATTCATTTATCATGGTTCATCTATGTAAAAAAAAAATTCATGTCATGTGTAAATCAATTCCAGATGTCATGTAACAATAGTATCATAACAGTCATCATGCATACTATAACTCAATCATACCCATAACTTTCAGTTTTGGGATTAAATCTGTCACCTGTACGAGTTTTTAACAACAATGAAATGTACCATAAGGCAGACTATTGACTATGATACTCAGTCTATCATAGATATTTGAAGTCTCGTGATCATAAAAACAATTTGGTTAGTTCTTAGCAATTATTCCACACTTAAACAAATTATGTCATAGGATTGACCATTTTCCCTTTTTATACCTCTACATCTTGTTGGTCATGCATACTTCAGTGTAGGTATGACCTCATTCAATAACCAATATGCATCTGCATACATCTCCCATATAGAGGTTATAAGTGAAATCTATACTATTCATCACTTCACACCCTTTAAATTTTTATGCGAGGTGTGACCCAAGGGTATTTACACGTTAGTTAAACCCAAAGATCAGCTATGAATTCATGGTTTATGCAACAATCATTAGGCCACCCTGAATTGTTCTCATGCATCAACCCCATCATGTTCAATTTCCAAGTATACCTTACTTGGTTACAAAGATGTTGATCATTATTAATGCATGATGCCGTATACAATATATTGTATTACATCTCTGCACCTACTTCACAATCTCATCCCATGAATTGATATGCTCTTTATGCCTCTTTCATACCTAGGTTAAGATATTAACTTACTTAACTAGAATCCCCCAGGTTCCAACCTATGCATGCTTATTTGCTCATGCATAATGTCGTGATAAGGTTTTGTTTCCTCAAACAATGTGAAACATTTTCTTACTAAAATAATTCATCTATTGACAAACCATATCCAAAGTAATTTACATAATTACTTTGTACATGAGCTGATCAACACAACCACATTAAAATAGAAATATGACTTTAAGGTATTTAGCATTATAAAGGACTTGTCTTTCACATCCTCTATCCCTTCTTGGGATCTTTTAATCATAACTTAATTTCCTTAAGTTATGTTCTTAACTAGAAACCATACAACTCATCATTTGATTAGAATGAGGTCGTGATATTACTAGTTTACCTCAATGAATTTGTGTTGTATTACCCGTTGCCCTTGCATAGCATCCATGCCATCTCAGAACAAATATGAGTAAAATGTTGACCATATTCAGTAATCAATCATACCATTAACTTAGGTGTAATGATTAAATCTCCACTTTGCCTTCATACATAGGCATCCGTTTAAAGGTTTGTTTAATGATTTTGAGGATAAACATAATTTACTATTTAACCTCAATTACAGCACATATGCAATCATATCCATGCAGTGCATTGCACCCCCACAATGAGTTCTATATGCAAGGCATCCATGTATTTATGTACCTAAGTACTCATTTATTTTTGTACATGTAGTATTTTTTAGCAAGATTTAGTATGAATTAATATGGTGGCCATGCTTTATCATGGTTACTAATTGTTTGATTATTCTCTATGCATATCTACAATCATGACATACAGTCATTGTGTCCTCATAGGAATGCTCGACTATAGCTTAAGTTTTGAAACTTTCACAATATATGATAAAATTATAAGATCCTTATCTTAGAAACAGACTCAATAAAAGTAGCTTATTAACCTTAATAACATGTTACTTCTTCAATTAACAATGTTTTATGCATGTAAACATACTAAAAGAACTTCTCATAACCATATAACAGATAGGCTCCCCTTTGAGCATCATTTGGTCATTACTTATAATCAAAACTTATTTGCTAAAGAGTCTATATGGTAGCAGTGATAGGTGAAATATCAACAATATTACATGTGAGACCCTGTAATTGTCCCAATCCTCATCTTTCCGACTCAAGGCAACCATCACGCATTCTAAACCAACAAATCCATGATTCAATCCTTTAATACCATTAACATATTATCAAAACAAGGTGATCTGTTTATTTTATTTTATTTTATTTAGTATCATAATAACCATCAATGCTGATATGGGCGATTAATTTTATACTGATGGTTTAAACCAAATCCAATCCTTGCACATACGTTGTAGTTGAACATAATGATACAGTTACACCTAATGCAGTGTATAATATACCAATGTAATTTGTATGATATAATGTAAATACTATAAATATAGTTGTGTAGTGATTGTAGGTGTGAATGCATAAGTAAAAGATAATAACAATATACACAATGGAATTGTGATATGTGAATGAATAGAGTTAGCATGGCACAGTTTGACGGTATTACTCAGGTGCGTGTATTAGTTTATCATGGTTGTATGTTTGAACATAACAATTTAAGGAGGCGTCGATACCATTTCATTTGCATTGGATTGGCCTTGGGGTTGCTACAAACCTCAATTCCCCATTATGATAGTGCAAAAATGCACTTTAACATGAGCAACGAGAGATTTTAATGTTGCACCTCTCTCAAACATGCATAGAGCTATGGATAATCCCCAAAACTCATATTCATTCGAATCTTGATGTGTCTAACTTCAGTACATTCCAAACAAAAAGAAAAACATATGTAATACTTTTTTTATTTCTGTTTTGTTGATAAATAGCTACACCACCATAACCTTTGATGTTCTGGATCTCAGTTACCTTTTTAGCACAGTTGCAAGTTCCTCGTGCCAACTTGGTGCCTCACTGGTGGAAACAATGGCCTAAAGGAGACAGGTCAACGTAGAGGCAGCCATCTAATGGTATGATGCCGTATCTTTTTTCAAACGAGAATAATTACTCTGCTCATGGCACTTGATAGTCTATACGATGTTGGGTTTGATGAAAACCTCTGCTCTATGTTACATTACAATGTTCGTTCTTTTTTTTGAGGTTTGTAAAACGTAGGAACACCCATATTTTCCCACCAAAAGAATCCTCATAGATGCCCTCTGTGAGAAAAATAGAGAATGAAAACCTCAAAAGCCTTGCTGGTACAATAATGGCATTCTCGAAAATGGCTGCAACTACAACTTGTTCCTTCGTAAGAATTTGCAGTGAAATCTGAGGAAAATTGCTGAAAATCAAAGTCCCCCTTTCACCCGAGGGTTTGGTTCCATCGAAATACATGTCTAAATGTCTTGCATAGGTATCCCCTTTGTCGTATTCAGCGAGTGTGAAAATATCTCGCGGACCGCAAGACCCAAAAATAAATGATCCCACCATTTTAAATACGTGTTCAACAGATGTACTGTTTGTCGTCACCTTTATCGGAATATTAATACTACTTCATTGTCTCCTCACACCTATTGTTCTGAGCCTTTATGCATACCCATTTGAAAGGCTTCCAGAACCTGGTCAATTCCAAGCCGCGTTAGAGTTTTTATCGAAGAAAAGGATCGGTAACCAGATCCTCTTTGTCAGGTTAGACAAGAATCTTCAGATATTACCCACTATGGAGGTCCACGACATGAACCTATGGCCAAACTACAAGTTGTTGGAATCATTAATGCAAGGTATGTCTCATGATTGATTCCCACAATTAACAGCAATTCAATCACTGATTAGAATGGAACTCATTGGAATATATATATATATATAGATATATACCCGGTCATGTGTGTGTTTCTCTGGTTGGATTTGAGATACCTAATAGCATCAGTCAATTCTCATCTCTGAGTCACCTCCTAATATAATAATATATAATAATGATACCCTATGTAGCTCATTAACTCTACGTAGCTCATTATCGTAGCTCATATCTTCCATATTTTATGTTGGTACATGGAAATCAGGATAACCCTTATCCCTCTGATTTTGTTTTTTAGAAAAGGAGAGTTCATGAGTTTCTTAGTGACAATGCTTTTGTGATTTGGAAGGGAAAAAATCATTTGGCATTTTCTGATTTGCACAAAGGAAGAGCAGCCCAATGCTTTTCCAGTGATACTTTTAATCAACCAGTGGTTCGTAAGATAGGGAAGGCGAGCTTTTAGGAGTGAAATCTTTATAGTAATAGAATTTTTTTTTATAGTAGCCTTTTCTTAGTTATTCTATTCGCATGATTCGAAAGCCTATGGCTTCTGCCCTCACATTCTCCTAAAATCCAAATAGATGCCACCGCCTCCATGCTGGCAAGGCTTATCTTAATCGAATAGCAAAAGAAAAGAACACTACTTTTCCCATGATGCATGGGAATAAACCTTTCCCGAAGGAGGATGGCTAATGTATCTAGTGCCAAGCCACAAGGAGAGAATTTCACATGCCGAGTTGCACACCTACTCTTCTCCAGCAATGCATGAGGATTTAAAGAAGTACGACCAACTCACCTATCTCCAACTCTGATAAAACAGCCTGAAAGGAAGCATTACAAAGAAACAACAACCTTATCCCTGAATATCCAGCATTCTCGCCTTTTAGGGAGCTAGCGGGTGACAGCGAGTGATAAGAACAACTGACAATTTAGAAGATGGAGAGGTGACTTACCCAAAAGGAAATAACAATCTTAGTGTGATTCCAGATTTTTTTAATTTTAATTTTTTTTGCATTTTAAATTTAATGCCATATCTATGGTTGTCCATAACCTATTGGACCATGCGTAGGATACTGAGGTGTTTGGATTGATGAAACTATCGAATCCATCTAATCAATGGATAAATGAAAACCACATTTGATCTTAACTCTAATATCGGTGTTATCACTTCTATTTTTTTTTTACTATTAAATTGTTGAAATTACATCTCAAACGTTGAGATAGGCCATGTTTTGTATTGTTTTTATAAACCAACTATATTCTATCCCTCCAGATTTTTTTTTCACACTTCCCAGTGTATTCATTCATTTCTAATTCTTGGAAGCAATTCCACGTTCGATTTACAACATAGGAATTTTATGTCAAAAGTCGAACAAGTAATATTTTGCATTAGCGACTTCAAACCTTAATTTTAACGTGCAACAACTCCATGATTTTAAACAGGACAAAAAAACTTGATGGTTAGGTTTTCGGTTTTATTTATTCTATGGAGACATATTTTTTTTATACATACCCATACTTAGCATGCATTATGCAGGAAGCGAATTTAATCTCGGCATTTCGGTATTATGAAGGAGTTTGGTTGTAGAGAAAGAAGTTAGTAAGCACGGGTTTAGCTTCATTCACCGGGGGTGTAGGTGGGTGAGTCAGCCAATCCCCTATATCCCATTGGCCCATAAAGGGCCTCACCTACCCACATAGAGAGCCAACACATTGCCACAAGTGAAAATCAGCCACATGTAGTCAACACTGCCCCTTAATCTAAACAGGGTGCCATGTGAAATGATGTTATAGTACATCATGTTTTCTCAATGGTAATTTTTTTTTTGTAATTGGATGAGGTTCTTTTATATGTTACAAGACGGGATAAAATGTCTTTTCTCTTTATGCTTCTTCATGTTGTTCATTGGTGGTAGTTGTTTCTCCTTGCCACAAGTCTGATTTTGGAATCGAATCCCTCCAAATCATTGGATGAGTTCAAACCGTCTTCGATGTTTCCCACAATTCAGATGTGCTCAGACCTATTCTAAATTCTTTTCAGAAAGGTTGGAATCCTTAGGTCGTAGGTTCGAAACCTACATAGGCCATTATTCAAAGGATGTACGTAATACATACTACGGAATTAAAAGTATATTTGTGATTAATTTGCTGGTAGATGAAGTTTATTGACTATCAACCTTCATGCTATAGGAAAAATTAGTATCAAAATAATGTTTTGATATTTTTTATTTTAGGTGATTCCTCATGTAACATTACTGTTAAGTGCAGGACAAAAGAAGCAAGCTCGACAAGAGGAAACATGCAAATATGTGATCGTATTTCACCAGACTTTTCTTTAGCATCGTATTTGAGCCTTCATGCACAAAGCCTCATTCCCCTCTTAATTCTGAACAACTAACGTGTATTGTTTAATTGTGTATGATAAGGACTTGTGATGAATATATTTGGTTGTTTGAGCGTAGCTACAATGTGATCTCCCGTGAACAACCAGACTGAGGTAAAATCGTTGGGTTTTATGTCCTTTTTTGGGAGGCTAGCAGATAAATGGGCGTCGCAAAAATATTCCAAGACTAAGTCTTGTCTACCATAGTATATTTCAGTGTTTTAGATTTTGCCGATGGGCATGGCTTAAAAGATCACTGCTATAGATCTGAACTATCTAGATTTCAGGTTTAATTTCATTTTTATTCATCATATTTTAAAATATTCTCAAAACAAACAATGCAGATTAGAATGTCCCTAAACACTAATCTAGGGCAGGTACCTGACTAAAATCAACTTTTGACCCATAAATTCTTACAGTAAGTACAGTTAATTTATTTTAATAAATGTGTACTCTTCTACAGTGGAGTATGTAAATAATTCAAACCACTTTTCATATTAACTTTGCATGAACATAAAAGAGATGTTACATGAAACCTGATTTGACTCATACCATTGTATCACTTAATTTAAACTTTTATTTAATAAGGGCTGTATTCATAAAAAAAGCTTCTTATACATATGTTATTAATCCTTCAATAACCATGGTTATGTTTGGATTCTCTTTTAAAGAAATCCTAATTTCCCTGGGTGGAGAGAAATCATTATAAATTTCAATTTTACGAGTTTAAATTTCCTAATAAATTTTGGGGTTATTTTTCTGTAGAGGCAGATTGGCCCATAGGCTGAAAGGTTTGAACTTGACGCTCTGATACCATTTGTAATGAACTTCTTTTTCCTATCCGGAAATATTGCCCTTAGGCTCCATTCAATTAACGAATTCTTCAATACAACTAGGCTTTTAGTGGCCATCACGAGTGTATTAAATCAATCATTACAGATACAATGATTACAGTACTCCTTAGATCAACCCTTAGTCATTTAGACACAACTAGTACAAGGGTTAGTTTATAGCATACAATTAATAGAACTCTTTGATATCCACATCTCATCATATTTGGAATAAATATTGGAGTTTTGTTGTAGCTAAATAGGCTAAGAATAATTATTAAAAATCCCAATACCAGTGGGAGACATGACATCATCAGTTCTTTAAGAAACATGCAATAATTATCGAAAATTCTGTAGGAGACATTTTTGCATAACTTTTTCACATGCATAAACCTTCAAATATAAATATTATCATAGTATCTTTGACATGCATATGTATTCACATGTAAGTCACATGCATTACTCTAACCATCATTTCCATAAGAGAGGGAATTAAGCAATCCATAATGATTTAACATCCTATCAAGTAAGGATTTCAACATGATCACCTACCATGCAAGTAAATCTCATCTAAATAGAGGGAACATCATTAAATCTATTAATATCCAAGCACAGGTAGTTCCTTCGAATATTTTTAGAACTAAGAAAAACTACTCATAATGAAATTGGAATAGTAAAATAGAGAGAGAGTAAGAAACAACATACAACCATTCCATGTGAATAACACCAACTAAATCTCACTTAGAGGGAGGAGCACCACCAACCAGCCATGAATCACCTTTGATTCCCCCCCAAGCTGAAGATCTTGCCAAGGATCAACTGTCCTCAATTGACCAATGCACTGGGTATTTAATACCGTCTTTCATGATTTAGTTACCATTAGCGGCGTCCTGCTTTATGGATTTTTCCATTTTCCTAGGTCTTATCTAGAAAAGCTCGTCTTTATCTCCACGATGCTTTTACACATAAAAGCTTGCCTTTATCTCCCGCAAAGCTTTTATGTTCTATGGATCTTTATCTCCCATCCATCCGATGAATATCCAATCCATCCAAGCTTATCTATAATATCATCTAGAAGCTTATCATGAAAGATTCATCTCTATCGCATTCTTCATGGGATTTGGCAATCATCTCCTCTCTCTTGGTGCTACACCCTCCAAGTGATTTATTTTATTAATTTATTTAATAATACATTTGCTTTTCATATTACATACCACATAGCTTTCCTCATCTTAGGTGTCGAATAGTTTAACCCACAAAGGAGGGTATCAAACCTATCTTCCCTCAGCTTAGGTTTACAATAATGTAGTACACAAGGGAGGGGTGTTACACACTATTGCTAGATAAATTAGTATTGGGTCTCTCATTATGCTTCTATAGCTACAAATACATCTTGAACTCCTTCACTAAATGGGAAAACTACATAGATATTGCTCTTGATTAGGAACTAGAAAAGTTGCTTGTGTTATTGGTTGAGCTAGCATGGATAACCCAAGGATCAAGGGTAAAAAGAATCTTGTAAATTTCAAAAGGAATTAGCATATAAAACCTATATATTCTAGGAAAATCGGACTTGTGATTAAGAACCTCTTTGATGGCAGGGTCATCATACAAGTCCGATAGTTAGATTAGCTTTTTGGCATGGACAAAAATTCATTCTTGGCCTGATAAAATCCCCAAGGATGGCCTCAGTTACCATGGATGAATTGTTTAAATTATTTCCTTCCCTCGTTATATACACACACACACACACACACACACAATAGTATTTGTCATATCATTCTCACTTTTATATTTGAATCATTTATTTTCAATACTTCGTCAATATTCTATGGAATAATTGTACTTCATTTTGTTTCTTTCCACCCACAATGCATTTTGTTCTTATGATCGAGTGACAATGGATAACTTTGTATAAATGAAACAACAATGTTATCAGTTTCATATTTCAATTATTCGTAACTGCTCATAAGTATTAAAATAATAGGAATACTCTGAATATCGATAAATATTATTAAATATAAATAGCACTAGATGTGATTTTTATGATTATTGGCTCTTTTCTGAGTAGATTGATACTAATAAAACAAATTTTACAAAATGATACCACAACTCTCAAACAGGTATGCTACTTAGCTCAACTCTATGTCTTATGTCTTATTGCTCGTTAAGGCATTTTATATAATCATACTAATATGGATATGTTTTTTATTACCTAATTTTATATAGGAATTTATATTGTCTAATTACGTTGAAGGTGTGGTCTATATTGGAATTGGGCTTGGGGATTTTCCAATATTTAAATTATGAAAGGTAAAGATTTTATAATCTGGGAATATTCTTCATTTAATACATGATCCAATGGACAATATGGAAGGTGTATGAATATTTTTTTTATTTTCTTAGATTCCTTCATAATTTTAATTTAATAAAAAAATATTTATGAAATGTGGTTGTCCATCATAGGCGAGGGCTCTATTACAGATTGTTACATAAAACATTGCAGTTCAACATTTAATCAAGATATGTCTATGTCAAAACCATTGTCGAGCATGCCAAAATCTAGCCTGCCCTCTCCATCATTGGTTTGGGTCCTTCCCTCTCATAATTCACTCCAATTTTGTTGAATTATCGAGCCTCAATGGGAGTTATTTGGAGGGAATGATGTTGGTATGGTCAACTGTGTACAAGGTATTCATGATAGACCTACTCGTGCCATTGGAGTATGGAAATACAAGACATATTTTTTTGTGGAATCCCATGATGGGTTTTATCAACTAAAAGAGGGAGGGTGGGTACCATCCTTTTCCAACCAATGATCCCAGTTTGTCCATAAAGTGGAAGAGTTTATGCCTCATCAATTAATGGGTCCATAATGGGAGAAGATGCTTAAGTGCGTTCTGTGGTCCAATGGCCACAAAAAATATGAAACTTCCCCTGAGAATTAGTGTGGGGGGGGAGGATATTATTGTCATGGTGCAACAATTGTTTGTGGTGCGCATCTTCCTATAAAACAATTACTATACCATAGACCATTCATCTTACTCTATAATTTTTACAACTTTCAAGAAGGCCTCTTTCTGATATTAGAATACATGAATGTTAGAATTACAGATAATTGGATTTGAAAATTTTAGATATTGCAGGTTGCATATGGATTTTAAATAAATGTTGAAAATGCTATTTTGTGTGAAACATGTGTATTTATTGCATGTATAGAAGTTGTTTATTTCAAGTGTCTTCATTATTTTTTCATCTATGATCTCTCATCTATATTGGGCTGGAGGTATCTAAATATAGGAGGATTCTTTACTCCAACATGTTTTGAATTCAAGGAAAGTGGAGATTATGCCTCAAGAGTTTGAATTCCACTTTTGGGTAATTCAGTTATCTGGAATTTTAAATGATATTACTAGCACAACCATATTAATAAATTTGGTTGATATATGCCAATACGAACTAATGGATATGGATTTAATAGTAATATTAATAATGTAGAAATCATGGTGTATACTTTCAACTGATCATGAAGTTTTAATCAAAATAACAAGAGACAAACCTACTCTACTTCTCAACAGAAAGTAATTCACAATTTAGAGCAAAAATTTCAAACATGCAAAAAGAAATAACACACATGCACACAATATTTTTCCCGGGGAAATCAATCTGCTAAAAAACCCAATTCCTGCTTGCACTAATTTGATAAATAAATATGTATTACAATTTGTCTGTTGAATTGAGCACAACCTGAAAGTGCATAACCCATCTCTCTACTCACTATGGAGCTTTGACCCAAGCTTAGTCAATTTATACCTCTTCTTGAGCCCCTATTCCTTTGGCAATTGATTGAGAATTTAGGCCCCTATTATTTAGGGAATTTTTCCAAAATGGATTGCACAATTCCCAAGGTTGATCATCCCACTACATGCAACACTTGTACACTGAAGACTAGTCTACAATTGATGTTACACTACCTTGGAATCTCCACCACAACTAGGGAACTCGAATTCTCTACTTGAACTAACTATTTTTTGTTGATTGATTATTTAAGTAAATTATCACTGAGTTTCGATGGAATTCCATTACACAACTGACCTTCCGCTAGTTCCTCAGCCAATTGGAACTAGTTTAACTGAAAACAACTTAAGATAACTGACTTTGATTGCTACAAATTATCAACCACATATTCTTAATTGAACTCTAACTCCTATAAATTGAAGGTATTGATCTAACTAAGTGACAAGATCCATGTCACTTTAGTTAACTACATTCAAGTTGTTTGCTGATGTGGAAATTCAAATTTTCTCAATTTACTTGAGGCAAAATAAAATGGAGAATTTCTTGCTGCATTTTTCAACACTCCTCTCAACAAGAAAGGGATTATCAACCACCCCTATCCTGCACCTGTGTACCTCAAACTTCCCTCTTAACAAGGCATTTCTCAAAATGTCAGCACCATTTTCCTCTCTTAGAATGTACTGAAGCAACATTATCTACCTCGGCACACAATCTCGCAAATGGTGATACAAGAAATCCATATACTTGGATCAATCATCAAAAATAGGATTCTCATAGAGCTCAATTCAACTCTAATTATCATAGTAGATGACATTTGGATCCATCATCTGACTAAATAAACCAACAAGTATCTTTCTCATCCAGATCGCCTCACATGTTGCTTGACTTGTAGCCTTCTATTCTGCTTCTGTCGAGCTGAGCACCACATATCTTTACTTCCTGTTGTACTAGGAAACTGCTATGGACCCAACATTGAAAATTCCACCTGATGTACTCTTTCATTCAGATGGAATCCCCACCCAATCTTCATATGTGAAGCCACACAACTTCACTCCCTTTGTCTGTTTCTACCATAGTCCAAACTTGGTAGTGCCTTTGAGGTACCGTAAAACATGCTTAGCTACCTTCCAAAATGATTTGCTTGGCATAAACATATCCTTCCTTAGCTAGTTTACAACATAGCACATTTCTGGTCAGGTGTTCACAAGATACATGAGTGAACCCACTAGCTATTGGTAAATAGTAGCATCCACTTCTTCAACTGAAGAGGAATCCTCCTTCCTCCTATTAATCACTAGAGGTGTCACCATGGGTTTGCAACACTCCATGTGGAACCTCTATAGTATCTCATTTGCATACTTTCCTTGATAGAAAAACAATTCTCCATCACCTTGCCATACTTCCAACTAGAGGAAGTAGTGCATGAGACCCATTTCCTTCATTTTAAACTCCCGTACAAGGTCCTCTTTGTAAGATCTAATCAACTGCTCATCACCAGTTAAAATCAAATCATAAAAATATAATACAAATAAGAAATTTACCTTCTACCAACATATGATATAGGTTTGCATCCGCTTCACTTTGTCAAATCATAAACTGATGAGATAGCTACCTATCTTGGTGTACCAAGCATGGCGTGCTTGTTTGGGACTGAAGAATGTTCGCTTAAGTCTACACACATGATACTCTCGATAAAATGTCTCAAAACCTTCTAGTTTTTTTATTCACACCTCCTCCTCAATAAATCCATTGAGTAATGTTATCTTTACATCCATCTGGTGGATCTCCCACCCGATCTACGCAGCCAAAACAATAATTGATCTAATGGATGAGTAGCTTTCCACATGATCAAAGGTATCCTCATAATCAATTCTCTCAACTTCTGAGTACCCTTAGCCACATATTTGGCCTTATATTTCCCTATGCTGATGTCTATTGTCTGCTTCACCTTAAAGATCCATCTCAAACACATTACTGATTTATCTCCTAGTCTTGGGACCACTTCCTAAACTTTGTTCTTTAGAATGGATTCGTATTCCTCCATTATCACATCAACCCATACATGATTCTCTACTACTTACTCGAAAGAGGATGGCTCAGTCTCTACAAGCTCAGTCATTAGAGCCATGTAGTCAGTGTACTGTCTAGGTGACCTTCTCTACCTACACAAATTTTAAGGAGCACCCACATTCTTCCTTGCATCTGACACAAGTCTCTTATATTCCCTAGTCCTTTTCTGCCTTCTTTGGACAATTCTGCTTGAGTGGTTGTCTCCACTCTCTGCTCTTCAATTTTTTGTTGCTGCACAACTTCCTAAGGTTCTCCTTTGGAGCTAAAAGCTCATCTTCTGGTGCGATCTGAAGTTCCCTCTCAAGAGAGCACTGCATCACTTTATCCTCATCAAAATTTACATCCCTTCACACAATTTTCATTCTAAGGATTGGAAAGTAAGCACAGTAGTTGTGAAGAGCTTCAGGGTAACCCACAAATACCCCCAATTTCGTTGTTGGCCCAAGCTTCATACTTGATTCTTTAAAGACATCACAGTAAACAAAGGCTCCAAAAATCGTGAAGTGTGACACATCAAGATTTCTCCCCAAGAAATCCTCCTCTGGTGTAATCATGCCAAGAATCTGATGAGGAATCTTGTACTGTAAATAGAATGTTGTGTTACATGCCTCTAACCACAAGTAGAGTGGTAGTCCTTGGTCATGAAACATCACCTTCATTTCTCCCACAATGCTACAGTTCTTTCTCTCATACACACCATTTTTTTGTGGGTTGTTTGGTGTTGTCAACTCTCATCGAATGCCTTCTTTCACATAAAAAAACATTAAATTTGTTCGACGCATACTCACCTTCATTATCGCCCCTGAGAGCCTTCACCTTCTTGTCTATTTCTTTATCAACCAGTGCCTTTAATTCTACAAACTTGGAGAATTTCCCATCATTCTTTCGCATGAATAATATCCAACACTTCCATGAGAAGTCATCAACGAAAATGACAAAATATTTGTTTCTAGCAATGGAGGCTATCAAGAAAGCTCCACAGAAATCAGAGTGGATCCTTTCTAGGAATGTATGTGCTTTGCTGTCCCGAACATGGAATGTTGATTTTGTGTAATTCCACAAAGAGAATCCTTTCCATACATCCTTCTACCCAAGTGCTCCTTTAGGGAGGCTTGTGGTTATTTTTTGCATAATCTTCAAGGTGCCATGATGAAAATGGCCAAGTGTTTTATGCAAAGTTTCACTAACATCACGGCTCTGCAAATTCTTTGCCTTTGTGCTTAATGAAACACATTCTTCCATTTCTAGCTTATACAAGTTCTTCACATGAACCCCGATTTGCTTCACTTGTCCTGTGGATATGCGTCTTCCAAATCTACGATAGAGATGAAATTTTTCTTTAGGCCCGGAATGAACATGAAATCCTTAGTCCT
The DNA here is from genome assembly GCA_031772625.1 of Pinus tabuliformis. Lineage (NCBI taxonomy): Eukaryota > Viridiplantae > Streptophyta > Pinopsida > Pinales > Pinaceae > Pinus > Pinus tabuliformis. The sequence goes on from CM062812.1 coordinate 443,886,246, forward strand.
GAGAGGGGAGCTTGACTTCCTCTGAAAGGTTATTGTACCAACCCAAATCACATTGTACCTTCCATCATTCCTCAGCTCAATGTGCATCTACAGGTCTTTCTCCTCCAGGTCACTGAAAATCTCTCTACACCCTATCATGTGGAACGATGCACCTGAGTCCAAGTACCACACGCTCCCCATCACTGTGTTGGCCATGCATATGATAAGGGTAAACTAAATCTCAAATTGTAAAGACAAGGCTTCACCTATTGCTCCTCTTGAGGTCTTCTTTCTTACGTTTTTGTGTGGATACTTCATGGATAGTTCCTGAATTCATGACAATGAAAGCATTTAATTTTGGAAAAATCTTTCTTCTTTCCACCTTGGATGGACTCTAGTTTGGATTGATATTTCTTCCCTTTTCCCTTCTTTCCCTTTCCAACCAATAAATTTTTTCTTTCATCCTCTCCTTTGAATGACATATAATCTCTAGTATTTTTCCTTATTTCCTCTTGAACCAAATCGGACCATAAGTGTTCCCAATTCGGTAGTTTCTCCCTCTCGTTCACTTAATCTTGGTAGTTATGCCAACTCTTGGGAAGGCCTAGAAGGGCTAGGCTTACCAACTCATATTTTGGAACATTAACATGAACCCCACCAAATTCATCATGGCATTGTTTGAACTTTCTCAGATACTACAGAATAGTATCATTATTTTGCATCTTGATACTTTGAATTTTACCCTTCAGTGCGAGCTTCCTGTGGTCATTATTATTCTTGAACAATTCTATCAATTCTTTCCACATTGAAAACAAAGTTTCTTTTCAATGGATATTTGAGACAACATGATCTTGTACTCCCTCCAAGATTATTCTCCTCCCCTTGGCTAAAAATTTCTTCCACTGAGAAAGGTTCTAGGCATCAGATTCCACTGGTTTTGAAACATTTGCCTTGATTTATTTTAGTAATCCATTGTCATCCAATACCACCTCCATGTGATCCCTCCATATGATGAAATTAGAGTTTCCTTCGAAGGAATACTGTAGCCTTAGTCCATTGAAGGCCTTGTTCTCGACTCCTAAGAGATCCTGCTGCACTAAAATTCAAATTAGATTCTCTTGAGAAACAACTTCAAAAAAATTTCTCTAGTGTGAGTCCAACTCTAATACCATGTATAAATTATGGTGTATATTTGGAACTCCTCATGAATCTTTAATAAAAATCACACGACACAAACCTACTCCACTACTCTATGAAAAGTAATTCAAAATCTAGAACAAAAATTTCAGACATGAAATAATAAATAACACACATGCACACAGAGTTTTTCCTGGGGAAAACAATCTGCTAGAAACCCTAATTCTTGCTTGCATTAATCTAATGAATAGAGATGTATTACAATTTCTTTTCTAACTGAGGACAACCTACAAGTGCATAACCTATATCTCTACTCAATAAGAAGCTCTGACCTAGACGTAGTCTATTTCTCCCTTTGGTTGAGCCCCTATTTCCTTTCACAATTCCTTAATAAATTAGGCCCCTATTATTTAATAATTTCTCGAAAATGGATTGTGGAATTCCCAAGGTTGATTATTTGCTTGCATACAACACTTGTACACTCAAGACTAATCTACAACTGATTTACATTGCCTTGGAATCTCCACCACTATTGGGGAACTCCATTTCCCTTCATGCACTAGCTATTTAGGTTTGATTGATTAGATAATTAGATGATCACTGAATTTTACTGAAGGCCCACTACACAACTAACCTTCCACTAGTTCCTCCAAGATTTGGAACTATTTTAACTTAAAACAACTTGAGATAACTGAAATTGATTGCTACAAATAGCAATCACACATCCTTAACTAAACTCTAAATTCTTTAATTCAAATTTACTGATCTAACTAAGTAACAAGAGCCACGTCACTTTAGTTAATTGCATCCAAGTTGTCTACCGATGTGGAAATCCAATTTTCTCAATTTAATCAATGGAAAATCAAATTGAGAATTCTTTATTTCATTTTTCAAGAAATAAATATATAAATATAATAATAATTCACTAATAATAATTATATGATAAAATATTATTATCATTTAATTATAAATATGATAATAATTATAACAGTAGATTGATGCAAGGTTGAGGACGAAGAGCTAGGGTTTCAAGCTTCTGCAAGCGTTGAACTCCATGGAGGGGCACAAAGGGGGGAGCTCCACTCCCTCCTATAGTCAGGCTATAGCCAACCAAGGTAAGAAACCGATAGAAACTGCCAGAGGTCCTTCAGGAGAAGGGAAAAGGAACATTGAAGAGGAATAGGATTTAACCAAAATAAGGGAGGACAATAGAACAAAAGAAAATGAGGAAGAAGACAAGAAACAAGAAGCAGAAAACAAAATGAAAAAGGGGCCATGTAAACCCAAGGCTGAGGTCACTCCCATAGTAGTTTTAAATGATCCTATGCTGCATGCGCATAGAGACCACATGCGGACCTATGCTATCATTTGTAAATTCATGGGATTATGGCCCACAGAAAAGGCACTACAAGCGTGCATTAAATACCACTGGAAACCAAAAGGAGGCATAGACCTACATCTTGGGTGATCTGATAATCACCCTATGAGTGACCTCAGTTAAAGATTTATTAAATGAAGGTATTATAGACTCATATGTTGGTGTGTGTTTCTATGTTATTTAAGCAATGGATCGATCAGATTGTAAATACACAGACACTTGAAATGGAAAACAACAGAGAAACACAGTAAGAAAATACAAGAACATAAGAAATTAATAAGGAGTTCACCCTATCATCTAGGGCTACATCTCCGGTCTAGCTCTCAGTGGTGGCCTTCTTTTATTGTGTCTTGAAGTAGAGAATTACAATGAAGGAGCTCAATATGAGTCTCTTGAAATAGATTGGCTTGGCAGGGTGGCTCTTGGATTCCCCAAGCCACTAGAGTACAGAAACTCTTTTCCTTGCCAACTCTTTCACCTCTCTGGTTTGATAGATCCTTTCAGGGATGGCTCAAATCTCTCAAGCTCTCTAGTGCTCGATGCTGCCTTTGGTCAGCTTGGACCTCTGTCTTCTTTCTACTTTTTACTTCACTGTTTCTTCTCTTCTCTATCTTTTGTCCTTGATGTTCCTCTCCGGGTGTCCCCTTTTCTATATTTTGTTCATGGCTTTAAAGCCATTTGGGCTCATGGTGGTTCGGTTCCTCTTCCACCTTCATCGGATTGCCTACTTGCAGCTGCGTTTAGAGTTCCTTATTCTCGACGTCATCATCAGACTCACAGGGAGCGGCTACTTGTCCTCCTGCAAATTGCGCCAGCTTACCTCATCGGTTCATTTTTTCAATTACATTATGGAATGAGTCAGTTGCCACCATGGCAGTCAATGTAGACCTCAAGTTTTTCTAAATTGCAGCTTAACCCTCTGTCAATTCCATCTTCTCCATCGGGCACGATCTTAGCCGTTAGATCTGGAGCCCCAAATCTGATGCCATTCACTCATCCCACGCAATTGACTAGCTCGATCATTAGCGCATGATGAGCGGTAGTTTCCTCTCCTCCACTTGCCACACGTCGTGTGCTGAGCGAAATCACTCATTTTTCATCAAAATTGCTTACTAGCCATGCACGCCTCCGATCAATACCATCGGTTTTGGAGCGGGTCCCGCCTTTAGCGATTAGCCCTTTGTCCCATTGTTTTCTCGGCTCCTACGCGACCGAGTGCTCGGGGCTTCTCCATTTTGAGTGTTTTCACCCAGCGATGCACGCTAATCGCGCATCAAAAACTCCCTCTGTTTCCTGATTTGGGCTTCCCAGGGGCTAGTTTCACCTCTCGCGTAGTCTCCATGGGCCTCAGTCAGCGCACTTTGACCAAGGTCCCCGTCGTTCCACGCTGGCTACCACTGCCACTGGTTTAGAGGTGTTTTTGATCAGTATTTTAAATTATTTGAAGTCTGTCTCGACCTGGTACAACCATAGCTCTGTTAATCATTCTTTATGGATCCAATTCAGAACATTGGGTCAAAGGGTTTCTTCACTGTGGTCTTTAAAAATATTGAGGACAAAGACAAAGCGTTTGAAGCAGGGCCCTACTTCTATGCAGCTACAGGCCTCTACATGTAGCCTTGGATAATGAATTTTGTCCCAGAGTGAGAGACTTTCACTTCGGTCCCGGTCTAGGTAAGACTCTATTCCCTACCTCTAGATTACTAGCAAACTGAATCATTATCTACCATAGGAAACAAATTAGGGCATTTTGTCAAAGCATCTAAGGCCACCAGTAGGGGAAAATATACTTCCTTTGCACGAATATGTGTGGATATGGATCTCTCTAGAGCTCTACTGGATGAGGTCAGCTTGGAAGTGTTTGATGAAAAATGGGTGCAAACAGTAGATTATGAACATATTCCTTTCAGATGTCACAGGTGCCATGAGCATGGGCACCTATTTAGAGACTAACTTCTCAGTAAAATAGAGAAAAAAAGTAAGGATACCACAATGAAAGACACTAAAAACTTTCACAAAGTGGGATATAGAGGAAAAGGGGGCAAAATGGGGCCAAAGAAACATCAAACAAAAGGGAAACAGGCTAGTCTGAACAAGTTCCAAGTACTAGAAGAAGAGGAAGAGACAACAAAGGTAGATTAGGTAATGGAAGGCAACCCAGGGGAGAAGGAGAAAGAAGAAAATAGTGGGCAAACACAGGATATTAATAAACAGAAAGAGACTATGTTGAGCGATGGAGAACTGGAAATGGACCAAGAAATGACCCAGAGTGAGATGGAAATGGAGGATCATGAACTACAGGATATTCTTGATAGAGAACACCTAGATCTGGAAGGGTTCTTGAAATAGGGGACCATGGGAGGGGTAGACTCACTACCTCAAGAAGAGTTTAATAGAGTACAGTAGCTATTCCTATGGAAAACTCAGGCTAAAGGGATAGAAATTCAAAGAAACAATGAAAGGCAGGGCAACAAAGGTGTGAAAACTATGAAAACCACACCAGGATTAGCTCCTAGAAATCCAAGAAGGAAAAGAGGCAAAAAAAAGCAGAATGAGTTATTGATGGAATGTGGAAAGCTAGTGATAGATTCAGGTAACATGAAAGGCCTAACAAGCTACTCCTTTAAAAATCTTTCATAATGAAGTTCACATCTTGGAATATCAGAGGTCTAGGTAGTAAAACAAAACAAAGAATACTTAGCAATATAATGAAACAAGAAGCTCTGGATAACATCTTTATCCAAGAAACTAAATGTTCCATTCAAAAAATAAAAGAAATACACAGCAAATGGCTCAATAAATATGATTTTTTAGAAGTCAAAGCAGATAAAGCAACATGAGGTATACTTACTCTTTGGAACCCCTAAAAGATTGGCATAATAGATGCTGAGGCATCTATGAATTATTTATCAGTGGTTATTCAGCCTGTGGGAGATAGGGAGACTTATCTGGTTACAAATGTTTATGGCCCCCAAAGACCGGAGGATAGACTTACGTTTCTAAATTATCTTGTGGAACTAAGAGATAGACATGCAGGAGGACCATGGATCATGGGTGGGGACTTCAACATGATCAAATCAATTTTGGAGAAAGAAGGGGGTACTAGAACTTTAAGCAAAGACTCTATAGCATTTCAAACTTTTATAGACAATATGAAGCTAGTTGACACTGATATGAGTAATGGCCTCTTTACATGGAACAATAAGAGAGGAGGAGAGTCTCAAGTAGCCTCAAAGTTAGATAGATTCATAATCTCAGAGCACCTTATGCTCACCGACAAGGAAATGATAGTGAGAATTCTCCCCTTTGGAGGCTCAAACCATTGGCCTGTACAACTTGAGGTTCAGGGCATTTGCACCCCCAAGAACAGACCTTTTAGGTTTGAGAACATCTGGCTCACCCACCCAGATTTTATCAGCAACATTACAAAATTGTGGACAAAATATCTGCATATTCAAGGTATGAGAATGCTTCTGCTACAAAAAATACTAAAACACATCAAGGTCAGACTCAAAGATTGGAACAAGAATGAATTTGGTAACATTTTTGAAGCGAAAAAAGTTGTTGAAGATAAAATGCAGGGACTCAATCAAGCCCTTATCATGGATGGCTTTGATAGAGTCAGAAATGATCAAGTCACCAAACATCATCAAGACCGGGAGAACTTATGTAAACAAGAGGAAATATTTTGGAGATAAAAATCTAGAGTTCAATGGCTAAAATAAGTGGAGCGAAACACTAGATTTTTCCATAGATCCACCATGGCGAACAGCTCTCATAATAGGATCTTTTTGATCAAGGACGCCGAAGGTCAACTACTCAATACCCATGAAGATATAGAAATTGTGATAGTTTAACACTTTCGAGGTATAACAGAGGAGACCATTTCAAACAGAGCTCATTTTATCAGGGACTTAGCAAGGCATATACCTAAGCTAGTAACAAGAGAGGATAATTTCAATCTCAATAGGCTAGTGACTGAAGAGGAGGTTAGTGAGGTCATCAAGGAAATGCAGAATGGTAAAGCGCCAGGCCCTGATGGTTTTAATGTGGATTTCTTTAAAGATTGCTGGAACATTGTTAAACAAGATACTCTGAATGTAGTGGAGGACTCCAGGATGAATAGAACTATTTTGAAGGTTCTCAATACTTCCTTGATCTCTTTGATCCCCAAACAAGACAATGCTCAGACTCCAGAAAGATTTAGACCCATAGCTTTCTGCAATGTCGTGTACAAGATAATATCCAAAGTTATTGCCAATAGACTCAAACCCCTTCTTCCTACTCTAATTTCTGTGGAGCAATCAGGTTATGAGCAGGGTAGGCAAATTCTCAATATCATCATTCAAGTGCATGAGGTGGTTCATTCATTGTTAAGCAATAGGAATGCGGGAATGATTATGAAATTGGACCTAGCCAAAGCTTATGATAAGTTGAGTTGGACCTATATCCGGAAGGTCCTTCTAGCCTTTGGATTTGACCATAACTAGGTAATATGGGTTATGGCCTTGGTAACTTCTTCTAGCTTTTCAATTCTGGTTAATGGTTCTCCTTCCAAGACTTTTACTCCTTCAAGAGGCCTCAGGCAGGGAGATCCGCTCTCTCCCTTTCTCTTTATCCTCATGATGGAAGGACTTGGTCGGTCTATCAAGCATGTGAAAGAAGTGGGTAACATCAAGGGTCTCCAACTCTCTGAGACTGGACAGGCTTTGACCCATCAACAATTTTTTGATGACACTATGCTGCAGGGTATCCCCACGGTCAAAGAAGCACTAGCTTATAAACAAATCCTATGTGACTTTTCCATGGCTATAGGTATGGAGGTAAATCTCTCCAAATCTAAGATTTTTTTCTTTAACACTAATATCGCTATCTAGAGGAATATCTCCAGAATTCTGGGCTTTCAAAGGGATGTCCTTCCTTCCAAATACTTGGGAGTTCCTCTAACTGATAAACCTTTACACAAGAGCATTTGGGAGCTGGTGATTAATAAGATGCAGGATAAAACCTGGAAATGGACTATTAGATATTTAAACTTGGTAGGCCGGTTAGTGCTTACAAAAATTGTACTTCAATCAATCCTTGTCTTCATGCTTTCCGCCCTTCCAGCTCTAAAAGGAGTTTTGCAACAATTTAGAGCCATTCAAAGAGACTTTCTTTGGGTTAAGGGGGAGGAGAGAAAGAAATGGGCCTTGGTAGCTTGGGATAATATTTGGAAACGTAAAAACCATGGAGGTCCTGGATTGGATGATCCAGAAGTACTAAGCAAATTTTTAGGGGGAAAATTATGGTGGCGTTGGGTAAAAGATCCAAAGGCTCAGTGGGCTCATATTTGGAAAGAAATGTATGCCAACACTTGGCAAGATAATGATTACATAAGGATGATTGGCATCATAAAAGGCTCCTACATCTAGAATAAAGCCTCGGAGAATAGAGGCTTAGTGAAAAAAAATAGCTTCTGGGAAATCGGAGAGGAAGATCTTGCTTTGTTTTGGGAGGATAAATGGAAACAATAACCTACACTATTAAGAGAGGAATTTTTGGACCTCAGAAATGAAACTGACACCAAAGGGTTAGTTAGGGTAAAAGATTTTTGGGATCAAAACAATAGTGAAGGAAAATGGAGAACCTGGAAGAATATAGAATACAGGGATGATAGCCCCTTGAAAGCAAAACCTAATGCACTTCTGACAATGTTGGACCAAAGGAAAATTCTATTTTCAGAGGGGCATGACCAATTTAGATGGGGCAACAATAATGAAGGTACCTTCAATCTTAAGGAGGAAAAGCGCATAATCCTAGAGCTGGATTCCAATGAACCGGACAGGGTTTGGCACAACCTATGGAGACATCAAGGATGGATGAAAATCAAACACTTAATGTGGCTCGTACATCATAAGACAATTCTGACTTGGGAAAACATTCAAAAGAGGGGTGTTCTGGGACCTTCCAGATGCTAGTTCTGTGAAGCCCAAGAGGAAACAATGGAGCACCTTCTCAATAATTGCATTTTCACCTCCAGGTTGTGGGATAATTTTGCCACAATTTTCCAACAAACAGACAAGGACAAAGGAAGCATTATCAATACCCTTAATAACTGGAGACGAAACTTCTCTGATAATGAATTTCTTCGCTCTGCTTGGGCTTTAACTCCAAGCTTCATAATATGGAATTTCTGGAAAGAAAGGAACAATAGAATCTTCAAAAATGAAAAAAGTTCCTCCCAACGCATTATTGAGCAGATCTTAAGATAGCTTAAAGAGATGATAGTTACTCTAGTGCGAACGTCCCCAAAGAATCCACCTTCAGAAGCTGAAATGAAGATACTTCTTGAATTTGGTATGTTGGGGCTTATACCACAGGGCATGGACAGGAAGGTGAAGAAACTAGACAATAAGCCAGATTATTGGCATCCTCCCCCTCAGGGTTTTTCGAAATGCAACATTGATGGGGCCTCAAAAAGCAACCTAGGTATTGATGGTTTTGGAGAGGTGTTAAAGAATGAAAATGGCTGCATCCTTTTTATCTTTCATTACCATTTGGGAAGAGCTATAAACAATATGGTGGAATTAATGGCACTTGAGCAATGTTTAGAAATCCTGAAGCAAGATAATCTCCAGAATATAATAATTGAAGTTGATTCTGAGTTAATCATTAACTCGGTCAAGAGAATCTGTTGTGGCACAGAGCCAGAAAAAGTCTCAAGACACTGGAGGTTGCTTCAGGTCTTTCAAAGGATTCAATTTCACCTTCTGTGCTTATGAATTGTGAGTTTTACTCATGTGCGAAGGATGACAAATAAATTGGCGAACATTCTAGCCAATCAAGGGGTGCTCTGTACCAAAAGCAAGGTCAAGTTGAGTTGGCAAGAGATGCCTCAAAATAGATTGAGGGAGCATTGTCTCGATCAGGTGGATGAGGACATAACGTTATTCCAAAGCAAAGCCACAGAGACGAGGTCTAGTTGATTTGGATTCATTATGAAATGTTGTTTCAGAAATGATGTCACATTTGGGATGCAGGTCTCTATCTGCCTCCTCAACCCAGGTAAGTGCAAACCCATAAGTCTCAAGTGGAAGTTGCTCGGTAAATAGTGTTTCTCGAATGGACGAATGGAGAACAGCAAGAATGGTAAGAAGATGTTCATCTTCCTTTGGTTCATGCACCTTAGGAGATGAGATGGTGTGAGGGACCAGAGTCCAGGCTTTCTCAGCAGACTCAAAATCCCCGCATTACTTCCTGTGGTGTCAATACCGCCCTCAGGGTGGTTTTTGGTTTATCGCATTCCCTTAAAGCCAGGAGTGGTTTTTCAGAGTTGGGAGCAATTCCACTCACCACGCAACACATGGCCAAGAATGGGGAGAGAATACCATCCTCATCATGCAGTAATTATTTGTGCTTTTGGCTCATGTGATATGATCCTCCGCCGTTGGATCAAGCAAGGAGAATCAACAGTCAAGGAAAAGCATGCATGTTGGTGGGTCCAGGTCGTTTATCGCGTGGTAATTCTCTGTGCTTTTAGTTCATGCGATATTATCCTCCGTCATTGGATCAGGTGAGGAGAATCAATGGTCAGGGAAAAGTGTGCATGTTGGTGGGTCCATGTCTTTTGACCTTTTACGAATTGTTTATTTAAGATTTGAGTTAGTACGAGTCTGTTGTTTGGGTCTTTAGGACCTAGTTGGTGGATTTGTATTTTGGTGAGGCTTTTACCTAGGGCTAAAAGGTTTAGCCTATGGTTGGTTGTATTCTATGTAATATTACGCTTTGAACATTTTGAATAGAAGGCACGACTCTTGCATTAGCAAATAAAAAAAAGATAATAATTATAACAATTATAATTCCAATTTATAGTAATAATTATTGTATTATAATAATATGATAATATTATCATAAACCATGGTTGGCCATGATTATAAACCCAAGGGATTTATATTAAACCCTAGGATTAATATTATAAACCTTATGAATAATATTATACCCTAGTAATATGAACCCTTAGATTAATAAACCCGAGAGATTGATATTATAAACCGAAGGGAATACTACACCCAAGGAATTAATAGTAAAACCTTAATGGATTATAAACCCAAGGGATTAATATTACGAATCCAAGGTATATAAACCTTAAGATAAATATTATAGACCCTAAAATAAACATGGTTGACCATTGTTTTGCATGGTCGATTTTCATATTGAGACAATCTTTAGCACAATGCGATGTTAGACCATGGTTGACCATGCTTGATTTTCATATTGAGACAATATTTGTCACAAAGTGGCATTGGACCATGGTTGACGATTGATGGTTTACGATGGTAGATAATGGTTGACCATGGTTTATTTTCATATTGAAATAATCTTTGTCACAATGTCGCGTTAGAACATGGTTGAAAATGATTATAAACCCAAGGGATTGATATTATAAAACCAAGGGAATGACAAACACTAGGGATTAAAACAAAAACCCCAAGGGAATAATATTAACCCCAAGGAATTAATAATATAAACCCATGGTATATAAACCGAAAGATAAATATTATAAATCCTAAAAACATGGTTGGCCATGGTCTATTTTCATATTGAGACAATCTTTGTCACAATGTGATGTTCAACCATGGTTGACCATGATTGATTTTCATATTGAGACAATATTTATCACAATTTGACATTGGACAATGGTTTACCATGGTTGATTTTCATATTCAGACAATCTTTCTCACAATTCAATATTGGACCATAATTGACTATGATTGACCATGGTCGACCATGTTTCACCATTGTTTACCATGATTGATCATGGTTGAAAATTGTTGACCATGGTTGACCATGATTGATTTTTTAATTAAGAAAAGCCTACGATAAGCCCTAAGATAAATATTATAAACGAAGGTGTATAAACCCTATGATAAATATTATAAACGGTAAAATAAGCATGGTTGACCATATTTGATTTTGATATTGATTCAATCTTTATCAGAATGTGACGTTGGACCATTGTTGACCATGATTGACTTTCATATTGATACAATCTTTGTCACAATGTGATGTTGGACCGTGGTTGACTATGCTTGATTTTCATATTGAAATAATCTTTGTCACAATGTTACATTAGACCACGGCTGACCATGGTTGAGGATGATTGACAATGGTTGGCCATGGTTGATTTTCATATCCAGGCAATTTTTGTAACAATGTTACATTGGACCATGGTTGAACATGGTTGAATATGATTATAAACCCAAGTGAGTTATATTAAACCCTAGGATTAATATTATGAACCCTATGAATAATATTATACCCTAGAAATATGAACCCTTAAATTAATAATCCTACGTGAATAATATACCCAAGGGATTATGAATCCAAGATAATAATATTAAACTTGAAGGATTAATATTATAAACCCAAGGTATATAAACCCTAAGATAAATATTATAAACCCTAAAATAATCTTGGTTGACTATGGTTGATTTTCTTATTGAGACAATCTTTGTCACAATGTGACAATGAACCATCGTTGAGCATGATTGATTTTCAAATCTGGAAAATCCTATGATAAACCCTAAGATAAATTTTATAAACTAAGATCTATAAACCCTATGATAAATATTATAAATTTTAAAATAAATATGGTTAAACATGGTTGATTTACATATTGAGACAATCTTTGTCACAATATGAAGTTGGGCCATGTTTGGCCATCACTGAATTTCATATTGAGACAAACTTTGTCACAATGTGACATTAGACCATGTTTGACCATGATTGAAGATGGTTGATGATGGTTGGCAATGGTTCACCATGGTTGATTTTCATATAGAGACAATATTTGTCACAATTCCACATTGGACCATGGTTGACCATTATTATAAACCCAAGAAATTTATATTAAACCCTATGATTAATATTATATACCCTATGAATAATATTATACCCTATAAATATGAACCCTTAGATTAATAAACCCAAGGTAATAATAAATCCAAAGGGAATAATATTAAAACCAAGGGATTAATATTATAAACACAAGGTATATAAACACTAACATAAATATTATAACCCTAAAATAAAATTGTTGACCATGGTTGATTTTCCTATTGAGACAATCTTTGTCACAATGTGACGTTGGACCATGGTTAACCATGATTGATTTTCATATCGAGACAACATTTGTCACAATGTGATGTTTGACCATCTTTGACCATGGTTAACCATGGATGATTTTCGTATTGAGACAATCATTATCACAATCCGACATTGGACCATGAATGACCATGATTGACTATGCTTGAATCATTTTCATATCAAAAAAATCCTGTGATAAACCCTAAGATAAATATTATAAACCAAGCTATATAAACCCTATGATAAATATTATAAGCACTAAATAAACATGGTTGACCATGGTTGGACATGGCTGGACATGGTTGACCATGGTTGACCATGGTTTATTTACATATTGAGGCAATCTTTGTTAGAAAACAATGTTGGGCCATGGTTCACCATAGTTGACCATGACCCATTTTCATATTTAGACAATCTTGGTCACAATGTGACATTGGACCATGGTTGACCAAAGTTTATTTTCATATTCAGATAGTCTTCGTGACAATGTGACATTGGACCATGGTTGACCATGTTTGATCATGATTATAAACCCAAGGGATTTATAATAAACCCTAGGATTAATATTATAAACCCTATGAATAATATTATACCCTCGAAATTTGAACCCTTGATTAATAAACCCAAGGGATTGATATTATAAACCCAAGGGATTAATATTAAAACCCCAAGGGATTATAAACCCATTACAATAATATTAGACCCAAGAGATTAACATTATAAAACCTAAGTTAAATATTATAAACCCTAAAATAAAGATGGTTGACCATGGTGGATTTTAATATAGTGACAATCTTTGCCATATATTGACATTGGACCATGGTTTACCATGATTGATTTTTATATGGAAAAATATTTGTCATAATGTGATGTTGGACCATGGTTGACCATGATTGATTTTCATATCGAGAAAATCCTATGATAAACCCTAAGATAAATATTGTAAACCAAGGTATATAAACCCTATGATAAATATTATCAACGCTAAAATAAACATGATTGACCATGGTTGATTTACATATTGAGAGAATCTTTGCCACAATATGACGTTGGACCATGGTTCATCATGTTTGACTGTGAGTGATTTTCATATTGATACAATCTTTGTCACAAGGAAACATTAGACCATGGTTGACCATCACTAACCATGATTAACCATGGCTTGCCATGGTTGATTTTCATATTGAGACAATCTTTGTCACAATGTGACATTGGACCATAGTTGACCATGATTGATAATGGTTTATGATGGTTGACGATGTTTGACGACGATTGATTTTCATATTCAGATAATATTTGTCACAATGTGACATTAAATGATGGTTGACCATGATTATAAACCAAAGGGATTTGTATTAAACCCAACTATTAAAATTATAAACACTATGAATAATATTATACCATAGGAATATGAACCCTTAGATTAATAAACCCAAGGGATTGATGTTATAAACCCAAGGGAATAATATTAAACCAAAGAGATTAATATTATAAATCTAATGTATATAAAACCTAAGATAAGTATTATAAATCCTAAAATAAACATGGCTAACCATTGTTTACCATGGTTGATTTACATATTGAGATAATCTTTTTCACAATGAGACATTGGACCATGGTTGACGATGGTTGACCTTGATTGATTTTTCATATTGAGATAATCTTTGTCACAATGCAATGTTGGACCATGGTTGAACATGGTTGATTTTCACATTAAGACATTATTTGCCACAATGAAACATTGGACCATGGTTGTTGATCATGATTTATTTTCATAACAAGAAAATCCTATGATAATCCGTGAGATAAATATTATATACCAAGGTATATAAACGTTATGATAAATGTTATAAAGACTAACATAAACATGGTTGACCATGGTTAATTTACATAACGAGACAATCATTGTCACAATATGACGTTGGACCATGGTTCACCATGGTTTGCAATGATTGACAATGTTGGACCATGGTTCGCCATGATTTACCATAATTGAACATGGTCGACTGTGTTTGACCAATGTTGATGATGATTGACCATGGTTGGCTATGGTTGACCTTGATTGACCATGATTTATTTTCATATTGAGAAAAGCATATGATAAACTCTAAGATAAATATTATAAATTAAGGTACATAAACCCTATGATAAATATTATAAATGCTAAAATAAACATGTTTGACTATGGTTGAATTTCATATTGATACAATCTTTGTCACAATGCAATGTTGGACCATGCTTGACCATGATTGATTCATATTAAGACAATCTTTGTCACAATGTGACATTGGACAATGGTTGACAATGATTGACCATGATTGACTTTCATATTGAGATAATCTTTGTGACAATGTGACATTTGATTGTGGTTGACCATGATTGACCACGATTGATGATGGTTGACATTAGTTGACCATGGTTGATTTTCATATTGATTCAATATTTGTCACAATGTGATGTTGGACCATGGTTGACCATGATTATAAAGTCAAGGGATTTATATTAAACCCCAGGATTAATATTCTAAACCTATGAATAATATTATACCCATTAGATTAATAAACCCAAGCGATTGATATTATAAACCCAAGGGAATAATACTCAACATAATGGATTAATATTATAAAATCAAGGTATATAAACCCTAAGATAAATATTATCAACCCTAAATAAAAATGATGGTTGACCATGGTTGATTTTCATATTAAAAAAAAAATCACGATGCGACATTGGGCCATGGTTGATTTTCATATTGAGACAATCTTTATCACAATGTGACATTAGACCATGGTTGACCATGGCTAATTTTCATATTCAGACATTATTTTTCACAATGGGACATCGGACCATGGCTTACCATGATTGATAAATATTATAAACGCTAAAATAAACATGGTTGACCATGGTTGATTTACATATTGAGGCATTCTTTGTCACAATACGACATTAGAGCATGGTTCAACATGGTTAACCATGACTGATTTTCATATTGAGACAATCTTTGTCACAATGTGACATTGGACCATGGTTGACCATGATTAACCATTGTTGTCGATGGTTGACAATGGTTGACCATGGTTGATTTTTGTATCGAGACAATATTTTTCATAATGTTACATTGGACCATGGTTGACCATGGTTGACCATGATTATAAACCCAATGGACTAATATTAAACCCTAGGATTAATATCATAAAACCTATGAGTATTATTATACCTTATAAATATGAACACCTAGATTAATAAACCCAAGTGATTGATATTATACACCCAAAGTTTTATCACAAAAATGATCATCTAGCCATAATTTACTAGATGGATCGAAGTACGCCATGTAGGGCCAATTTTACCATAGTAAAATTACTTTCACTATGAGAAATTACTTAATAAACCACATTTGTTAAGTCATTTATAATTAAACCCATGAAAAATAATTAAATAAATCATTGTTTCTTTAATTATCTTCTAGGAATAATTAATTAAATCATTATATTCCTTGTCACATTTTACCCAATTATGACAAAGAAATAGATAAATCATTAATTGTCTTATTTTTCTCTAGTAATAAATAATTAATTACTAATTAGTTATTATTCCTTTTCAAGTTTGGCCAAATCCTTTAAGAATAATTAAATAAATCATTATTTGTTTACTATTCCTTGACCATATTTCTTGAGATGATAAATAAATCATTTATGTATTTATTATTTCTAAATAAAAGTTTAAATATTTTTCCCTCTAGCCAAATATAATAAAATATTCCAAATGGTTATTTCTAGAATGGGGTTAATAATATTTTATTATTGCTCATTATTCGAGGATAACCTAATATTTTGTTATAAATAGAAAGGTTTTCCATTCATTATTCACTTTCAATTATTTTCATTGTTGCACTCATTGTTGCAACTCTCATTATTATCACTATCGTTCATCATTTTCTTTTCCATTTGAGTTCTCATTGACCTCAAAAATTTTATTTGTTGGGTTTACACATTATAGTCCAAGGGATTATAAACCCAAGGGACTATTATTAAAATCAAGGGATTAATATTATAAACCCAAGGTATATAAACCCTAATATAAATATTATAAACCCTAAAATAAACATGGTTGACCATGGCTCATTTTCATATTGAGACAATCTTTGTCATAATGCGACATTGGACCATGGTTGACCATGATTGGTTTTCATATTAAAACATTTTTTCTCACAATGTGACATTTTTCTCCTAACACTCGTATGTTGGGGGCAATATGTTATCACAAAAAAATGATCATCTAGTAATAATTTACTAGATGGATCGAAGTACATCATCTAGAGCCAATTTTACAATACTAAAATTGCTTTCACTATGAGAAACTACTTAATAAACCACATTTATTAAGTCATTTATAATTAAACCTGTGAAGAATAATTAAATAAATCATTATTTATTTAGTTATCTTCTAGGAATAATTAATTAAACAATTGTTTAATTAATAATCCTAGTCACATTTGACCCAATTATGAGAAATAAATAGATAAATCATTAATCATCTTATTTTTCTTTAGGAATAACTAATTAATCACTAATTAGTTATTATTCATTGTCAAGTTTGACCAAATCCCGTAGACATAATTAAATAAATCATTATTTGTTTACTATTCCTTAACCATATTTCTTGAGATAATAAATAAATCATTTATTTATTTATTATTTCTAAATAAAAGCTTAAATACTTTTTCCCTCTAACCAAATATAATAAAATATTCCAAATGGTTATTTCTAGAATGTGGTTAATAATATTTTATTATTCCTCATTATTCAAGGATAACCTAATATTTGGTTATAATAGAAGAGTTTTCGATTCATTATTCACTTTCGATTATTTTTATTGTTGCACTCACTGTTGCAGCTCTGATTATTGTCACTGTTGCTCACTATTTTCTTTTCCATTTGAGTTCTCATTGAGCTCAAACATTTTATTTGTGGGGTTTACAAATTATAGCCCAAGGGATTATAAACCCAAGGGACTATTATTAAAACCAAGGGATTAATATTATAAAGCCAAGCTATATAAACGCTAATATAAATATTAAAAACCCTAAACTAAACATGGTTGACCATGGTTGATTTTCATATTGAGACAATCTTTGTCACAATGAAATATTGGACCATGGTTGACCATGATTGATTTTCATATCAAAACATTTTTTCTCACAATGTGACGTTGGGTGATGGTTGACCATGCTTGACCGTAGTTGATTTTCATAATGAGACAATCTTTGTCACAATGTGACATTGGACCTTGGTTGACCATGATTGATTTTTATATTGATAAAATCCTATGATAAACCCTAAGATAAATATTATAAACCAAGGTATATAAACCATATGCTAAATATTATAAACGCTAAAATAAACATGGTTGATCATTATTGACCATGGTTGACTTACATATTGTGACAACATCTATCACAACACAACATTGGACCATAGTTCACCATGCTTGACCAGTTCTAAATTTCATATTTAGGCAATCTTTCTCACAATGTGGCGTTGGACCATGGCTGACCATGTTTGACCACGGTTGATTTTCTTATGAAGACAATATTTGTCACAATGTGACGTTGGACCATTATTGACCATGATTGACCATGGTTGACGATGGTTGACCATAGCTGATTTTCATATTGAGACTATCTTGGTCACAATGTGACATTGGACCATGGTTGACCATTATTATAAACCAAAGAGATTTATATTAAACCGAAGAATTAATATTATAAAATTATGAATAATATTATACCATAGGAATATGAACCCTTCAATTAATTATTAATTATTTATTAATAATTATTTAATATTAATAATTAATTACTTATTAATCATTAATTAAAATTAAGGGTTAAAACACACCCAATATTAAAGCTTAGTAGAATGTTACTATATTATAGCTTTTAGGTTGAATAATGTAAATGCAGTTTTATAAGTAAAAAATGTTTAATCTAAATTATATGTCTTTCATTAAGCAATATTATTAATCATTACCAAGTTAAAATTAATTATTATTAATTATAATTAATTATTAATTAAAGTTAAGGCTGACAACACACCCAGTATTAAAGGTTAGTAGAATGTTACTATATTATAGCTTTTAGATTAGACAATGTGAATGTAGTTTTATAAGAAAATTTTGTTTAATCTAAATTATATGTTTTTCATCAAGTAATATTATTTATCATCACCGAGTTAATTATCAATTTTTATAATATTTTTGAATATTTAATTGTAAATATCTTAAAATTAAAAGTTATAAAAGTTATTACTTATTAAAATATTATAACGTTTTAGATGTATAAAAAAGGTAATTAATCTTCAGCATTCACCCATGATCACTGCAATTAAAATTAACACAATATACTGATTAATTTATTTATTCAATTTAAACTTGAGATTATGTTGTTTTATCACATACTAACTTCATTTATTTAAAATCAATAATAGAATTAAAATATATATAGAAAGTGGTTCATGAACAATATTTTCTAGTGTTTTCACTAGCGCTCTCTCTATGTCCTAACATGCGAGAAAGGAAGATCTTTCACTTAATCCTATAGTAACCATGTGTGCATCTCTACCTATTTCTACAATCAGTGCTCAAAGCATTATGATTTTCCAAGGAATGGAGCCCAGTATGATTAAACCTTTATATTAGAAAATCAGAGAGAAAAACAAGAATCAAATCAAATCTCATTGATCAAACTACTTGGACCGCCAGTACATTATATAGGCACACATAGACAGCTTCTAGGACAATCTAGATCCAAATAATTCGAATCACCAGCTCACAACAAAAACTATAAAGACACAACTCATGGCAGATAGACTCAAACACTAACTACGAGAACACAATTCATCAACTCTATCTGGACATATCATTTCTACATGATTCCAACATCCCCCCTTAATGGAGAAATGGATTTTCAACAATGCCTAGTCGTTGTCTACATATTTCAAAGTTCATCTTTCCAAGAGGCTTGGTAAAGATGTCAGTAACATTCTCACTTGTATTACAATACACTAAATGAATCTCATTTTATTGTATCTTTTCTCTTACAAAATGATGTTCGACTTCAATATGTTTTGTTCTTGCACGATAAATTGGATTATTTACTAGCTTCATGGAACTCTGGTTGTCACATTGATGCTTGTTGATCCTCTTTGTTTTTCTCCAACATCTTCAAGAATCCTCCTTAACCAAATAGCTTCACAAGTTGCATTGGTCAAAGATTTGTATTCATCTTATTTGGATGACAAAGAAACAATTGGTTGTTTCTTTCTGCTCCATGATACGACCCCCGATCCTAAACTGAATGCATATCCAAAGGTTGATCTTCTATCATCATGATTTCCAGCCCAATCTGAATCAGAAAAACCTGCCAACTCAACATTAGATTCATCAGTGTTCAAAATACCAAAGTAAAGTGTTCCCTTCGGATATCAAAGGACTTGTTTTGCTGCTTTCCAATGGCTTTCATGAGGCTTAGCCATAAATTGACTAAGGATGCTGATAGAATATGCTATATCTAGCTTGGTAGTGGTGAATTAGTTCAAACTTCCCACCAATTGACGATACAAAGTTCCATTCACTCCTTTAGATCCACCATCATTGTACAACTTGGCATTCTGTTCCAAAGGAGTATACATTGGTTTGTGGTGAGCTCCAGTATTGCAGCAATAATGCTACAACTCCTGGAGCTTCCTTCTTTACTTTTATCAACCCGGTAGTTCGTAACAAACTTGGAAGCGACAGTGTTGTATGCAGAAGTACTAGCTCTTACTACAGACTGTCACATGATTAGCTGGCACAAGTTCGCTAGGAGCTTAAGCCAACTTCTATGAGTTCTCAGAAGAATCTTTTACTGTGATGGATGAAAGCTAACTTTATAGAGGCTATTATACTTGCAGAAAGAGAAGGAAAACTGAAAGGAAATGTAAACTGTAGCAAACCCTAATTTTGCAAGAAAAGAGATAGAAACTACTGAAATGGGTGTCATTGACTACTGAAAAGGTAAATTGCATTTATTTAAGCTACTTCTGAAGATAAATGGGAGGGAATCATCATTTTGTACTTTGAGTATTTTTATGTGGAATTATTATGCTTATGGTTTGATTAGTTGTAACTGTGCAGAGGTTTGGTGGCCAAGGAAGATGGAGTTAGCTTTTGTAGATGATGAGGACGGTGTGGAGAGGTCCTAAGAAGTCCCTAGTACCCTTCTGGAGACTTCCATTGCGATTAGACTTCGAAAAATCCCTCACAGGAAATTCTACATGAGGCTATAGGGGATCTACAGGAGGCTGTAGGGGATCTACAGAAGATTCTACAAGAGGATCTACAGGAGGAGGCCAAAAGTGGTTTTTGGAGGTTTGAAGGTGGAAGAATGATGGGAAAAGGGAATGAAGGCTGGATGAAGGTGTTGAGGAGTCTAGGACTCTGTCAATGAATATTAGGAATGAAGGAGATGGTTGGATTTGTTCAAAAGGCAAGGAAGCAACTTTATGGAAAAATGCAGGAATTAGGGCAGATTGGTGAAATATGGCGAAATAGTGGGGAAAAATTTGAGAGATGAACTAGTATAGGCAGTGTTATGGAGGAATGATAAGCTGAGATGTTCTACAAGAGAGTTGTGCACTTACTTCTCAGAACTGATCAAAGCAAAAATAGAAAACAGAGTTTTGTCTATTTTAACCTAAAATCTGACATAAAACCAGAGAAATGCCAACCAGTACTTGATGAGCAGAAAATTATGCGAGAAAACCATGGTACATGAACAAGAAATGATCTAAGCATGTGAATCCAAACTAATATCAACTTCTACAACTCGAAATATCACACTAGAAATTGCATTGGAAGAGCAAAGGCTGTGTTTTTGGTGGCAACAGTGGTGCCTTGACCTCAAATCATGGTCCCAAGGAGGGAGAAAGGAGATCAATACCTGCTGGTAGCCTTTTTGGATCTTTTTCTGTTATTGCAGCAAACTACTTAAGCAACTTGAAGCAAGAACAACTATTCTAACCATCAAAAGCAACCTAATTTAACAAAGTAAGATTAACCTAAACAACAGAAATTATATTATGAATGCAAGCAAAAGCATATAAATACACAAAGGAGGTGCTGGGCACTTGGGTTGGGCCCTAACCCAAGAGCTTCAGCCCTCTAGGAAAGATCAGTGATGGTTCAAAACTGGATTCATCTTCATTGATCAAAAAATAATAGCAATTACATCACAAAATTGTCTTCAAAAGGAGCTTGAAAATGAGCTGAGTACAAGGCTGCACAATAGTGCGAAAATATACTATGAAATGTCTAACCTACTGAGGCTTGAAACCTTCTTATTTATACAAGTGGGGACTCCCAACGGTCCTGCTAAACTCAAGGAACTCGGCTGCCTAGAACTGAAGATAACAACAGCCCTACTTGGCTGGCTCGGCTGCCCCTTGGAATCATCAATGTGGGCCTTTGCACTCTGAGTTGTTGATGAAGAATTCAAAGAAGGGGTCATTTATTGAAGGGGACATCCCTCCTATAAGTCCTCATCCCTGTTTCCTCGAGCTTCTTTGTCATTTTTCTCCTACATTCCCGGTCCTTATCCACAAAATCTACAATAAACACTCATTAGACCACATGGCAAAGTGACCATCCCCATTCACTCTATTGACATTAATATATTCAAAAACATACACAAAAATATTGAGAATGGTGGATTAAATGAAAATAATAGGTATAATGAGCCCATATAGTTACCCATTTCTGGGGCTCATCATCACCCCCCTACTTAATGGATTGCTCATCCTCTAAGCAACTAATCCAGTTCTTCATCTTTAATAGCTTTAATAGCTTCCCTGACATCCCAAGCCTCTGATGTGATGTCTTCTTCTCTGTCATGAAAACCTGCTTTCCTGTCCACTTCCTCCCATTGTTTTTGTTCTTCCTCCTCCTTAACCCCTTCCAACAGTCCTAACAGTAGCGGAATACTAAACTTAAGACCAATCTAGTTGGCTTTCAAGTTCTGCATTGATTGTTTATAAGAGGCACTCTCATCATAGCTTCCCTCATTCTGGTTGGGGAGTGATACTCCCCAATCTTTAGGCTATGTGACAATGTATTCCACCCCCTCATGCATGCATGAAGGCAGTCATCGCCAAACAATCTCTCCATATCTTCAAAATGAGTAATGGCTTGTGCTTGCCTGCTAACATAATCAGGGAGAACTTGGGGGTTGGCTGCCCTTATCATCATGGGATCACTTAGCTCTTTTGCCATTATCTTTTGAATTTCCCCTGCTCTCTTTTCCTCATGGCTCATCCAGGAAGCCATAGCCATGAGCTTTAGGTATCCCAATGCAGCATTCAGATCCCATAAGTTCATGTCTGGAAGTGCCATATTGTGTAGGTAAAATTCTGCTAATTTGGATTTATCCTCAGCTGAACTATTATCACATAAATGCATAACCTGACCATAATATTGAAAATGGATGGTGCCCCTCTGGGCCAATGTTTTAATCTAGAATTGAAGCCAGTGGTCTTTGAGATACAGTGCATAGAATCTAGCTGGTTGTCTGCACTACAAGGCCTCCATTGCCTAGCTAGCCATGCAGGGCATATGGGCTTCCTTTTCCTGCAACTTTTTTTTCAATATTAGCACTTCAGTTGCTACCTGAGACTCTCTTTCTTGCTGTTGTTTCATCAACATTTCAACATCCATCTATGGTTCTTCTTCTTGCTGCTGTTTCTATGCTACTTCACTGTCTGCTAGGGGTCCTTCTTGTTATCGTTTCCCTTCCAAGGTTGGCAGCGTGTCTCCCCTTTGAGGTTCCCGTCCTATAACTGCTTTTTCGGCAGTTCATTTTCTTTCCATAGTTGGGCTCTTCTACTGCTCTCTATGTGCCTTACCATGCCCAACTCCCTGCTCAACTCTCTTAACTTGTTTTCCATGTTGCCTATATCTTCAACTCCTTTAGATTTAGCAATATGCATCCATGTGTGGGTTCTGACCCTTTCTTGTTCTAGTTTGAAGAAAACAGATTCAACAATTTTTTGTGGGATGATCTTCCCACCTTCTAGAATATTGTAATAGGAGCCTAAATTAGGTTGAGGGCTTGGCTCAGGTATTTCCTTTCCCTTTCCTTCCTCTTGTGACTGTTCTTCTACCCTCTTTTCCAATTTTTCAGTTTCTTTAAGCTTGGCCAGTGTCTCCTGTAGAGAGGTTTGAGCCTCCTGTAGGATTGCTTTGGAGTCCATCAATTTGATCCTTTCCTTCCAGGTGGAGGTATTCGGACTCCCTCTCTTGTAGGTGATAGAGAGTTTGGAGGGAGATTCCTCCCTTGCTATAATAGGTGCATCTTCAATGGTAATGGGTTCTTTTGATGGTGGTTGGGGCTTGCCCACCTTAATCCTGGTGCTCCTCCTAGCTTTGAAATACATAGATGTTTGTCTTTTTCTTTTTCCCTTTTTCTTAGCTGGAGTGCTTAATGCATCAAGCACAGTTGTTGCTTCCCTTCCCAGTGTTTCAGGGGATATTTCCTCCTACTATTTTTCTTCTTTACCCTCTGCAATTTTTCCTGGGTCTGTTGTTTATGCTTTTGTCTCTGTTATCTCTAGTGGTGTTCTTTCTTTTTCTTGCTGAGTCTCTACCTCTCCTATGGCAGTCTTTTTCTGAGCCTTCTTGGGCTTCTTTTTCTCAGCTTCTGTTCTCTTCCTTTTCTCTGCTTTTGATGTTGTTTTCGTTCTCGCCTTAGGTGCAACTATGGTTTTGTCTAGCTTCTCCTCTTCTTCCTGTTTTTCCTGTTTTTCCTCTTCTATTTGAATATTTTGTTGCTTCGCATGAATTTCCTTTTCAAGTTCCTCTGTCTGCTCCTCCTCTTCACTGTCGGATGGACTAAGTTCATCGGTAAGAGTTTTGATGTCGTCTCCTCTAGACATGTTCTAAAAAATTTCCCAAGCTATGGGGATGGTGTATGTGTGTATTGCATCTTCTACCAACAATTTGATGAGCCCATGGTGGGCCAGTTGGTCTGGAACCCCTGCACTCAACTTGGTGCCACATTCTATGAAAGATTGAAGGAGGAAATATGGGAGACTGAGTTTCCTAGCTGCTGGTAGATCCATCCCATACCTTAATTCACGCAATAACCCGAAGTGATACCCATAAACTATACTGAATCTCCCTTCACAAGAGATATACTTCATGATCTGGTAGCTGACTTCACTCCATGGAGGAGGTAAGCTTGTCCTTCTGACCCCATTCTTATCCTCTACAGGATGCTCATCAAGCTGAAAAAATGTCTTTTTAGTAATCTGTCCCAATGGTTTTTTCTCTTTGCTCCAGGGGAGCCCAAGTGGAGGACCTGTGATTTTGCTAATAAACTCTAGTGTAAGCTCTAGGGTCAGACCCCTGAAATTGACTGTATCATGTGTTTTCAAATGGGGTCTTAAGTGCATTGAAAATTCTTCAGTCACCTCCTCATCATACCCATGAATTCTCTCAAAGAAAGACATCCAGTTTTCCCTGGTGAAGAGGGCCACCACCTCGGGGTGCTCATGCAATTTGTTGGAGTTCAAAGGCTCCTTTCTCACAAAACCTCCTGGCATGGTGTTTAGCGGTTTTTGAAAATGCTCAGGTGAGGAAGAAGGCAATAACTTCCAAAACCAGAAACAGAGGGATAGCTGAGTTTTGTTTTTTTTTTAATTGGAGGGGGAATTTCCAATTTGCTTCTTCTTCACAACATCAATTTGCAATTTTTCCTTTTCTTCAAACTATTTTCAACCTGAATTTTCTTCTCGGTCTTTGGAAAAAAATCAATGCTTTTTTAGAAGAGAGAATATATAAGACAATGTTTTTTTCCTCTCACAGAGTAAACAGACTTGCAATTTCGTTTCCTTCTCAGGGTTGATTTTCTATCGTTGCAACGCTTTTTTAGGAGAATATGGGAAAGGAAAGAAAAAACAGATTTTTGAATGAAGAGAAGAAAACAGAGACACTTTGTGGAACGTAGAAAAACACAAGCAGACTTTTGAGCTTCTCTTTTCCTTTCTTTTTCAACCCAATACTTTACTTTTAATCCACCACCTTATATAGATATATCGTATGCAGAGCAATTTCCTAAGCCTACCTCTTTTCAAGCTCAAATTTGACAAAAGTTTCGAATTTTTTCTGTAGAGCTTCTCTCTGACCTTCTTGCAGAAAGCCTCCTGTAGAAAGTGTTCCTGCTCCTGTAGAATGCAATGGTGCTCCTATAGAGCTCGATAGGCGGGAGGGTTTTGAAAAACTAGTAGAAAATGACTGGTTCGTTGTTCTAAAGGTGGTAGATGAGTACTGCAGTCAAGAACTCATCGATGCAAATGAAATCAAAAGGTGGTGGAGGCTTAGACCGCACTGTACTTAAGATGATGGCGTAATCTGTGGTGAGGAGGTGAGGTGGCCGGATGGGTACGTTATCCCCATCCTGACCATTGGTCTCATGCCAATGTCATTATGGTTCTTCATGTCACCTGACCGCCATCACCTCCCTTATTCCTGTTATACGCCACCACCACTACCGGTTCTGAGTTTTTTCTTCCCAAGTTGACGGGCCACACGTGCTGACTACGTATCTGATCTGTGGTTTGAATTGGACGAGGCTCATTTGAACTCCATGAGGGTGTGTTGAACTGAACAAGGGTGGCCAATTAGCTAGCCACCGATTCCATTTAATCATGACCATTCCCATAGTTCATGCAGTTTCTAAATAATATTCATGCAATCGAGGAACAGGTTTAGCCACTTACCTGCTAGTCGCTACTGTGCTTTTCATGCTTCGGACTTCAGCACTTTATTTCCTCGTTTCTGTTGCTACTGGTGCTTCGCATGCTCAGCCTTTGGCTTATGCTGGTGATTTTTTTATCAGGCTCTACTTCGTTGCATACATCTTGGTTGCGCTGACCCTGTCTCTGGAGTTTTTTTTTCAAAGGGATCAACTACGACATGAATCCTGTAGGATTTCCTGTAGCTCCTTCTCCTTCTGAAATTTCAGGCTGATACTTGAGCAGGGGCTAAAAATACTACTGATGAAGGTTCTAAATGAAAGGAATAACAGTTGGAAGGCATCAGGTAAGTAAAGAACATTGTTGCTTTATTGATCATCATTTGTTTGTGTTTACAGAATGAAAGAAATAGGATTTCTAAATTTGTCTGTGCAGCGAAAGAAAAAGCGAGTAGAAATGTGGGTGTGCAGGGATGGAATGGAGAGTCAGGTAGATGGATGGTAGCAGGGAGGTTCACAGGCCTTCTAGACAAATCTCCAGCCCTCAGTTCTTCTCTGAACTTGATCTTTTCTCTTTCTGTAGTCTCTATAGGAGCCTCCTATAGAATACACAGAGTTTCTTGTAGGATGCGAAATTTTCAGAACAAATGAGACCAAGGCTTGGAAAAGGATAACATCGATGGATGGATGGACTATGAAGGGTGTATGCAGCCTAGCCATGTCTTTTCCTCTTGTGTGACCCTCCTGCAACCTGCAATTCATTCAACAGAAGCTAGGTTTTTTTTTTTTTTATGAGACTGTTGGGGTGCCTCTAAGAGGTTTTCACCCTCACTGCCTGCCCTGGGCGCCTCCAAGAGGTTTTCACCCATAGATCTTTTATTCCTTTTTCCGTTTTTTCTGTTTTTTCTTTTTTTCTCTCTTTTTATTTTTATTTTTTTTCTTTTTTTTTGCTCAAGGTGTGGGTGGAGTGGAGATAGAGACCTGCTCAACTACCAACATTGTTTTACCCATATTCTCAATGAATTCCTGCTTGGGAAGGGGCTTCCTATAGATCTTCAACCTATGCCCATTGACGAGCATGGGGATGGCTTCTTCATCAATGGTCCAGATTAGGACTAAACCATTGTCATTGCATTTTTCTACTGTGTATGGTCCAAGCCATCTTGTCCTCAGTTTTCCCTTGAAGTCTTTATATCTTGAATCATACATAAACGCCCAATATCCTTGCTAGAATTGTTATTCTTTGAGGTGTCTGTCATGCCATATTTTTCTTTGAAGTTGGACTACCTCTTAGTGGGGTAGGGCCTGCATTCTCTATTCATCCAATGCATTTAGCTGAAGCAATCTTTCCTTTTGTACGTGGCTGATATCTAGGTCCAGCTGAGCTGCCATCCTTAATGTGTTATATTCAAATTGTATTGATAGAAGAGCCTTCTTCCCATAGACCAGCTCATAGGGTGTAAACCCTGTGGTGGTTTTCTGAGTGATGTTATAGGCCCAAGTGGCCTCAACCAATCGATCAGCCCAATCTTGTTTATTGTTGCCCACTACCTTAGTCAAATTCCTTCCAAAGCTCTATTAGTGACTTCCACCTATCCATTTGCTTGTGAATGATAAGGGGTGGAAGTTTTGTGCTTAATCTTGTGATGTGTGGGCAATTCTTCAACCAAATTGGAGGTAAACTAACTTCCTTGATCTGTGACTAACTCTCTTGGATAGCCAAACTTGTAGAAGATATTTTCCCTCAAAAACTTAGCTACTTTTTCTTCTGTTGTTGCCTTGATTGCCTTGGTTTCTTCCCATTTCATTAGATAATTAGTACACACAATGATGTAAGATTTATGTTTTGAAGGAGGGTTGATTGGATCCACAAAGTCCATGCCCCACTTCTCAAATGGCTCGAAAGTCACTTGGGGTTGCAGGGGCATCTCATCCCTTGGAGTAGGTTTCCCCATCCTTTGACATTAGTCACATTGGCTGATATATCTCCTGACATCTTGATGAAGAGTGGGCCAATAGTAACCTTCTTGCAGAATTTTGAAGGCAGTCCTTTTTGCTGCAAAGTGGCCCCCACAAGGCCCATCATGACAGGTTAGGAAGATGTCAAAAACTTCCTCCTCCCTGACACATCACCTCAAAATCTGATCTAGGCCAAGTTTAAAAAGATTGACCCCAATCCAAGTGAATGGGGCACCTTTCCTCACGATCTTTCTCTTCTCTTTTGAGGACAGTTATGGTGGAAACTGTGCTGAAACCAAATAATTTTTATATCATCAAACCATGGAGAGAGTACTGAAATAGCAAATAGGCATTCATCCAGCATTTGATCATCCAACATTCCTTCTTCACCTGTAGGTAGATCTAGTCTAGACAGAAAATCAGCAATAACATTTTCCTTACCGGCTTATCAACAATTGTCAAATAAATTGCTGCAATAAAGGTAACCATCTAATGATATGAGCATTTACATCTAGCTTATTCATCAAATATCTAATTGCAGCATGATTAGTGTGTACGAATGTTTGATAGCCGGTGATGTAGTGTCCGAACTTATTTAGGTAATGGACTATAGCTAGGAGCTCCTTTTTGGTTACAGTGTAGTTCAGTTCGGCCTTGGACAGGTTTTTACTCACAAAATATATGGTATAAGGCAACTTCTCCTCAACCTAACCTAAGGCTGCTACTATTGCTTTGTTCGAGGCATCTGTGTGAATGTGGAAAGGTAGGGCCCAATTTGGACCTCTCAAAATTGGGGCAGTTACCAGCTTATCTTTCAAGGCATCCAGAGCCTTTTGACAGTTGTCAATCCATATGAACTCAACATCTTTTCCCAAAAGACCAAGTAATGGAGAGGATAGCCTACCAAAATCCTTGATGAATCTTCTATAGTACCCTGCTAGAGCTAGGAAACTCTGAACATCTCTTACCTTTTGAGGAGGTGGGACCCTTTGAATGATAGAAATCTTGTTGGGATCCACTTGTAATCCTTACTGACAAATGGGATGACCTAGCACGGTCCCTTCAGTCATCAGGAATTCGCATTTTTCAGGACTGAAGGACAGGTTCATTTCAATTCACTTGGTTAAAACTTTTCGTAGGTTAGTCAAAGCTTCCTGGAAGATAGAACCATAAGGGGTAAAGTCATCCATATAGATTTCCACTTAATCATGAACTAGTTCAGCAAATATGCTCAATACTGCGCGCTGGAAAGTGGTGGGAGCATTGCACCACCCAAAAGGAAGGACCAGGTAGGCAAAAGTACCCCAAGGACAAGTGAAAGTGGTCTTATCCTGGTCTTCTGGGCTGATTTGGATCTGGTTGTACCCGCTAAACCCATCTAGGAAGGAGAATAACTTCTTCCCTGACATGCCATCTAACACTTGATCTATGAAAGGCAAAGGGAAATGGTCCTTCTTGGTGGCCTTGTTTAGTTCCCAGTAATCTAAACAGATTCTCCACTTCCCATTTTTCTTTGGCACTAGCACCAAAGGAGAAACCCATTCATTGTCAGAGATGGGATAGATGAATCGTGCATCCAGCAACTTTTGTAGTTCTTCTTTGACAATGTCCTTAAGGGCTAGATTCATCGTCCTTTGAGGCTTCCTGACTGGCTTACAATCTTCTTTAATGTAAATGTGATGATTACAGATTGAAGGGTGGACTCCCTTCATCTCCTTATAGCTCCAAGCAAAAGCATCCAAGTGATTGTTCAATAAGCTACATAATTCTTTCTCCTGAGAAGTGGATAGGGATGAGTTGATCTTCAAGGTTTTTTCTGGGCTGAATTACAAATTCTTAACTTAGAGAAAGGTCAGATCAGCCACACAGAGATCAACTAAAGGATTAGCTTGGGTTTCTTCCATGAGCTCTTCTAATGGCAACACACTAGGGGGTGGATTCTAAATCAAGTTTTCAATAAGATCATCCTCGATTTGTGGACCCCCCATGGTAGCCTCTACTGTACACAATGGTGCGGAATAGACTTCATCCTCATCTTCCTCCTCCAACCAGAGAGGTAAATCATGTTCTAGTAGAGGTTGGGCAGGAGGATAGAGGACTAGCTGTTTGGACATATGCCCATTCTTGATTGTCATGTTCCTAGCTCGACAATTGATGTAGACATCTGCAGTAGCCAGCCAAGGTCTTCCCAGGATGAGAGGATATCCAGTGAGCTTTTCCTTTGGTTGGAGAACTAGGAAATTAGCAGGGTACTCCTAGGAATCAATAAAGACAAGTATATCTTCCACAATCCCCTCAAGGGTCACGGTGGTGCAGTCTACTAACTGCAGTATTGTTGAGGTCTTTCTCAGGGAACCCTAAAGGTTGAGTTTGAGCATAGTGTCCCTGGTCATCACATTAATGGAAACCCCTAGATCAATCAAGGTATGGGGGATCATGGTTCCATTGATGTGGACATCGACTACAGGACTCCCAGGGTCTAGATATTTCAGACAGATCACCTGCCCCAACATCAGGTCGGACAGTTGTCCTATGACATTGATAATTGTGGCATCTCTCTTGTGCCTTCCTGGGTGCCTAAAGCACTTCTCCTTGATCGTCTTGTTGTATATAGGCACATCCTTTATGGCTTGGAGAAGCGATATCTTTACACATAACTGTTTCAATTCTCCCAGAAGTTCAGTTTCTTTTGGGGTCGGTTGTGTGGTTCCAATTAGTCTCTCACGAAAGGGTGGAATGACTTCTGGTTCACTTTCCTATTTTTCTTTCTCATCCTCCTTAGGAGGAGGTTGGCTATCTGGGAGAACCTTCCCAGATCATAGCTTAATCTCATGAATCTCCACAGCATAGGTCGAGCATGATGTTTCTCTACTATATGCCTGGTGGGCTTGTCTGTTGTTAGGGTTTGGGTTCAGTTGAGCAGGTATTTGGGGTGGTCTTAGTGGAGCAGGACGTAATGGTTGTGGTTGAGTAGGTGGTGGAGGCAAAAGAGCAGGAGGAGAGTTATATTGGGGCCTCCACCCCTGATAACGTGCATTCCACTAAGGCTGTGGCTGAGCATAAGAGTGAAACGAGTGAGCAACTGGCAAACCCTGGTACTGAGGAGGATATGACCAAGGAGGGGGTATGGACCAGGAAGTATGAGTAGGGGGACCCCAAGAAGGCATGGAAGTGGCTTGATTGGGGTTGTAATAGTTCTAGGATGTCCCTTGCATTCCCTGCTGGTAAGATCTGGGTCCATGTGGCCTCCTTTGGTTCATGAAATAAAGTGGTTCAATGGCTCCTTCAGCCCCCTGATATGCAGCTTTCATTCCAGGCAAGGAAGGGCACTAGTTCATAGGATGGTCTTCTTCACAAACTACACACACCTCTATAGAGTGTAGTGGACACTCGTTCCTAGGATGATTTCTAGTGCACTTGGGACAGAAGATGGCCAAAGCCCTCTCAGCTTCCTCTTGTTTCCTTTTGATATGCAGGGTATCCATCTGCATGGCAAGAGTCTGCCTCACCTCACTCTTGAAATCTTCCAGCCAATTCTCAAGTTTGTTTCTAAGGGATGAACTAGATGAGGATGTACTCGCTAAAGGTTGACTTCCCCTACCTCTCTTTCTAGCTGACTTGGAATGGTTTCTAAACACAGTATTTATGTCATCACATGGTAGTTGATAGATGTCTCCCCCAGCCAGCAAATGGAGGGTATCTAGAAGGTCTTTAGGGACTTCTCTAAGCAGAACCAACTTCAGAGATTCAGGGTCGAGTGTGCACCTGGCCCTTTAATAACTGAGTTGAAACCTTTCTTCATAGTCTTCTAAAGATTCATCACTTCCCATGGTCATTCGGAATATTTCTTCCTTGGTATCCTTTAACCTATAGTAGTCTTGGTATTTGTTGTTAAAGGCTTGCTGCATCTGAACCCAAGTTGTGATACTGTTTCCAAGTAACCCCTTGAACCAGCGCAAGGCTGCATCCTTGAGGGTGGAAGGAAACAATTTCAACTTCTGCTCGTCTTCTGCATAGTCATAGGTTCGACTGAGAATAGAAAATTCAAACAAGAAGGTATCAAGATCTTCGATAGTGAGTCCATGAAAGTGAGGTAAGGCTGAAGGGCTTATGTTTTTCATTTTTGTGTCCCCATTGGTCTCTCGGATAGGAAAGGCACCTTCTATTCTTTCCCATTTCCTCTAACATTTCTGTTTTCATCCATGGTCTCAAGAGGAATGGTTGCTTGCTCTTCTTCTATTATAGGATCTTTGTATATCTCTCGAGGTTCACCTATACGTTCCTCTGGATCTCTACCACCAAAGAAGAGAGAAGGGTGACTTAGTGATGTGGTGGGGGTGTTGGGTAGGAATTTTCCTGAATTGTCTCTGTTCCTACGAGGCATGAAAGGAAATCTCTTTTTGGGTAATTTTTGTTTTTTTTTCTGCTTGTACCTACAAAACTGAAATGGATTGAACAACAAATTTCAACTAACTGAAATGAACTTGCTGAAATGAAATTGCAAAATTGAAATGAAAGCAAGAAATGACTAATCTATGTTTGCTGAAATGGAAATTGCAAAATTGAAATCAAAAGCAGGAAATGTCTAATCTACGCTTGCTGAAATCGAAATTGTAGAATTGAAACGAAAGCAGGAAATGTCTAATTTACACTTGCTGAAATGAAATTGCAAAATTGAAATGAAACAACTACTCTACTTTTGCTGAAATAAACTACTTAGCAGAATGTTGTAGTAGAAAAGACAAGAAAAGAAGTAATCACAAAATACTCTGACGCTTCCCCGGCAACGGCGCAAAAAAGAGTGATGAGCTCCAGTATTGCAGCAATAATGCTACAAACTCCTGGGGCTTCCTTCTTTACTTTTATCAACCCAGTAGTTCGTAACAAACTTGGAAGAGACGGTGTTGTATGCACAAGTATTAGCTCTTACTGTAGGCTGTCACTTGATTAGCTGGCACAAGTTCTCTAGGAGCTTAAGCCAACTTCTATGAGTTCTCAGAAGAAGCTTTTACTGTGATGGAAGAAAGCTAACTCTATAGAGGCTATTCTACTTGCAGAAAGAGAACGAAAATGAAAGGAAATGCAAACCCTAGCAAACCCTAATTTTGCAAGAAAAGAGATAGAAAATACTGAAATGAGTGTCATTGACTACTGAAAATGTAAATTGCATTTATTCAAGCTACTTCTGAAGAGAAATGGGAGGGAATCATCTTTTTGTACTTTTGAGTATTTTTATGTCGAATTATTATGCTTATGGTTTGACTTGTTGTGACTATGCAGAGGTTTGGTGGCCAACGAAGATGGAGTTGGATTTTGTAGATGATGAGGAAGGTGTGGAGATGTCCTAAGAAGTCCCTAATACCCTTCTGTAGACTTCCATTGTGATCAGACTTCGAAAAATCCCTCGCAGAAAATTCTATAGGAGGCTGCATGGGACCTACAGGAGATTTTATAGGAGGATCTACAGGAGCAGGCCGAAAGTGGTTTTTGTAGGTTTGAAGGTGGAAGAATGATGGGAAAAGGGAAATGAAGGTTGGATGAAGGTGTTGAGGGGTCTAGGACTCTGTCAATGAAGATCAGGAATGAAGGAGATGGTTGGATTTGTTCAAAAGGCAAGGAAGCAACTTTATGGAAAAATGCAGGAATTAAGGCAGATTAGGGAAATATGGCGAAAGAGTGGGGAAACTTTGAGAGATGAAATGATACAAGCAATGTTATGGAGGAATGATAATCTGGGATGTTCTACAAGAGAGCTGCACACTTACTTCTCAAAACTGACCAAAGAAAAAATCGAAAAAAAAGAGTTTTGTCTATTTTAACCTAAAACCAGAGAAATGTTGAACAATACTTCATGAGTAGAAAATTATGCAAGAAAACCATGGTACATGAACAGGAAATGATCTAAGCATGTGAATCTAAACTAATATCAACTTCTCCAACTCGAAATATCACACTAGCAATTGCATTAGAAGAGCAAAGACTGTGTTTTTGGTGGCAGTAGTAGTGCCTTGACCTGAAATCATGGTCCCAGGGAGGGAGGAAGGAGATCAAGACTTGTTGCTAGCCTTTTTGGAACTTTTTCTATTACTGCAGCAAACTACTTAAGCAACTTGAAGCAAGAGCAACTATTCTAACCATCAAAAGCAACCTAATTTAACAAAGCAAGATTAACCTGAACAATAGAAATTATCTTATGAATGCAAGAAAAAGCATATAAATACACAAAGGAGGTGCTAGGCACTTGGGTTGGGCCCTAACCCAGGAGCTTCAACCCTCTAGGAAAAATCATTGCTGGTTCAAAACTGAATTCATCTTCATTGATAAAAAAATAATAGCAGTTACATCACAAAACTATCTTGAAAAAGAGCTCGAAAATGAGTTGAGTATAAGGCTACACAACAGTGCAAAAATATACTATGAAATGGATAACCTACTGAGGCTTGAAGCCTTCTTATTTATACAAGTGGGGACTCCCAACAGTCCTCCTAAACTTAAGGAACGTAGCTACCTAGAACTGAAGATAACAACAGCCCTACTTGACTTGCTTGGCTGCCGCTTGGAATCATCAATGTGGGCCTTTGCACCCCGAGCTGTCGAAGAAGAATTTGAGGAAGGAATCATTTAATGAAGGGGACATCCCTCCTATAAGTCCTCATCCCTGTTTCCTCAAGTTTGGCTGTCATTTTTCTCCTAAATTCCTAGTCCTTGTCCAAAATTGTCCAAAACATCTGCAATAAACACTCATTAGACCACATGGAAAAGTTACCAT
Source organism: Pinus tabuliformis (assembly GCA_031772625.1). Taxonomy (NCBI): domain Eukaryota; kingdom Viridiplantae; phylum Streptophyta; class Pinopsida; order Pinales; family Pinaceae; genus Pinus; species Pinus tabuliformis. Next base: position 443,921,382 of record CM062812.1, read on the forward strand.
CCCCATTCACTCTATTGACATAAATATATTCAAAAACATACACAAAACTATTGAGAATGGTGGATTAAATGAAAATAATAGGCATAATGAGCCCATATAGTTACCCATTTCTAGAGATCATCAGTTTGCATTCAAACATATCAAATCTTTTAAGAATTGTCTTTGCATATTTTCTTTGTGTGATGATTGTCTTATCGGATTCCCTCCAAATTTCAAGACCCCAAACAATAATGTAATTCACCAAGATCCTTCATTTCAAATACCTATGACAAATTAATTTTAATTTCTTCAATCAACATGAGTGCACTACCTATTATGATAAGATCATCAACATACAAAGATATCAATGTAATATTCCCATCTTCATCTCTCTTGATTTACAGGTTAGGATCACTTTTGCTTCTCACAAAACCTTTTCCATAAAATAATGAATCAATTTTCACATACCAAGATGTTCGTGGTTGTTTCAAACCATACAAAGCTTTCTTTAACATGCAAACAAGATTCTCTTGACTGTGCTTTACAAACCCTTTAGGCTGAACCAAATGCACTTCTTCTTTTAATTCACCATTCAAGAAAGCAGATTTGACATCTAACTGATGCATTTTCCAATTTTTTTTTGTAGCTAATGCAATCATGATTCTAATTGTATTGAGTTTAGCTATAGGTGCAAAAGTATCTTCATAATCAATGCCTTCTTTTTTTGAATAGCTTTTTGCAACCAATCTAGCTTTATACTTATCAATACTACCATGAGCATTAAGCTTTGGTTTGAAAAACCATTTTCATCCTATGGGAACTTTATATTTGGGCAATTATGTTAATTCCCATGTGTCATTCCTCATTATGGAGCTATATTCTTCATTCATTGGATCTTTCCATTCTTATATTATTTAGTTTCTTCATAACTTGAGGGTTCTACAATATTCATTACATGAGACATTAAAGCATAATCTTTATACCTTATAGGCGGTTGAATTTGATGTGATTACCTCCTTAGAGTTTCACTGCTTTCATCCTTCTTCCTGCTTTGTGGAGTCTCTTGTTCACTTCTTAGAGTGTAATGATCGTTGGATGCTTCCTGCTCTTGAAAATGTACCTGTTCCTATTCATGTTCACAACATGCTTCTATTTTGACATAATCATCAATATAATGCCATACACCCGTGTTATTCATTTTATCACCTTCATCTACATTTTCATGAAACACAACATCCCTACTTGCAAGAAATCTATGTGAAGTAGGATCAAACAATTTGTATGCCTTTTGATCATCACAATAACCAATGAATGTGCACTTAATTGATTTTGCATCAGGTTTTCTTCTTTCATCTTTTGGAATATGTGCAATTGCCTTGCATCCAAAAACTCTTAAATGATTCACTTTTGGTTTATATCCATAAAATTCTTCAATGGGTGTTTTTAGATCTAAAATTTTGGTTGGACCCCTATTTTTCAAATAAATAACAGTATTAATGGCTTCAACCCAGAAGCCATTAGAGATATTTTTACCATGAAACATGCTCCGTGCACATTCCACTAGTGTTCTATTTTTCCTCTAAGCAACTCCATTTTGTTATGGTGTATGAGGCATTGTAAATTGTTGTAGAATCCCATGACTTTTGCAATATTTATTAAAATATCTTGACTTGTATTCTTCTCCCTGATCAAATCTAAGAATTTTGATGTATTTCCCAATTCATTTTTCCACCATGTTTTTGAATTCCTTAAAGTATTCAAAAACATCACATTTCTTTCTTATGAAACACACCCAAGTTTATCTAGATCTATCATCAACAAAAATAAGAAAGTATAATGCTCCTCCAAGAGATCTAGTTTGCATAGGTCCACATACATCAGTATGAATTAATTCAAGTATTTCTCTTTGCCTTTTTTCTTCATGTATAGGAAATTCCTCCCTATGTTGCTTGCGAAGTTCGCATGCTTCACATTCAACATGATTATTCTTCATAACAGGAAGACCTTCAACCATTGTTTTTATTTGAAGTAACATTAATTCATTGTGATTTAAATGCCCATACCTTTGATGTCATAAATTTTATGTTTACATTGTTGTATATGTCAATGCTTGATGCCTGTCCTAGTCACATTCAACTTATACAAGCCTCCAACTTTGGTATCTGTGGCAATAACCTTATAGCGATCCTAGATATCTTTAACAACACACTGTGATTTGACAAATTCCACCTTTAGATATTGATCAACAATAGAAGAAACAAAAATCAAATTATTCTTTATACCAGGAACATACATCACATCATGGATTTGCTCACTTTTCCATTAGGTAACATTACACCTATTACTCCATATCCTTGAACTTGAAGGTATCTATTATCTCCTAGATAAACACATGTTCCATCAATTTTCTCATGATATTTATCAAACTAGTCCTTATTACAAGACATATGGAGTGAAGCACTAGAATCAATGAACCAAGCATTCACATCATCAGTCTCAGTAGACAATGCAGCATCAGAAATAAAAAGAAAATTGAGATTTTTAAATCCATCATTGATTGAGGTGTCTTTGTCCACAAAACTCCCATTATGCCTTTTGCTTCTCTGTTTAGACTCATTATATTTCCTTTTATAGAAATCTTTAGCATGGTGTCCAGGTTTGCCACAATAATAACAACCATCATTTCTTTTATCTTGAACTGGAAATTTAGATTGTGCCATACCTTTCTGCTTTGCTTGAAACTTTCCTCCATTGCTTTTTACACATGGCTTGCCTTTGTATGGTTGCTTACCCTTGGCTACCAATGCCAAATCTGAATTGTTTGAGCCCAAATTGAAGTTCTTCATCCTCTCTTCCTCTTGTAGAAGAATACCTGTCAGTTCATCAAAAATAGGAGGCTTCTCTCTAGCTGAAAGACTTGAAATAAAAATTTGATAATTTTGCACTAAGCCATTTAATGTGATGGTGACCAAGTCAGTATTGGATACCTTTTCACCAATTTCTTCTAACTTATCACTTAGCTCTTTGACACAGGAAATGAAATTTCTTATACTTTCATTGGCCTCCACTGTAATTGACAAAAGCTTGGTCTTCAAGAGAAAAATCCAGTTAGTATTAGATGTTTCATACAAGATTTTGAGAACATCCCATGTTTCTTTGGATGATTTACAATCCCTAATATGAGGAATGATGTTGTCCTTAACTGAAATTCATAGCAACACCTTTTCTCTTGTTTCCCTTTTTCCGCAATATGGAATAGTTGCAGCAGTAGTGGGTTTGGTCTTTGCCCCACTCACTATGGCCCACAAATTATTTCCCTCTAAAACTGTTAATACCTTTAATTTCCAATTTTCATAATTTCCTCCATCAAGCCTTATGCACTCATTCAAATAAGCTTCACCAAAAAATTTGACATAATGACAAATAAAATATGTCCAATCGACAAAATGCACCCAATTCCACCAGATCTACACCCATATTCACCACCAGATCTACATCCAAATTCACCAGATCCAAAACCAAATTCACGAGATCCAAAACCAAATGCACATGATCTAAAAATAAAAAAACCTTAATATTGCTTCAAATAAAAAGAAAAAGCCAAAATTACTTCTTATTTCTCCTCTTTTTTTTTTTTTACCAAACCTTGTTTCCAATACTTTAAGCCAAAATTACTTCTTATTTCTCTTTTTTTTACCAAACCATGTTTCCAAAAATTTATTTTCACTTTTTTAACCAAATACACCTTTTTACCAACAATTTTTAACTTTCACCCAAAGAAAAACATATTTAAGTCCTTGTACCATGTAGATTCTTTTTCACCATGAAAAACCGAATTCCAACTCCTTTAATCTACCACACTATACTCTTCATAAAAAAACAAATTCACTTTATGGATTGGAAGATCGTTTCAAAAACATAATAATATGACCAACGACTCACCACCCTGGAGAGAATACGAGTTGAACACAACTCATCAACTCTATCTCGACATATCATTTCTACATTATTCCAACACTTTGGCCAATGGAAACATGAACACTTGGGATTGTAGCCTTAAATGATAGTCAATGTGTCTATCATTTTTCCCTATTTTTCCCTATTATGGGTTGAAAGGATATGTAGAAGGAAAAAGTAAAAGTAATGATTCATTAAGGATTTTCTTTTAAATATAGAGATATTTTTTGATCCACTGCATTCATTCATTCTAAGGAAAAGTAGTTAGAATGCAGAAAAGCCATTACCACTACATTCATTTTAAGGAAAAGCTATTATTAATACATTCATGCATTATACTATATGTCCTATGTAAATAAGTAAAATCCATTAGTGCAATGAAGATATAAATGTTTTTTTATATATCAAAACTTAATAAGTAAAGTTAGAACAAAACGCTAATGGCACATAATTGTGCCTTAAAACAATATCAACGCGGGAATTCACTTTTTTTAAGTAAGAGAAGTTATATTATATTAATATGTAGTAATTATAGTTGATGTGGTGTTGGAATGGTTGAAGACAACCTAGCCACGACCATCGAAAAAAAAAAAAAAGTTTCCAGAGCTTCCTTCCCTTAGAAAATTTACAGAGATTTGTGCTTCTTGTCCTTACAAAATTTACAAAAAATGCCCTTCAACCTGGTCTGAGTGGATTGACAGTATTTGAGTTCATCCACATGACTTTTAGTATGACCGTTTACAAATTTTGCAGCCTTGACATCAACTTGGGGATTAACATTAGTGTCAAATTTGACACAGGATATATATAGAAAGCAAGTCCCAAGGAGGACATATATATGAAACAAACAATACACAGAGAGTGTCTAAAACATAGAGTAAACACAATTCATCAAACTTGATTATCTGAGGGGTCATCCTCAATAATTCCAAAAACGAATCATATTGATCTATGGCATCTTAGAATTGCTTGGATAATTACACAAGCTTCTCTTCCTTGATAATTCCAAAAACGAACCTCACAGAGGAATTCCAAAACCCATATGTTCTAAAGAAGGCAAGTAAAATCTTTATCATTTCCAATTCAATAAAGTCTCTGGATATTTCTCTGGCAACAACGACAGAGCCATTGCAACCTAGGCAAATGGTAGAGGGGCAAATGGTATAACGATTCGTTGGTCATAGCTCCAAGGGGTGGACAAAAGAAGGGTGGGATCCATTGTGGAAAAGAGGTCCAGTGGTGAGTCGATTGATTGAAAAAAAGGGACTCTTTGAGAGGGCTACCAGTCCATATTCGGGCAAAAACAGAGAAGCGGCCGGAGCTGAAAAAAAATGCAGAGTATGGTAATTGCTTTGCTAGGGAAAAAATTATCGGAAATTCATACCATTGGGTTAAGAAATTATATTGGTGGTAATTAGAGAAAGTGTTAAGAAATTACATTGGCAATAGAATAGGGGTATTGGCTAAGTTACAAGTAGTTGTAGAAACTTAAGCACCTTCTACTACTGCAAAAAGTAGCATGGTTAAGATAAATTATTTCTCAATTTATTTCAAAAGTGTCTTTTGGTCATTTTTAAACAAATATGAAAGGTATATGCTCAAAACTAATGAAAGAAATGGAAAGAGAAGAAAAGGGATTGTAAAGATCATTGTAGTTGAACATAGGTCAAGCATGAAGCCTTGGGTTTTGGTAGCAAAGCATAAGTGTGTGAATGCAACACTTTTACAAATTTTGGTTCAATCTAAAACCACCCAGAATACTTTTTGAAGCAAAAATAGATCAAATTAAAGGTTTTTTTCGAAGCATTACTTCAAGATGCCTCTAGAAGCTTGAAGGAGGGCAACCATGAGATATTTCCATGTAGAAGCTTGAAGGAGGGCAACGAAGAGATATTTCCATCATCCATAATTGCACCAACACTTAATTTAAAAACAATGTTCAAAGTATATATGGTTTATTTTTATTGTTATCTTTGTTAGAAATTTTATAGGGCAGAGGAGAGGAATTTGTTTCAACAAATGAGTTGCGACAAGCAAATCTTGCAAGCAAATTGCAACTTGACAGAGACTTAAATAAAACACAGAAATTTACTCACCTAAAAACAGAGTAAAACAATGTGGTTGCCGTAAATATGGTGAAAGGTTAACCATATCACAACAAACCATACTTTGGATTATATTTCAAAACATAGGAAAATACATTCTTATGATAAATTGGAGGTTGCTTGCTCCAAGTAAAAGAAAAAGATCCTACTGCTATTTTGGATTATATTTCAAAACATAGGAAAATACATTCGTATGATAAATTGGAGGTTTCTTGTTCCAAGTAAAAGAAAAATATATTACTACTATTTTGGATTATATTTCAAAACATAGGAAAATCCATTCGTATGATAAATTGGAGGTTGCTTTTCCAGTAAAAGAAAAAGATCTTACTAACTCTGTCAGAACTTGTTTTCACGCGTGGACCAATATTTTCTCCACAATTTTCTCCTCGCTACCTCTCAGACATACACACTCACTCCTCTCAACTTGCTCAACTATACAAAAGACTTTTACATTCATATTTATCCAAACATACAACTTTGACTCATTAATTTATGACAGAAAAAAAATTTAAGACAGCCGATGGGCAATATACAAAATGAGGGATTTTCTGAACTTGTAGAGGTTGCGGACTATAAGTAAGAGTTGGGCAGTAAATGTTTGAACATACATTTTACCAACTTTGTATTAAGTTCTTTAACTATCTGATGTGTTGCAAAATGGTCAACTTGTACTTCTGCTGAGAACTTCAATCCTTCCGCCTACAAACAAAATCACAACCTGCAAATTTCATCTCACAAGTATGGCTATTGTCAATGTGTTTAACATAGTGGTTGGGATTAATTTTCCAACACTCCCCCTTGGTTCCCAAATAGTCTCTGAGATAATAAAAAGAAAATCACGTGGCAATGGCTTTGTGAAAATATCAACAAATTGTTCCTGTGACCTGCAGTGCTGCAACACAATTTCACCATTGTTAATTAACTCTCTAATAAAATTATACTTAGCATCAATGTGCTTGATCCTCTTGTGAAAAACAAAATTCTTTGATAATGCAATTGTGAAAGTGTTGTTGCGCAAAATAGGTGTTGTTCCCACTTGGTTGTGGTGAAGATCCCTCAACATCCTTCACATCCAAACTGCTTGACACGTCGTTACTATTGCGGGGACATATTCAACTTTTATTGTTTACAATGACACTATTGGCTTCTTCTATGAGGCCCATAAAATGGATCCAGAACCCAAATGGAAAACGTATCTTGACATGCTCTTTCTGTCATCGACACTTCCTGCTCAATCACTATGAGTGTAACTAACCAGCATGAAATCATTTGTTGCCGCATACAGAATACCATACTGGTTTGTCCCATTGACATACCTTAGAATCCTTTTTGTTGCTTGCCAATGTGTCTCCTTGGGTGTCTCCATGAACGTCGACACCAAACTCATTGCATCATTAGATCTGACATAGTGGCGGTTAAATACATTAAGCTACCCACCGTACTTTTGTATAATGTCGGATTAACATTTTTGTTGCAGTCTTCTTTGCTTAAATTCAACCCCATGATAGCTGGAGTTGGGTTTGTTGTTCTACATTTTAAATCTCTCCAAAATTTTTGCTACATACTTTGGTTGATAAATAAAAATTCCATTTTCTATTTGCTTCACTTCTATGCCCAAAAAATACCTTAACAACCCCATGTCAACCATTTCAAATTTATTCTTCACGACTTCTTTGAAATCATCGATGAGGAAATCATTACTGCTTGTAAAAATCAAATCATCTAGATGTAAGACAACAATAAGAATCTTACCCTCACTCTCTTTGATGTAGAGAGTAGGATCACCATCAAATTTGTTGAAACCATTGTCCAACAAGTAAGAATCTATCTTGTTATACCGTGCATGCGGTGTTTTCTTCAGCCCATAAAGATTTTTCCTCAGCCCATACACCTTGTCTTCTTGGCCTTCTACCTCATAACCAGGTGGTTATGAATCAGGCACTTCCTCTTTCAGCACTCCATTCAAGAACGTTGATTTTACGTCCATTTGATAGACTTTCCATTTATGTTGCGTGACAATCACCACAAATGTATGCATTGTCTCCATCCTCACGACTGGCGCAAACGTCTCCGCATAATCTCTTCCATGTTGCTACTTGTATCCTTTGACAACTAGCCTTGCTTTATGTCTTTCAATCTTCCTGTTGAGATTGCTTTTGGTCTTATAGACCCACTTCACTCCAATATATTATTTTCCTTGAGGAAGGTCCACTAACTCCCATGTGTCATTATTTTCTATTGCTTCTATTTCTTCTTCCATTGCCACAAACCATTTTTCTTGCTTATAAATCTCATTTAAATTTCTGAATTTTGGTCCTCTTGTGCTTGTTGAAGATGGGCTTGACATGTGACTTGGTGTTGCACTTTGTGGCATGCTTGGAGAAGAACTTTCTTGACTGCATGATGATGTCCTATTATTTGTTGACAATGTTACTTTCTTCCTGCTTTGTTGTGCTTGAATAGGAGTAGAGTGAGTGACTATTGAGGGATTGCTTATTGTTGTCAATTCCTCTTTGTCCTCATGTGGTATACATGCATTCACATTGATTGTCTTCTCTAAAATTTCATCCCATGCTTCCTCTTCTATGAACCACACATCTCTACTGATTATGATCTTCTTGGTTGATGGATTGTAGAGCTTGTATTCCTTGGATTTGTCACTATATCCAAAAAATATGCATTTCTCCCCCTTGTTTTCCAACTTCTTCCTCAACTCATATGGGACATGTGCATATGCCACACATCCAAACACTCTCATGTGAGTGACACCATGCTTTCTTCCACTCCATGTCTCTTGAGGAACCACATCCCTGACACTTTTGGTTGGACACCTATTCATGATATATGTTGCACAAGCAAAAACTTCAGCCCGATAATCATTTGGCAAATGTTTTGCCTTCAACATACTCCTTTCCATTTTCATAATGGTCCTATTCTTCCTTTCCACAACACCATTTTGCTGACGTGTATGCCTTGTTGTAAATTTCTTGTGAATTCCATGCTCCTTGCAAAAATGAGGGAAATCGTTTGAGATGTATTCGCAACCTTTGTCAGTCCTCAAATCTTTGATGTAGTGTCCACTTTGCTTCTCAACAAGAGCTTTGTATTGATGTAAGTGCTCAAATACTTCACTTTTCTGTTTTAAGAAGTAGACCCATGTTTTCCTTGTATAATCATCTATGAAAGTCAAAAAATAATGCTGCCACCAATTGATGGTGTCTGCATTGTTCCACACAAATTTGAATGGACAATCTCTAAAGGTGCCTTTGCCCTTATTGACTTTTCTGCTGGAAATGTCTCTCTATGGTGTATGCCTTGTTGTAAATTTCTTGTGAATTCCATGCTCCCTGCAAAAATGAGGGAAATCATTTGAGATGTATTTGCCACCTTTGTCAGTCCTCAAATCTTTGATGTAGTGTCCACTTTGCTTCTCAACAAGAGCTTTGTATTGATGGAAGCGCTCAAATACTTCACTTTTCTGTTTTAAGAAGTAGACCCATGTTTTCCTTGTATAATCATCTATGAAAGTCAAAAAAATAATGGCTGCCACCAATTGATGGTGTCTGCATTGGTCCACACAAATTTGAATGGACAATCTCTAAAGGTGCCTTTGCCCTTATTGACTTTTCTACTGGAAATGTCTCTCTATGTTGTATTCCCAATATACATCCTTCACATAGGCTATCCAGTTTTTCTATGAGTGGAAATCCCTTCACCATGCCTTTCCTATGTAGTAAATTCAAACCTCCAAAGTTGGGATGACCAAATCTCAAATGCCATAACCGATTTACCTTTGCTTGAGAGTTCACTTGTGTAATAGTTTCAACTTTATTTCATCCTCTTGTGAGTTCATTGATAGTTGTGCTTGTGAACCTTCTTCCTTGAAATCTGATCTTATTTTTAGGGGAAACATTCTATTATTTGTCATCTGAACCTTTGCAATCAATTTTCTTCTTAGAGGCTTATTGAAAATATCTCACTCATAGTTCTTGAAAGAGACATTGTAGCCCTTTTGCATGAGTTGTCCAATTATTATGTGGTTATGCTTCAAACTAGGGACAAAGTAAACATTTTAAATACACTTCTCCCCTTTCTTTGTTAGGGTATTATCTCTTCCTTTTCCCACGAAAGAGACTTTTCTATCAGTCCCTACTGTCACTTCATATTTCACACTTTCGTTAAATTGGAAAACATTTCTATGTTCCCTAACATGTGGTTGTTACACCCTAAATCTAGATACCACACATCACTTTGGTTTTCTTGTGGTACATTACAATCTAAAAACACATTATCATGGTTTTGATTTTCCTTTGTGAAATTTACACTTGGTTTGTTACTAATGTCATATTGCTTCTTTCTACATTTATTTTCATAATGACCATACTTCTTATAGTAATGACATTGAACTTGAGATTTATCATATCTCGGACCTTGTGCTTGATTTTGGCTTGGGCCTTGTCTTGGATTTTGATTGTTGCCCCTTCCACTTGAGCTTGAAGGGATACTTCTACCACCTCTATGTGGGCTTCTTCCTCTTCCTCTAGCATATGATCTTCATTTGCCTCTACCTTGACCAAATGAAACTTATGTCTTGAAGGCATGCTCCAATGAGGAGCTTATTGCTCTATTTAGTCTATGTTCATGAGAAATCAGTGACGCATGAACCTCATCCACTGAGAACTGTAAGAAATCCTTTGTCTCTTCTATGGCCACAACAATGGCATCAAACCTTGTTGGAAAACTTCTCAAAAATTTCTCAACTATTCTCCTTTCCTCAAGTGTCTCACCATGAGACCTGATTTGAGTAACAAGTCCAATTACATGTGTAAAAAACAAGTCTACATTCTCATACTCTTTCCTAAAAATTGTTTCAAAGTCTCTTCTCAACATTTTTAGTCTTGTTGTCTTCACTTTTTCCATCCCTTGGTAGGTTCTCTCGAGCATGCCCATGTTTGCTTGGACTTCGTTGTTGTTGCAACCCTTGGGAAAATACTTTCATGAACTTCTTGGAAAATGTAGAAGAGGGATTTTACATCCTTCTTCATGTTGTCCCTCAACATATCCCTTTCTGCTAGAGACAGGGCATTGTATGTTGTTGCATCTACTAGTTCGTGAAAACCATTTTCCACCAAATCCCAAATGTCTTGAGAAGAAAACAAGGCCTTCATTGTAATAGCCCGATAATAATTTTTTTTTTCTTTAAATTGAGGTATCTAAGGATTAGTCAAGCTTGTAATTGATGTTTCCATTTCTGAGTGTAAAAAAAAACTTTCTACCTGTTGGTAAATAAACTTCAAAAATATGCCCTCAAAAAAAAAATTAATTGCTAGTAAAAGCACTTGCTTTTACACTAAAAAAGTTTAACCTACTCTGAAAGCATGTTAGAATTTTTTAAAAGTTTAACCTACTCTGATACCATGTTAGAATTTTTTACAGGGGTAGAGCAGAGGAGTTTTCTTCAATAAATCAGTCACAGCAAGAAAATCTTCAGTTGCAGAAAGCAAATTGCAACTAGAAAGAGGCTTAAATAAAACACATAAATTTACTCATGACAAAATAGAGTAAAATAATGTTGTTGTAGTAAATCTACTGGTGAAAGGTTACTTTGGATTATATTTCAAAACATAGGAAATACATTAGTATGATAAGTTGGAGGCTTTTGCTCCAAGTAAAACAAAAAGATCTTACTGCGCTTTATGCTTCGCTAGGGGTTGTGGGGTAACTCTCTATAAAACTCCATAAGAACTTGTTTTCACGAGCCCACCAATATTTCTCCATAATTTTCTCCTCACTACCTCTTAGACTTACACACTTGACTCCTCTCGACTTTCTCAACTATACAAAATAAAAATACTTTTACATTCATATTTATCCAAAGATACAAGTTTGACTCACTACCTACCTCTCAGACTTACACACTCGACTCCTCTCGACTTTATCAACTATACAAAAGACTTTTACATTCATATTTATCCAAACATAAAACTTTGACTCATTAATTTATGACAGAGAAAATATTTAAGACACAGGATGGGCGAATATACAAAATGAGGGATTTTCAAAACTTGTAGAGGTTGTGGACTGCAAGTAAGAGTTGAGTAGTAAATGTTTGAAAATAAATTTTACAAACTTTTTATTAAGTGCTTTAACTATCTGATGTGTTGCGGAATGGTCAACTTGTACTTCTGCTGAGAACTTCAATCCTTCCACCTGCAAACAAAACTGCAACCTGCAAAATTGATCTGACAAGTATGGCTTAACATTGTGGTTGGGATTAATTTTCCAACAAACTTAAGGGCTATTTTGAAGGCATCTCTTGTTTTATTTTGTTGTGAAAAGAAAGGCCTCAAAGTTCATAATTATTAATATGTTAATGCATGTGCCCTTTGTTGTAAGCAGCAAGTCTCCCACAAAATAATAAATTACTTTCATAAGGAGGAGGATCCATGCATGAATTATTCTAGAATGTATAACATAACGAAGAACATGTCAAATAAAAAAAATGTTGGGAAGTTCATGGAATAATAGGAATTTTTGTCACCGTCATAAGTTTGTAAGTTTAATAATATTGATAACCCATGTTAAAGGCTTCATCGATATCTTCATTAGGAATTGGAGATCTAAGAGAAGAGTTTGGATAGAAAAGATAAAATGGAAAAAGAGATGCCAGAACTTGTAGTCCAAGGACAAATGCTGAAGTTTTAGCATAAGGAGTCCAAAACCTTGGCCAATGAATAGATAGTGGTGAAAAAACAAATAGATTTTCATTCTTAAAAAAATCTCATAAAAAAACAATTCCCAGAAACACTAAACATATTTAATCTATCTTGAATCTATTTTTTCCTAAATACAAGAAAATAAATAAATTACATATCCCTTATTTATAATAAAAGAATTTATGAGACCAAAGCATGTATAGAGAAAAATAAAATCTAAAAAATCCTAGAAATAACTTTTATATCAATTTTGTAGTATTTTAGAATTACTAAAACAATCTTGTATAATTCATTAAAAAAAAAAATCTCATCAAAATTGGGTGATGCATTCCAAAAAAATCCTTTATAACACAGAATTGACATTGCCATGTTCTTGAATAAGGAAGTAAAGCTTTTATCCATTTACCACCAAACTTGGAATCTCACTAAAATTCAGTGAGTTTAAAAAAAGCCTTCGTGACTAAGAATTAACATTCCGCGTGTTCTTTAATTAAGAATTAAATCCTTTATCTATTTACAACCGAACTTTGATAAAGCCTTCGAAGAACGCTCCGAAAAAGCTATTTTGTTAAATTCAAAACCTTGGAATGCTCACTACAAAGCCATACACCTAGATTGTTAAGGATCCTACCAATTGTTGGTATGGTACGAATGTAGCAAATACAACATTCCTAAAAAAGAGTAACGTAGAGGTTTTTGACGACTAGAGAGTTACATAAGGTTGTCACGAAGGAATGAAGCACTTATTCTTGTCTCTGGAATTCATGGGAGAATTCCAATCAAGGAAAAAGGTCGATGAGTGACTACGATAATGATTCCCTTCGTTATAGTTCCAACGGATGGCCAAAAGAAAAGAGGATTTACTAGGGTCAAAGCATGAATAGTAAATTAGTGAACTCAATGATTAAATTTGCTAAAAGTTGAAGTGGTTTTTTGAAAGAGTTTAAGTTATTACATTAGCATAGGGAATGACATAAGGACAAGCAGTTAGAGTTAAAAATTATTAAAAATATGATAATTGTTTCGTTGGTGAAAAAATATCAACAATTCTCATTGAATCTTATTGGTTGGTTGAAGAGAATATCGATATCACATTGATATATTGTTTTTTATTTTTTAATTTATTATATTGGAAAAAATTATTAGCATAGGGAATGACATAAGGACAAGTAGTTAGAGTTAAAAATGATTAAAAATGTGATAATTGTTTTGTTGGTGAAAAAATATCAACAATTCTCATTGAATCTTATTGGTTGGTTGAAGAGAATCTTTATATCATATTGATATATTGTTTTTTATTCTTTAATTTATTATATTTGAAAAAATGATTGATTATATAGAAATTAATTTTGTTCATGATAAGAACTTATCGTTTTAAGTGAAATAAACTTTTCTAACTTTTTAGTGAGTAGTCATGGATGGATTTGTAATGAACATTAATTTTAGAATGAAAAATAAAATTTTAGAGATACCATTAACCATAAATGTTTGTCTTATAAACCAAAATGGGCTAAAAACTATTCATTTCATACCATGGACAAGAAGGCATATTTAGATTTCTGCAATTTGTATAAAAAAGAGTGAAGAAGCCATTATTTGTTTTTTTTTTAATGCAGGTTTTGGAGGAATTGTGTTGATGTGATCGGTTTATGGGCTAAAAACTATTCATTTCATACCTATGGACAAGAAGGCATACTAAGATTTCTGCAATTTGTATCAAAAAGAGTGAAGAAGCTATTATTTATTTCTTTTTCTAATTCAGGTTTTGGAGGAATCTTGTATTCAGTGATGTGATTGGTTTTGTTTTGTTATTATTTGAATTTTTTCCTAAAATTTGCAAGTAAAACATTCTCTCAACAATATAATAAATGAATATTAATAAAAAATTAAATAATAAAAATTTTTAAATTTTAAATAATAATTTAATATTTATGTTCTATGTTAATCAAATAAATAAATAAATCATAAACATGTCATTTATTAGTTATTTAAATAAAATTTTCGTTTTGTGCAATGCGCCACATCTATAGAAAATAAAAATTTATTTAACTTCAGATATTTTAATATAAAAACATTTTTTTTTAAATATAATACTGATAATAAACAAAATAAAATATTAATATACAAATAAACCTAATATATATAGAGAGAGAATCTGCAATCTCTTACTGATCAAACATCCGCTTTTTCATTTCATAAAATACAGTACTTGTGCAAAGTACGTAACATTCTTCATTCCCCGTCATCCATTTAAGAAAAAAAACAATTGAAAAAAAAAGTACCATGATTTTGATGATGCCTGTCATCTCACCTCTTGCTCATCCATTTTTTCATAGAATACCATCCTCCAGTGTATTATCATGATATTCCCATTTCCATCCCTTTTTAATGTTACAGAAGAAGCTCTTTTTAATACGACCCTTCAGTGGATTATCATGATATTGCCATTTCCAACATTTTTTTTAATGTTACAAAGGAAGCTCTTTTTTCTGCCATGATTTATGTAAAAATTAATAATTTTTTATAATATTTGAGTATTTTTTTAAATTATAATGTTTTTATGAGTTGTGAATACCGTTTCAAATTAGTTAATATGATGTTTTATAGATTCTACACCCTTACAATATGGGAAAAGAATAATGTTTATCATAGTGAGTAGATAGGAATATTATTTTATATTATTTAAATTGTATTTTTAAATGTTAAATAAAATATATATAGGTTTAAATAAATATTTTAACGATAGAAACTTAATTTTTTCATGATATATACATGGACATTCAAATTAAGATGATTTTTTATTATTAATGTATTTTTAAGATAACATCCGGATGGACACACTTACGCATCTTTTTCATACTGGGCTGTAAAATAAGTCTCTCGGTTCAATAATCTTTAAATCTTTGTGCTTCCCATGAATTTGAATTAAATAAAAGTTTAAGGTTTAAGATGTTTGTTAAAGGGTGACATTTAGAGTTACTTATAAACACTCTCTACAAGTCACAACCTGATTTTATTTTGCACTTAGCAATTTCACACAATATTTTTTCATGATATATACATGTACATCCAAATTAAGATGATTTTTTTTTATTATTAATGTATTTTTAAGAGAACAGACTGATGGACACACTTACGCATCTCTTTCATACTGCGTTGTAAAATGAGTCTCTCGATTCAATAATCTTTAAATCTTTGTGTTTCCCATGAATTTGAATTAAATAAAGGTTTAAGGTTTAAGATGTTTGTTAAAGGGTGACATTTAGAGTTACCTATAAACACTCTCTACAAGTCACCACCTGATTTTATTTTGCACTTAGCAATTTCACACAATTGTTTTGAAGTTTAACACATTTTATAACTAGCAATTGCACCACATGTTGCAAATGAAACATTGTAAGCTAGTAGCATAGGGAAGAATAGCATAGATGAATAAAAATGTGATATGTTATGTGATTTACATATGTTATTGCCTCTGAAAACTAGTAATAAATTAATTTAACTTTACAATAGGTTTACTTTGGCTTCTGAGCTTGTTATATGATGGTTTAGTTGTTATAATATATTTTTCAATATAAAAAATTAAAATAAATTTATATTCAAAATTTGTAAAATTTCAATGGCTCGGGATAATAAACATTATTGGCAAGAGATATTGTAGTTGTGATATTTAATTTTGGTTCAATGGTGGCCCATTGGTGGGGTGTACGTTGTAATATCCTAACCAACACTGAACCTGCAACACCATTTTTGTCAACTAGCCCCATATGGGCATTAGAGAATGGACACCTATCGATTTATAACTACATTGATATGCGTTCCTCTGGTTGCTTGGGTTGGGTAGATCTAGCCAATAACATAGGGCTATTTTCCTCATCCTTCCTCCTATGATAAAATGACACATGGTTGTTTCATATTGCTTGATTTATGATATCTCAATCCCCTCTTTTGTTCTTAGTTTACCTCTCTCGCAGAAGGACGACAAGGGTTCATGTTCATCTTCTTATCTAGCTAGAACGACAACTTGCGTTGAGTTTATGTTTGAAGGCTTTGCTAACCTCCACCCCTGATGAACAAAATAAGCTTCTCCCTTAGAGGGTTTCATCAGTTTCGATTGGTTCCATCTATGGTTTTCCCCTGCGTAGGACTCGAATCACGTTCGACCAAGAAATCCTGAACGATGCCTTTGTAACTCAAAATCCTTTAGTTGGTAGAGGACTAGAGGCAAGCCAAATCGACTACAACTAGTAATTTAATGTCTCTCCAGTCTTCCAAGAGACGAAATGATCTAACACCACTCAGCTCGGCATAACATAGTGAGTTGGTGAGTTGGGTTTCGTCTCGATTCATGCAGGTTTTCTAAATCTCAATTTTCTATCCATATTTTTGCATCATAGTACCTTCACTCCAAAGGAAGTGGAAATTGAAGGGTTTATGTTATCTAATAATTTGAAAATTTATGGAAATTTTTTAAGTCTTGTCTTTTTGGTATGCAAATTTTCCTCACCAAGAAATCCAAGCAATGGAGACGCCTCCTTCTAAAACACAACTGTCAAGAGCTTCAACATTTAGATTTTTTAATAGCATCCATAAAGACAAGTAATTTGTCACAATTGTATGCAGTAATTACTATCATAGAATTCAGTTTAAGATTTAGGCTTTCGGCTCCAAAATTATATCATGGAGGTTCTTTGGGAAATGTCCTTAGAGTTGATGGTTTACTTTGGGTGAAAGATTTTTCTGAGTACCTCAATTTTTATCAATGATTTATTTTTCTTGTTTGTTCAGGAAAGGGAAGTTCCACGAGGATAAGTGGAAGTAGGCATCGACCCCTTCTGGACCTCACAGACGATTATCCTATTTTTGTCCTTGCACTTGATAGGGATGATGACCTAGAAACTCCTACACCTAATACTACACATCGCTACCTTTATGATTGTGTATATACACCGAGGATAGGCGAGTCATTGTTATGCCACTAAGTGAGGTCCATTTTGAAAATGGTTGAAGCAGATACTGCCTATTTATTGCCCAATTATGGCTTTACTCTCCAAACACTTTATAGATAAGAATTTTTTTCCAAACTCTTATGAATAACCAAGAAGCAGTCTCCAAACAAGCTATCCATTGCTCTAATTTATTATATACAATTCACCTCTCATAGAACTATCCATTTAGGGATTTTCTCTCTCCATTTAAATCAATTTATAAATAAGAATGTATTTCCTTATAACCAACTCTACCCTTTTTCTTCTCAGCGTAACACATTTCCATCATTTCTTCCTCGTCTTCACCTTCATGGTTCCCAGATCTAATTCTCCTATCTAGTAAAACCCTATCGACTTGCTAAATCCAAGCTTCTAATAACAAAGAAACTACCTATCCAAGTGACCAATGCCCCCTTTGATCTCTCGCCCACCCAGTGCCTCCTCCCTACATAGGTTCATCACACTTGATAAATTCATATAAGGGGTAGAGCTCAATTTACCTCTAATATTGTCACTAATAACTCTAAGTTTCACTTTTTCTCCAAAGGCAAGAGGATTGTGAGTGTTGCTACATCACATCAAGGATTATGTTGTTCCCTCCTTGGAACCATAACCCATGGTATGAATGGCCTTTGAATCCCTGAAACTTATATGCCCCCAAGTTCCTCTAAATGGTCTAGCTCTATACCAACACATTGAGAACACATAGATTGCACATTGGTCTACAGAAAAATCTATTTTCTTCTCTTTAGACTCCATCTATTATTAGATTCACCCTTACCTATTAATTACTCCTGCATTGCTTGATTTTTAAGCTTGTTGATTAAATATAATTTAGACACATTAATAGTCACCTATGTGGACATACATAAGAGAATAAATTCTACCATCATATCTAAAAGGGAAAACTAGTCAAAGATTGTGGAAACCCTATGAGCATGCATGTTTTATATATAATGAGTTATGAGTAGATTACTTGATAGAATCCTTTCCTTGTAATATTTCCTTATGCTTGGAGGGAAGGTAAGGTGCAAAACAATGAATTCATTGTATCGTGGAGATATCCTAGTCATAAAAGTTGACAAGGTAATAATTTTATATAGTTCAACCCTTATTTATAAGTCTATAATGTTATTCTTTGTTTTCCAAAGACCAGGGATATCTACCGCTTTGAGAAAAAAAAAGAACAACAACATTTGAAACCATTTATATAGAGAGATAATCTCTTCCATGAGGAAAGCACATTAATATCCTAGATTTTTCACATCTTACATTAAACACAGAGAGAAGTGAAACTTAGTACACATGGGTATCAATTCTTAACCAAAAAATCAAATAGGGGTATTTAGCAAAGTGCCCCCTATCATTGGTTTTTCATTCCAAAAGCTTGTTTATAGAATCAATGATGTGTAGGGATAGCAGGGTGGAGATTGGGATTTCTATTTCAGTTAAATCATTTAATAGGAGAAAAGCATAAGAAATAAACTTATATTTGATTAAAGAATACTAGAAATGACCTTGTAAGTGACAATTGAATAGGAGATTATTCCCGACTAAACAGTCTTTAGGCGTTTAGGTACTGACTCTTATAAGAACTTAAACTCTTGTCTCTTAGGAGTTTCACATTTATTTGAGAATCTGTCAAACAAATTTGGAACTTTGCATCTGATGTAGATCGACTACAATACATGTATATCTAATTTAGTGAAGACAACACGCCTTAGAACATACGCTATATGAGTAGGCATGACAATTCAATGGAATGAGCATATGACATGTGTGAGAAGAAAAATATTGATTGAAAACACATGTAGCCTTTGGAAATAATATGCCATAGTTAAAGCTTCATGTAATTATTTATTTCCCTGAATGGTGCATGTGTAATGGAATTTCTATGCACATTAACAGTGCCTTCAGACATCGATCTAAGATAAACGTAACAATATTATTTGAAAAGAAAGAATTTGAGAATCATTACATAAATTATAAATATATCAATCACTTGAAACAGAGTCTTCAACGTAGTGTTGCAAGAATTGTTATTACCTCGAATACAAAATCATTGGCCATATATTTAAAAATGTCTAGGTAGACAATAATTAAATGACGATGTCCTAGCATGCGTTAAATTTGGTAACAACAAAAATGGATTGGGACAAGATCCCCCAGTTGGTTGGATAATTAGAAATCAGGCTGCCCAGTTGAAGTTATACAATGATGCAACATACGGTTGTTTGGATCTACACTTCTTGCAAATTGAATGACTTCGGGGATGGGAATATGCACATAGTGGGTATTGCATATGCATAGTGTAATTCCACTAAATCCAGTAAAAGTGCCATGGACCTGCACATCGTGAAATTACAAGTCATGAGTTTATCCAAAAGTTATGCAATGTGATCTGCATAAAATCATTGTTATTAGAAATGATTTTAATTGCATTGTGAGCTCTTCCCATGATACAGAGTGCAAGATCAACACCTAACTATGGTTAGTGTAGTATTTCTCTGTAACAGGGAAGACTATAGTGCTAAATACTAATATGTGACATTTCCGATACACTAAAAAAGAAAGTCTTACTGCATTTTTACCAATCACCGTACATAAAATCCCATCAGATGCATTTGCACAACAGGCGCATATCATATAGATTCGATCTATGTATTTCACATCTGCTGGAATGATGATGCTCTTAAATTATTTTTCAACTTGAAAATCATTTAGAGTTCAATCAATGCCATTAGTTTCAAACAAAGGAAAGTTTGAAATCAACAAAGAAATCAAATATGATGAAAACTTCGAAACCTTTTTAAATTAAGTTCCTGTAGAAATCAGGTTCTTTCTGCATAACCTAACGATTTACGAACTATAGTACAAGCTTACGCTTAACACTCAGGGAGTAGCTCTGCAATTGTCTAGAGCTTAAGATAGTTAGTACAGATTGATTAGTACTTTTTATATATATATTTTTGATTGAACAAGTCGTGATATGTAATTAATAGGCATCATCACTAAAACAAAAATGTCTCTATGGTTTCGATGATGTGTTGTTCAGTTATTATGAATTGTTAAGACTATATGACATGGTGATCCATGGGTTTTAAAAATGCTCAAAATTTAGTAGTGGCTTTGGAAAAGTTCAAAAATAAAAGTCATTGGATTGAAGTGGAACCATGGTTAGGTCAAATATCTCATCACAAGCTTTCCAACAGTGTGAATGGTACCTCGGTCCAGTTTCGTCTGTGAAAGTTATGGCCAATCATATTTTTGGTCAACCTAATCCCAATGAGAGTAACTAACAAGGCAACAATTTGGCACTTAACGGTGATAGAATTTGATGGTCTCAAAAGGAGAATTTGTTTCCTACTTAATTTGTCCGATAACCTTAAAAATTCATTCGGTTGTTTTTGAATTGTTGATTTTATATATATATATATATATATACACACACATGGGGTGTGGGGCCACCAACCCCACCAATCCCTCCCATGTCTTCACACACACACACACACACACACACATATATATATATATATATATATATATATATATATATATATATATATATATATATATAGATACTGGTTAAAATGGTCAATGACCATATGATAATATGGAGGCCAGCAAGGTTTCAACCCACCCAACCCGGTGGGCTGACCTGCCAATGGGTGGCCAAAAATTTGAAACATCGTCGAAAACCATAACAAAACACCAATGTTAACATGAAAAAAATGTGCCATTAACCACCCAACAAAAAACTAAAACAACCACACCAGTACAGGGAGGTCACAGGGTTGCAACCCAGGCCTTCCCCACACTATTCTTAGTATTCACGAACAACCCAACAGGCTTAACCTTGGAGGATGCGCTCGCCACGGGTTATTTAAACCTGAACTATTCATTCACCCAGGGAGGAGTGGAAGACCACGTATAGAACCTGAAGTTGAGGAGGAATCATGCCTAGGGTAGACACATTTTTTGAGACAACACGTTCTAGGGGAATATTCCATGCAGAATCAGTGAGGGATCTAAAAGATTTCCTAGAGGGAAAAATTTCACAATGTCAGATTCATGCCAAGTTTATACTCAAACAAACCAAAATTTTGCAGAGAATGTGATGGTGTGGCCCATCTCCTCATATGAGCAGCAAAATTCCAGTCAACCAGAGAGACAAAATCTTTTGGGGAATATTTGATATTCTCAATGGTCCAGATTTTGACAGTGTCAGAACGGGGTCAATTTTATAGTCGTTTGACATATTAATTTAGCGCCATGAATTCAATGGTGATGTGTGTTTCTGTAGCCAAGCTTTTCATTTTCATACCATTCTGGAAAATGGAGGTATAAGGGTCATTTATGTAATTGATTATATTTTATTTATGCTGTCATTTAATGAAATAGGCCTCCTGACATCAAGCAGGGCCTAGAGACATAGCCCACATTGGGAAAACTCTATCATCAAATTATCTTATGCCATTGATATCATGGTTTCTTTTGATTTTTTCTTCTTTCATGTGTTTATGTTACTTGGTTACATGCTCTTTTAAATGCAATTTTTTATGCATCCTTGAAGTAAAATATCTCAAACAAGTTTGGTATTAGAGAAAGTCTTCTTGATGTGAGTTGCATGAGCAAATTATAACCATGAAAAAGCTCCAAAGAGGATAAAGGAAACTCAAATACTTTGATCCTGAAGTGGGATGTGCAGAAAAAAGATAGAACATTGCAGATGAGGAAGCTCAAATGGAGGAAGAGCGAAATTATCACAAGATCTTCTTCACCATGGTAGAGAAAGTTGACAAGTTATTTGTAGAATATGAGAAGACAATAAAGCTTGAGAAGAAAGAACCAGATGATCATGCCTTAGTAAATCATGAAGTAGGAGCAAAATAACATCTTGAACCTCCCTCTCTATCTTCTAGATAAAGTTCTTTTTCATCCTCTTTTCATCATTTTAGAGGTAGAAGAACTCACAAACAACCCTTTTTCAAGCTAGATTTCAAATTTGATTTAGCTATGTTTAGTGGAGAATCTAATCCAAAAAATATATAAAACTTGATTAGACAGGCTGAGGTATATTTCCACATACAAAGAATCAAAGAGGATGAAGCCAAGATCTAACTAGCATCCCTTCGATTGAGTGGAACTACTCTTGTATGGTCGGAATGCAAGCTACAGAAAGGTGGTAAGAATAGTCATAAAATTCTTTCATATTGGTCTGAGTCCATTTATGCTTTAAGGGGATAGTTTTACCCATTGGGTTATAGACAGAAGACCATGATGGAATGGAAACATTTGAAACAAAGTAAATGTCAAATTGTTCAAAACTTTATAGAGGAGTTTAGGAAACAAGCGTTAGCATTGAATGTTCCACTAGACACTACTGAGATGTTGATGAAATATATTAGATCTTTTCATAGTTATTACATCCTTCATTATTATTATTTCAGCCTAAAACTTTAGATGAAGCTAGTGTGAAGTTTTTACATCTCAAAAGCAGGGAAAAACATGAACAAGATGACCGCCCAAGGAGGAAAACAACACCTAATAGAAAGGAAGCAAATTCCTCTTCTCCTCATTGTGAGAAAGAAGGGCATGGTGAGGAACATTGTTAGAAATTGTATCCAGAATCAAGGAAAAAGAGGAACGATAGAAAGTAGAAGCAGAAGACAGTTGCAACTATGCAACAAGACCAAGAATCTGAGTCAGAGGATGATTAGAAGATCACAACTGTAGGATTCGCAGGTGTTGGTCCAATTGACCTGGGATCAGACTCAAGTGATGAAATGCATATTGCCTCTCTTGGGATTGTAGAAGATGAACCCATTGACTTGGGTTCCGATTCGGGGGATGGGACAAAGATTTCAGCAGATGTTGTGTCGAAAATGAAAAGGGCATGAAATGTGGCATAACTACAAGAACTTGAAGAAATAAACGAAAGAACTTGGGAAAGGAATTCTGAACTAAGGAGACTCCTACAAGAAGAGGAGAAGGAGAAACAAAGGTTGCAACATCAGTTACAATCCAAGGAGGAGGCCTTGAAAATGTTGCAGCATAAAAAGTGAGAGGTAAAAAGTGATTCTTCAATTTCATGTACCTTTTATGATGGTGATTTCACTGCTTTTGAGAAACATACTACAGGAATCTGATCAAATTTTTGAAGAAGATGGAGTATCAAGGGAAAGTCCTCAACATTAATGGCCAAGGTATTGTGAATCCCATCAAAGTGGAGGAATTTCCTCATTATACAAGACTTGGGTATGTTAGAAAAGAGGTTGGAGAATGCTCCAAGTCAACCAGTGACTAAACAATAACGAATGATGGGAGAAACTCATCACATTCCAGTGATAGTGAGGATTCCATGCGCACTTATCAGAGGCGCACCAAGAATAAGCATTCCATGATGATCTAGAAAGTTTGGAAGAAGAAGAATAATTGTAATTGTTGCAACAAGGATGGACACCAGAGAGATGCATGTTAGATACTCCATGCCGAGAAAGCACCTATGAAGAAACTATCTAGTGAAGATGTTCAATAAGTGAATCCACCGCAAGGAGATGATCCATTCATTTTTTGAGTAAGAGATGGCTTTACTAGATATGGTAGCTTGTCATGGCTGCTTTCCTAAAATCATGTGTTGCAATATAATTTTGAAATTGATTATGTGTTTTCCATCACTTATTAAAGAAACAATGATTTTTTGGACATTTATTGATTGCTGGGGTATTGGTTTCTATTATGATGTAAACTTGTCCCCAAAGTGTTTGTTATAAACTCTTGGCAAGTATGGGGTTGTTCGAGTCATGTTTTGTCTTGTATGTAAAGAATGTACCATAGGTTTGCATGGAATGAAGATGTTGAAGGTGTGACTTGAAAAGGCCACACAAAGTGTGCAGGATGTGTTCACACTTTTGGAGGACCAAAAGTTCCACACTGGGGAGGAATGATCCAAGTGTCTCTAGAAATGCTCAGAATTCAGCAATGACTTTGGAAACCCTCAAAAATTAAATTCATTGGATTGAAGTGGAACTAGGGTTAGATCAAAGATCTCGTTGCAAGATTTCTAATCACATGAATGACACCTCAATTCAATTTCTTATGTGAAATTTATATCCAGTCAAAGTTTTGGTCAAACTAGTCCCAGTGGCAGTCACTAAGGATGAAATTTGGTGGTTGGAAAAGGCGAATTTATTTCCTACTTAATTTTTCCAATAACCTTACAAATTTGTCTCGTTGTTTTTAAATGGCTGTATTAAAAAATAATATATATATATATATATGGGGTGGAGAACCATCACCCCTACCAAATCCTCCCATGGCTTCACACACACTATATATATATTTATATATATGGTGGTTAAAATGTCCAACGGCCATATGATAATGTTCGAACCCACCTGATGTGGTGGGCCATCCCACCAACAGTCGACCCCAAATTTGAAACATCGCTAAAAACCATAAAAAACGCCAATGTTAACACCAAAACAAAGTGACATTAACCTCCCAACAAAAAATTAAAAAAACCACACCAATACGGGGAGGTCACAGAGTTGGAACCCGGGCCTGCCCCACACTATTCTTGGGATTCATCAACAGCCCAATGGGCTTAACCTTGGAGGATCCGCTGCCATGGGTAATTTAAACCTGAACTATTCATTCGCCCAAGAAGGAGTGGAAGAGTGTGTGTGGAACCCAGAGCTGAGGGGGAACCGTGCCCAAGGTGGGCACATTTTTTGAGACA
The DNA here is from genome assembly GCA_031772625.1 of Pinus tabuliformis. Classification (NCBI taxonomy): domain Eukaryota; kingdom Viridiplantae; phylum Streptophyta; class Pinopsida; order Pinales; family Pinaceae; genus Pinus; species Pinus tabuliformis. The sequence goes on from CM062812.1 coordinate 443,946,871, forward strand.
ACAGATTCCAGTGCAATATTCCATGCAGAATTAGTGAGGAATCTAAAAGATTTCCTTAAGGGAAAAATTTCATAGTGTCAAATTCATGGCAACTTTATACTCAAATGAACTAGAATTTCATAGGGAACGTGATGGTGTGGTTCATGTCCTCATATGAGCATCATAATTCCAGTGAACCAGTGAGACAGAATCTTTGGAGGAATTTTTGAGATTCTAGAGTGTCTAGATTTTGACGGTGTCTGAACGGGGTCAAGTTTATAGTTGTTTGACACGTTTTCGTGCCAAAACTTCAATCGTGATGTCATTTTTGTAGCTGAGCTTTTATTTTTCAAACCATTCTAGGAAATGGAGGTATAAGAGTCATTTATGTAATTGATTGTAATTTATTTCTACTATGATTTAATGAAAGAGGCCTCCCCACATTGAGTAGAGTTCGGAGACGTAGCCCACATTGGGTGAACTCTGTTATCAAATTGTCTTGTGGATTTGATATCATGGTTGCTTTTGATTTCCAATTTTTTCATGTGTTTATGTTACTTGGTTACATGATCTTTTAAATGCAATTTTGTATGCATCCTTGAAGTGAAAGATTTGGATCACATGGAAAGTAACTTAACCTCATTGGCACAAACGATGGTAAAAGTCCATACATACATACATACATACATACATACATACATACATACATACATACATACATACATACATACATACATACATACATACATACATATATATATATATATATATATATATATATATATATATATATACCCTAGATAGTAACCTGACATCATTAGCACAAATGATAATAAAAAGAGGCCACACGCACACACACACACACACACATATATATTTTCTTGCATATGAAAGTTTGAAAGCCAACACCATCCCGACAACAAATAACTTTGTAACATGCTTGTTTGGTACCCAACAATGTATATAATGTTCCTAGCCCCACCTAGTTTTGTGTTAGATCGACTTAGACTTTGAATAGGGATAGCTTTGTTAGAATTTTATTTCTATGTCGAATTCTCAACAAATGAAGGAGCCTCATAATGAATTGGCAAAAGTGCTCAGTGTCTGTTTGCAAGAAAATGAAGCCATGTTTAGTAGAGAAATTTTTCGCCTCCATTGTTTACATTTAAATTTTACTTACTTGTATTTTGTATATGTGACCATCCTCTTTCAAAATTTGCAAATCTTTCAACTACAATATGGCATATTTGCGCTAGTTTTCATTTAATTTATGCTTGTTATGAACTTTTTCCACTTTAACAATTCTATGTAGTCTGAGAAACATATGCGAAGGTGCCATAGACTTGCAACTACATAGGTAGGGTTGAGTACAATGAGAACAATAATACACCAATTTAAATGGTTGATAATGTTAGGTTAAGGAGATAAATAATCCATACCCACCTTGCCCCTTACCTTTGGTACTTTTCATAGTATTGCAGCTAAAAGATTTGATTTTCCAGATCCAACTTCTCCATAAATTGCCAATTTTTGGTCATGTTTTACTTCCATATTTATGACTCTCAGTGTGGGATTTTATGAACTGGAATCCCAAATTAACGTTGCAGAACTAAAAAGAAGAGAGAGGTCAGATTTCTAAACAAATACCCCCTCAAACACCCGATCCTATAACTCATCAACCTCAGGAAAGTTGATGACGTGACTTAATGATTCGTTGGCTTGAATGATAACAATAATTACAATAGGAATTAGTCTAATTTTTTCTTGAATGAGATGAAAGGTGTCTATGAACATGAAAACATTGCTTGGAGTAAGAGGAATATTAAGAAAATTGTAGGCTCCAAATGTCGCAGTTGAAACCAAAATGGGAGATGACCAAAACAACAATGAATTGTAGGATTTTTAAAATTGAACTGTAGAGAGACATTTGAACTACACCTTGAAAAAATTCTCAATATTTATTTGAAACATTCCTCCCATGCATGAAATTTCAGTACTTTCATATACGCCATAGCTTTTGTGTTAGTATAATTCATGATTTCCCTTGCTTTTTTTCTATAAGAAAAAATGATTTTCCTTTATTGTATGCACCTATTTAGCTTCATTTAACTACTTTAGTTGTTTCCAATAGATTGTTGCATGAGTGAAGAGCACATTTTCAGACCAATATGTCTAGTGCCAAAATACCATTTCTTTTGAGATAATGACTCTATTTCCTTGGTAATAAAGAGTGTTCCTACCCAAAAGAAACATTCATATTTGAATGATTGTATACCTTCTCAAAATCCAATAAAAGCATTTAGAAGAAATGGTTTAGAAGATAGAGCATAGAACCGAGTCCTTGCCATATTTTTCGTGACAACTAACAAAAGCTCAAAAAATACATGGAGTGGCAAATGGGTTTTTTCGTTTTCTCCTGAATAGTTATTCTTTAAATGTTATATAACTATTATTTTTTTGATCATATCCACAAACATAAGGCAATTCATCTTCTTCTAGAGGCCTCTTCATTCCTTTGGACAAAAGATAATTAATTACTAGAATTTCATCCTCTTAAAGAATCATGTATCAGAAAAAGGAGTCACATTGGAATTTAACTTCAACAGTATCTCATCTTCCTCAGAAAACCTCTGGTAGGAATTGAGATACTCATGATTTCAGTAATCCCTTCCTAGAAATGGTTTTGATAGAATATCATTCTCTAAACTCTTCGAATCCTTTTTTGTAGAAAAAATGAGCATCAAGCAACATGTTGGTCATTAAACAAGGGTGAGGATAGTCCCATAGGGAAGATCTCTATCATTAATAAAATTCAGTCGAGTTGAAACATAATGCATTGTTCTGAGAAAAAAATGAATGATCCACAAAACATGCACAAATGTCATTATAAGTTGGTGTTATTGAAAAACATAGTCTTCTAATGCTTACAATAACGATATGATACCAATGATTACAATAACATTTGTATATTCAATATAAATGGAATCTCCAATTAGTTGGATATGATTTGTGTTCATTTTCCCGCTTCTTAATATAGATTAAGATTGCATCTGATAGGTCCCCACTCCAATGCATTATTTTTCTAGTAAATAATAAATTCTATTACATCCCCACAATGTTGGAAATTGTTGTTTCCTTTGATGAGATAACTACCTTGGAGGATGTAGATAATCTTATCAAATTTTGCACTGAAAATAAATCTGTGAGTGTAATTCGCATCATCCACCATGGCCTCACATTACAATTCACCTTGATGAATGGTTTTGTGCATTACCTAGGTGAACTCTACATCAGAATCTCTTCCCCTAGAACTCCAACTTTGAATTCCAAAATCTCTTATCTAGGATAGTGCTTATTTGACACATCCAATTTTCAACATGTAAGAATTAGTACTAAAATTGACTAGGTTTCTATATTCCTTGTTGTTTGGTGTTTTTGTATAGGTATACTATGTCCATTTTAAACTTGTCGATACATGTTGATGTGCATTGCAAGTGTTGAGTTACTAACTAAACAAATACCAGTATATGTGAAGAAATAAATGGATTCAACATTCAATATAATCCTTTCTTATGGTTGATATCATAACACCTCATATTTCCAAGTGTATGCATGGGGACAACCATAAGACACATGCCTTTAAAAACCATAAAACAAACTTTTGATAGACACAACCCCTAATGCTAATTTTAACCAATTGAAGCCTCTCTATCTAAGGTGTACTTGGAGAAAATAATTATGAGTAATATTGATGCTACATTTCTACTATAAAAACACCAGATATTGTTTTCATTTGGTCCTCATGCATTCTCATCACAAAAGGCTTTCATTAGGTAAGGAGGCTAGAGAAATGTGTATACAATCATAATCATGAGTTTCACAACAAAACACCTTCTTTACTTCACCACTTTCAATCTTGGGAACATGATTCAACAGTGATAGACAAAGGTGAAAGGAAAAGTTATAGTCATCATGCATCCAACATATGAAATAACATGACGAGAACCAACCTTCAAGAAAAATATTTCCCCTATACGAAACAAAGAATGCACTACCGCCACCTCCTTATCTCAAGTCCAATGTGATTTAGCATCACCATTTGGAATAGAAATATTCCATGATGCTTATGTGCTACTACCTATCATTGTATATTCACATCAGAAGAAATGAAAATCATACTCGCCTTTCACAACCTGTTAAAAAAAGTCAAATTTCAAACAATAGTGCATACAAGATCAAATTCTATCTTATATTCTCTACCTCATTTTTTCATCTGACATACCATGTGAAAAATGTTTATGCCATTTGAGTTGTGGACTACTTAATAACGGAATTCATTTTGTGACCTATCGAGGTTGAATTGGTTTCTGGGATCATGTATCTTGAATGGTGATATACATATATGCAGCATAATACATTCATATTAAGTTCAATGTATAATTGTACACAAGAATTGTCATGGACCTTTAGAATGACAAGCTTGATATAAGAAAAAGTTTAGATTTATCAAATGCCACACCTCTTATTTATACTACAACTAGGGGTCATGTTGAGCTGGTCAATGAGCTTCTTTCTAGAGAAAGTCACATCACATCGATTACTAGAGGCAATGGAAATAATGAACTACAACTACTTGCAAGAAAAGGTTATGCAAATATTCTAAGAGCTTTTGATATTCATTGTTGGAGATTTTGTTCGAAGTCAACATGAATATTACTAAATCTAGAGATTCCCTTCAAATATTTTGGGTTTGGGGTTTTAGAGTTTTGATCATTTTTTAGTTGATATCCATTCTGTATCAATAATGATTAAGAATGTGATGTGGATACAGATTGATTGTGGTTGATGTGTGCTTTGTTTTACATTTAGCTCTCATAGCAAAAATGAATTGATTTTCGGGTAATAAGAATCTTTAAGTAAGCCCTCCCTTTGCAAAACTAAATTCTCTTTCATCTAGACTTGATTTTGGAACCTTTAGTTTCTGAAGGAAAATTTATCTTATCCTATTCTAGACTCTAGAATCAATTGGAGGTTGTGTGCTGATAAATTAGTTCATTGTACTTGTCAAATGCTTGACACCAAAATACCAAACCAAAATCTCTTGTGAGGCATTCACTTTCCATTAAATTTGGCATTTTCCTCACTAACTTAAGGAGCAACTCAATAAGAGTTAAATATATGTATTTCTAGAAATAGAACTGAATCACCATTTAATTTGGTAGGTTTCCCCAACGGGGGTAAGGAGTGCCTCAAAAAGTGTTAAAAATATATCCTTTTGCAAGTGAAATTGATTCACTATTGTTTGGAAATGGAACTAAAATGATTTATTGTGGACCAATGTGGCTTGCAATTATGAAGGCTTCAGCAACCATTTCTCTCTCGCTTATAAGGTAAGGTGTTCTTTCATTTAGTTATCACGAAGCACATTTTTCTCTATTTAATATGTTATCAAGATCACATTGTTTCACTTTTCATGGGGTTTCCAAATCCTTTAATGATTTCTAAATGATAATGAACCCTACATAATTTGATCAATGCAGCATAATTAATTTTGGGTCGAAGTTGAATGGTTTAAGATTACTGTGTCTTTGTTTTTCCCAAAATTAATTTCATGAAATATTTTATATACATGAGGCTAATATCTTTCTCTTTTATAATCATTTTTTGGACATATCAAATTTTTTTTTTTTATGGTTAAGTATAAATATTTTTCTTTGGATTTACTTTTATTTGTATATTATCTTGGTTTTTCCCATAATTGGTTGCAGTGCCATGTCCTTGCCACACATCAAGATTGCAACATGGATTTTTAGATAGTTTTTCTAATCATGTTGTGAACATGGTATGTACTCATTCCCTTGACTTTGAAATGTGCACTTTAGATTCCTTAAAAGGAATATATTTACTATTTTAGTAGTTTTATACTTTATATGTAGTGACATATATGATAGTAATAATCAAATATTGATTTCAAACAAATATCGATTTCAAACTATGTAGAAAAAAATTGATTGTATTTCCTCACCTATGAAGACAATAACAATTCCATCGTCTCCATGAGGTTCTACGAGACCGAAATGGAAAAACATATGTAGCTACAAGGAAGAAGTACAAGGAGGTATTATCTCTTGAAACAACCTACTACATAGCCCTATAATTAGAGTTGTAACGCTTAAATAAGTATATCAATGGCGTTGTTGGTTCAACCAAGCAACACAAAGGAAAGATTTATTTCCACTTCGTGTGAAAAAAGAACAAATGAATAGAATTATTCCATAAACCCCAAAACTGCAAGATTCAACCCTATCAAATGTTGCAAGGGAGTCCTTAACATCCACACTAAATGATACCATCAGTACATATTAGATTTGAATGAGAACATTTTGAATTAAGGAGTAATGTAAATATACCATATAGATTATAGAAGTCGCTTCAACATTGAACAAATTAAGGGACCCAATAAGAGAATAATGAATGAAATTAAAATAAAGTAAATTGTTGGAAAGATTCTATCACAATTGGGTATCAAATAAAAATTCGTGAAGTTGCATCTATTTGTAATAAGATTAAAGAAAAAATAAACCTTTCAAATGTTGGTATTTGAGCTCGTTAAATTATAAAAATAAGAAAGAAATGCACAAAAATTGGAAACTAAATGACATAAGGAATTTACATAGTAAAACCTTAACAGCGTGACAAGGAAAGCTCCATGGGGCAAGGGATTGGAATTCTTATTCCTCAAGGTACAAAATGACTCTCCAACCATTACATCCAGCCTCTTGGGAAATCATCACTTTTAACATGAAAAATTTCATTACATAACTCCCTATGGTTACAAAATTGTCTGAACAGTAACTTAAGATAATTACAATTTTAACAATAATTGTTGTCATTCTTAACAATCTCCACCTTGAAAATAATTTTCCTAATCCGTTTCCCATGCCCATTCATTATCTCTTCTTCGAGCGAAGAGAAGCCAAACATCATCACAGCTTCTCTACCAATACTAGATTCATGAACATGTCTGCATAGTTCTCCTGTGTGTGTACCTTCTTGAGATCTAATTTACTACCATCGACCACATGTCTTACAAAATGGTATCTTACATCAATGTGCTTAGTCTTGCTATGACAAGCTAGATTTGTAGCCAAATGAAAAACACTCCGACTATCACACAATACATTCACTTTCTCCTGTGCCCTTTGAAGCTCATCAAATAGACCTTTCAACCAAATTGCCTCTTTACAAGCATCTAAAGTAGCTATATACTCTGCTTCAGTAGTGGAGAAAGCAACTGTTTCTTGAAGCTTTGACATCCAACTAATTGCTCCACTTGCAAGAGTAAAGACATATCTTGTAGTAGATCTCCTTTTGTCCAATTCAACTACATAATCAACATCCACATATGTGCAGACTAAATCTCCACTATCATTAAATATTATAAAATGGTCATCTATGCCTCTCAAATACCAAAGCACCCATTTCACTACTTGCCAATCTTCTTTGCCTAGATTTTCCATGAACCTGTTGAAAACTACATCTGCATGTGAAATATGAGGACTTCTAGATACCATCACATACATCAAATTTCCTACGGAATTCACATATTGTACACAAGACATGTGCTTATTTTCTTCATTAGTTCTAAGACTCAAACTTGAAGAAAGATTAAAATGAGAAGCTAAAGGAACAAGGACAGGTTTCACATTGTCCATACCAAACTTTGGAAGTATTTAATCTACATACATCTATTGTGATAATAATAGCTTTCCATTTTTCCCGTCTCTGTATATCTCCATGCCCAAGATATGTTTTGCAGCTCCAGTATCCTTCATATCAAATGTCCTATAATGTTGAGCCTTAACCTGTTGATCTCTTCCATGATTTTGCTTACAATAAGCATATCGTCAACATACAAAACCAAGATAATGAATATGCCATTGAAAATTTTAAATTACACACAATGATCATACTCACTTCTACTAACGTTTTGGTTCACCATGAAGGAGTCAAACTTCTTGTACCACTGTCTGGGAGACTACCTCAAGCCATACAATGATTTCCTAATCCTGCAAACTAATCTTTTGTTGCGACCTTGTACAAAACCTTCTGGTTGTTCAATATAAATCTCTTCATCCAAATATCCATGAAGAAAAGTTGTTTTAACATCTAATTGTTCGAACTCAAGGTTAGGTAATGTAGTTAGTGTTAACACATTATAAATAACAAGTTTTATGACTCGTGAAAAATTTTCATAAAAGTCAATACCTTGTACCTAAGAATAACTTTTTCTACCAACCTCACCTTATATCTTTCAATACTTCCATCAACATTTGCCTTCAATTTGAAGAAAATTTTTCATCCTACAACACTTCTCTCTTTAGGAAGTTATACACGATCCAATTTTTCATTCTTGGCTAAGTAATACATTTCCTCGTCCATAACCTTATTCCATTTTTCACTATCTGCATCATCCATTGCTTCTTGATAAAAGGAAGGTTCCCCATCTTCACTAATCAATGTAGTAGCAGAATATGCATACCTTTTGGGTGTTATTCTTTCCCTTGTAGACCTCTTTAGAGTGATTGGTTACTAAATTGGTTCCTAAACTTCTACAGTTTCCTTTAAATCTTAGCCACCTTTTTCTTCAAAAGTCCCTTCTTCCCTCTGACTTTTAGAAAAATGTTCAGTGTCCAACTGAACTTGCTAATTTGGTCATACCTGTTCTCATTCAACTTCTTCAACATCTGATTTTAGAAGATAATATTCATAATATTTTACATCTCTACTAATGAATACCTTAAGTGAAGAAGGATACCACAACTTATATCCTTTCACAGCATCATCTTATCTAACAAAGACATAACATTTGACTTTTGGATCTACCTTAGAAAATTGATTTTTTGGAATAAGAGCATAGGCATTACAACCAAAATTTCTTAAATATGAATAATCACAACACTGACTTGACCAAAATTTTTAAGGAATTTTACAATTGATAGCAACTAAAGATGATGTGTTTACCAAATAAAAAGCAGCAGAAATTGCTTTTGTCCACAACTCCTCATGCAGGTTAACATCGTTGATCATGTTTCTGGCTCCCTCCATAAGAGTTTGGTTCATACGTTCAGCAGCACCATTTTGATGAGGAGTATAGGCAAAAATTTTATGTGTAACAATCTCTTCACCCTTGAAATATTTTTCAAATTCTAAGGAAATAAATTCAACGCCATTGTTAGTTCTTAGATATTTAATTGGTTTTCCTGTTTTCTTTTCCACCAAAGCTTTAAATTGTTTAAAAATATTAAATACATCAACCTTTCGTTTTAACATATAAAACCTAGAATTTCATGGAGTAATCATAGATAAATGTTACGAGGTAAGATGCACGTCCATAAAATACTATAAGAGATGGTCTCTAAAGATCAAAACAAATATAGTCCAAAATTCCTTTACTATTCTGAGTATTGGCTTTAAATTTCTCTCTACATTTGTTTTCCATATACACAATGTTTGCAAAAATAAAAAATCAATGATTTCAAATTAGGAAGTAATTTGTGATCCACCAGTACCTGAAGACCCTTCTCACTCATGTGACCCAATCGTTGATGCCACATGTGAGTATCTTCTCTCGCCTTCTGAGATACAATCAATACTTCATCATTGGCCTAAGTACTTCCTTTAAGTCTGTAAAACGTATTTGATCTTCTCTTCCTTCATAAAAACTAGAGCGTTGTTTGAAACTTTTAGCACTCCACCTTGATCTGTAAACTTGCAACCTTCCGAGTCCAATACTCCCAAAGAAGTCAAATCCTTTCTCAGCTCAATTAAATGTATAGCATAAATCAATGTTCTAATTGTATCATCATACATTTTAATTCTGACATTTCCCACACCAACAGTTTGACAAGATACATTATTACCCATAAGAAAAATCTACCATTCACTGCTTGATATGAAGTGAACCAATTTCTGTGCGAACTCATGTGATTAGAAGCGCCTACATCTAACAACCAATCTTCATAATGTTGAGACACACTGAAAATAGGTAAAGCTTCATCTATCATACCTATTTTGGAGAATTTGGTATCTACGGATAAATACTAATTCCCTAGATAAGTAGCCATATCTAGAACAATAGTTTAAAGCACTTTAGCCTTTTCCTATAAGCAATAGATAAGACAAAGAGGATGAGAATACCTACTTGTAGTTTCTATTTCCTCTTCTCTCCTTTGTATTGATCTCGTTGCTCCTTCCCATACTTAACACACTTGAGAAGTACCTGTAAACATCAACAGAAGACAAAGAACCGATCAAAGCAAAAGATCTATTGATTACAAGTAAATAAAATTAGATACATTCACACATATAAGAATCATATAATAGGATAAGCATATGGGAAAAAGGTTCAAATACTTTATTGAATAGAAGGAAGAATTACAACCATGAAGTCTGATTCAAATTCACTCCTCCAGCTTTGATCCCATCCACATCACATCGAAAGCATGACACTCCAGCAGCATAACAATACTTGTCTCAAAGTCAATTCTCATAGCAACATTATCTCCTTATAATTCATAAAAGTCCATCCCTTCATCACTTAGATGAGTGCTCAATTTATAGGAAGATGGAGGAGGTTATGTCATAAATGGGGGTATTGAATGGCCTTCCATACTTAGAATTAGTTCCATGGAGGAAGGGATGAGAGGATAGTATGCATCTTAACTCATTCCTCGTCCATTTTCAAGATCATAGGAGTTGATAAGTGAGGGAAAATTCTAGAAGACTCCAAGAGATAAGAATATTCCCCAAACCCTATATGAATTTCACTCAATCTCACCCAGTGCAGGCCAACGAGGGCCTAAGGGCTCTGCAGAGCACCCTCACATGGACTTAACTGCTCTACAGCACACCCTTACATGGGCCTACCTAAGCTGGTCACTTTAGAGATCATTTAAGGATGTCTTCAAGTCATGAAACTGTCTAGGAAGGAGGCATTCAAAAGGTTGACTTGTTTAGGGCATGTAGCAACTGAAATTAGGGTTTGATGAGCCCTAAAACAATGATCTGGATGATGGGAGTGATATGCCCAAATGGATTTGTAATATCTACCCCCTAAAGCATTAAGTTGAAAAATGTAAATGTCGAATGAAATGATTTACGATGTGATGAGGAGGTTTCGAAGTGGAAGGTGACCTACATCAATTACAATACATATATCATGATATTTTGATTTTTTCATGAATCACTAAGGGAAGGCATACCCATGCTCATCATATAAAATTTCATTACATGTAAATAGATATTCGTCTATAGATATATACCCATGAATGGATGATCATAAGTTGAAGGTCATTGTACATATGATTTAGTACTCCTAAAATTATAGCCCGGATTGATGAAACTAGATTCGAGGTCTTCTATCTCGTTCAATTGTTAACTCAAGTACGAGACCAACGATGTGAATATGTGATCTAAAGTTGAACATGGGAAGACACCGTCTGATTACCAACCAATGATGTAAATTGTTAACCGACGCGAGAGAAATAATCGATAATGATAATGATCCTCAAGTTACTACAGTACATTCTGCATGGTGTGAATATATGTTTTAATGTTGAACACCATACAAAGTCTTTCGGTCAATGGCTAGTGTTGTCAACCTATCACCTTAAGCGAGAAACTTGCCATTGATATATCCAAGCCTCAAGGTACTCGAATGGTTTTTCTAAGACAACTTCTTGGATAATGTGTTGATGTCGGCAACAAGCGATTCATCACAGGAGGGCCTTGATGTACCCCACATCAATGACACGAAACAAGTGTAATGATTTTGGAGGTGGAATTTGACTGAAGACACAAGGTTCAAGAATGGCAGTCATGAAAATGAAGGTTTATGGTATCACAAAGGATGAATTTTGACTGAATGAATTCTCTTGAACATGTCGGCGACACTGTAATGAATTGGTAGCATTGACCCAAAACAAAGTGATGGATGGTATGATAAACCAATGGTATGATAACCATCAAGCTAATGACCCAACCCAAGTAGTCATAGTGATGAAGTGAAAGTGTCATGTTCAAGAGTGACCTGCTACCATAAAGTGGTTTTACCCCTTTTTCCCATTATCCCCAGTCATTGCTGACCAATACCTCTTTAATTTTTATCAAGCTTGAGGAGGATAACATATGCTTGTTGTATAATTCCACCCTTCGGGTGAATCCATCACTATGTGATGTTTTAATGAGTCTAGGGAAGGTGAAACTCAGTGTTGTCTAGATGGACAAGTTTATCGCTATTTGATGTTTTAACAAGTTTAACGACAAATATAACTCAGTCCTTTTCATGTTTAGAGAGTTTGAAAAAGGACGAAAAGAAAACTCCATAAGTTCTTTTTCGTAGATTTGTCTCTCAAGTCTGAAAAAATGTAAAACAATACGAGAGATAACATATTGATCATGTTCGATCAATGTATTCCTTTTCCGTAATTAATCTATCTCAGCCTAAAAGAGGGTTAAACTTATACTGAGTAGATGTCGTTTCCAATCCGTTAACGAGCTGAAAAGGACAAGTTCTTGACAATATTTTCATATTTCAAGAGTCTAAAAAGAGATTAAAGAGGACTCCAAGGGGGTTCCTTTTTCGTTATTTAAGAGAGCTTGAAAAAGAGATAAAAGTATGCTCTGTGCTCAAAGGTACAATTTACAATCGAGCACATCAAATTCTGTAAGTCAGTTGTGAAACCTGATCAAAACATCACCAAATGGATTAAAAATACCTATTTCATAGTAAAAATAGGTAAATACTAATGTTTACTCAATTAATGAACATGAAATAAACATAAAACAAGTTTTTACCATGTAATTTTTACCATTTGATACTTACCATTTAGTTTTGTGCTTTGGGCTAGTTTTTTACCTCAAACTTCATTAGCTAATTGCGGGAGATTCTGTGGACCATTTCTCGTGCCATCTAGACTAGGTAGGAGATCTACCCCTCCTCTTTCTTTTCAGGTCATTCTTTTACTATTTCATGCAAGTTTTAGGGTTTTTTATGGCCTCTGGGGTTTGTTTTTTTCACGTTGGGATCAGCGTGGGCTTTCACATCGCAAAAACTACAATGAAGAGCACTGTCTTTGTGCCTGGGCTACACTGGGTGACTTCCACAAACTTGATTTAGCTGTTTGCTCCAAACATTGTCCTGTTTTTTCCATGGAAAGGATCCTAACTAAGTTTATGATTGGATTTCAGGCTTTCATCGGATCAGAATATCGATTACATGGAGAGAAAGAGAGCATGAAGAACAAGACATGGTTGTTGTAAACAATCTAGGTATAGTTGAGGCCCTAAAAAACTGTGGGTTACTCAAATACTTCAGGTTGTCTGCAACAAATAGAACTATTGCAGTTCCTAGTTCATGCATGGGATCTGAAAGATCAGAATTTTCATATAGGGGAAAAAATTGTCCCTATCACCATTGATGATATTTACTTTCTTACCAGACTATTGAGGCTAGGTGCCCCCATCTCACTTTTTGGATTGGCCCGTGAAGGTGAATTGGTGAGGGATTACATTCGACAGTTTTGTCAGCCAGGTACACAGCCTAGCAAGGATGGGAAAATAAACATCAAAGATGTAAGTGATTTTCCTTTGAGAATGATCCTCTTCACAATTGCAAAGTTGGCTGGTAGTGTGACACTTCATTTGGCGAACATATCATATATGCAGTATGCACTTGAGTGTCTAGAGCCAAAAGTATTCAACTAGTGTGAGGCCATGATTTCTTCACTCAAATAACAACTGACCAAGGTAAAAAGCGGTAAGACGAAGGATTTCTACTATGGTTCGATCTTAATCGCTTTTACCTTATAGATAATTCCATTGATGCAACCACAACATGTATCATTAGGTGTAGCTAGTCCTATAGATCCATGTATGCAGAGGTAGGGCGAATTGATGGATCGACATGCGGGTCAGTCAACAATCATTTTTTCCACTACATTCTTTAGTTGGCTCGATTGACAACACATTGTCATTGAAGAGCATCCATACTTAGGGATGGATTTTCATGGATATAGAAACTTGATTCTACCAGTTGGAGCACAATGGGGTGATATCGGTAAATTGTTTGACCAAAGTGTTTTCTAATTTTCAAGTTTATACATGTTTTTGTGTTTTCAATGTTTCCAAGACTAAACTAAAATCATTCTCATGCATGCAGATGTGTGTACTATTCGACCTGTGAGACACCAAGAGGAGGTATGTGGGCTAGCACGGAGAAACATTGGGATAGCAGTTCTCCAGGACTTGGATTTGGCCGAGACACTAGCAGAATTGCAGGATCACATAGAGGGATTAACCCTTGGTATTCCGGATGTCCAGATTGAGGTGTTACCTATGATGCTGCAGCACCACACTATTGGTGTTCCTAGCCACTGGATGAGGATTTTGCACATGATAGCACAAGCTGTGACCTGTTATCATGAGCATCACTAGGTTTAATTAGGATTTTTTTTGCACGCTTTTTGAGTTTTTGAGTCAAATGACCAAACTTGTCTTGGACACAAATTTTGTAAAAAAATTTAAAACATCTATTTATTTTTACTTTCAGAGTTTTCTATGGTTATGTGCAATCCTATGTCACTATTGATGTGAACTGAAAATGTTACTTTTACATGTGTCACTGTTAAACATATACATGGCAGAAATAGAAGATGAATGATAGGCATGAGAGTGTGTCTATTATTAATAAGGATATTCATTTATAGTACATTTGTGTGACCGTTGGGTTCCTCATCCCAAGGCCTCTTGGACTCTCATGGACGTTCACACACCAACCCATAGAGGATTAGGTGTCCAACATTCCCAACCTTAATCCAAAGGGGTATGTATGAGTCCAAGAAGAGAGTTGTAATACAAAATGTGCAAAAATGCATGGTAGCACTAGGTTAAATGTTCTATCTGAAATGTTGGTATAAGGGCGGTGGTTTAAGGATTACTACCAACACTGGAATGCTTAGTGCAGTTCCTGGAACTCTTCCACATCTGGCATGAAGCTCAAGTCTTCTGCTAGAGGAAGTTCTCTCGATGTTTGGAAGAGGGAAACCTTCAACCATGAAAGGGAGGTCTCAACCTGTGATGGTTTAAGGATGACCAACAACTCTGGATGCATTCCTGGAACTCTTCCAAAACTGGAAAGAAGCTGAAGTCTTCTGCTAGAGGAAGTGCCTCCAATTCCTTGAAGAGGCATCACCGACTGAAGGCATTCTCATGGGCATCTTTGTCTCTAGCTACAACTCTGAATCTAGTATGGCAGGGTGTGGCTTGGGCTCGCTTGATGGGGCTTTGAAGCTTGTAGATGACCATCATTTCCCCCTTGTCAAATACAAGGTGAGAAGATGAAGAGATCTCAACTGCAAGACTTTTAGTATTCGGGAACAAATCCTATTGTATGAGTGAAATATCTTCTTGGTCATTGAAGCCCATTGCCAAGAAGTAATCCATCCAAGATGAATCTTTGTTCTTGCAAGAGGTTTGTTTCTGAAGCATCTATTTGAAGAATGATTGGTGTTATGATAGTGCTTACATGGATGAATATCAAAAAAATGATCTTTCGTATGCCCAACTTGGTCACAGTGTTGGCATTTAACAACTTGTTATGGTTGATGTGGAAGAGGAGCAGAATCTGGAATAGCTGAAGGTGGACTGTCATGAAGGAATCCAGCACTCTAAAACTGATTGGGCCTTGAGTAATCTGGAATATGAAAGGAAACTTCCTTGTCATAATGAAGTCTAGTTTTGTGCTTGTAATGGACAAGCTCTTCCCAGGGACTAATGATTGGCTTGGGAGGTGTAGGCTGGACTTCTATATCTGCATTCACATCTGCTCCTCAATCAGCCTCAACTTCACTGTTTTGATTAGTTCCTGCATGTTGATGGGAGTCAATTTTTGACTCAAAAGGAGAATTGTTTTGAACAGAAACAAGTTTAGAGTCATGACTATACTTCTGTAACTCCTCTTGTTATAGTTGTGATTCTAGCTGCAAAAAATCAATTTGTTCTTGTGCATATTGTAAACATGTCTGAATTTCTAAGAGAGAGCCTTTTTGATGTTTACCTTCCCATCAATAGTGGAATGTATCAAGGTATTTAATAAATCTAATACCTCACTAATTAAAGCCATTTGCACTTACAACAAAAGAGTATTGAAGCAGCTCTGGCTTTTTTTCTTTTGAATGAAATACTAAGCCTCCAATGTCTAATAAATTTGAATCCTCACACAAAAATATGTTAATACTGACCCAAATTAAAATTTATAACTATTAATCATTCAATAAGATGAGCCGAATGACTGGCCAATGAAAAGCAACAACTGAAACAGAAGCATTTCTAGTTTAAAAACCCATTACGAGGGACATTGGATTCATAATTTATACAGGTAATGCACCTCACTTATCATAAGTGCAACATCTTCATCCAATATAGAGCGCAGCTAACATTAGAAATCAATGTTTGATGTTCATGAACCACACAGTTCTCCATGAAAATGCATAGGAGCTTGCCATGTAGATACACATATTCATCCACAATGCTTTCACAACATGATGCTCATCATGTACCTAAGCATTATCACGCAAAGGGAAAAGAGAATTTTCGATGGAGAGGGTGTTGGTGGTTCGGATTATGAAGAGGATGATAAGAGTCAGAATGTAACTGCTCGCCTTCTTGTGCCAACAAACCAAATTGGGTGCTTACATGGAAAGGGTGGAAAGATAATTGAGAAAATGAGGAGTGACACTAGTGCACAAATTCGTATAATGTTCAAGGAACAACTACCTCCCTGTGAAATGGATACTGACGAACTTTTTCATATATATGAAGATCCAACAGTGGTAAAGAAGGCCTTGTATGATATTTCTACTCATTTGCACGAAATCCAACAAAACAACGCCTTTCATATAACAACGGTTCTTATGGATTATGGCAGCGTGTATGAGGAGGTCTTGTATGACGGAGTATGGGGATTCAACGTGGAGAGGAGTCAATGTAATAACACAATATTCTTAGCTCTGGTAATCGTGGAGAGGAGTCGATGGGTGGTATGGAGAGGAGGCAGTGTGATGCCGCAAGATAGAGTTCTTTAGCTGGTTAGCAGGAACCATTGCATTCCAATCAGGCTGAGACAAGGTTGCAAAAGATGAATTTTGACTTGGCATTAGAGGATAGCAATGCCGCCCTTTGGGTCAATCCCAACCATGCCAAATCGCTCTTGAGGAAAGGATGAGCCTTGCATGCACTAGACCAGTTTGCGGAGGCTTGAAATTGTTAAACATAACCATGGAATGTGAAGAGACCCGACTTTGCCTCTCATAACTGCAACCAATTACATGTGTGCTGCAAAAGGAAGAATGTTAACACCTTGGCGGTACAAAGAAGCCGAGGTGTTTGGGCAATTTTTGTTGCCAGAAAATCGATCAAGTGAATGAAATTATCAGAAAGGAGATAATGAGCCCCTCAATATGTTGGTGGATGAAATAAATGCCAGAAATTGGTTAGTCAATAGTACTATATGAAACCTGGAAGAAAATTGGGATTCTAGATAGACATATTTGCCTTTAAACCAAATTAGAGCTAGTCATGTGGCTAGAATTACTAGAAATCAATGTGAAACAAGAAAATAACTGGAGAAATTTCATATTTTGAGCAGGAAACCCTGGCATCGGAGGTTGCACAAGAAAGGACAGAGTGACAATGTGACTAGACGGAGAGTGGATTTAAGGGCATATTAAGGTCATCCTCTTTAACGTTTGGTGGTATACCACAACATTCTGCAGCATTCCGCTGCACCTGTGGTATGGAGGCCTCTTGGAGGGCACTGCTCATGTATTGGGCTTGGACCAAGATTCTTCTGCACCATTACGCACTGCACTGCTAAACCATGAGGTTGAACACAGTCAAAAGAGATTGAGCAATCAAATACCAGCATTATATCATAACAAACAAAGATTTAACGCACTACACACATCAATGTTTTCCTCTTGACATGGAACCATCGTATCAAAGTTCAAAGAAGTCACTTCAACTTCCACAGTAGGTGACTCGAATGTAAATGAACTAATGTACGAAGAGTTGCAAAAAATGGCTCACAATGCAAAGAATAGTAGTGATGCTCCCAACCAACATATTGGTTACAATGAACCTAGAATAAACTTCAGAGGCAAATAATCGGCATAGCAGATGGGTAGAGAATGTTGGACAAAGAATAATGGTAGAAGAATTTTTGCATGGGAGAATATACAAAGCGCATGGCTGACAAGCACTCAAGGAAACCTAAATGATATGTCAATATTCGCAGGAAAATAATGGCTCAAAATGGAGCAGGACCAACAATCACCCACTCTGATACCATGTTAAACATATACATGGAAGAAATAGAAGATGAATGATAGGCATGAGAGTGTGCCTATTATTAACAAGGATATGCATTTATAGTACATTTGTGTGATCGTTGGGTTCCACATCCCAAGGTCTCTTGGACTCCCATGGATGTTCACATTCTACACCAACCCATAGAGGATTAAGTGTCCAACAGTCACAAATGTCTGTTTAACACACAATTCACTAGAGAATCAGTTAATGTGTTAAAGTTTCTGGAAATATGTTGATATTGAATGTATTCAAAATGCCTTTCCAAAATATGAACTTTAAGGAACATTCAAATAATTGTTGGGTTTTGGATGGTATACACACTTGTAAGTTGTAGTACAATGAGTTGTGAGTCCAACCTAACGATGATTCGGTGAATTCCAAGTGAAATGGCATCAGAGAGAAGTTCTAACAACGTGCTATACTCAGTGATATTTTTCGTTGAACGACCGATACAAATCCCTTGAAAACTCACTAACTCACCACTTGGAGCGAAAATAGCCCATGTTGCAAAAGATAGGTTCTGCATACTACGACTAGCACCATTGACGTAACCAAAAAATGGTTCTGAAGATTCCAATATCTGCAACAAATGCAAAGTGGATTACTAACCAGATAAAAAACTCTAAAAGACACACCGATGCACACACATGCAATGAAAACATATATACAGTGATTTTTACTACACTTAATTAAGCATAGTAATGTTTGAGGTACAATTTGTTTCGGGGTTGCAACAATGGAATCCCATCTTAATCCACTAACTCGTAGGCACCTTTTGCCAAAACATGCTTGAAAATATAAGGACCCCTCCATAGCATTTCATATTTACCTACTCCAATTTTATCAACTTCCTAATAGTAAAGTAATACCAGGTCTCCTTCTAAGAAGATACGAGGCTTGACATTTCTATCATATTGTGCCTTGATTCATTTCTTATGTGCTTCGTTAGCCAATGCAGCATCACGATGGGTTTCATCCATATGGATAAGTTCCAATAAACACGCTTCTTCTTCAGAAGTGTCGGGTAACAGGTCAATCGCGAGTTTGATAGATCAAATTTCACATTGTATCGGTAAGATTGCTTCCAAACCGTACACCAAGTGAAATGGTGTGAATCGAGTTGCATTTCTCACTGAGGTTCGATATGCCCACAATAGGATTAAATGCCAGTTTTTTTTATGAACCCCTATCATTCTTTGTAACTTTCGCTTGAGGACCTTGTTGATAGCCTCAACTTGTCCATTAGCTTGTGGGTAATAAGGGGTAGAACTATCATGTCACAGTCCTAACTTAGTAGTTAACTCGGCCATCATGTGATTGTGAAAATACGACCCATGATATGTAACTATAGCCTATGGTACACCAAATCGGGCAACCACGTGGTTGAAAAAGGAAAGAGTAGCCATTTCGCCAATGGTGTTTAATGTTGGCATCACCTCAGCCCATTTGGTAAAATAGTCAACGACGACTATAATATACCCATGCCCCTCGGCCGAGGTGGGGTTACATGTCATGAATTCAATGCCCTATTTGGTGAATGGTCCAAAAACATTGACTGGATGCAATGGTGCAGGTGGTAATTTAGCTTTTGAGTCATAGATATAGCATGCATGATAGCTTCTGATGGCAATAATACAATCTTTGAATATAGTTGGCCAGAAGTAACCAGCACAGAGAATCCTCTGTGCTATAGCATATCTAGATAAGTGTCCACCACAAGCACCTGAATGGAAATAATTTAATGCTTTCTTGGCTTCCTCATGTGTGAGGCACCTCCATAAAATAGTATTGATACCACGACGGTAACGAGTGTCTCTAGTGATCAGCTAATATTTGGCTTAGTATTAGATATGTCATTGTTGCAAGTGAGAGGTTTCAGGCTGGAAAGCTTTGGTCTGAAGATAAATCAGTATATATCCATACCATGAGTCAGATGATGATATCAGGAATAGAGACTCATCCAAAATTGATGGTTCAGATGTTGAATCAATGGAGGTCAAGGGAAGGTCACAAAGTAACTAGGTGAAAATGAGAGATTTCTTTGATTTGGACTTGATGAATTCTAGATCAAATTCCTGCAAAATAACTATCCATTTTGATTATTTTCCCTCGAGAAATTGATGTGACAAAATATATGTCATAGGGTTGCAATCTGAAATGACAGTGGTCTTCTGGAGCAAGATGTAGTGGCGAAATCTCTAAATAGCTTGCACAGCAGCCAAAGCTAACTTTTTGACAAAAGAGTACTTAATTTCTGTATCATTTAGATTGCGGCTCAAATAATATATAGGATGTTCTATCCCACCTTCCTCTTGGACTAAAACCATGGCAATGGTTGTATCTGTAGCGGCGAGATACAGGTAATAGTCATTTTGGTAATTCGAAGAATACATTAATGACGCTCTAATCAAGGTATCTTTAAGAGCATCAAAGGAAGCTTGTGCAACATGATCCCAATGGAAGGGCATCCTGTTTTCAAAAGACGTTTAAAACCTTTATCCATTTCAGCATAACTGGGAATGAACCTCCTCAAAAATTTAGCCTTCCCTTGGAGTCTCTGTAACTGTAAAAGATTTGAAGGTGGAAGCAAGTGAAGAATTTCTTGAACCTTTAGAGGATCGAGTCAAAATCCATATCTAGACATTACGAATCCAAGAAATTGACTAGAACCAACACAAAACACACATTTGTATGGATTGAGTCATATCTTGTAATGTCGGCACTGTAAAAATATAGCTCTCAAATGTTGCGGGTGATCAGTTTGCTTTCGTGAATGAGCAGGTAAATCATCAAGGTAATGCTGAACAATATGCTTGATGTCATGGAAGGCATAGTTCATTGCCCTCTGAAATGTAGCCCCTACATTCTTCAAACCGAAAGGGAGTTTCCGATAAGTGAATTTGCCCCATGGACAAATAAAAGTTGTTTTATATTGGTCCCGTGGGTGGATATTGATTTGATTGTAATCAGAAAAACCATCCATAAATGAGAAAATTTTGCATCCAGCACATTCATCAATAATCTAGTCGATAAAAGGAGTAGGATAATTTTATTTTGGACAAGCCTGATTTACATCCCTATAATCAACGTACACGTGAATAGTCCCTTGTTTTTTCTTGACAAGAACAATGTTGGAAACCCAATCAGTAAGAGGCACAGGGTAAATGAAACCAGCATGCAAAATATTTTCAACTTCTGTTTCGAAGCTGCTGTCGCACTGGTTTGACATCAGGATAGATTTTGATTTCATGTTCAACAATACTAGAGTCAATGCCTGGCATCTCCTCATATGACCATGAAAATATATCTCAAAATTCACGAAAGAGAGTACGGTAAGTATCGAGTTCTGATAGAGAACAAGATTTGCCGATATGAATGTTTTCTACAGCATTAGGTGTGGTTGAAATATTAACTAAAATTGTTTCTTCAATATTTGATAGGTTTCACTTGGAATCTACTGTATCTATGAAAATAGAATTTGAAAGGAAATAAACCACTGAAGGGTGGTTAGGTTCATTTGAATAATATTTGATGTCATCTAGAAGATGGGAACAATGATGAAAATCTTCCCAAAGTTCTTCTCCTATCATCATTGATTGGAGGATTCCTTCATCCATAGAGAATATATGTGAAAAAGGATCTAAATAAGTACCATATTTTATTGAACAGTCTACCCATACAATTGGTGAAAGTGGATTTGGGTTTGCCGCGCAAGCGAGAAAAATTGATTGCTATTCAATCTCAAAGGGGCTTACCAACATAACTTCAGTATTACTATCAACTTCAGAACCATTAGTAATCCTCCTTAAATCAGATGAGGTGGAGGAAACCATGTTGCAAGTCTCTACTCTTGCCACTTCTGCCAAATCAGATGGTGACGGTAGTGTAAAAGTACCCAGTAGGGAAGGATCTTTAAAGATACCTACACCAACATTTTGAAGTGATAGCGGGGTTCCGTGTACCAATAGAATTCTTCTAGTACCCTGAGAACTAGATGCAAATAAGGAAATTTGATTGATAACTGTGATTCCACCTTTATGAGGGAATGAAATCGTACAAAAGTACGTGGAATCCACAATAGCCATACCCTATACCCATGGCCTTCCCAGTAAAATTTTGTAGTCGAGGAGTCCGTCAACTACCTCAACTTCAACATTAATTGTTTTTCCCCCTAGTTCAATTTGCAGGTTACTCAAAATCCTACAAGGCGTATATGTGCATTCGTTGAAAGCTTTTAACGTTGTTGGTGATCGTGACAATGGCGATGAACCAAGTGTTTTCCAACAGCTCATTGACATAATGCAAGTAGATGCCCCCTCGTCAATAATAGTTCGGTGAACATTTTTATTGAGAGATTTTACTTGAATTAAGAAATCTAATTGTGCCAGTAACTGTGGTGTATATCCCACATGTTTGAAAACCACAAGATTGGAATCCGTAGGGTCTATTCCACCAATTACTGACAGCAAAGCCTACTTCTGGGAGGGAGAATTTTGTAACACCTCAAGCATCGACATAGTAGAAGTTGATTGAGCAAGGTCTTCTACTATGTTATATTTCTGAGCTGCTCAAGCCCGAGGGTTAAATGTCGATTTATGTACAACTCCCTTTTATGGTTTTATTTTCAATTCTGGCGCAATAGGCGATGGAATATTTTCAAATGAAGTCAAAGTCAAAGGATTAGGTTGATCAGTGGCCTGATTATTCAATGATGACGATGGATTTCCATAATATTTATTTCGTGTTGACACCAAAACTTAATTTTGAGGCTTTTTAACGGATAGCATAAGTACTTGGGATGTCGAAGCATGGTCTGTCGCAACCAAATGTTTCTTCAGGTTTGGAAATGGATCAGTCAACACTACAGATGTGTTGGAAGTCTTTAGAAGCTTTTAGAATTCTGAGTGATGTGGAAAATCTATTGTAAAATGCTCGTCATTACAGATTAGACATGGATGACAAGGTTTCCTTGCCGAAGTAGAGGAATCATATGATATCTCTTGAGGGGGATTATCTTGTTTCTTCTTGTTTTTCCCCTTTTTCTTGCCTCCTGGTTGCTTTTCATTTTTGTGTTTTTCAAATGACATGACATTGACTTTGGAAGAAAGAGTGTTTTTTGATGCATTTGAACTTTCATTAGAAATGGAAAGTGTTTGACTAGATGGTCTACCTACTGTTTGTGTGCTTGAAGAACCAATCACACTGTCGTCAACATGAGAGTCCTTACTCAATGGTGGTGGAGGAACAATGAAAGTTGGTCGGGGTGCATTAGGAATCTTGTGATAGAGTGTGCCAGACTGTGTATAAATCAAGTCCAAATATTAGGCACGAGCAATTACTTTCTCTTCTGTGACAACTCCACCTTTTGCCACATCCTCGATGATTGATGGCAACAAGGATTTTATAAACCACTCAACCAAAAGCTAATTAGGAACATAAGTATTAACCATTCGACAATGATGCCGCCACTCATGAATATGATCTGATATATGAGTAGCAGTAGTCTGTTAAAAGTTGGTCAAAATTTCTATTCCAGTCTCGTATCTAATAGGTAACTGGAAGTGGGTCAGAAATGTGGTGTCTAAATTTGTAAAGTTGTCAAAAGAAGCTCATGGTAACTCAATGTACCACTTCACAGCCGGACCAGTAAGTGTTCTTTGGAAAAGACGAAGTCTAACTGAATCATCATTCAAGAAGTTTGATAAACACCATAAATGAAAAGTCATGACATGATTTGATGGGTCTTCCCCGGGATTAACATTGAATTTTAGAATGTCAGAAGGTAACTTATGCAGAATTATCGGCCACCAAGGTGCATATAAAATTGGATCGTTAGTGAGCTGGTTTAAATTTGGTAATTCAAGAGTTGCTACAAATGGCAACTGTCGATTCAAGTCAGGTGGAGCATACCCAGGATATGATGGAATTGCTTGGCAAATAGGTCTTTGCATACCAACATAGGGCATCTTCATTTGGTAACCTTGATAAGGTGGTTGTTGAACAATTTGGTATATTAAGGTGGTTGTTAATAACCAAGTTGAATTTGCGGTTTTCCATAACTAGCAAATCCTTGTTGACCAGGACCTTAGTAAGATTGATATTGTCCAAAACTAGGTTGAGCTTGTTGGGCAAGTCCAAATTGGGGTTGGAATTGCTAGAATTGAGGTTATTGATATTGGGGCTGCCAAGGTTGTTGAATCAACTGTTGTTGTTGTTGGTACAATGGTTGTTGATTTAATGGTTGTTGTTTCCTAGCAATGTAAGGTTGACCAGGTTTTGAATACACTACGCCAGTGTAAGTCTGAGTCACTCTAGATAAAGGTACACTAACCTAAGGTTTTTGGACCCCTGACACAAGCAGTTATTGTACAACAGCCTGAGAAACTTGGGCCTGTTGACCTGAAACTTGTGGTTGGGAGGTAGGAGGATCAGTTTGTATAGGTTGAGATACAGCTGTTTGAACTTGTGACTGCAGTACAGTGGTAACAATAGGTGTAGTAGAAATAGCTGACATAGTTTGCATTGGTTGTTTTGGATACACAAGACTTGGTTGAACTGACATTATTGGTTTCCATTGACAGACTCACATTCCTGAGTGATCTGAATACGATGGGATACTACCATATGATCATCCTCTAGGATATGGAGGATAAGGTGAATAGGCATATTGCTCTCCATATGGTGGCTATCCAATATGTAATGGATACGTAGGTTGTTGTTGAATAGATTGCCCAGTTTGATATTGATATGCAAGATCAAACTGTTGAGTTCTCGTAAATGAAGAACCAGTTAAAATTCTGGTAGAGGACATGGACCATGACCATGGTGTAGAAGCAACCCCTGAGTGGGTTCCAAATAAATATTGGTAACCAACCAGGATGGACAGTTCACCATATAGATGTGACTCAGGAGTAGTAGAAAACATTGAAGAGGTTGCGATAGAAGATTCTGCCACAGCTGCATCAGATGATACAGTCTGGGATGTTGACGGTTGCTCAACCATAGTTAACTGACCCAATAGATGTCCTAAAGAATCAATGGGTATTTGAAAAGAAGTAGGATCAAAAGGAGCAGTAAAATGAGGAGTATAAGGGTAAACATAAAGCGTTGTTACAAAATGGAATGGAGTTCTAGGTGTAGTATATTCTTCAAATTATTCCTCAATAACAATTAAACTAGGTGGAAGAACTTCACCGTCAGGTCCGTAATAGACTTCTGGTGTTGGTAAAGTGGAAGTTTCAGTAGTTACTGATGTTTGAGGGTTAACCAGTTGATCATATTCTAGTAAAGTAACAACTTCTGAATGTTCCAAATCGAAGTCCAGATGTTCTGGTAAAAGAGAGACAGTTTCACGGAGAGGCTCCTGAACAACTTTTGGTTTAGAAGTAACTTTCGATTGAACTGTGATAGGTTCCAGATTAACTTCTCGTTGAACTGATTCAAGTTTAGAAGTAATTTCTTGTTGAGCAACTTCAAGTTGAGGATCAACTTGTTGTTGAACAACTTCAATTACCATTTCGCTTGTGTTAGTTATAATGTCCTCAGGTAATTGTGAAATTTCTTCTTCAGTAATAGATGTACCAAAAATAGTTGGAGTAACTGGAGTTTCAGTGCTTACCGAAATGGATGACTCTGGTAATTCAAATGAAGAACCATGATTTCTTGATGTACTTGACTCAGTTAAACGATATTGCTTTGACTGAATCGGTGTAGCTTTGAGCGACAAAGGCGGTTTGCTCGCTGCTCTCCATGAACGATGGGGTAAGGGTTGATCTTCGTCCACAATTTCTGATTAATTTTATTACAAAAATAAAATAAAATAAAAAGGGGAAAGCTAGAGAAAATGTTTACCAAGAAACTGAGAATTGCTAAACACCTCCCGGCAAGCCAAGAAGTACGGGCAGGTAATCTCCCCAAATGTTGTGTTCGGTGTATCACAATGTACAAGGTGGCCAACTCGGTTACCTAAGGATGGATAACAACCTAGTCTTATCCTCCCATATATACCTGAAAGTACATGCAAGCCCAATCTATATAAGCATTGTCTAATGAAAAACCGCATAGTGAGAGGATTCCCATATACTTTACGTACTGTAACACCGTCGTATATACCCAAAGGTACGTGGACGATCTACGATATACTCACGTACATGGAACACTTGGGATGTATTGTAGACAAGTTAGTGACAACTTCTTTGTTTTACGACACCGAAAAACATCTCTAGCCTAGAACCACTAAATGTTTTACGTTAACTGACAATTCTCCAATAGGTAAATTGAGGTTAATTTTAAGTTGATCTTGCTTAGGAATTTTCCTTTCAAGTTCACCACATGATGTACTCTGAAATTCATAGGAATGCAACTATTATGATAAGCATTCTTTCCATTCAACTTAACAATGAAAATCTTAGCTAACAGGGATAGAGCAATCAGATTTCTTTCAATTAAAGAGCAAAGAGCACAATCTAATGCAATTTCCCTAAACTATTCCTATGAGCACACACAAACCTTTTCAATGAAAAATGCATGTATTTCTTTTCAATTTCCTTAATGTGAATATGAACAAAAGGAAACTAATGCACATACAATCAATCAATCTTTAACAAGAACGAAGATGTTATGACAGTTTTGTTTTGAAGGAAGAGAAGACTTTTATGACACTTTCTTTTGAACAAAGATTAATCGACTATAATCTAACTTTGACTATGGATCAATAATGACAAAGAAAACATTTAAGAAACATTAATCAACCAAGTAAAATTAGGGCTAGTAAAGGATATAAAAACTTGTTTTCCAAGACATGACATTCATTAACCAATCAACAAGCAATCAAACAAAAGAAATTTCTCAAAAAACTCAATCCAAAGGTGAGAAATTGACCCTAGGAAGATTAGCACAGTCCTGAATGGGAGACAGTGCACTTTAGAGCATTGTCCCTAAGCCAAGGGTGCTCTGCAGCGCACTGTGTCCCTCAAAAGCTCGTGCTAGTGATAGTAAGCCATTTCAAGAGGAAAATTGACACAGTTTTTTACCAGAATTCAATGCAATAGAGCTGAAATACAATCAATGAAAACAAGTAGGGTCTACAAGAGTGTCCTAGGAGGTGGACAAGCTACTAGGAAGGATGATATTCCCCAATGGTCACTAATTTGTTTTGGAGAATTTGGTATCTACGGATAAATACTAATTCCCTAGATAAGTAGCCATATCTAGAACAATAGATTAAAGCACTTTAGCCTTTTCCTATAAGAAATAGATAAGAAAAAGAGGATGAGAAGACCTAATTGTAGTTTTGATTTCCTGTTTTCTCCTTTGTATCAATCTCGTTGCTCCTTCCCATACTTAACACACTTGAGAAGTACCTGTAAACATCAAGAGAAGACAAAGAACTGATCAAAGCAAAATATCTGTTGATTAAAAGTAAATGGAATCAAATGCATTCACACATATAAGCATCATATAACAAGATAAGCATATGGGAAAACGGTTCAAATACTTTATTGAATAGAAGGAACAATTACAACCATGAAGTCTAATTCGAAGTCACTCCTCCAGCTTTGATCCCATCCACATCACATCAAAAGCATGACACTCCGACAGCATAACAATACTTGTCTCAAAGTCAATTCTCATAGCAACATTATCTCCTTACAATTCATCAAAGTCCAACCCTTGATCACTTAGATGAGTGCTCAATTTATAGGAAGATGGAGGAGGTTATGTCATAAATGGGGGTATTGAATGGCCTTCCATACTTAGAATTAGTTCCATGGAGGAAGGGATGAGAGGATAGGATGCATCTTAACTCATTCCTCATCCATTTTCAAGCTCATAGGAGTTGATAAGTGAGGAAAACTTCTAGAAGACTCCAAGAGATAAGAATATTCCCTAAACTCTATATGAATTTCGGTAAATCTCACCTAGCACAGGTCAAAGAGGGCATAAGTGCTCTGTACAGAACCCTGGCATGGACTTAACTACTCTGCAACTCACCCTTACATCGGCCTACCTACGCTGGTCCCTTTAGAGATCATTTCACGATGTCTTCAAGTCATGAAATTGTCTGGGAAGGAGGCATTGAAAAGGTTGGCTTGTTAGGGAATGTAGCAACTGAAATTAGGGTTTGATGAGCCCTAAGACATTGATATGGATGATGGGAGTGATATGCCCAAATGGATCTATAATAATACCTAATTCAACAGATACAACTTCATCAATCATAACTTACACAACTTAATTTGCTTCCATCTGTGTGTTTTCAACATACTCATTTATTTTCCAATAATATTTCTTGAGATGCCCTATTTTGTTGTAGTAGCGACATTTGGATTTACACTTCTTGCCTCTTGACATTGATCTGGAAGAAATTCTTACTTTCTATTCTCTTTCCTTAGACCACCTATGGCTACCATTGGAGTCGGTCTGGTCAGTCCTCCGTCAGAGATCAAAACTCTTTATGCATTTCATTTTTAGGTGTCCCGCTCCATTCATTCAACTGCATTCTGCTAGGGGCATGCCATAATCTGACGAAGAAGGTCATGCTAGTCATTTCCCATCATGTCTGGTTCCTGCTGGCTTGGGTCTTTTGTAAATAATCACTAAAGTCCATGACAGTCAAGGTCTGGTCCTTTAATGGACAAAGGCCATTTTTGGTCATTAGGTCTAGGGATTGATTAGTTTGGTCTTTAAATATGTCTAGTAAAGCCATGCAAGCCAAAGTGATGCTCTTTCAAAGTAATGATCCACAGAGTTTCATCATCATATTGATAAACTTCGACTGTTTTTCAAAACTCTGTTTTGAAGAAAAGTCAAACAGTGCTATTGGTGACAAAATTTTAAAAAAGGGTCGACAGTTGATTTCTTCAGGTGCAGTCACAGTTTCCGTGGCCAAATCCTCTGTCATGCAATCCCTGCAAAAAGGGTCGAAATTTCATCGTTTGAGCCCAAAATTCAGAGAAAAAGTGAAAATCAGGGTTATATTAAAGTCAGTGAAAAGGGTGCCAAACAGAACATTAGAAAGTGGGTTTTTTAAAAAAAAAAAAAAAAAAGTTAAAACATGACCTCCAAGCCTATATACACAAATTCCATCATGAATCCAAGTCATTGTGCAACCAAGTGCTTGGGAGAACATTTCAAACTGTTTGAGTGAGAAATCGCGCGATTTGGAGCAGTTTGAGGAGGTTTCAGGGTGCACAGCGCACACAGGCAGGGGTGCGGCGCACACAGAGCCCACCCGCTGTGCATTTTTACAACTAGTGCGGTGCATACACAGCACACGGCGCACTGGCCTTTGCACGCGGTGCACAGAAACAAAGCGCCCAGAAATTGCCAAACTCACCCAAATTTTTTGTGAAGGCACTCTAATTGCAAGGTAGGCTACCTAAACTCACTTGTGCATCAAATTTGGTAAAGATATGATGGTTTTATGCCTATGATTGAATGCAAAAATTTCTTAAAGCAACCACAAAAGGACACCAAGAAATCATCTTCCTAGGGTTGTGTAACAATGTTATTGTTGCCAAGGTATTTTCCCTACCCTACCCCTATTCCTTATTCCCCTATTGCATTCTTCCTACTATCACTACCCTAACACTACCAAACTCATATTCCCTTACCCCTCCTCCCATTACTCAATACAAACCCTAAAACCATACCTTCCCAAAAACCCAAACCCTACCCTATCAAAAATACCCAAACCCCCTACATGTCCCTAAACAAAATTCTCCCTATAACCCGTGTTCCCATTATATTATTCCCCTCCTAATATTCCCTTGTTTCAATGTTCCCTTGGTGGTAGATTATCAAAACAACCTAGCTTTCACCATCATCAAACAGGCAGCCTAAATTCAGTCTATAAAATAGCAGCCATGGCATCCGAGGTTCCATCAGAGTATGAGGAGGAAACCCACAGTGATACAACTTCAGGAGAACAGGCCCTCAGGAGACATCACCGGAGTGGTAAACATGTTAGAGATGAGCCAAACGCCCTCACTGATTTGCAGGCATGCCCTCTTGCTATGTCATGTTTCCAGCACCTAACATGTTTTGAATTTTGTCAAAGGGTGGCAAATGTTAGAGTTCATCATGAGTTGGCCCGTTTGTTTGTGCTTCACCTACATGGAGGTCAGTCTACCTTGGCCAGGGTCACCTTCACATTGACACCCGAAACTATATCAGTGGCAACAGGCATACCAAATGTTGGAGAACAGTGGCATAAGAAGAAGAAGGTGGATAGACATCATTATGAGCCTTACATTAAGGCCAGTTGTTTGAGGCAGCTCACGAGAGTTTTCCCATTCAGATTTTTGAGAGATGAGTATGCTCTGCTCATGAAATTGATCATGAAATACTTCAGTTGTGAGGGGAGGTTTTCTTGCCTTTATACCGATCACATCAGGTTTCTCATGCACTTTAACAGGGTGCGAATGATGAAAATCCCATTTTTCAATTGCGGGAACATAGAGAGGATGAAAAATTTCATGCAGCATAAGACCCCGACAGTAGCTCAACAGTGTTTATCACTTTGCTCTTATCCGGATTTTGGTTGATCATCAGTTGGGATTGTAGGGTATTGCTTGGGAGGACTTCATCTCCCATGACTTCTTCAGCACTCCACAGGTAGTATCAGAGGCAGAGCATGAGATAGGTGGTTCTTCACATCAGTATGATTGCCACGAGACTGCTACTATGCCAGTATTCATCACCTATCAGAAAGGCAGTAGACCCTTATTTGCAGCAGCAAAGCGAGTGTTATCTCCACCCGGGGTGGAAGGGGCCTTGCTTCCGACATCAGCATCATAGGAGCAGGGGAGGGGTAAGGAGCCAGTGCAGGAGGAAGGGCCATCAGGTGAATGAGAGACCGAATGCGTTCTCCTCCATGATGATGAGACAGATACAGAACCGACAAATGCAGAGCTTAGAGAGATCATCCAAGAGCAGCAATCAGTGATTGAGGCCTTATCCCTTGACTTGGAGAGGGCCAAGTGGAACACGAAGTACCTGGAGCAGAGAAGCAAACAGCTAGAGGATCGGCAAGTGATTGTGGAGCTGCAAAACATTCGTGAGCATCGCCAAGCTACTCAAAGGAGAAGAGTTGAGCTTACATCATTGGAGCAAGAAATCAATGAGGATCGGGAGGCCAACCTCGAGAGGCTCAACATGAACTTGGAGAGGCTGTTGGAAAAGGCTGACAAGGACCTTGCTCTACTGAGACACATGGATTTTCATTACAAGGCACGAAACATGAATGCCAAGGCCCGAATAAAGAGTTTGAAGGCGAAATTGAGGAAAGCAACAAGAAAGGAAAAAGAGGCAAAAGAGAAAGATTAGCTTCGAATCTTGGCTGAGGCTTCCTTGGCCCATCTTAAGACCCCATAGAGAACCTCCAGCCCAAATTTCAAGAAATTTGGGGAATTTTTGGTCACATGACAAATTTTTGGGCAAAACACATGGTTTTTCTCCCTGTGCCGCTAAAAATCAGGAGCTCCAAATGAGGAATGGCTTGAATTTTTGGAATCCGCATGGAAAATCACAACTACTAGTGCTCGGACAAGAAATTTGGGTAAGATATGAGTCTCCAAGAGGTCAAAAACACCCAAAAGATGGCCTCTCTGCCCCTTTTTTGACACACAGGAAGCAATCTTGGGAGAATGGAGATTTCGGGGGGAAAATGAGCACCAAATTCAAAAATTACAGTGGGGTTAAAAAGTAGACAGGACAAGCTTTCCAACAACCCCACTTGGGCATATTTTGGACACTTGAAAGTGCCCCAAAACAGCCCCCAAAGTAGTGCAGCGCACAGAGAAAATGGCGTGCCGCATAGAGGAAAAATTGCCAAATTTGCCTCCGTTTCGCAAATTTTCGATTCGCGAATTCTCCAAGTGGGCCCG
This sequence comes from Pinus tabuliformis, assembly GCA_031772625.1. Lineage (NCBI taxonomy): Eukaryota > Viridiplantae > Streptophyta > Pinopsida > Pinales > Pinaceae > Pinus > Pinus tabuliformis. The sequence continues at coordinate 443,979,168 of CM062812.1, forward strand.
CTCATCTACACTTCGATTTTTTGGCACCAAAGGTGGCATTTAAAGCATTTTATTTCCAGATGGACTTCTATCCAAGTGGCGAAGGAAGGCAAATGGTCACCCAAGCCAAATGTCATGTTTGTAGTGCTGCACCTGTAGCTGATGGTTGGCTCTTCATCTCCATTTTGTAATGATTCGAGTAACTCACCAACCCTTGGGACTTCTATCTCTTCAGGGCACATTCTATATATTGTATGTAATCTATTTGCAAAGGGTTGGTTGGCTTGTAATTTCTGGGAGACTATGGGAAAGAAACTATGTTTCTTCACTGTATATTTTTGACCGAGAATTAATGAAAGGCAGCGGCTCTGTTTCATGAGATTCTTGTGGTTGCGAGTGTAGAAAATGTGTCTCTTATGTTTTCATATGTATTTCGTTATGTTTCATAATTCAATTCATGTTCATTTCCAGTGAAATTTTCTGAGTGAGATTAGGTAGAATTCAATTTTATTGCTCTGCCTGTGGAAAAATTTCATGTCTAGTGTTCTTCTTCTGTTGAAAAGGATTCATGTTCCTATGCCCTTTTCACACTCCTCAGTAATCTCTCTATTCCGCGTTATTCCAAACTAAATTGCTACACTTTCCGCCTACCTTGCCTCATGAGGTAATCTGTGCCTTTGTATTAATTTCTATGTTCTTTGTTGACCATTGGTCCCATACCATCCCAGAAGCTCGATCATTCATAAAAATTGTTTCTTGTATCCATATTCACTTACTAGCCTAAGATCAATATTCCACTGTAAGTCACCTCAGACCATTTTTTCTTATCGATTCACTGAGCGTGAGTCAGAGAGAGCCCTCTCCTATTATGGTAGGACTAGCTACGAGACTGAGCGTGGTTTGTGGTTACCCTGAATTTTTCCTTTTTTCAACCTAGTGCAGATTTAGGTGCTAACATAGTGGTGACTCCACTGGGGAAACAAAACTGAAATCAAATCCCCTTGTTTCATAATAATTCTAAATTTCCTGATGATGAGCTTAGGATTGGATAGGCTGAGTAAGTTGGTTGTGTCCTGTGATTTTTCTCAATAGCACGCTGGCTTCGAGACGATATACGAGATCCAATCCCGACCCAGATCCTCCTCATATTTACGAAAACCCCAATTTGATTCCGAGACTCCTTTGTCAAGAAAGAACCATAACTCCTGTGTTCAAATCCCATTCATGTCCTGACATTTTCGAGTATCTTGAAGAGCTTGAGTTTGACGAGCGATTTGAAATATCATTGTTTGAGTCTAAATCTGAAAGGGTTGTTGACTATATTGTCCCCAATCCTCAATTTCTTGTAGACCTCGAAACAGAAAGAGCTAATCAGTTAATTGATAATTATATTGCAACGCAGCCTCAAACTCCAATTGCCAGCCCCTTACAAACTGTGCACACTCCTTCAACACCTCCAAGGCCAAATCCACCGAGAGTGATGGCTGCCCATTTTGCACCCCTTGTTCTGCCCCAAGTTCTAGATGATATGCCCTCAGATTATCAAAGCAAAATCCCATTTTTTGATGGCACTCCTAACAGCATTACTACTCAGCAGCATGTAGACAAAATGGCAGACTTCTATGAACTTCATGAGATAGATGCGGAGAATGTGGCAATGAGACTCTTTGTACAGACATTTGCAGGTGAAGTGAGGAAATGGTTCAGAGGTTTGCCGGCTGCATGTATCGCTACCTTGGCTGAACTACAAAGACAATTTTTAAACCGATGGGAAGTGAAAAAGAATCCCCTTCAAATTCTGGCTGAATATGAGCAAATCAAATGAAACGCTGGTGAGTCGGTCCAAGATTATTGTGTTAGATTCAATGCAGTTTATAACGAAATTCCAGATCATCTAAAGCCACCTGTGGGACTAGTTATGACGAAATTTCTGGATGGTTTTGATGCTGACATGGCCTACCAATTAAGAGAGAGAGAACCGGCTACAATGGAAGACATGCAGAAAATCACGGTCAACGTTGAAGCAAATCTGTTGTCCAAGAGAGCTAGAGCCAAAGCAAAAAAGAAAGTCATTGTTAAAGAAGAGTCTTCTTCAATGGATCAACTACTCAAAAAGGTAGAGCAGATGCTTGAAAGGGTGAAGCTCGACAAGCCTGAGCCGCAAGTTAGGAATCCTAACTTTTGTGGCCAGCAGCAACCACAATATAGAATAAGACAGAGGGATGAGCGAACCCAAGAGCAGGCAGCACAACAGCCAGTACAGACACCTTTGCAGCAGAATTTTGTGCATGGACCGGAGTCAGATGAGGACGGGAATGTAATAGGTGAAGAAAACCACCTCTTTACTCCAGATGAGTTGCCTACTTATGTTACTGAAGAAGAAGAGTGTGCGGTAAGCTCAGCGACACACAAAGACACGGATTTCATTCTAACTAGTGACACAGTTTTAGAAGAAGAATTAAAGGAGTATCAAAGGGGGTATATGAATGCTCTGTTCGCACAGCAGCAGCGATATTCACTTAGAAACAGAGATGTGCCGGCCAAACCAATTCAGAAAAAGAAAGAGGTTAAAACAACAAAGAATGATTCATCAGCTACACAAAGAAAAGGAAAGGAGGCGGTTGGGTCGGAGAGCAGCAAATCAAAATCAGCAGAACAATCGCAGCAACAAGTTGCATCGAAAGAAAAGGAAAAGAAAGAAATCCCAGTCAAAGAAGTAGAGAAGATTCCCGTTTTTAACTTGGAGAATGAGATTTCTAAGTTAAAAGTATCCATCCCCTTGACTGAAATAATGAAGAACAACAGTTATAGAGGACAAATATCTAAAATTTTGAATTTGGACCCAATGTCCGACATGGCGAATGTTGAAGACGATCAGCCTGAAATGATTTTTGGACCAGCATCGAATGGTGAGTCTCCTAATAGCGATGTGCCACCCTTTTATATCAGTTTACAATTGCATGATTTTGTGTTACATAATGCCATGTTCGATTCTGGAGCCTCTCACAATCTCATGCCCAAGGCTATCATGGATAAGCTTGGTCTGGACATCACCCAGCAATACCATGATCTCTATTCATTTGATTCCAGCAGAGTAAGATGTATAGGACTCATCAAAGACTTGGTTGTGAGTTTGGATCAAGTTCCCATGAAAAATGTTTTGATGGATGTGGTGGTAGCAGATATTCCTCCAAGGTTTGGCATGCTTCTTTCCAAGTCTTGTGTAGCGAAATTGAAAGGGACACTATAGCTAGATTTCTCCTATGCAACGATTCTGGTGTTTGGACAAATAAGGAAATTATATTGGGAACAAGAAATGAAATATATGATCACAAGCAAGGAGAAACCAATAAATCATCCAATTAACAATGTACATACAGATTTAGAATCTTTTGTTTTGTATTCAGATAGTTTAAATGATATAGATAGTCAGTTAGTAGAAGCAGATGATATTCTGGAAATAACAGAAAATTTCAGAGAAATTTTAAAGAAATAAGGACAAGAACAGCAGAACAATGTTGGGCAATTAGCTGAAAGTAATGGATAGCAAGCAGACAAGGCACAACAAACAGATTTCCAGCACTTGCAAGAGGATGAAGAAGGTTTGTGGACCATGGATTTTGATGGAGCAGTGGGAAATGATGGCACTGGAATTGGAATTTGGGTATGCAGTCCTTTCTCCGCCCCAAACAAAGTGCCTAGCAGCGTGAGGGTTTGCTCTTACAAGTTAGCTTTTGAGTGTTCAAACAATGAAGCTGAATATGAAGCTCTGATTGCTAGCCTGAAGATTTTAAGAAAGCTGAATGCTAAAAGGATTTCGGTATATGGCGACTCCGAATTGGAAATAAAGCAGGTTAGAGGCGAGTATCAAGCAAAGCATCCTAGGATGCAGGCCTACCGTAATGCAGTTCTAGACATCCTAAAATTATTTTCAAAATACACCTTGACATGTGTGCCTCGTACACAAAATAGTATTGTTGATGCTCTTGCCAAGGCAGCAAGTAGTTTGAAGATTCCAATGAATTCTAGCAATAAATTTGAAATCCACGTCAAGCATCATCCAACCATTCGAGACAATCAGAGATATTGGCAAGTGTTTCAAGACGATGAGGAGATTAAGGATTTTCTGCAAAACAAAGGCAAGTTCAAAGAAACCTCAATTGATATAGAAAATGAAGATGGCAAAGGGAATGGTGCAGATGAAGTGCAGATCAATGAAATGGACGTGTTGTAGCTAAAGAATAACATTATTCCTAAAGTCTTAATACCTCTAGAAGAACTTTTTGATCAAGATGATGTAGCCCGCAAGCCAACATTGCAGCCAACAGAGAAGGGGATAGAAGAGGTCAACATCGGAACAGCTACCAATCCTAAGTTGGTAAAATTGTCTAAAGCATTGCCACCAAAGATCAATGACAAATATATCAGTTTGATGGCTTCATTTGCAGATGTGTTTGCCTGGGATTATTCTGACTTAAAGACCTATGATACCAATATAATTCAGCACACTATACCCATCAAGCCCAATCAAAAACCATTTAGACAGAAGCTGAGAAGGATAAATCCAAAGGTTCTGCCATCTATTGAAAAGGAGGTAAATAGGTTGTACAAGTCAGGTATCATTGTGCCCATCAGATTTTCAGATTGGATCTCTAACTTGGTGCCCGTGCAAAAGAAGACAGGTGAGATCCGCTTGTGCATTGATTTCAGAAATCTCAACAAAGTCTCATTGAAGGACAACTATCCACTGCCCAAAATGGACCATATACTTCAGCGAGTAGTGGGGACATCTTGTATGTCACTACTTGATGGTTATTTCAGATATAACCAAATTTCTGTCCATGAAGATGACCGAGACAAAACAACATTCACCACTCCATTCCCTTTCATTACGCCAAAATGCCTTTCGGTTTAAAGAATGAAGGTGCCACATTTCAGCGTGCAATGGACTTGGCTTTTGTGAATGAGAAGGATGTGTTTTTGGTGGTGCCCCTAGATGATTTGACAGTGTTTTCCAAATCTGATGAAGAACACATGCACCATCTAAAAATTGTCTTTCAAAACTGCAGAAAATATGGTTTATCGCTGAATCCTAAGAAGAGCTTGTTCACCATGGAGGAAGGAAAATTGCTCGGGCACATTATTTCAAAGGATGGCATTTGTATTGACCCAACACGTGTGCAAGAAATTCAGCAAATCGATCTGCCCAGGAATAAAAAGGAGATACAATCGTTCAATGGTAAGATGAATTTTCTGCGTCGTTTTGTGCGTAATCTTGCTGAACACTTAAGAGAGATGACCAACATGCTTAAGAAGGACAGCCAAGTGAAATGGACAGAGCAGGCTGTAAAATCTTTCAATTTGGTCAAATTGGCCCTTTCTTCAGCTCCAGTTCTAGTCAGCCCGGACTACACTCAGGATTTCACATTATTTTTATTTGCTTCGGAGCACACTATGGCAGCAGTATTATTGCATAAAAGAGATGATCACGAAAGACCCATAGCATTCTTCAGCAGGGCTATAAGAGACGCAACCTGAAAGTACAACATCATTGAGAAGCAGGCCCTAGCACTGGTGAAGGCATTGAAGGATTTCCGGGTATATATTCTACATTCTCATATTCTGGCCTATGTTCCTAATGCTACTGTAAAATATGTTCTAGTGTAGATCGATTCGGAAGGAAGAAGAGGCAAATGGATTGCAACCCTGCTGGAATATGATGTGGAAATAAAGCCCACAAAGCTGGTCAAAGGACAGGGATTGGCGAAGTTAATGGCTGAATCAAACTTGCACGCTTTGGACATAAATCTGATCACTGCTATGTCTGATCAGAATGAGGAAGGATCGTCAATTCAGGTATTTGAAATGTTTACTCTGTCCCCATGGTATTCAGATATAATATATGTGCTAGAAAATCTATCACCACCGCCCGGCATGACTAGAAATGAAGCGAGGACACTCAAGTTGAAGGCTGCCAAGTTTTGCATTCTAAATCCTGCGCTGTATTGGAAAGATCCCGGTGGCGTTTTGTTAAATTGTTTGGTGGAAGAGGAAGCAAAGGAAGTCATGGGGGATTTCCACGGAGGAGAGTGTGGTGGTCACCTTTTTTGGAAGTCAACAGCAAATAAAATTTTGAGAGCAGGGTACTATTGGCCTACATTGTTTGCTGATGTGTACAAGATGGTCAAGCACTGTCATAAATGTCAGATTTTCGAAGGAAAACAGAAATTACAGCCTTTGCCACTTAATCCTATTGAGGTGAGCGCTCCTTTCCAGCAGTGGGGGTTGGATTTCATTGGTGAAATTCATCCCGCTTCTTCCGGTCAGCATAGATGGATCCTCACAGTGACAGATTATTTCACAAAATGGATTGAGGCAACTCCCACCAGAAAAGCTACAGATACGGTAATCATTTCATTTCTTGAAAATAACATCTTGTCTCGCTTTGGTTGTCCGAATAAGTTAATCACCGATAATGCAACAGCTTTCAAATCAAAGAGGATGGTAGAATTTTGTCATAAATATCACATCATTTTGGGTCACTCAACTGCCTATCATCCGCAAGGCAATGGATTGGTGGAATCTTCAAATAAATCATTGGTCAACATCATCAAGAAGCTGCTGGAAATAAATAAAAAGAGTTGGAATAAGAGGTTGGTCCATGCGCTTTGGGCAGATCGGATCAGTCAGAAAAAATCCATTGGTATGTCACCGTTTGAGCTTGTTTATGGAGTTGACACTATATTTCCCACCTCTCTCGCTGCCCCAGTAGTCAGATTTCTTCAGGAGGCCGGCAGTGAAGAAGATCCCATGCAGAGAAGGTTGAATCAAATGGTCCACTTGCAGCAAACAAGAGGAGAATTTTTCAAGAACACATCCAAATTGTAGGAGAAAATAACGAAATTTATGACAGAGAAGCAAAAGAAGATAAATTTCAATTGGATGATGTGGTGTTGAAGTGGGATGCAAGGAATGAAGAGAAAGGTAAGCACGGAAAGTTACAGAATCTTTGGAAAGGACCTTTCAAGATTGCAGCATCTAGGGGTCAGAATGCCTTTCTTCTGAAGGAAATGAATGGGGAAGATTGTCCAGGAGGGTCGATCAATGGTCGGCTACTCAAGTGGTACCACTGCTGAGTTATTAATGCTGCTTCCACTATCATTGTAAATACCATTTTTTTTTCCAGTTTGGTTTTAGTCTGTCATGTTAGTTTTTGAGTCATTTCAACGTCAAGTTTGAGTCAATTTCTTGGTCATTTCTGTTTCATAAATAAGTCAGAGTCCTGTGTTATAGTCGAAATGATGACTCCATAGCCCAATGGACAAAAGGCACTGTCTAGCTCCTCCAGAGTTCTACTGTTCTTGGCACCTACAAGGAGCTACCATCCCCCATTGGAGCCAATGTTAGAGTCGGTCTGGTCAGTCCTCCGTCAGAGATCAAAACTCTTTATGCATTTCATTTTTAGGTGTCCCACTCCATTCGTTCAGCTGCATTCCGCTCGAGGCATGCCATAATCTGACGGAGAAGGTCATGCTAGTCATTTCCCATCATGTCTGGTTCCTGCTGGCTTGGGACTTTTGTAAATAATCACTAAAGTCCATGACAGTCAAGGTCTGGTCCTTTAATGGACAAAGGTCATTTTTGGTCATTAGGTCTAGGGATTGATCAGTTTGGTCTTTAAATATGTCCAGTAAAGCCATGCAGGCCAGAGTGATGCTCTTGCAAAGTAATGATCCGCAGAGTTTCATCATCATATTGATAAACTTCGACTGTTTTTCAAAACTCTGTTTTGAAGAAAAGTCAAACAGTGCTATTGGTGACAAAATTTTCAAAAAGGGTCGACAGTTGATTTCTTCAGGTGCAGTCATGGTTTCCATGGCCAAATGCTCTGTCATGCAATCCCTGCAAAAAGGGTCAAAAATTTCATCATTTGAGCCCAAAATTCAGAGAAAAAGTGAAAATCAGGGTTATATTAAAGTCAGTGAAACGGGTGCCAAACAGGACATTAGAAAGTGGGTTTAAAAAAAAAAAAAAAAACAAATTTAAAACATGGCCTCCAAGCCTATATACACAGATTCCATCATGAATCCAAGTCATTGTGCAACCAAGTGCTTGGGAGAACATTTCAAACTGTTTGAGTGAGAAATCGCGCGATTTGGAGCAGTTTGAGGAGCTTTCAGGGTGTACGACGCACACAGGTAGGGGCGCGGCGCACACAGAGCCTGCCCGCAATGCATTTTTACAATTAGCGCGGCGCACAGAGACAAAGCACCCAGAAATTGCCAAACTCACCCAAATTTTATGTGAGGGCACTCTAATTGCAAGGTAGGCTACCTAAACTCACTTGTGCATCAAATTTGGTAAAGATATGATGGTTTTATGCCCATGATTGAATGCAAAAATTTCTTAAAGCAACCACAAAAGGACACCAAGAAATCATCTTGCTAGGGTTGTGTAACAGTGTTGTTGCTGCCAAGGTATTTTCCCTACCCTACACCTGTTCCTTATTCCCCTATTGCATTCTTCCTACTATCACTACCCTAACACCACCAAACTCATATTCCCTTACCCCTCCTCCCATTACTCAATACAAACCCTAAAACCCTACCTTGCCAAAAAGCCAAACCCTACCCTATCAAAAATACCCAAACCCCCTACATGTCCCTAAAAAAATTCTCCCTATAACCCCTATTCCCATTATATTATTTGGTGGGCCTCAATATTACAGAAATAATGCTACAACTCCTGGAACTCCCTTCTTTAATTTTATCAACCCGGTAGTTCGTAACAAACTTGGAAGCGATGGTGCTGTATGCACAAGTACTAGCTCTTGCCGCAGCTGTCACTTGGTCAGCTGGCACAAGTCCGCTAATGGCTTAAGCCAACTTCTATGAGCTCTTAGAAGAAGCTTTTTAACTGATGGATGAAAGCTAACTCAAAGGAATCTAATCTACTTGTGGAAAGAAACTAAAAGCCAAAAGGAAACGCAAACCCTAGCAAACCCTAATTCTACCAGCTAGTCCTACTGACGCAAAGGAGAGCATGCAAACTACTGACAGAGATGCCATTAGTTCTATGAAGGTAAAATACATGTGTCTAGACTACCTCTATCTGAAGAAAACATCTTTTTGTATTTTTGAATAACTTGTTAGAATTATCATGCATGTGCTTTTAACTATTTTTTTACTATGCAGAGATGGATTGGCGAGAGGAAATGCTTGGAGGAGGTCGGGAAGGTTTAGAGAGGGCCTAAGGGGTCCCTAGCACCCTTCCAAAGAGTTTCACAGAGTTTGGATATCAAGAAACCTCATTCGTGAGCTTCTACAGGAAGTCTACAGGGGTTCTACAGGATGTTCAGGAATTTCTACAGCATGTTATGTAATTTTTCTACAGGATGTTCAGAAATGGGATTTTGGAGCATGGATGGAGGGAAAAAGGTGGAGGAATGAGTATGGAGGTGAAATAGGGGTGTAGGGGAGTTCAAGACTTGGGCAATGGAGCTGAGGAGTGGCAAGGATGGTGGGATTTGTTCAAGGAAGACTGAAGCAATGTTGCACAAAAATTAGGGTTTTGGGAGCAAATGGAAAATGTGAGGCAAGGATTCTAAGTAGAGGGTGGAGTGGATGGTGCTGATGGAGAAAAAGTAGATGAAGAAGTGGTACAGGTGCTCTGCAAGTTGTTTTACCAATCTGAACCAACAAAGACTTGTAGATTCAAAGACCTAGTTACGTTGACCTAATATGCTAGCTACCAGTAAAGAGAATGAACGGAAGTGTGACCTGCAATGAAACCATGTATTTTAACTCATGCAACTAAGAAAACGAAAGTCTGAACTTGTAACCAAATTCTACACATGAAAATCAAACACTAGTGATTGCATGGCAAAGCAAAATCAGTGTTTTTGTGGGCAGCAAAGTCATCCTAGTCACAGCTCCTGATCCCACTGAGGGAGAGGTGAAACCACAGATGTTTGATGGCCCTTTTCTTGAAGCTTTTTCTGTTAACAACCTATCAACTAAATATGAGCATGAAAAGCTATTTTACTCATCAAAAACAACCTAAATAACAAAACAAGATTTAAATCTAAATAGCAGATTTTATTCTAAGAATGCAGCAAAGACACATGAAAGTAAACAAAGGAGGTACTGGGCACTTGAGATGGGCCCAACCCCAAGAGCTACAGCCTCCTAAGAGATATTTAGAGCTGGTGCAAAGCTAGATTCATCTTTATTGATCAAAAGAAATGTTACATTCCAAAAACTGTCCACAAGGAGAACTTGAAAATGTGCTGAAAGCAGAGCTAATCTACTGCCTAAGAATCGAACTACAAAATAACTACAAAATGAATACAAAATGGCTAACTATTGGCTAACTAAAATGACTAACTGAAATGAGGCCCTAAGCCCTCTTATTTATACAAATTGAGGACCCCAACAATCCTCCTAAACTTTAGGGACTCGGTTGCCCAAAACTTGTAGTTAACAGCAGTCCTACTTGACTTGCTTGGCTACCCTTGTGCTAATTGATTTGGTGGCCCTTGAACTCTGAGCTGATGGTGGGGAATTCGAGGTAAGGGCCCATAAATGAAGGGAACACCTTCCTAAAATACTCTCCACGAATTTGGCTGCCAAGTGCTCATTTCAACCATTGACTTTGTCTCCAAATTGACCAAAAAGGCTACACAAAGCACACATTAGACTTGTTGGCATAATGACTAACCCAATTCACTCTATTAGCATAAATATAATCAAAAACATGCAATAAACTAATGAGAATGGTGGATTAATTCGAATTAGGAGGTTGAATGAGCCCAAATAATCATCCATTTTTGGGGCTCATCATCACCCCCTACTGAAAGTGTTTCTCATCCTCTGAGCAACCAATCTATCTCCTCATCTTTGATGGCCCTAGTGGCCTCCCTGTCATCCCAAGCTTCTGAAGTGATTTCCTCTTCTCGGTCATGAAACCATGCTTTTCTCTTTGCTTCTTCCCACTGCCTGCTCCTTTTCCTAAAGAATTCTCAGCCTTGGTATGATTGTGCAAGTATATTCAATCATATGAAAGGAGATGAAACCAGTGGAGGATGGAAGAAAAGAGTGGTTGCATGCCTCCTCAATAGACTTCAAGCTTCAAATCCCTCTTCATAATCGATTCTGGCCTGCCCAACGGCTCTACAGGATGTTTCTGGTAAAAATACAGAACTTCCTGTAGAAAGTCATGTAGCTTCCTGTAGAAGGTTGAACCATGACTAAATTGTGTCCGAACCCTGAAAAAAATGAGTGTTCATGGAGGGGATGGATGTGAGGATGCCTGGGAACTTGGTAGGGGCCCTTCTGCTTGTGTTGGGAGACCCCCTTTCCGCATTGTGTTCCTACAACCTACAACAGTTTCCAGGGATTAAACTATTGTTTCTTCCAACACTTCTTTTTCGGATGGACAGTTCAGTATCATAGTTTCCCAAATGATGAGAAGTTTAGTGGCAGCATTCTTCAAGTGCATGATTGGGTCCTGTTACCCCTCAAAATGTAGATGTGTTTTGATCTTTGCAGAGGCATTCTTTCTAGCACACAATAACTTCATATACAGGGTGATATTGGAAAATGAAGTAGTAGTATTCCCGAGTAGTAGATGGACACAATAAGATAAATCCAATGTTTTTATAAGTCCATATGTCTGAGATGTTTTGTTCAGCATAGGAAGGCACCTTGAAGATTCTGGGAGATATTTCAGATTTGGAAAAGTTCAAATCAGATTTTGAACAGGGTGCAGAATTATACCAACTTACAAAGGAGCACTTCCATGAGACTTTTGACTTTTTTTCCCTTTTTTTTTGTTGTTTTTGAATCAAAGTCAGAGTCTAAACCAACACATATATTTCAATATGTATGGTGCAAGCTCTGCAAACAAATCAGCAGTTATGGAGGATTATAATACATGTAGAAAACACAAATATGAGCGTTTTCTTTTATTGGAGTTGTTCTTGTATGATTGGGTAGATTTGAAGTTGAAGAGACACTATTTTGAGAGAAGTGGATGTTGTTTTCCCATCAGTTCCAGATCAAAAAATGAAAGGCATTTTTTTGTTGGTCTATGTAGCCCCTGATTTCACATGTCTAGGTGCAGTTCTTTAGCCAATTTATATGGTATTTGAGTGTTGTTTGAGGAGGAGCATATGAGGCGCTTTCTGGAAGACCAAGCACAATATCTACACCAGGAGATGGGGCACGTCTGTGATAGGAGTTATAACCAACAGCCTAGGCACATTTTCCAGGTTTGTTATGTGCCTTAGTTGCAACATAAAAGGGAGCATTCTTAACCATAGTTTCTGATGCCTGCTGACTAGGTAGAGGGAGCGCACTACTTCAGATCTGATTTACCCATTTGCTGTGATGCCCCTTATTTTAGGCATTAAAACAGATTCTATTAGCAAGTGTTTTTCAAGCAGATTCATGCATGGTCACCCTCCAATTCAAAACAACTCAATTCACCACCTTTTTGGAGTATATCATACATGGAAGAGTGTTTTCGATCCTACCTTTCTCGGGACTCCAAATTTGTCGAAGAGAAATCCATTTTCTCTGCTTTTGAAAGCTGTGTCGTACTTCCTGGAGAACTTCTTCCTGTAGAACGTTGATAAGCAGGAGGGTCTTTAAAAGAAAATGGCCAAGAAAGCTTGGTTTGTTGCTATGGAGCTTGTTGCAGCTGTAAGGACGATGATAAACAAGAAACAATAGCTGTGAGAGTTCGATTGGCTGTTTATGAAGATTTTCGTTGATGAAGGGTGAGCTGGCCAATTACACGTTGGCCCCATGTAGACTGTTGGTCCCCACTGTAGTGTTTAACTATTTTTTCTTTGCCTGTAATCACGTCCATCAATCACGCTGAAGTTTAAACGGTAACCACTGCCTGTTTCCAGATTTCCTCCTGAGATGGCTGAGCACACATGTCGTATCCACCCACTGAGCGTTGTTGAACTAGATGAGGGTGGCCAGTTGGCTAGCCACTGATTCTTTTAACCACAACCATCTCATTGTTTACACAGTTTTCAAATTACATTCATGCAATCAGAGGAACGAGTTTAGTCACGTACATGGAAGTCGTACGTGGCTGTTGTGAAGTGCTGAGGTCTCTAATTTGCTGCATGCATTTGTTTCTATGGTTGCATGATGGCTTGGTTGCTGATTCATGGATTTTTTCCTTGTGCAGGTGTCCTCTGGCCAGATGCATGCTGTAGGAGCTGGCTTCACATTCAAATCTGCACCCTCAAGCTGCTGCCACTGAATTTTCACAGGACCGAAACTTGTTTTCGCCATTGCTCCCGAACGATAGATCGGATCGATCTGAAAATTGCTGAGCATGTTCCTATCATCATGATGCACCTCCCATAGAAAAATCATGATCAATGGATGCATAGATTTCGAGAAAAATGGAAAATGGCTGAAGATTTCATAGATCAATTTCTCGGAAACCGTGCATCGGAATCAGTTGAAACTACTTGGGTAGGTTACTATAACCCATATGCATCTCCCCATGAAACAGGTTTTGAAACAGATGCACTGATATGGAGAAAATGCAAAAATGGCTGATGGCGATGGAGGCTGATTTCTTGGAAACCGTGCACCAGAATTGGCTGAAACTGCTCAAGCATGTTTCCATCACCCCTGTATGATTCCCCGTAAAACGGTTTTTCAAATGGATGCATGGTTTTTAAGTTAGGGCAAAAACAAATTCAGTTCTAGGTATTTTTGCTTCAAGGCATTCTGTAGTTTTGTTGCACGGTAAGAAAAATGGCTGTGATGCAGGTATGGAGATGATGGAGGAGGAGTTTGAAGATTTCAGGAGGACTTCTAAACCCTTGAGGAAGCTACCATGTTCGCCAAACCACCTTTTTGAAATCCATTTCTAGCTTCCTACAATTTCTACAGGAACTTCCTGTAGAAGCACAATGTAGAAGCACAATGAGGTGGAAAAATGATGGAGAAAGGCGAGGGATGGACACAAAGGTGCTTTCAGGCCTAACCAACACATTGCCACCATCAGATTCCCTTTTAAAATTGAATTTGGTTCGTCCAAAGGTTCTATAGGATGTTTCCTGTAGAAATTCAAAACTTCCTGTATAAAACACCAAAAATTCCTTTGTCTTTGTTTTGAGTGATCCTCCTGACCTGAAATGTCCTTCTTGCAACCTGCAATTAGCCAATGGAAATTAGGTTTATTTTTATTTCTCTTTTTCTCCTCTTTTTTTGAAAAACAACTAGGGCGCTTCATGGAGGTTTTCACCCTAATTGCTTGCCCTGGGCGCCTCCAAGGGGGGTTTCACCCAGAGATCTTATTCCCTTTTTATTTTCTCTTCTTTCCAACCCATTGACCGCCTCATGGAGGTTTTCAATCAATGAGCCAATCTAAGGTGCCTCCGAGGAGGTTTTCACCTTAGATTTTTATTTTTCTCTCATTTTTTTTTTTTTCTTTTTTTTTTTTTTTTCTACCCTACCCTACTTGAAAAACAAAATCGTTCTCAAATATAAGAATACTTCCAATGGAGCCATGTGCACATCGAGATTAGAGACAAAATGATGTGAAGGCTCGAAATGCATGCTTTGACAGGTATCCGGATCTTAGAGACCAAATGATCTGACTTTGAAGGGATCAAACATAGCTGAGGAAGAGAGTACCGCTGCAACTTAGTGACCGTCTAAAACCATATCTCAATATAGCTCTGATATCCTTGGTCCTTTTGTTGATCTGGATCATTCTTCATGTCACCTTCTATCATGACCTTCTCATCTTCCTCTTTTTGTTGATCTTTCTTTTGACTACATGGAGGGTTTGATGGTAACCATGAAGGAACTCTCTCGATCTCTGATTCTGATCTCTTCTCTTCATCAAGTGCAGCCCATGGTTCTTTGATCTCCTCTCTTTCTTCTTTTTCTAGATGTGATCCTTCAATGCTTTCAAGATGATCTCTTTTTTGCAATGCTCTTCTTGAGCTATGGTGAAGATCATTGAGCTCAAGAGGAGTTGTTTGGACATGTTGTGGCTCAGCTTTGCAATTGTGTTGAGCTGCTCCCATGGGCAGGTTTGGGAATGGTGGTACGTGTAGTTGAGTGGGGGTATATATTTGAGATGGATGTGGATGGGGTTGTGGTTGGGCAGGTGGTGGAGGCAAAGGAGCAGTGTGAGAGTTGTACTGGGGCCTCCACCCCTGATAAGGTGCATTCTAGTGAGGCTGTGGCTAAGCATAGAAATGAAACAAATGAGCAACTGGTTGGGCATAATATGGATCTGTGAAGGAACAAGGAGGAGGTGTGAACCAGGAAAGATGAGCAGGGGGACCCCATAAAGGCATGAAAGTGGCTTGATAGGGGTCATAATAGGTCTCGAATGTCCCTTGCAGTTCCTGCTGGCAAGATATAGGTCCAGGTGGCCTCCTTTGGTTCATATAATAGAGTGATTCAGTGGCTCCTTTGGCTCTCTGATATGCAGCTTTGATTCTGGGTAAGGAAGGGCACTGATTCGTAGGATGGTATTCTTCACAGACAAAAAACACTTCTATGGAGTATAATGGACATTCATTCCTAGGATGCTTTCTAGTGCATCTGGGACAAAATATGGCCAAAGCCCTCTTGGCCTCCTCTTGCTTCCAGAAATGCTAATCTACTTTTCCAGAAACGAAATTGCATAATGGAAATGAAATAAACTACTTAGCAGAAGGTTGTAGTGGAAAATAGAAGAAAAGCAGCAATCACCAATACTCTGACGCTTCCCCGGCAACGGCGCCAAAAATATGGTGGGCCTCAGTATTGCAGCAATAATGCTACAACTCCTGGAACTCCCTTCTTTAATTTTATCAACCCGGTAGTTCGTAACAAACTTGGAAGCGACGGTGCTGTATGCACAAGTACTAGCTCTTGCCGCAGCTGTCACTTGGTCAGCTGGCACAAGTCCGCTAGGGGCTTAAGCCAACTTCTATGAGCTCTTAGAAGAAGCTTTTTAACTGATGGATGAAAGCTAACTCAAAGGAAGCTAATCTACTTGCGGAAAGAAACTAAAAGCCAAAAAGAAACGTAAACCCTAGCAAACCCTAATTCTACCAGCTAGTCTTACTGACGCAAAGGAGAGCATGCAAACTACTGACAGAGATGCCATTAGTTCTATGAAGGTAAAATACATGTGTCTAGACTATCTCTATCTGAAGAAAACATCTTTTTGTATTTTTGAATAACTTGTTAGAATTATCATGCATGTGCTTTTAACTATTTTTTTACTGTGCAGACGTGGATTGGCGAGAGGAAATGCTTGGAGGAGGTTGGGAAGGTTTAGAGAGGGCCTAAGGGGTCCCTAGCACCCTTCCAGAGAGTTTCACAGAGTTTGGATATCAAGACCTCATTCGTGAGCTTCTACAGGAAGTCTGCAGGGGTTCTACAGGATGTTCAGGAATTTCTACAGGATGTTATGTAATTTTTCTACAGGATGTTCAGAAATTGGATTTTGGAGCATGCATGAAGGGAAAAAGGTGGACAAATGAGTATGGAGGTGAAATAGGGGTGTAGGGGAGTTCAAGACTTGGGGAATGGAGCTGAGGAGTGGCAAGGATGGTGGGATTTGTTCAAGGAAGACTGAAGCAATGTTGCACAAAAATTAGGGTTTTGGGAGCGAATGGAAAATGTGAGGCAAGGATTCTAAGTAGAGGGTGGAGTGGATGGTGCTGATGGAGAATAAGCAGATGAAGAAGTGGTACAGGTGCTCTGCAAGTCGTTTTTCCAATCTGAACCAACAAAGACTTGTAGATTCAAATACCTAGTTACGTTGACCTAATATGGTAGCTGCCAGTAAAGAGAATGAACAGAAGTGTGACCTGCAATGAAACCATGTATTTTAACTCATCCAACTACGAAAATGAAAGTCTGAACATGTAACCAACTTCTACACATGAAAATCAAACACTAGTGATTGCATGGCAAAGCAAAATCAGTGTTTTTGTGGGAAACAAAGTCATCCTAGTCACAGCTCCTGATCCCACTGAGGGAGAGGTGAAACCACAGATGTTTGATGGCCCTTTTCTTGAAGCTTTTTCTGTTAACAACCTATCAACTAAATCTGAGCATGAAAAGCTATTTTACTCATCAAAAACAACCTAAATAACAAAACAAGATTTAAATCTAAATAGCAGATTTTATTCTAAGAATGCAGCAAAGACACATGAAAGTAAACAAAGGAGGTACTGGGTGCTTGAGATGGGCCCAACCCCAAGAGCTACAGCCTCCTAAGAGAGATTTAGAGCTAGTGCAAAGCTAGATTCATCTTTATTGATCAAAAGAAATGTTACATTCCAAAAACTGTCCACAAGGAGGACTTGAAAATGTGCTGAAAGCAAAGCTAATCTACTGCCTAAAAATCGAACTACAAAATGACTACAAAATGAATACAAAATGGCTAACAATTCGCTAACTAAAATGACTAACTGAAATGGGGCCCTAAGCTCTCTTATTTATACAAATTGAGGACCCCAACAGTCCTCCTAAACTTTAGGGACTCGGTTGCCCAAAACTTGTAGTTAACAGCAGTCCTACTTGACTTGCTTGGCTGCCCTTGTGCTAATTGATTTGGTGGCCCTTGAACTCCGAGCTGATGGTGGCGAATTCGAGGTAAGGGCCCATAAATGAAGGGAACACCTTCCTAAAAATACTCTCCACGAATTTGGCTGCCAAGTGCTCATTTCAACCATTGACTTTGTCTCCAAATTGACCAAAAAGGCTACACAAAGCACACATTAGACTTGTTGGCATAATGACTAACCCAATTCACTCTGTTAGCATAAATATAATCAAAAACATGCAATAAACTAATGAGAATGGTGGATTAAGTCGAATTAGGAGGTTGAATGAGCCCAAATAATCATCCATTTTTGGGGCTGATCATTATTCCCCTCCTAATATTCCCTTGTTTCATTGTCCCCTTGGTGGCAGATTATCAAAACAACCTAGCTTTCACCATCATCAAAGGGGCAACCTAAATTCAGTCTATAAAATAGCAGTCATGGCATCCGAGGTTCCATCAGAGTATGAGGAGGAAACACACAATGATACAGCTTCAGGAGAACAAGCCCCCAGGAGACATCACCGGAGTGGCAAACATGTTAGAGATGAGCCAAACACCCTCACTGAGTTGCAGGCATGCCCTCTTGCTATGTCATGTTTCCAGCACCTAGCATGTTTCGAATTTTGTCAAAGGGTGGAAAATGTTAGAGTTCATCATGAGTTGGTCCGTCTATTCGTGCTTGACCTACATGGAGGTCAGTCTACCTTGGCCAGGGTCACCTTCACATTGACACCCGAAACTATATCAGTGGCAACAGGCATACCAAATGTTGGAGAACAATGGCATAAGAAGAAGAAGGTGGATAGAAATCATTATGAGCCTTACATTAAGGCCAGTTGTTTGAGGCAGCTCACGAGAGTTTTCCCATTCAGATTTTTGAGAGATGAGTATGCTCCACTCATGAAAATTATCATGAAATACTTCAGTTGTGAGGGGAGGTTTTCTCGCCTTTATACCTATCACATCAGGTTGCTCATGCACTTTAACGGGGTGCAGATGATGAACCTCCCATTTTTCATTTGCGGGAACATAGAGAGGATGAAAAATTTCATGCAGCATAAGACCCCTCGGCAGCAGCTCAAGAGTGTTTATCACTTTGCTCTTATCCGGATTTTGGTGGATCATCAGTTGGGATTGCAGGGTATTGCTTGGGAGGACGTTATCTCCCGTGACTTCTTCAGTGCTCCACAGGTAGTATCAGAGGCAGAGCATGAGATAGGTGGTCCTTCACATGAGTATGAGCGCCACGAGACTTCTACTATGCCAGTATTCATCACCTATCAGAAAGGCAGTAGAACCCTATTTGCAGCAACAAAGCGAGTGTTATCTCCACCCGGGGTGGTAGGGGCCTCGCTTCCGACATCAGCATCACAGGAGTAGGGCAGAGGTAAGGAGCCAGTGCAGGAGGAAGGGCCATCAGGTGAATGAGAGACTGAATTTGTTCTCCTCCATGATGATGAGACAGATACAGAACCGACAAATGCAGAGCTTGGAGAGATCATCCAGGAGCAGCAATCAGTGATTATGGCCTTATCCCTTCACTTGGAGAGGGCCAAGTGGAACATGAAGTACCTAGAGCAGAGAAACAAATAGCTAAAGGATTGGCAGGTGATTATGGAGCTGCAAAACATTCGTGAGCATCGCCAAGCTGCTCAAAGGAGAAGAGTTGAGCTCACATCATTGGAGCAAGAAATCAATGAGGATCGGGAGGCCAACCTCGAGAGGCTCAACATGCACTTGGAGAGGCTGTTGGACAGGGCCGACAATGACCTTGCTCTATTGAGTCACATGGCTTTTCATTACAGGGCACGAAACATGAGCGCGAAGCCCCGAATAAAGAGTTTGAAGGAGAAATTGAGGAAAGCAACAAGAAACGAAAAGGAGGAAAAACAGAAAGATCGGCTTCGAATCTTGGCTGAGGCTTCCTTGGCCCATCATAAGACCCCATAGAGAACCTCCAGCCTAAATTTCAAGAAATTTGGGTAATTTTTGGTCACATGACAAATTTTTGGGCAAAACATAAGGTTTTTATCCTTGTGCCGCTAAAAATTGGGAGCTCGAAATGAGGAATGGCTTGCATTTTTGGATTTCGCATGGAAAATCACGACTACTGGGGCTTGGATAAGAAATTTGGGAAAGATATGAGTCTCCAAGAGGTCAAAAACACCCAAAAAATGGCCTCTCTGCCCCTTTTTTGACACAGAGGAAGAAGTCTTGGGAGAATGGACATTTGGAGGGGCAAATGAGCACCAAATTCAAAAATTCTAGTGGGGTTAGAAAGTACACAGGATAGGCTTTCCAAAAAGCCCACTTGGGAACATTTTGGACACCTGAAAGTTCCCCAAAATAGGCCCCAAAGTAGCGCAGCGCACAGAGAAAATGGCACGGCGCACAGAGGAAAAATTGCCAAATTTGCTTCTGTTTCATGAATTTTCAATTCGCGACTTCTCCAAGTGGGCCCGCCCATCTACACTTTGGTTTTTTGGCACCAAAGGCAGAATTTAAAACATTTTCTTTCCAGATGAACTTCTATCCAAGTGGCGAAGGAAGGAAAACGGTCACCCAAGCCAAATGTCATGTTTGTAGCGCTGCACTTGTAGCTGATGGTTGGCTCTTCATCTCCATTTTGTAATGATTTGAGTAACTCCCCAACCCTTGGTCATTCTATCTCTTCATGGCACATTCTATATATTGTATGTAAGCTATTTGCAAAGGGTTGGTTGGCTTGTAACTTCTGGGAGACTGTGGGAAAGAAACTCTGTTTCTTCACTGTATATTTTTGACAGAGAATTAATGAAAGGCAGTGGCTCTATTTCATGAGATTCTTGTGGTTGCGAGTGTAGCAAATGTGTCTCTTATGTTTTCATATGTATTTCGTTATGTTTCATAATTCAATTCATGTTTATTTCCAGTGAAATTTTCTGAGTGAGATTAGGTAGAATTCAATTTTATTGCTCTGCCTGTGGGAAAATTTCATGTTCAGTGTTCTTCTTCTGTTGAAAAGGATTCATGTTCCTATGCCCTTTTCACACTCCTCAGCAATCTCTCTGTTCCGCGTTATTCCAAACTAAATTTCTACACTTTCCGCCTGCCTAGCCTCACAAAGTAATCTGTGCCTTTGTATTAAATTCTCTATTCTTTGCTGACCGTTGGTCCCATACCATCGTAGAAGCTCAGTCATTCATAAAAATTGTTTCTTGTATCCATATTCACTTACTAGCCTAAGATCAATATTCCACTGTAAGTCACCTCAGACCATTTTTGCTTATCTATTCACTGAGCGTGACTCGGAGAGAGCCCTCTCCTGTTCTCGTAGGGCTAGCTACCAAACTGAGCGTGGTTTGTTGTTACCCTGAATTTTGCCTTCCTTCAACCTAGGGCAGATTTAGGTGCTAACAGCTACCATAGCTTCTCATGTGGAAGTTTCAATGCTAGACTTCCTTCGTACTTCTTTAGATAATAGAGCTCCCACAACATAATCAAATTCTAAAGATTCGATTATGCTCAAATTGATAGAAGTCATAGAATGAGTGATCCCAAGACTCAGGCAAGGAACATAACAAAGTAATACCTTTATCTTCTTCTTCAAATTTAACATCCATTTCTGACAATTGTAAAATAAGTGTATTAAATACATTTAAGTGTTCTACAATTTTAGAACCCTCCTTCATCCAAAAGCTATACAACTACCGCTTCAAATATATTATGTTGGTTAAAGGCTTGGTGATATACAATGTATCCAAGTCTCCCCATAAACATGTTGCTGAGGTTTCTTCAACAATGTTGAAGAGAACTTCATTTACCAGGCACAACTTGATGGTATTGAGAGCTCAGGCGATGTGTCCTCCAAATCCAAAGTTTTCATGCTAACATGTTTCTTTCTAACCCTATCTAATGTTTTGTACAACCCTTGTTGTATAGGTAAATCTCGTACCTTTTGTTTCCACAATGCAAAATATTTCCTACCGGTGAAATTCTGCACCTCAAACTTAACATTAGTCATTTTGTCCATTTTCTTGCTACATGGGTTCTTTCAAATGACTAAGTTCTTTTAAAAAATTCTGCTACTAGGGTTTCCTTCTTTCAGGTAGTGTTTTTTCTGTAATAAATTTTCTACTTTCTTGTTTGAATTTTTCAACTAAGGTTTCACCTCTTTTTTAATACCAAAATATTCTATAACACTTTTAGAATATCTAAAAAAATGTTTTATGTTCTTTAAAATGGTAAAATCCCATTTATTTGATAAAGTTGAAAAGAAAAACAATTTCTACAAAAAAATCTTCAATCGGTCTTCAATAAACTTTACTTATTTTCTTGTTCACTAATAAATTAATTCTTCAATGAAAATTTTCATAAAAGGATTCAAAACTCAAAAGCTCTCCAGAATAATTTTTGGATATTTTTTTCTTTAATTACCCAACATTCACTCTCCAAAGTTCTTAGCTTCTCCTCAACGTCTCACCGCAGTGGTAATTTATAACCATACTATTTAAAAAAAAGGATGTCGTTTAAAAAGAAAATTATATGCAAACAGGCAGCTCTGCAATAATTATCTTTAGCTTTTTCCCTTACAACTCACGGTGGGTGCACTCTCATGGTGTTACAACACAAATATTCTTCTCTCTTAGTGATGGGATCTCAAATCACATTTTCCACACCCGACTACTCTCCTTCGACTACTTTTTGCAATTGGCTGTAACGGTTCTTTATGCTCCACACACCAAACAACAATGGCTACACTCACTTGTCAAATGTGGTGGTCTTGACACAACGAGCATGTTCAATGCTTCATCTAGCTTGTCATTCTTTGGCTTATGGTTTCAAGCTTCAACCCTTGTAGTGGATGCCTGTGACCTTTAAACTTCACAAAAAGAAAAAACTAGCGATAAACTTCTCCTTAGGCTTACTATCCCTTGCTACTTTCAATGGACTTACAAACTTCTTTGGCAGTGTCTTTTTTTATTCGTCTTTTAGCTCATGGACTCACAAGCACAACTCTCATACTAGTTGTTGGTATTTTGAGCCCATTAAATTATATAAAAATAAGAAATAAATGCACATAAATTGGACATTAAATCACACAAGAAAACACAAGGAATTTACATGGTGCAACCCTGATAGTGCGCCAAGGAAACCTCCATGGGGCAAGGAATTGGAAATATTTTTTCTCAATGTCCAAAATGACTCTCCAGCAATGCCTCTCGTGTATTTATCATTTTTAACATGAAAAACTTGGTTACATGACACCCTATGCTTACAAAACCGTACAAACAATAAACTAAGATAATTAGGATTTTAACAATAATTGTTGTCATTATTGACATCAAAGATCTTGATGTATGTTTCTTTTAACTAATTTACATCTCATGAGACATTAATTTACTCATGATCATCCCACACTAAAATTTGAGCTGCAAACTACACCTCTTGGTCTTGAATTGAGCAGATAGAATATCTGTGTTGTGACTTTTTAATCAACCCAAATTCCGTTTTCATTCTATTTACCAGCTCCATTTATTTTCTCTTTCCTCCAAATTCCTTGGCTAGGTCCAGCCCTTTATAAGGAAACTTCATAATTCTATGGATAATCATATCGGTTATAGGGATGGGTTCGCCTAGCCACAAGCACCCATCATGCACCAACATGAGCAGCTGGCATAAACAGAAAGTGTTGATAATTGACCAGTGGAGGAAGTGCAGCACGTAAAGCATATGTAATCATTTGCCCTACTCGACACCTTTGACCCATTTCATGGGTTCCAGCCTTGTGACCTGAGTTTCTTCATAATAAATCTTGGTCATGTATTTATTGGTGGCCAAGTGATGGAATTTATTTTGGTCGAAGAGATCCCAATCCTCCATATTCAACATTGGGATGCGTGCTAAGAGCGTGCCTTCAAAAACTACCTCTTCTGGTAACAGTGGCATAGAGACCATGAATTTACCCGAATCTGGGACCTTGGTCACATTTGCTTTCCATTTTCGCAGAGGGATATACGTCGGGAGCCTAGTGATAGGCTCACCCTCCTTAGTATCTAACTCTTCAACTCCATGACGAGGTTCCTTGGCCTCCAAATGCACTAATTCCTCTAACTGCTTTGCCTTGTCCTTCTTTTCTTTTTTTCGAACCTCCAGGTTCTTCCTTGATGACTACCTCACCGGTACAGGTTTCTGCTGCTTCTCCTTAGCAGCTGATTGTTGTGGCCTAGGTGACCTCAACATCATAGGTATTGAGGGCGTAGCTTCCATGTACAAAACTTCAGGGGTCTCTACTTGAGAGACCATAGCTTTGGAACTTACTAGAGTAGGCACTTTTTCAAGAATAAGCTTCTGGTTCTGTTCAGGTAGTTTCACAAATGTTGGGCTTGCAACGAAATTCTCCCAAGTCTGTCGATTCATAGAGTGAAGACAATAGTGCTCATACGCAACTCTTAGATGGCGAAGTGTTCTTCGACAGACCAACATGCTAGATTTATAGGTAACTTTGAATTCAAATCTGACCGTTCCCTCCGTTTTCTGATCATAAATGTAGCTTTGGTGGCAGATCTTCCAATATTTTCTCCATTAATGTCGCCTACCCGCTCCTCCGAATAGGATTTTTTCTATCCAATCATGAACAATGACTTCAATGACTACTTTTGGACTAAGTTGTGTGCACACCACCCCTTATGGTGCAGCTTTCCCATCGCAACTCCATTCATTGCAGCTTCATCTGTCACAGCTTCTTCCGTCGTACATTTTTCATCCATCACGTAGCTTTGTTACTACATTTTCCTCTTCTGCATGCAGTGTAGTTTATAGTCCCATGCCCCCTTTCAGCTACCTAGAGCACTAAGACTCTCCTACTACCATATAGTCATTGCATGAGGCTAGTATCCCTTGTGTATAGCTTCAACCTACTTCCATTCACTTTTCTAGGGAATGGCTCCCCATTCAGCTTCGCACGCTGAATTGCGCCACTATCCGTGATCTCCTTAACAACATATGGCTCTA
This sequence comes from Pinus tabuliformis, assembly GCA_031772625.1. Taxonomy (NCBI): domain Eukaryota; kingdom Viridiplantae; phylum Streptophyta; class Pinopsida; order Pinales; family Pinaceae; genus Pinus; species Pinus tabuliformis. Next base: position 444,003,738 of record CM062812.1, read on the forward strand.
ACCAATGGATTTGAAATTTCCCCAGAAACTTCGTGAATTAGTTGTCATACAATAGCACCAAATCAACCACCTTGGAAGTGCGCAACTTAATATGCCAATCATGCCAGGATTTTTCTCGTTCCTTTTGCACTTGCTGGTGAAACCCTGTAAGAAAGCAATCTTCTTCTAGCTCCAGTAACTGTGCAAGTCGTTCCTCCAAGGTCGCGCGATTCACCGTATTTTTCAAATTTGGAATACACAGGCTTGGCATAATATATTCCATAGGCATTACTGCCTCAATTGCATAGACCAACCTAAACGGAGTTTGGCCTGCCAAATTCTTGTAGGTCATTCGATATGCCCATAGAACTGCTCATATGCACACATCCCAGTTGTTCCTCTGCGCATTGCCAATATTGGTCAACGCGTTCTCCAGAATCTTATTGAATGCTTCCACAGTACCATTGGCTTGGGGATGATAGGGCGTACTCTTTTGATGGTATACCTGGAATTCTTCAAGCATCACACTGATTGTTTCATTCAGAAAATGTGTACCCCTATCACTAATCAATACCTTAGGGTACCAAAACCATGTCAATACATAATCAAACAAGAACTTTGCGACATTGGCAGAAAACAATCCTTCTTTAGTTGTGCTTCTACCCATATCGTTAAGTAATCTATTGTAGTAATAATATAACAAGCGCCTGTCTTCTTCCCTGGTGGCTATATCGGTCCTATAAAATCAATAGCCCACTTATCAAATACTTGTAATGACACTCGACGGTTTAGGGGAAATACATCTCTTTGCAAAGGCTTTCATGTTCTTTGGCAATCATCACATGCCTTGTAGTACGCGTTAGAATCCTTATGTAATGTCGGCCACCATAACCCTACGCACAAAATCTTTTGCGCAATCATTTTTCCTGCATAGTGGCCTCTCGCCGCTCCTCCATGTGATTCGGTGAGGATACGAGCGCGTTCAAACTCTCGAACATACCTTCGTAGTATTTCATTGGTTCCCATCTTATACAAGTGACTTGAAATCACCAAAAAATCTGTAGAGAAGACCACTAATTCCTTCTTTTGCTGCGTGGAACACCCTTTTGGAGCTCTACCCACGGTAAAAAACTGAATGATATGAGAAAAATGGTCATCCACAATGTGCACAGCAAAAATATATGCATCCAACAATCCTTCCTCCAAACTATTTGGTTTTTCGCCCATTTCAACCCTTAACAGGTGGTCTGGTCCTCCATTTAGCCTTCCAAGCTTCACAATTACTTCAAAGTCATACTCCTAAAACTATAATTACCATTGGTAGACTTTACCCCCCCAACATAGGCTTATTTGACGAGGTACTTTAGCGTGGAGTGATCTGTATACATTTTAAAACGTGTGCCCAAAAAATAATGCCGAAACATTTGCAGTGTGTAGACTATCGCTAGCCCTTCACACTCTGTAGTGGAATAATTATTCTCATCCTTTGATAACTTTCTTCTCGCGAAAGCTATCGGATGATCAATTTCTCCTTCTCCTACCTCGTTCAATACCACACCGAGCACAATGCAAGAGGAATCCAAATGCACATGGAATTCTTTCTTCCAATATGAGAATATCAAGATCAGCACAGTCATCATCTTCCTCTTCAATACATCCAGACTGTGTTGACATTCTTCATCCCAACAAAATGTCACTTATTTCTTTAATAAATTTTCCATCAGCATGGTTATCTGAGCATAAGCCTTGATAAAATTTCTATAATACCTAGTTCTCCCCAATGTCATGCGTAGCTGCTTCACATTCATGGGAGCTTCCAAGTTCACAATCATAGCGATCTTCACAAGGTCCACCATCAATCCCTGCTTACATACTACATGTCCAAGAAATATGCCAAAGGGCACACAGAATATGCACTTTTTCAAGTTTAGTGCGATCTAATATCCGCAGCTATATCCAGCATGAGGTGCAGACTTGAAACATGGTGCTTCACCAACCCGAACACAGTCTAATCATCAAAATAAACCTTCAAAAATTTATGAATAAATTCCTTAGCCACGATTACTACCTTGGAGAAGATTGTGGGTGCGTTATTTAATCCAAATGGGATTACTATATACTGAAAGAAACCCCATTATGTCACGAAGGTTTTATTATTATGATCCTCGAGTGTGATCTTAATATAATGATATCATAAGTACCCATAAGTGAATGAATAAGCCTCATATCCTCCAACATTCTCTAACACTTCATCTGAAGGGTGTTGGAAACAGATCGTGCATGCATGCATCATTCAACCTTCTTAGGTCTACACATATCCTAATTTAAGCTTTTTATTTCTTTTCTTCGACAACCATTGGGCTCACCTAATCAGATTACTCTATTGGTTAAGTAATTGTAGCATCCAACATCTTATCAATTTCTTGGCGCAGCTTTTGTTTATACTTCGGATTGAGCTGATAAGGTCTCCTCTTAATGAGTTTCGCGTCAGGTTTCAAAGTGATTTTCATTATGCCTAAATCTCCTACGATCCCCTTTAGGTCAGAGAAATTTGTTGGGAATAGATCGTGGTATTCACACAGCAGTTCGACCACCTTATAAACTATATCTTTGTCCCAATAGTCTCCTATCTTCCCAAACTTAGGCTCTTCTTCAGATCCAATATTTACGTTTTTAGTTTTCAAAAGAGATGATATATCTGTGTTCTTAGCTTTTGGTCCTTCAACTTCACGTTGTTTTTTTGTCTCTGGAATGTTAATATTTCGCAGGTCATCTTCTTCCTCTTCAACATTCACATTGTAACATTCCAGTGCATGGCTCAGATGTGTACTCCAATCTAGGTGAGCCCATTCTACCAGTTCCTTAGGCGTTCTAAATATAACTACTTTTATCTCCTGGAGTGCTTCATCAATGCATTCAAACCCATAATCAAAGCTGAAAGTCAATAAAAAACACTCTCTTAAGATGTCCCATTTAGTTGTCCCATGGTGAAGCTCTGTTTCCAAATACCAGTTCATTGGGATTGTATCTGAGGTTTGACAAAAAATATGTGCCCATTATGGTTGTAGCTTTGTTCTTTTGGCCTTAGTCCAACACACCAAATCATCGTGAGGATCATCATTCCCATTGTACTTCTCAGTGATTATGGTATTATCATATCCAAACCTTAATTTCATCATCATTGTAGAGTCTGAAGATTGTCTTACCATGACATCCATTTTTGTCTAATATTCCTCTCTTTTCCTATATATTTACCACCTAAATAAAGCCATATCCACTAGTTTTTTATGAAGGGATGAAATAATATTTCTTCTTATTCATGTTTCACTCTATACCCTATTGTTTTGTTAAGGAATGCAATTGGCTACTGAATCGGCCTGTTTCCACAACTAATACAGATTTCTATACCTATCTCCATTGTTTGCAAGGTTCAGAAGCTCCATGTCAATAGTAAAGGATGTGGATGGAGAGAATGGTTTCCTCATGGATCCCATCCTATCCCCTTGAAACTGTTCATTAAGATAAGCACAGGAGATCACGGTCAAACCCCAAGTCAACTACAGGATCGTCACTGAAACAGAATCCGAGCTCAATCGAAATCTTATCGATTTGCTTTCCGAATATAAAATCGAAGGTTTAGCAATATAGTTTAGATAAGATAAAGATATTAGGCTTAAATTACTCATCTTGTTATGCCAGAGACATGTTATAAAACTTATGGTTGCATTGTGATTTGGTGCGCGTCAGATGATGTAATTTTGAAATAGTTGTGAATTTCGTTTGCCAACAATAGAATTGGTTTTGCGTGTACGCATTGCATTGATTGGAGATTATGAACTAATCTATGGATGGTCCCTACGAATAGTGACAGGTCTTAACCAATTGTAATTCAATTTCTTTTCATTCCTTGAATACTCTGTTTTGTGTGGAAATGCAGCATAATGAATACGTCAATGAATCGTTATTTGCATATGTACTTTCATCTCCTTCATACCTAGTTTAGTTTGTAATTTGAATTGCTTTATACCTGGTACAACATGGTTACTTCATTTGATTATTATCGAGCATAGTTCAAGTGTGTTTACTGCACAGTATGGATGTTGTTTGAAATATCTTGTTTGAATGAAAATTGTATAAGTAAAAGTGTGAGAGTTTTATCATAAAAAATTGAGTTCAAACGATATTTCTTCACAATTGATAGAATAGATTTCTTTTTGCACTTAGTGAATTAGAAACTGCAGCATAAAGATTCAACACCAAAAATCCGAAAACAATATAATACAAATAGGATCACTCTCATATCATCCATAAACTAATTAGATAGAGAATAACTCCTAAGAAATTCGTTGAAAACTTTAAGGATTGTGACACTAATATAATTAAAAAACACCACCTCCAGATTCATCTTAAGTTTAGATCCTAACAAATACATAACGACATATCAAATAACTTCTAGCACATATTGTGCACCTGTACTTCATCATTCTACCTACCCTGGTTGATAATTTATGATTGACAATTTAAAGACCTTAAATTGGCCAAACATTTTGGCGCCATTTCCAGGGAAGTACAAATAGAAGTTAAAAAAAGATCAAAACATGATATGCATAGGGATAGAGACTCTAGAGGTAGATTTGTAGGGAGAGGAAGAATTTTAATTCCCACAAATCCACTCACTTCACCTAGACTTCGAGTATCCACACCATCTACTCAAACCTGAATTCCTTTTACAGGTCGACAAAGGCTTCCTGAAATCTCAAGATCAGAAATCCAGTCTAGAACTTCACCCGTTTCTTCTACTGAAATTGTAATTGAAGAAAATCCTACATCCCCGTCTACAGGAGTAATATTTCTATCCTCCACTGGTGAGAAAACTTTAGGAGGAAAATTAGAAGTTCCTAGTGAAGAAGAGGAATCAGAAACTTATTCTGAGCAACCATTGATAGAGGAACCAAAAAGATTAGAAGAACACTATATTAGTTCCAAAGAATCTATCATGGTTGAAGAAGGAGAAGGAGAAGTACACAATGTCCATGGCAAAGAACATATGATTGGAGGAAGAGGAAGAGGTAGAGGTAGAAGAGGGGGTAGAGGCACAGGAAACCAAGATCCTTCTGGATTTCCTATTCTTGATGAAGATACAACCCTCACAATGAAGAATATATCACCCTCGATTCTTCTTAACTTCCACGGGAAAAGGAACAAAGATCCAGAGACATAATTTCTCTTCAAATTTGAAGCATTATGTAGATCGTATGACTATTTGCATGATGCTCAAAAGTTAAAATTGTTCCCTGCCACATTAAAATACTCAGCATTAAAATGGTTCATGAGTCTAGGAGTGCATTCTATAACAACATGGGGACAAATGAAAGAGGCTTTCTTAAGAAAATATAGAGATTATTGTATGCCTAGTAACCTTAAAGATGAAGTCTTCAAAATGACACAAAAAGAAGATGAAAATATTGAAGTCTTGGTAGAAAGGTTTGTTTATAATGTTAAAAGAGAAAAAATGGATAATTTGGATGAAGAAACCTTAAAATCCCTCTTACTCAAAGCTATTAAAGATGAATGGATTGGTCTACTTAACCTAACTGGGAAACGAGATATTTTCCAACTACCATTTGCAGATATTTGTGATTTATGTGTACATATCTCAAGCGGTAAAGCACGAGTTGGAAGGAGTCCTAGAAACCCTCTCTTTTCAAGAATTAAAAAATCCCTAGCTAGGACAGTTAGTAGGGTAGAATTAGGAAATTTTCTTGACACCTTCAAAACAGATATTTTAGGGAGCGTAAGTGAGCAGATAGACACCTTTAAAATACAAAACAAGAAAAAATCTGAAAATGTTGCATTATCTATCTTCTGTGCCAAATGTTGGAACAAACATGCTCTAAGAGAGTGTCCCTTAGACTCAAAAGCCATAGAAACCTGTGTCATGTGTGCAGACAATCATGATACGAAGGAATGTCCATCCTTACCAGGTCTTAAGGTTGTAGTTAATGATGAAGGAATATCATAACCAGTAGACCCTCTCTACTTTATAGCCAAAATACCATGGCAAAATCCCCAACCAAATCAATCACAAGGATTTAGACCACAACAATTCGCCCAATCTTCACAATATAATTGGAATTCAGCTTGGCAGCCTTGGGCTCAGCCACTGTCACAACCTTGGAATCAGGGATGGAAAAATCATTATGGAGCTTATGCTCAATATCAAAAATACTCGCCATCTTACCTTCCACCACAATTTTTACCACCATCTAATCAAATTCTCCAAGCTAATCAATTACCACAAGTTCTAGTTCAGAATCAAAACCCACAACTTTCCTTACCATTTCCACAAAAATCAAATCAACTACCCGCTCAACCACTTCTCAATCCTAATAATAAAATACCACAACAACCAGCGTACAACATGGAGGTTTAGAATCCTCAAACTTATGTAATAACTCCACTAGACCTAAATAATTTCCAATTAGGGTATGGAAGAGTATTACCAAGAAAACCTCCTATTGTCATTCAAGAAACAAGATTCGTTCTTCAAAAATAGAAAAACCAATCAGAAGAAGGGGAATCCTCTCTCCCTCAAAATGAAAATAAACAAACAGAAGAAGTTCCAATAAATACTCCTATCATAGAACAACCCTCGATATTAATTAGACCACCTTTCCCATAAAGGTTGAAAATCGATGGAGTAGAGAAACAAATTGTCTTGCCTGATTACAATATGATGGATGAAATGAGAAATGTTTGTATTAAGATTCCTTCATTACAAACCATAAAAGAAATACCAATTTTTGCAAAAACAAATAAGGAATTAAGTACACAAAGATCAGGGAGAAGAAGAAAAGATATAAAAAGAATTTAGTTAGTCAGAAAAATTGCAAACATTATGGTGGGGAAGACGACAATTCAAAAATATTTAGATACAAGAAGCCCCATTATAAAAATTCACATCAATGGAACTGAAATACCAAACACACTGATTGATCTAGGAGAAGCCATAAACGTAATGAGTAAACAAGTTATCGACACACTTAGGCTTCCTAACCTTCAACACACACCAACCTTGTTCCAATTAGTAGATAGGTCTATTATTAAACCAGATGGTGTGTTGGAAGATGTTTGTTTTCCTAATATTCTTGGGAATATCCTGTTGATTTCATGGTCTTAAAAGCCAAGAATAATTTAGGAGGACATCCATTAATTCTATGAAGGCCTTAGTTGGCTACAGCTAATGCTTTCATTGGCTATAGATCGGGCGATATGTTCATCTCAGATGGAAACTCTACAAAGAAATTTACATTTTTTCCCCCTGCAAGAACAACAATAGATACAAAAACTGAAGAATGGATAGAGGATGAAGAAGATATACAATCTATTTTCACTACTGAACAAGTAAAAGTGGAGACCAAGTTTTAAATTTACTGGAAAATAATGAATCTTCCTCACATTATGATCATAATAGAAATGAGTATCTCTCATATAAACAAGTATCATTTCTCTCCATGGAAAAATTTGGGAATCCCTTGATAGAAATATTTCCAGGAAAAACCTTGAATGTCAATCAAAACCTAGAAGAAATGCAAAAGAATCAATTGATAGAAATTTTACAGAAACATTCTTCTGCTTTTGTATGGGAATACACTAACATGAGAGGGATTGATCCTAAAACTTGCATACATCATATCTACATTGAACAAAATGCAAGACCAGTTATACAACCTCAGTGGAGAATGAACCCAAATCTAAAATAAATTGTTAAGGAGGAGTTGCAAAAAATATTAAATGTAAATTTCATCTATCCAATATCTGATGTTCAGTGGGTTTCACACCTAGTAATCGTTCCTAAGAAGAATGGAAAATGGAGAGTATGCATTGATTACAGGGAATTAAACAAAGCAACATTAAAATACCACTTTCCACTACCTTTCATAGACCAGGTCTTAGACATATTAGCAAGAAAAAATATTTTTCCTTCTTGGACAGGTTCAGTGGATATAACCAAAAACGTCTCGAAGCTTATTCGACAACACATGTCGATCAAAAAGTGTCGTTTTATCAGTCTCTAGGTAGCATCCTCGGGTTCCTTGATATCATCCCTGTCCAACCCAGCAAACAAGATGCCTCTTCCAATCCACCATCCAGTAGAAGCATTAGTAGAGCTGCTGCCTATCCCTTGTTGCCAAACAAACCAACTACTTTACTGCTGGCTGTCTAGGCATATCCTAGCAAAGCTGTCCTGTCTAAATTCCTCAATAGTCTCTCGGTGGGGGTTTGAGCCCCCCTACAAGAGAAGAGAGTGTCGTTCGTTGTGCCACTTCCATAATGCATCTAAAGGAAGGCATCTAAAGGTTCAATTTACTTATTGGGTGGGGTGCTCGACCATAAGGGAGAGGAGAGGAGAGGAACTTTAGTTGCTCGACTGATAAGGACCTTTAGGTGCATTAGCAGCAGCAGCTGCAACAACATATTTAGCCATTAATGCAGCAGCATTCTGCAGTAGATCCAGAAGTTGATGGAGCAGCAGTTGGGTCGTGTTTACCTAGTTCCAGATCCACTATAAGTATAAGAAGCAGCCGTTGGCTCAGTAGATTAAGTCGCCAGATTCAGGTAGCCCCTGAAGGTCAAGATAAAACCATGTTCACTTGTCCATGGGGAAATTATGCTTACTGATAACTTCCCTTTGGGTTATGTAATGCTCCAACAACATTCCAAAGAGCAGTCCTTGGCATTTTATCTAAAATTATTCATGATTTTGTGGAAGTGTACATGGATGATTTCACAGTCTATGGGGATTCTTTCTATGAAGCACGAGAAAATTTAGAAATAGTCTTAATAAGATGTAAAGAAACAAATCTCTTGTTAAGCCATGAAAAATGTTTCATGATGTTTCATGTGGGAATTGTTTTAGGTCACCATATTTCTGGAGATGGAATTAAGGTAGACTCATTCAAGGTTGAAGTCATTTCTAAGTTATCAGCACCAAATTTTCAACGAGATGTTAGAATTTTTCTCGGTTTTACTGGTTATTATAGGAGGTTCATAAAAACCTTCACAAAAATTGCATCCACACTCTTTAAATTCCTTGCCAAAGACTGTGAATTCAATTGAGATTTTGAATGTCAAGTTTCCTTTGAAACTTTGAAAAAGAGAATTTCTGAAGCACCTATCTTAAAAGGAACTAATTGAAAGTTGCTTTTCCATATCTCAACAGATGCTTTAGGTTCAGCCTTAGGAGTTGTATTAGGACAAAAAGATCTCACTCCTTATGCCATTTATTATACCAGTAAAAATTTAACTCCTGCAGAGTTAAATTATACTATAACTGAAAAGGAGTTCTTAGATGTATCTCATGCCATTAATAAGTTCAGACATTATATAACCAGATATGAGAATTTTTTTCACACAGACCATTCTTTCATTAGATACCTAATGAATAAACCAGTCCCTAGTGGAAGAATAACTAGATGGATCCTACTTTTACAAGAATTCAACATAACCATTCTAGATAGGTCAGGAAAACAGAACACAATTGCCGATTTTCTTTCTAGAATACAAAATGAAAATAATGATCAACCCGTAGAAGATAAATTTCTAGATGAATATCTTTTTGTAGTATCTACTAGATCACCATGGTATGCAGATATTGCTAACTATTTGGCCACAGGGAAAATGCCATTTCATTTATCTCCTAGAGGAAAGAGAAGAATAGTCTATGATAGCACATCTTATTTACGGATAAATGAAGAATTATACAAGACAAGACTAGATCTCATCATTAGAAGATGTGTTCTAGAGGACGAAATACCATAAACGCTTAAGTCTTTTCACGATGAGCCATGTGGAGGAATTTTTTTGACAAAAGATCTGCTTACAAAATCTTGCTTTTAGGATATTATTGGCCTTCCATTTTCATGGACACCAAGGAATATTTTAAGAGATGAAACAATTGTCAGAGAATGGGAAAACATACTCTTTCAAATGAAATGCCACTGCAACCACAGGTACTCATCGAACCCTTTGAAAAGTGGGCACTGGATTTTGTGGGACCAATCATGCCAAAGCAAAAGAAGTATATTCTGGTATGTACTGATTATGGCAATAATGGGTAGAGGCTAAAGCACTTCCTTTTGCTACTGAAAATGTTGTAGTTTCATTTATTTTTGAGAATATTTTTACTCATTTTGGTGTCCCAAGAGAAATTGTAAAAAACCAAGGAACACAGTTCACATCTAGACTAGTGCAGAAGCTTGTGGACCAATACAAGATAAAACAACAAAATTCCATTCCATACCATCCACAAGCCAATGGACAAGTTGAGTCCAAAAATAAGGTGATTGAAGCTATCCTTACCAAGACTATACATCTACACAAGAAGGACTAGGTGGAAAAGCTTCCAGAAGCTTTATGGGCCTACAAAACTACATGGGGAAATACTACAGGGCATACTCCCTATGAACTTCTTTATGGGAAGCAAGTCTTATTTCTGTTAGAGTTCTAGATCCAAACCTATAAGACAATAGTCCAATTAGATCTTGACTTGTCAGAAGCCCAGAAGCAAAGGATGACACAACTAAGTGAACTCAAGGAAATCAGACAAGAAGCCTTCCAGAGAACTAGCCTAGTTCAACAACAGAGGTCAAGATGGCATGATAAGTACATTAAAGAACCGAAATTTCATTTGGGATATTGGGCATTGCTCTTTGATTCAAAATTCAAAAAATTTCAAGGAAAATTCCAAACTCATTGGCTTGGACCCTATGAAGTTGAAAATGTCTTTGACAATGGTGCAGTTAGAATCACGACTATTGATGAAGAGAAACTCCTCTATTAGTAAATGGACATTGACTTAGGCATTACCAGAAGCCATTAACAAAAGAGGAATTTGTTAAAATGTTTCAAGATAATTCAGAACTAAAGATGGTCAAGAAGAATTCTTATTCTTTTTCACTGTAGAAATTTTTATTCAGTTTTATTTTTAAAAAAGGAAAAATGTAAAAATAAAAATAAATTATATATATATATATATATATATATATATATATATATATATATATATATATATATATATATATATATATATATATATATATATATATATATATATATATATATATATATATATATATATATATATATAATAGTTAAAAAAAAATGTATAAACGTGAAAACCAACATGTTGTTGGCATGTTTATACAGAAAATTTAAAGTGAAAACCAATTTGTTGGCACTTCAAATTTTATTTTCAAAAAGAATAATAATTTTCATCTATTAAAAATTTCTTTTCTTTTTTTAGCTACAGAATCAATAGTTTTCTGTAGCTCGGACAAGTTTCTGTAGCTGAGATAAGTTTCTGTAGCCTAATAAATTTTTGAAGCCTACAAGGACACTTGGTGATTTGGACTAAATGACAACTCACAAAGAAAATTACCTGTAGGAGATGAAAGGAAAACAAACAAGGTTAGAAAAAGTAGATTGAAGGTATGTGCTACATTAATTTAACAATAGGGAAGGTTATATTGTATATATGTTGCTAGGGTCCCACCCTACCCCCCTTATTTATGTCTTGGGATCACGTCATAGTCAAGAGTCAATAAAGCCCATATTAATATTTGTAAGTGGTTAACCCGCAATTAATGACGGGACCACAGTTAGTTGCAAATGGGCGGAAGTATTAGATAGATGGTAAATGGGCGGTAGTATTAGATAGATGGTATTAATAAAACCCACGATATTGGCCCATGGTATTGCATGTATGAGTCATATATAAAAGATAGAGACTCCCTGCGAGGAGCATCGTGTCTTGTTTTGTAATCGAGCTCTGCTCTATTGGAGGTTCCCCCCTCGAAGAGGCCTGTGAACATTTCTCTCTGAATAATAAAATCATTGCTATTCTGTGCTCTGGGTATATTTTCTTCGCATATTTTGTGTTCTCGGTATCTTTTCTTCACAAATTCTATGTTTGGGTATTACTTTGCAGGTTAAGAGCATAACATATGCTTAAGAAGATATAGTACTGTCAGAAATTAAAATGCAATCATTATAACCTAAGGGTGATGGCTGCCTAACAAAATATCATATGCCACAACTTGAAAAGTCATGTCATATCCCCATTCCATCCGCCGAAGTAATTATCAAATCATTAGTTTAAATGCACCTGACGGTCGGATTCATTCCTATAACCCTTATGATAATTCACCTGCTCTTCCCTATTCCTACACTCCTATGAAATTTCATAGCTAATCCATCTTTTCGCCACTTATCAAACCCTACCAACTCCATTTTCTTATCAAGGTAACCAGTCTTCAAGGCAAATCATCCTTCAAAATGGGGATAATTGTTCGAACTGAGCTAGCAAAGAAGAAATTCTTGGAGGGGGTTCTTGGAGGGGTACCCATAGAATAAGGAGCTGCTGCAAAAGAGACAATCATTGTAGTGCATTAAAAAATTCATTGGATTTCACAGGGAAGTAACCAACACATTCGTGCGCTCGTTTGATGGGACTAAAGCTGAAATAGGAAACATTAATCTCACCATAATAGATTCCATGGTCGCAGAGGCTACTGAGCTACCAACGAGTGGTGAAAATGGTTTAAGAATAGGGGAATTGATGGTGAGGATTGGAAGGTCTTCCCCAAAAATCCAAACATGGACACTACTGTCTACAAGAAAGGTATTCCCAGCATAGCTCTTAAGAATAAATGGAGAAACTTATTACTTGTGCTTCAAAAGTTTGTCACTTCAACTTGACGGCTTGCCCTTTTATGCTAGACTGTGATGAGGCTAGAATGCATGTGGCTAGACCTGACAACCCGAGGTTGCTGGCATCACACCCGCTGTTACCAACAACGCACTGGGAGTCGTCTGATAGCCACAGTTCGTCTGAAAGCCACTGAACTGTGAACCAATAGATGTTTCCTGGAGAGGAGGTCATTTGGGCAAATGTATTTTTATCATGTTAGGATGATGATGCATTTTCTTGAAGATCATCAGATGAATCTCCCTTATTTACTCTTACATAGTCTCAAGAAAATGTCTACAAATGTTCAAAAAAGAATTAAGTTTATAGAAAACACCATGTATCATCACAGCTTAATCAAAATCTTGGTCGAATTTCATCTCCAAAGTATAAGGGATAACTGGGAGAGTTTCCTGGTAAGGAACCACTTTGAAGAGAAATCCCCATAAAAAGGAAGTAGTAGTAGGGCCCCCGAAGGAAGAAAGAGAACCATAGAAGTTATAAAGGAGCAAGCACCTCAGACTCAGAAAAAATTATCAGAAGAAGAGCTGCCTATAGTGAATATTTTGTAGAAAATGAAGAGGGGAAACCTTAGAAGAAAGAAACTCGGCAAAAGTAAAGAAGAATTCTCACAAGCTAAGACCCCTCCTCAAGAAGAAAAATCGGAGACTAAAAGAAGGAAAGTACAAAAAATAAAACCTCAGGATTGAGGAGGAGTACAAGGCTGAGTATAGTCCCATAAACAATCTCAAAAATTTCAGAGTACATTGATCTTGAGGGAAATGAGCCAATAGAAAATGAGCCAACAGAGAATGAGCCAATAGAGAACGAACAAATAGAGGAGGGGCCAACTGAAAACCTTGGAAGTACTTTGAAAAGGTCATCGAGATCATCACCGAGAGTATCACCACAACCTTACGGCTCACCTCTAGGAAGCCCAGTGCATAATCCGAGTATGGACCCTATTCAACAAGAAATATATTACTATATAGAGTCATTAGAAAGGAAAGAGACAACAACCAAAGAAACAATTCAAAGTCCTAGAGAAGGGAACAACCAAGTAAATGAACAATCAGACACAAACATCTTAAAGAAAGCGATCTTCGAATTAGAAACGTTGAACTGGTATCTCAAGAATGAGAATCAAGCATTGAAGACACAAAGTGAGATCCATATTTCAAAATGTGACAATCTCATCCTTCATCTGAGCTTGTGGTATAAGAAAAATAGAAATCTGAAGAAGGAAAATAGAATTATGCAAAGAGATATTATCAGCTTAAAATACAAATTTCTCATGAGAAAACCTAGAATGCCAATAACTACCAAAAAGAAGAAAACAATGAAACTTGGAGTTGATAAGAAGGAGGCACAAGTGATTGACAAGGAAGAACTGTATGAGGACATACAAAATCTCCACTCTAGGGGAATGTAGAGTCCGAAGATTGGCTTACCATGACATCCCTTTTTGCTTAAAATTCCTCTGTTTTCGTATATATTTACCACCTAAATAAAGCCATATCCACCAGGTTTTGATGAAGGTATGAAATAATATGTCTTCTTATTCATGTTTGACTCTATACCCTATTGTTGTGTTAAAGAATGCAATTGGCTACCGAATCGGTCTGTTTTTGCAGCTAATCCATATTTCTGTAGTTGTCTCCATTATTTGAAAAGTTTAGAAGCTCCAAGTAAGCAGTGAAGGATGTGGATGGATAGAGAATGGTTTCCTTGTGGATCCCTTCATATCCCCTTGAAACTGTTCATTAAGATAAGTGCAGGAGATCACAGTCAAATCCCAAGTCAATTGCAGGATTGTCACGAAAACAAAATCTGAGTTCAATTGAAATCTTATCAATTTGCTTTCGGAATAGCAAATCGAAGGTTTAGCGATATAATCTATTTAAGATAAATATATTAGGCTTAAATTACTCATGTTGTTATGCCAAAGACCTATTATAAAACTTATGGCCGCACTGTGATTTGGTGCACACCGGATGATGTAATTTTGAAACAGTTGTGATTTTCATTTGCCAGCAATAGAATTGGTTTTGTGTGTATGCGTTGCGTTGGTTGGAGATTATGAACTGATCTGTGGAGGGCCCCTATGAACAGTGACATGTCTTAACCAATTACAATTCGATTTCGTTTCATTCCTTGAATACTCTTTTTTGTGTGGAAATGAAGCATAATGAATTTGCGAATGAATCATTATTTGCATAAGTACTTTCATCTGCTTCATACCTATAGTCTGTTATATGAATTTCTTTCTACCTGGTACAACATGGTTACTTAATTTGCTTATTATCTAGCATAGTTCAAGTGTGTTTACTTCATAGTATATATGTTGTTTGAAATATCTTGTTTGAATGAAAATTGAATAAGTAAAAGTGTGAGAGTTTTCTTCTAAACAATTGAGTTCAGACAATATTTCTTCACAATTGATACAATAGGTTTCTTTTTACAATTATTGAATTAGAAGCTGCAGCATAAAAATTCAAGACCAAAAATCCCAAAAAAATCTAATACAAGTAGGATCACTCTTATATCATCCATAAACTAATTAGATAGAGAATAACTCCTAAGAAATTAGCTGACAAATTTAAGGATTGCGACACTAATATAGTTAACAAACACTACCCCCATATTCATCTTAAGTTTATATCCTAACAAATACATAATGACATATCGAATAACTTCTAGCACATATTGTGCACCTGTACTTCATCAGTCTACCTACCCTAGTTGATCATTTATGTTTGACAATTTAAAGACCTTAAATTGGCCAAACAATCCTTCTATATTCCTTCCAACTAGCTAAGTTCTCCTTGTGCGTACCCCACCAACAGGCAGGTGTAGCACGTAGTGCCAATTAAAGTTCTTATAAGCGATGTTCTTTAGCTACTTCCATTTAAAATTCATCCAGAAACAGATCAACATCAATCAAACCATCATAATGTGGAAGCCTCCTTACATCACTGGAGACACACTGCAGTGATTTGGTCATCATATTGCAATGCAATGTAGATACTTCATGTAACTAATTCTGCTAGTGTTCAAGCTCTTCATTTGAATATGAGGTGCAGGAGATGTCCCTATCCCACGCAATTCATCCATCAACTGTAGGATTGATCCAATATTCATTCTATACTTTGATCGTGTATATCTGATCCAGATCATCATCATCCTCCAAAAAGTCATGAAAAGGTTTAGTATAGCATGCTCCCTCAGCAGGGTCTAGTGGTACTACAAACTTGAGCATCTTCCTTTCAAAAATCATCTTCCGCTTCTTCAAGTTGATCATCACATCCGTGTCAAAAGCCCAATCAATTCCTAGTAGCACGGGGTAAGGGTTACTATCATCCACTCTTTCAATGAACTCAAATTCAGCCAGTGCACTCGCACCCTCAATATCTACCGTCACACCATATAAGCACCCCATCGGCATAATCTTCCTGTTAATTTTCTATGCACAACTGAATAGGAGACCACTGCAGCACAGGCCTCCCCATTCTCTCTCACGTCTGCTTCAGAAGTACATTCGCATAAGAACCCAAATCCAAGAAGACTTGGTCCATTTCATATTCACCTATCTGTGCAGTTAACCTCATCTCATGTCCTGTCCTCTTCTTATGGTTATCAAGTTTCCTTACAGCGCGTTGTTCCGAAGGAACCTTAATCTTATCTTCAAACTTGTATATTAATTTTTGGAGCCCTTCTACTCCCTTCTTCTCACACAGTAACTTCATACAAGTTTTTAGGTAAGTGGCTAACAATGAGGGATCTACATCTTGCACTTCATTGTTCCCAATAGATTTCTCTTGATTTCCTAATGTAGAAGCTTCAAAAAAATTCTTTTTAGCCTCCATAAAAGTTTCTTTAGCCTAGTTAAGGTCAAATCCAACTTCCTTTTCAGTGGCCTTGAGCACCCATCCCTTGGTCTCTGGTTGTTTTCACTTATCTTTGTTGGTGGCCATACCACTTCTTGTTACTATATTTACATTATGATCTTCTTTGTGTGGTTCTTCCCTCATCATCTGAATATTTTTTGTAGGTTGTTGGTGCTGCATCTTATTTTCTTGCATCTTTGCTATAAGGATCGAACAATCTTCTATCACATGGTTGAACTATCTACAGTATTTACATGAGGGATGCTTTGGTTTTTGGTAGTCTCATGCGAAGTGTCCCGCCTCGTGACAGTTATAACAGATCACTTATCCACGACCTCTATGAGCCCATCCTCCTCTTCCTCTTCCTCGACCATGGAATCCTTCCCGTGCTCCACCTATGCACTACTCTTGAGGCTGATTTTCTTCCTGCATGCGGTAGGTAGGGGTTCTATCCATCATCAATTCATAGCTTCAGTAATGACGCTCATCATGACCTACAAACTTGTAAAAATTGCAAAACAGGTGCTCAGGGTTCTGTACAAACATTTGTAGAAAATGACAATTTTCTGTTGTGTGTTGTCCTATGACCTGACAGATAACGCACCATGGCACAGCTCTCGCACTTGGCCCAACAATATTTTCTAGTTTCAGATGAACATTCCCTCCCCCAATAAGTTAATTACGATAAACTAGGAAATGGTCCTTATCGTGCCCATGGCCCTTCCATTTCAAACACGAAACTTTAGTGCATACCTCAAGCTGAGCTTCCGTTCCTTTCTTCAAGCTCTACAACTCCAAGGGCAGGCTTTCCAGCTGTGAGTGAATATGTTGCACTCCAAGGTTTGATTCCTTGAATTTCATTCATTTAGGCAAACACCCCCAAGGATCCAATCCTTCGTTTCTGCATTTAGTTGTATATATTTATAGGTTTCTCAAAAGTGTGGCTCATAAAAGGCATCGAAGCGATGGCGATGGAAATCATCTTGTTAAATTCTCATCATCCCTGCATATTTGTGAATTACTTCACTTAGCACTGGATATTATGACAATATTGAATTGTACCACCAGACTAGATTTGATGTTGCGAAGAATCAATAGAGAGTCGTTGCTTCAACAACTTTTACGCTACCATGACAACCATCAAATGGAGAGGAAGCGGGAGCATGACCAAATGCACTAGTTTCCACCTCAGTATGCATCACATAGGTGAAGTGAGTATGTGCCTTCCCCTGCAACAAGGTTGAAGGAGAGCTTGAGGATGTTGGGCACAAAGAAACAAATGTGAATGTGAAATCCCGGTTACAAAATCCTTCATTAGGAACATCCAATTTCATTTCTATTCTCTCCTTTACTTTTGCATAATCAGATGTCACTTTAATACATGGCATTTAGTCAAAGTATGATTTCAATCCCCTTGAATTGTCCAGGCTGAGAGAATTAATTATTTTTCATGTTAAGGCTATGCAAGAGATATAACAACATGGTTTCATTGTTTGTCTTCCATCTCATTGGCGAAATAAACTTCATCCGTCTCATACATTTCCTTCAGGTCAAATAAAGTGTGTAAACAATGTTTTGTGTTTCTGGTACAAGAACAACTAGTGCAGGAATAGCTGGTGTAGGAACAACTAGTGTAGGAATGTGGGTGTAGGTACAACTGGTGCAGGAATAGATGGTGCAAGCATAGCTGGTATAGGAACATTAGCACCTGCCACAAAAGAGCCTAACATTAATGACATTTTCACATTAAATACTCTTCAAATTAGAAAAAACAAGAAGAGTTCATAGATAAACAATTGTCAGTTCTAAATGGATCTAAATAATAACTTAATCATGTGTAAAAAGACTAATAAAGATTATAGACACTTAGTACAAGCATACAATTATTCAGTGAAATCATGAAAATATGGACAAAATAGAGGCTCGACACTCCACCATGCTGACCTTCTTGCATGTCCTCATTAAAGCCAAACCATAAGATTATAAAACCATGGAAGAAGGTAGGAGAATGATTAAATATTAATGATCGTACTATGCTCCCCAACAAAAGTGTCAGCAAAAATCTTAGCAAGGAAATATTAAGATACGTGGTATGTCATTTTTTAAGCATTCATTAAGTTTGCAACACCACTATTAGAGTGCGAACTAAAACCATGTTATAGTCCTTATGAAAATATCAACTGCAGGAATGATAAGATTGTAACAAGATTAGGTATAGGCAAGTAATGCTTTGTACCATACATTATAGAAAAAGAGTATTGCACCTTTATGATAGATAAAACATACCTATTGTCCTGTTCCAAATGAAATCTCTTCTTGTCACAGATTTCACAACTCTTATTTTTGACCAGAGTCTTATTAACATTCATGATAAAAAAAATCAAACCTTTGTTCAAAATGTGCAATTTGAAGAAGAATACCACAAGATTCCTACACCTACTATAACAATCTTGTACCTAGGTCATGTATTTCTTATGTATAGGCAGCCACAGCCAACACACATTGTTGTCCATCAACACTTAGTTTGTAATCATTGCTGATAAATTCATCACTCTAAATACCATAAAGAATTGGAGTTATGATACCAGAATAGGGAAATAAAAATAGATAAAGATGACACCTTCCTGGACCAATAAGAAAACACTCTAAATTTTGTTTCTTAATCTAGTACAAAGAATTAGCTTCACTAAGGGTACCACATCATTAAAGATTCCTAATTTTTGAAATATAGAACTCAAAGAATCATGATCAAATCATCTTAAAACCATTTCCAAGAAATAGAATGATGAGTTTTAGGGAAAGAGAAAGATAACTGAGTAAATCATAGTATGCAAATAACTTTAATACCACAGCCATAATCCTCCTGCCCACAGGCGTCTATAGCCTCGACAGGAATGTCTTTTATCCCAGCAAAATTCTTATATCCCACTTACTAGATATAGATTCAAAGTTATCTTATTTAATTTTAAAAATTATATGAAGGCCACTATCCTCACTTGGTAAGCAGTTGATGGAAGTGCACTCACAAGAAGTAACATGGATGAACATGTCGGCTCGTGATGAGACCTCATGTCTTCCAGCTTTTCAGCTGAAAGCCATTATTCTGGCTTGGTGACCAGTAGTAGTAATGTCATGCATGTTAGTTCTCATGACCATGGTAGGTTGGCTCATCACTTAATAAGTGGGGAGACAGATCTACTCCTTAAGAGTATGGGATGGCATGAAATGTTTTTAATGACTAATAATTACTGGGTAGTTCTTGTACCCTAAAGAATTATTTAATAAGATGTCTCAGATAATGAATGAAAGACTCTTTGAAATAATACTAGTGTTCTCATGAATAGCTTATTATGATCTTTACAAGAGTGTTCCACCATAGGGGGCTCTCCAATATTACCTTCTAAGGAAAACTGAGAATATATATCTCAGATGATGACTTAATTAGAATTGTTAATCATGGTTACTTTTTCAAAATCATGAGGTATTAGAGTGAATCATACTCAACAATATTTGTCATAGATGTGTGTGTTAACAACTGATGCAGTTCAAGAGAAGTTTCGGTGGCTATGCTTTGAAAGTCAAAACCCCAATTGCATTGTTGTAGCATATTTATTCATGGCATTTCTTTATTCTTCTACCCTGCTCTACCCTAAGAAGCAGAAGACTCCCT
Organism: Pinus tabuliformis; assembly: GCA_031772625.1. Taxonomy (NCBI): domain Eukaryota; kingdom Viridiplantae; phylum Streptophyta; class Pinopsida; order Pinales; family Pinaceae; genus Pinus; species Pinus tabuliformis. The sequence goes on from CM062812.1 coordinate 444,024,022, forward strand.
TTTAAGTATAGCAGGACTTCTAGTGCAACCAAGTGCACAACAAGAGGATAATCATATTCATGTTCAAATTTAGAAAGTATATGTTAGAAAATACCAGAACATGAGGTACCAACTACATTAACTGATGTGATGCTACAAATTGTTGAATGATAAGGGAGGGATGAATATTGACAGTCATCTGAAACCAAGATTCTATGGTATCCATATACTCTTGGTCATTGGATTCATGGGCAATATCTGGTGCATCATGCAAATCGTCCTCCAATTTTCTTTTTTCATCCTCTAAATTTTGTGTTGGATCAGGTTGGTGTTCTTCAATCTCTACTTCTGATGAATTCTCCTCATCAAGCATGATCCATAGCTTCTTGATCTCCCTGGGAATATCTTCTGGTTCTTCAGGATTCTCTTATTCCAAAGGAGTTGAACAATTTCTAATTGATGCCAAGATGTGTTCTTTCTGTGAAGTAGAGACCCCATCTTTTGCCAGAATTTGAGATAGTTCTTGGAATAGAATCACACTTCCTGGCATTTTCCTGCTAGCTGGAAAGTCTTGTTAGCACCTAGATTGAGAGTGGAGGGTTCTTTAGCACCTAAGAAAATCAAAAGATCAATTTCAGTGTAAAGAACAAACCAAGATTGTAAACTAAGGAAATCACACTTGTAGAAATTAAATAACCTCTATTGCAAAAAAAAAGTAACACACTTTGCAGTAAAAGAAATTGTTCATAAAAAACTCAATTGCAGTAAATCAAGCATCACACTTTGTAGAAAGAAAAATTACTCATAAAAACTAAATTGAAGTAAAAGAAACAAATTAGGAATCATGCTTTGTAGTAAAGGAAATCACTCATTTGCAGAAAGGAAAACCTGGCTTATGAGCTCTCTAGGAATGTCATCCAGTATGCTTTAGCAAGCAAGGGGAATGTCATTAATTTAGAAATTCAATTGTGAAGGAATAGGAAAAGCATGACAATCTTTGAGGCCTTATCGTACAACACCCCCACCCCGACAATGGCACCAAAATGTCGGGTGATATAAATACAAGATTTAACCAACATTTAATTTGTCAATCAGGGGTCATAAGACATAGAGGCGTAGCAAAATATATGCGAGAGTACAACCTCAGGGATCTGTCAAATAAAAACCAAGCTTTTGCAGGAAATTCAAAAGAAGCATCATTTAAGAAAAAGGAACAAGACTCTTTAAAGCAAAGTAAGCATACTACGAGAATCTACTTATGGCTCCTCTTCTGGGTTGAGTTGACTCCTGCAATAAGTCTTTCTCAATTGTCCAGAGGACAAGGGAATGTAGGCCCCATTCAAAAGAAATCGATTCAAGAAATAAAGAATGCAAAACCTCTTAAAAATTACTGCTATGTTGCAAGGATGAATATCATGAAATTAAACTAGAAATCACACATTAACTTCCTTCCAACTAATCTAAGGAAATAATCGAATGCTCTAAGAAGAATCAAGATAATAATGCACTGCTTCTATTAAAGACAATTCAATACTTTATATGTAAGATAAATATGCAATAAAAACCAATATGTAATTCATGTTGTTTACCCTGATATTATTAAATAATTCCTCAAAATATTATGTATAATATATGCAACGTTTAATTATAATGAAGAATTCTGTGAGCATTTTGTCAACAAGATTCACAATATTTCCATATGTTTATCCTGGAATTTTCTTATTAAGAGTGCATGAATAATTTTTTTTTGCTAAAGTACAGGAATCAGTGTCATATAATATTCAAAGGGAATCATGAATACATGTTAAGTTAAGTTAACCAGAGTTCTTGCTCAGCAATTATTTAACCATTACATCCTGGAAATAAACTTTGTTATGCAACAATGAGATTAAGGCAAATATTTCTAATAATAAATAAGAAACGCAGTTAAAACATTCATTGCTTACTTTAGTTCAGCCTTTATGAAAATACATCCAAAAGGATTTATATTAAACTTAAATAACCAGAGCACTAAAATAAAACTTGTGGAATGAAATTGAAAATTAGGTTACTAAAAGAAGAGTTATGAAATGAAATTGCGAAATTATTTGAGATCACACTCACACTATGAAAACTAAAGTGCAGTAAAATAAAGTTAAGTGGTTTGGGAAAATGGACTAGCTGGTGGGCCCATCCATCCATCACGTTTCCCTTGCAGCGATTAAATCACAATCTTCATAACAGTCAGGAGGAACAATAATGCATAATCGAATGGCAATTTAAATTACAGTCGAATCCTGTTACATAATTATAGAATGATGCAGTGCCGGCTCCAATCGTCCCCCCCAGGGATCATCCCACTGAGCACGCAACTCCTCCCCTCCTACACAGCAACTCGATCCCCTATTCTAAAAATGATGCAATCTACAAAAATATAATGCCTCATCTAGATCTGGAGTCTGCCTCCTTCTTAGTGCACAACCCTCTGTTTTATAGAAGCAATGATGCCCCTACTTGTTCGGATCTTTGCATACAATTTTAGCATGGCTGTTACAACAAATTGGAACTCGGAACAGGAAAAATATGATTTTGGCTAAGTTTGAACTGATGCTGGATGCATTTTCTGAATATATCATGCTGCTAACAAATCTATGGCTTCTAGAAGTAGTTTGACTTAGTGCTTTGACACCAAGGACTGCAATTATATGATTCCTCAAATTTCATTCATTAAGGCAAACACCCCTAATGATCAAATCCTTTGTTTCTGCATTTAGTTGTATATCTTTTCAAGTTTCTCAAAAGTGTGGCTCATAAAAGGCATCAAAGGTCTAGCCATGGAAATCAGCTTGTTAACATCCTCATCGTCCCTACAGAGTTGTGAATTACTTCACTAAGCAATGGATATTCTGAAAATATTGAATTGTACCACCAGACTAGATTCAACATTGTGAAGAATCAATTCAGAGGCGTTTCTTTAACACCTTTTACACTACCACAACCACCATTGAATGGAAAGGAAGCAGGGGCTAGACCAAATGCATTGGTTTCAACCCTAGCGAGCCTCGCATAGGTGGAGTGACTATGTTCCTTCCCCTACAGCAAGGTTGAAGGAGAGCTCAAGGACGTTAGTCACAAAGAAACAAATGTGAATGTGAAATCCCTTTTGGAAAACTCTTCATCAGGAACATGCAATTTCATTTCTATTTTCTCCTTTACTTCTGCTTAATCAGATGTGGCTTTAAAACATGACATGTAGTCAAAGTAGGATTTCAATCCCCTTGAATTGTGCAGGATGAGAGAATTTATTATTGCCTATGTTAAAGCTATGCAAGATATATAACAACATGGTTTCATTGTTTGTCTTCCATCTCATTGGCGACATAAACTTCATCCACCTCATACATTTCCTTCAGGTCAGATAAGGTGTGTAAACATTATTTTGCATTGTTGGTGCAGGAATAGTTGGTGCAAGCACAACTAGTGCAGGGATGTTGGTGCACGCACAACTAGCGTAAGAATAGATGGTGTAGGCCCAACTGGTACATAAATGTTAGCACCCGCCACAAAAGAGCCTAACATTAATGACATTTTCACATTAAATACTCTTAAAATTAAGAAAACAAGAAGAGTTCATAGATCAACAACTGTCAGCTCTAAATTCCTCTAAATAATAACTTAATAATGCGTAAAAATAATAATAATGATTATAGACACTTAGAACATGGATAAAATTATTCAGTAAAATCATGGAAACCTAGACAAAATGGAGGCTCAACAAGTACTATCAAATATATATTAATAATGCATGATTATATTTGGAATGAGTTAACATTGGCAAACCTACAATGTAGAATTTGTCTATTGTGCACTTATCTAAACACATAATCATACAACTGTTTCTCAATTTAATGTTCGTTGGATTATTTTTTTCCTTGAATTTTTTATTATTCATTATGCACCATGCATATCCATAGCATATTCTTGAAGCAATCTCTCAATCTAATGGTTTGAAAATATCCAAATCACCTCATCTCGCTTAGTTATTTCGATACAATCACATTGACGAGAAATATAATCTTTTTTCACTTATCTCAATTTCAAGCGCATGTACATAAGTTATGAATCTTCACATATGATTATTGCTATCTTGTTATAAGATCTTCTAGTGAGAAATTTGAGCTGAATAAAATCTCTTCTCCCTTCTCCATCATGAGATTAACGATGTGGTCGGGAAATTATCTTTGAGTATTTATTACCAAGCATGTTTTGTACGACACTTACCCATCATCATTTTCAGGAAGACATTTCCATGACTAGAACAATGATACATTGTCGTTGCCTTTATATTCTTTGCGTTGTGTTGACTCCAACTCAACACCTATGAATTGTTATCTAATATCAATCACACTCTCTTGAACTCCTCTATCTCGATGAAGTACCTGGTGTGAGGAGGAATGTATGGGAAATGACTAGCTGCATGTTAAACATAATAGACGACAACAAGTTAAACAAAATAGACCAGAACAACAATTCCCCCTTAATCTGAAGGGAGGTATCAAAGCCCAAGAATGAGAGTTCAAAATGAAAAAATGCATTTGAGCCAAGCGTTGAAAGTCTCTCAAGAAATGGTTTTTAAGGATGAAAAAAACTCAATATGGGAGAACTCAAGGTCTCAACCAACACCAACTCTCAAACCTTTATAGTAGTTCTCTGAACAACCAAAAATGTGTTTCTAAGGTGACCACAAAATCTGTAACAATCAATGTAGTTACTTGCACAATTCTAAACCTAGAAGTGCTCTTTCGCAAACAACTTAATTGACAAAAATGAAAGTCTCTCTCACTAAAAATTTGGCTCTAACTGGTATAGGTTGTAGCTTAGGCTCACTTGTAGGTCTCTGACTTAAGCTCACTTGACAAATCTTCGAACATGTACCAGTAGGCTCGCTTGAAAAATCTTCGAACTTGTAGTAGACCATTGAAAATTCCCCCTTTGTTGGATACAAGGTGAGAAGTATTCTTCATCACTGCAAGGTTGGTCAACAATCTCGAACATATCCTACAGTATGACCTGTAAATCATCTTGGTTGTTTTCAACCAATCCCAGGAAGAAATCGATCCAAAACTTAGTTTCTATTTTGCAGTAGTCTTATTTCTGGAACCTATGTTTGAGTGGTGATTACACATTCTACAATTCTCACATGGGTGAAGATCAAAACATTGATCTTTCACATGTCCAACTCTATTACACTGTTGGCATCAATCAACTTGTTTTAGAACAACGCCATCCAGAGATCCAGCACTTCAAAATTGTATTGGTTTATAAAATCAAGAAGATGAAAAGGTATATCCAAGACATCTTTGTTATACGCTAACCTAAGTTTTTTTTGTTATGTGTAGTCTCTTCCCACAGTCTTATAAACGTTTTGGGAATCATGGGTTTCACATTTGTATGGAAATGACTCTTGCATACACTTACCTGAACATGACTTTCTGTTGCATCCAATCTTGCTCTTGACGTGACTTCATTACTCTTTTATTGTTATTTGGAATTAGGATCATCTCACTGTACTTCAGACTCGATCTGGACAAATTCAGTTGTCTCCAACGCATCATGTAAACAGACTCTAATATAAACAATACTTACTTTGCTGACATTTACATTTCCATCAACAGTAGAACTAATGAGATTGTTTAAGATTTTTAATACATTTTTAATTTGAGCCATAGGTGTCGGGTTCAACCAAAAATGCACCCATTTTACAAAGTCATTTCAACAAAAAAAAAATCATATTGTTGTAAAATGTCATATTCTTGTTGCCCAACCACTGTACTAAGTATCACAACCTCCAAAATTAAATTTTCTTTTTGTTTTGTAAAAATTATCAAGCACAAGGTTTTGAACTTGTGACCTTTAACACACCATGTAACTGAACGAGCTTTGCTAACCACATTACCTTCTTTAAAAGTTCAATGTCTTTATGCATTCATGCATCCCAAATACTCCAATTTTATAAATACTCAAACCACTCTTAATAATCCTCCATTCCACTAATGACAACTCCAACTATGGAAACTATTGAAGTATTAATTGTTTTGCACCCAAATAAATTCTTCAAACAAATCCTTTTCAAATATGTGAAGTAGTCCTCTAAAAGAAAAATATAAATCCCTTTCTCTTTTTTGTTTTAAATAAAAATTGGCTTAGTGATTTGATGGTGGGCTTCAAAAATAATCTAATAGAGAATTAGGTTCAAATCTCTTTGTTTCGTTTTTCTTTTTCTCTTCAAGTTTTAAAACTTATTTCAAATCAAAACAAACTTGTCATCAAATATTTCCATCACTTTTAACTCCAACTTAATTAATTTCAGAATTAGCGGCTTTTGCTTTTATCTTCTCATTTCACCTTTCTTTAACCATTTTCTTTTCTTTAGATATAATAAAAGAAATGATAAATATTTTCTTTAATCACAATTTCTATACAGTTTCCATTCACTTGATACTCACAAACTTTTTCTCCTATTAACTTTCATATTTATATGTTTCTTTCTTTGTTCACTTTCGCCTTTCTTGCTCTGCCTCTTTCTCTGTTCACTTTCACCTTTATGGCTCTTCCTACTTCCACACAAAGATGTCGATTCTAGAAGTAATATAAAATATATAGGAAATGTATTCAGCTTACTTGTGGTCTCATATTCTGGAAAATGTCTCCATATTCATTTAATTTTTACAAATCATTGTCAAAAAAAATTGTAAATCTTTTATTTTTTTTTATACTTTCACTTCCATGAACCTTGAAGTAATAATAAAAATCAAAGAAATATATTCCTTTATCTAAAATTCTTGAAAATACCTCGTATAAAATTTTATAATTCGGTGAATTTTCTTTAACTTCTCTTACCCTTTGATAAATCTTTGCCACATTTTCATCACCAATTCCAGCATGCCAAATATCTTTAAAATATTACTTTAAAATATCATTTTAACCTCCAATATCCAAAACATTTTATTTAAAAAAAATTCTTTCCCACCCGTCAATTGCATTTTTTAATCACCATGCCTCTATGCCTCTATGCAACTCTTCCTTTTTAGTTGAAGATTAATAAAAAAAAGAATTCGATTAAAATAATAATTCATATATTTTCTTTTTGCTACAACATTATTTCTCCATTACAGACTTCTCCAAGTAACTAGTTCTTGTTGTTTTAACATAGATTCTACTTGTCTATTTCCCCTTTCAATTCAAAGATGCACCAAGCTCTCACATATTATCAATCATCTACCTCTTTCACAATGCCATAGAAGCACTGCTCGAAAGGAGTTCAAAGTATGTGAAAAGATGGACACCGAGGAAGGCCACAAAACAAGTGGCTTAACAAAATGAACAAAATGGATAAACCTTCGCTCTGATACCACTATAAAGCACACGATATTGGAAACCAAAATCAACTATATTAAATATTGGTCTCTATGAATGATGTACAATGTGTACATATTAATACATACAAGAAAATGTTGAATTAGTTTCTGGGTCTTCTTGGACTCTAACAACCAATCACCCTAACACAAACCTAATTCCAAGGATTAGTTGTCTAACAAAAACATCCTTAAATCTGTATTCTATTCGCTAAATTATTTTTGTTAATGGCCCATCTTAAGGATTCTTGTCCCGCCAATCATCATAACCTTAATCCTATCTTTTAAAAGAATCATGCTTTAAAAAATAGATAAATGGTCGGATGTCCCCAATACCTATTGTTAACATTCTGTAATACAGAGCCAAACGACTGATGATCTAGAGCCAAGAATGCCAAAGTCATTCACTTCACTGGCCAGCAAGTGAAATTCAAATGGGTTAATGTTTGGACCACCATGAAATCATAACACGTTTCTTAGCACGTTACCACCTTGGGTAGGCGAGAAGCTGTGTTGATTCAAATTTATCATTTAAATTTTAAATATTTATTAAACCCACGGATAGTCTATGGAAATGTAAGTGAGGACCTGAAACGATGAGACATCAGGCGGCCCATGTGTCGTTCTGGTTTGGAATTTATTATTAAATTTTTTTTAAACATCGCAAGCATTCATATCTCTTGGGTTTATCCATCCCTTGGTCCAATGTCACATTGTGACAACTATAATCAACTATGGTCAACCATAGGCCAACTTCACATTGTGAGAAAGATTGTCTCAATATGAAAATCAAGGATGGTAAAAAATGTTTATTATATGATTTACAATTCTTCTTATTTATTATTAATATTTTTAGTAATAATATTATTGTTGGTATTATTATTTAATTATTTAATACTAATTATTATTATTTATTAATTATTTAATATTATTAATTATTAATTAATTTTATTAATATCTAATTATAATAATAATTATATTTTTATTGTAATATATATTTTTAATATTATTATATATTTGTCAATGGTTTGAGTGGTAGATACAGATGAAGCCAAAGACTAGGTGCTCCGGTTTGGAATTTATAATTAATTTTTTTTGAACATCGTAAATTAAATTCAGCCATGTTACTAGGGGCTCCCATATTGAAATGTTTTTAGTATTATTTGTAACATTTAGGAGAAGAGCACTGAGGGCCATATATTATTTATTTAGAATTAATATATGTAAATAAGTTTGCTGTGTTGGTCGAAAATTTTGTGGTGAAATCTTGATTTGTGTTATTTAAACTAGTTTTTGACTATATATATGGATTCATCACTGTGAAAAACCTTCAAACTTGTGATTTCAATGAATTCTAACAAGATTTTAGAAAAATTAAACCGAACCAAAAAACTTCCAAAACTCCAATTATTATTATATGCAATTCGCTGAGATAATAAAAACACCTTCACTGTAAATATTCTAAAAGAGACAATTCACTTGACTGTTTTCCATCAAAAATATTTTGTAAATAATTTTAAATCAATAACTTATTTTTAAATAGGTAATATAATTAAGTCAAACAGAAAATTAACTTAACTCCTATTCATTGAATATTAAAATAATCTTAAATCAGCAATCTAATTAAATTCAACTCGTTAAAAAATGACATTCTCTTGCTACACCAAGAAAGGTACGACAATGTGATCGAACTGTGATGTTTTTAGTGTGGTAGAACACTTCTTTAAGATAGCCTGCACCGATTCTGATAAATAAAAGATAAACTCGTTGATCAGCTTAATCAAACCTAAATTTGCTGATCTACATGACGCTTGAGGTTTAGAAGTGTTTAAATCTTCGCTTAATCAATGTCTAGCTAACGTCTTGAGTTTAAACTCAAGCAGAGGAAATACTGATTTTCTTTTGAAGCCTTAAAGCAGTTAAGACAAATAATAATGTGTGATGCCTCCATTTGATTATAGTGATTGAAAATAGATCGGTATGTTGTCTGCTAGTTCACTTCGTTATAATGATTGATAGACAATTGTTCTAGCAGTGTCATCGGATTACCCAGTATTTTCCATATGCAATTATATCAAGCGGAGCGTTGTCTTAGTCATTATGGTTGCAAATCAGATTGAATTTTTAGCCATTAGTAGGTGGTAAATTTTATTATCATTTATTGGTGAATGGAGATGCTGAATCATTGTTATTTGGGAATCATTTATAATTCATCCTAATTATCCCTTCACTATGGCGGCTTTATGTGAGCAAGTCTCAACAAATATTCTTTTTGGCCGCTTATTTTTTTTATTTATCTAATGACTGTGTCCAGATGTCTCAAATTTACAACAGCGAAAAATTTTATATTCCTAATAAACAAAAAAAATAATACTTTTAGTATATATTAACTATATATACTAAATAATTATGATAATAGATTAGTCGTTATTTTTAGGGTTATCTAACACTAATAGCTACAAAGCATCACATTACTTATTACTTGAAGCATGCACAAAAATGAGGGTGAGATACAGGCTCTATGGGTGCCCAGGGATTGATCCGGTACCTAGAAATGGTCCAACTCTCCACTGCCTTGCCGCTGATGAAGTAATCAATGCCAACAGTGTGCACAACACTTGCCCTAAAAACCACATATTTGCAAAGGATGGAGCCAGTGAATAATGTTCTAATGAATGAGTGTACGAGGGTTTTCTGTCTCTTAAAGACGACAAAACAAATATTTGCATGGTGGTCTAAGTGGCAGTTCAAGAGAAAATATGTTATCCAGTATATCCAGTATGGTTCTGAGAACAAACATTTTTAATACTACTAAATAGTGGTAAAGTTGTTTCTAACTTAAATAAATATGTATTTTGGACTAAAATTTTGGTGGACCATGTGTTTTTTCTCATTAAAATTAAAATTAAAAAACAACAATAAAATTTATAATTGGTTAAAGAAAAGTATTATAAATATTCAATATGAATATGCTGAAAAGAACGTGTTCAATAAAATTTGGTTTGATTAGCATGCAAAAATTAATGTCAGGGTGGAAAAGATTTACAATTAAATTAGTTATAAAGTTGAAATCATTTACTATAGTCCTGGCTTCAATGTGCGGATTAATAACCCATTTGCAATTCAGATGGAGTCAGCATTGAGATCTGTTGCCCTTGAAAAATGGTTTATTCGCGTGTATATATCCTCTAAAACACTATCAATACAAAGCCACTGGAAAGACGTTTGGACAAATGAGTCGAACCCTGCTGCATGTCTCCCAATTCTTGACAAAAAGGATCATGCCATTCGTTGGATTTAAGAACTTTAATCTATTTTCCCTTCATTTCTTCTTAAATATTTCAAATATCTCATTAGTTTCATTAATCAGTGGAATTAAGGAAGATTTACCCTTGTTGTTGCTGCTGCTCTGCGAAAACTGAATCAGCTCCAACACGCCTCGTCAATAGACGGAAATTCCTCCAAATTCAGGCAGCCATAGATAAAATGTGAACAGAATTGAAAAGAAAGAGATGTAGCTCTCACGTGTGGCCTACACCTGGGGACTACACTCACAAAACTTGAGAGATCACTCTCGTCCACTCTATTCTCAATCAATCAAAGATTACATCATTAAATACAATACTAGGAAATAGGAAGTTGCACCCAAATCCCATAACTATAGGAACTAATCCTAAACTAGGGAGAAAGTTACAACAATGTAACTATTTTCTCCATTAATATCAAAATAATATTAATTATTCTGAACTCCCCCCCTTAATGGAGAAAGGATTCTCCTGGACTCCTAGCATCTTTCTAAACAATTCAAATTTCACTCGTGCAAGAGGCTTTGTAAAAATATCAGCCACATTGTCACAAGTTTTACAATATTCAACAGCAATTTCTTTTGACTTTATTTTCTCTCGAACAAAATGGAACTGAGTGTCTATATGTTTGGTGTTTTTGTGAAACACTCGATTGTATGCTAATTTGATGGTGCTCTGGTTGTCGCTTTTGATAGAAGTGGGTTGCTTCTGTTCTTTTCCTGCATCTTTGAGAAGTCTCCTCAACCAGATCGCTTCACATGTTGCTTCACACAATGCTTGATACTCAGCTTCACATGAGGACAAAGCTACAATACTCTGTTTCTTGCTGCTCCATGCTATGACCCCGGAACCTATGTTGAATGCATAACCTGTGATGGACCTCCAATCATCCAGGTTACCTGCCCAGTCTGAGTCTGAGAAACCTGCGAGAGTAACATCAGATACATCAGTGTATAAAATACCAAAATGAACAGTACCACAAAGATACCTCAACACGCTTTTTGCTGCTGTCCAGTGACTTTCACGCGGTTTCGACATGAATTGGCTCAACACACTAACTGAGTATGCCAAGTCAGGTCTAGTTGTTGTAAGATATATCAGACTGCCAACCAGTTGTCTGTACATTGTGGCATCTATCTCCTTAGTGCCATCGTCACTGCTCAATTTCAGATTTTGCTGTAGGGGTGTCGCTGTTGATCTACACCGATCCATCCCAAACTTTTCCAACAGATTTCTAGCATACTTCCCTTGGGTAAGAAAAGTTTTCCCAGTATCTCTGAATACTTCTAATCCTAGACAATAGTTAAGGCTTTCGAGATTTTTCATTTCAAAGACTTGTGCCATGAGCCTTTTGATTCCTCTGATTAAGTCGTCTGCATTTCCTATTAGAATCATATCATCCACATATAGAGAAATCAAAATAATCTGCCCCTGATTATTGTACTTGGTATACAAATTTGGGTCATTTAAGCTTTTATGGAAACCATGCTCTATAAAGAAAGAATCAACCTTTTCATACCAAGACCTGGGAGCTTGCTTTAAACCATATAAAGCCTTTTTCAACCTACAAACAAGCTGTTCCTGCCCCTACTTTACAAATCCTTCTGGCTGTACTAAGTAAATTTCTTCTTTTAAATCACCATTTAAAAATGCAGATTTAACATCTAGTTGGTGTAATTCCCAATTACATTTAGTAACTAAAGCAATAAGTAATCTGATTGTATTTAGCTTTGCTACAGGTGCAAAAGTATCATCAAAATCAATACCTTCCTGCTGTGAGTATCCTTTTGCAACCAACCTAGCTTTTAACTTATCTATACTTCCATCTGCATTAATTTTGGGTTTAAACAGCCATTTACTTCCTATAAGTGTTTTGTTTTTAGGCAGCTCTACTAATTCCCAAGTATTATTTCTAATAATTGATTCCATCTCCTCATTTATTGCAGCTCTCCATTCCTCAAATTGACTAGCTTCTTTATAATTAGAGGGCTCTATAATGTTCAAAAACTTTGACATCAATGCATAGTTTCTCAACTTCAATGGTAATTGAGTCTTCCTACCTGACCTCCTTGGTAGGGGACTTACCTCAAATTGGTTTTCCTCTGCCATAACTGGGCCTGCTTTTTCACCTTCTTGCTGTTCTTCTTCATTCTCTTCTTTCTGCTCCTGTTCCTACTCCCTTTCATCCTCGCTGCTTTCCTCCAACAGCAATGGAATGTGCCAATCATCTCCAACATCAACTTTCCTTTCTTGTACCTGTTCATGAAAGACTACATCTCTACTTGCAAATGTCTTACGAGACTCAGGATTGAACAGTTTGTATGCTTTAAACTTTGTATCATAACCAACAAAGATGCATTTCACTGCCTTAGGGTCTAGTTTCCTTCTATCAGCTTTGGGTAAATGTGCAAATGTCTTTGACCCAAAGACTCTTAAGTGGTTTACTGCTGGTTTAAATCCATATAAGGCTTCAAAAGGGGTTTTGAAGCCAAGAAACCTAGTAGGACTTCTATTTTTCAAATATACAACAGTAATTATCACTTCTGCCCAAAAAATATTAGATATACGTTTACCTTGCAGCATGCTCCTTGCGCACTCCACCAAGGTTCTGTTTTTACGCTCTGCAACACCATTTTGTTGTGGTGTGTGCGGTACTGTATACTGCTGAACAATCCCGTGAGATTTGCAGTATTTCATGAATTCCTTTAATTTGTATTCTCCTCCTTGGTCAGATCGGAGAATTTTAATACTTTTTCCAAATTGTTTTTCCACCAGGGTTTTGAAATCTATAAAACATTGGAAAGTCTGACTTTTCTTGTTTAAAAAATAAACCCTTGAATACCTAGTGCAGTCATCAATAAACAACAAAAAATAGTATGCTCCCCCTAGTGACCTTGTCTGCATAGGACCACATACATCAGTGTGCACTTGCTCTAATATTTCTATTTGCCTCCTCCTATCATGCATAGGAACTTTTCTCTGTGCATCTTTCCTAAGGCACAACCATCACAGTTTAACTGAATGTTACGAAAGATGGGGAGACCTTCAACCATACCTTTCTTTTGTAACATGAGATCTTGCATATTCAGATGACCAAACCTCTGATGCCAGAGTTGTTCAGGTGTCGACTCTCCTGCAACCATGGTTGCTTTGATATACTTTTTGCATCCATTCTGTATAGGCTTCCAACTCGCATCCCTGTTGCAACAATTTAATTCCTGCAATCCTTTATCACATAGTGAGTCTTGAAGAATTCGACATGCATATCTTTATCAGCCATCATGGATACAGATATCAGGTTTTTCTTTATTCCAGGTACATATAGAACATTTGAAAGGTGACTAATATTTCCATTTGGTAACTTAACTGAAATCACCCCATGACCTTTAATCTGATATCCATTATCATCTCCTAGATATATTTTTGATCCATTTATAATTTCTTCAAGACTATCAAAAAATTCCTTATTACCTGTCATGTGAGAGGATGCTCTGGAATCGACATACCAGATGTCATCTTCATTTGATGCTGAAAGGGCACAGTCGACTGTGAACAGTCGAAATTCATGATTGAAGTCTTCTTCTTCAACAAAATATCCTCTGTGTTTTGGATTTACCTGTCTCCTCCTTGCCTCATCTGCCTGCTTCTTATAATAACAATCTCTCTGTATATGACCCTTCTTTCCACAATAAAAGCATTTCTTTTCAGAATGATTTGCAAGCATACATTTATGACAGTGATGTTTATGTATTGTTCCTCCTTTCTGGACTGATTGCTGCTGTGACTGCTTCCCTTTAGATAGTCGTCATTTTGCCACCATCGCGAGATTGTCACTTTGGGGGTTCAGATTCAGGTTCTGCCGTCGCTCTTCCTCTTGCTGCGAGATCGCAGTGAGATCATCAAACGTGGGTGTTTTCTCCCTTGCCGAGACTCCAGTGATGAAGGTTTGGAAATCATCACACATCCCATTCATTGTAATTGCAACAAGATCTTCATCAGCCACCGCCACTCCAATGGCCCCCAATCCGTCTTTAACATCCTTAATTCGCGCGACAAATGCAGTAGCAGACTCCATTTCGTCCATCCTCATTGAAAATAGCTTGCTTTTCAGAGCCAAAACTCTGTTTACATTCTGGGTCTCATACAAACTTTTGATTTTCGTCCAAATCTCTGCGGACGTTTTACAGTCTCTGATGTGTGCAATGACATTGTCTTTCACAGACATCTTCAACAGGACTTTGGCATTGTTTTCTCATTTTTCCCAGTCTTCCTTCTGTGTGGTTGTAGTCAGCTTCTGCTCATCGCCTGTCACTATAGTCCAAGCATTCGCACCTTCGAGCAGGGTCTGGATCTTAAACTTTCAATTCATGAAGTTAGACCCATTGAGTTTACCAGATTCGTTAAGGTAAGATTCCATCGTATTACTCATTGTGAATCTACTTAACAACAACAAAAAACAATACCTGATAGATGGATCTGTCACTTCTGCAACCGATCTACAGTGTCTGGCACTCCAGCTCCAATGAGCAAATTCCGCGTTTTCAACACAGCCGAAACAATGATTTGATCACAATTGATCCGATCCACCTCTCCCGGATTGATCTGCCACTTCGCCGATCCTGCTCTCCCTACAGATCGCCAAACGAAGTCGAGGTTTCCCACAGATCTCCTCTGGCGCTTTCCCGATCTGTCTCTCCTGGACGGATCTGTAACTCCGCCGATATGTACCGTTTGCAAACCGCCAAACGAAAACAATGTAAACTTTGAAACGGGAACTGATACTGTTACCCGTTTTGTAGAGGTGGCAAAAAAATGACCTGATTTTCAAAAGTGTTGATGCAGAATACACATGTTTTTTTTAGAACATGGTTTTTGGAACTTTAATTTTTTTCATGTGCATTAAGTTTTAGAATGGTAGTGAATGGTAGTGATTTTCATCCTGATTTTAAAAAGTGAGTATTCTGCGTCACACCCTTTTTTTAAAAGACCTATTTTTTGAAAGACCATTTTTTTAAAAGACCTAGTGTGTGAAATGTAAAAAATTATTTTCTAAATTTGATAGTTTTTGAAGTCGTCATTGTATTCATATTTTCTTGTTCTCTATCTTAATTTTTTTTTTTTTTTAGTGGGGTTTTTATTGTTTTGCGTTTTTAAATTAGAAAGTCGATAGTTTGAATTTTAGATAATCTACATATTTAGACATCCTTAATTAATTTTTCAATCAACATGAAATAATTGTTTCTAAAAAACAACATTTTTTAACAATGGACATAAAAAATAACCATTTTTAACATAAATATAACAAAAAAACTAAACGTTTTGATAATTTTTTGCTAGAATTAACATGTCAAAATCACAATTTTTATACAAAAATATTAACTAAAAATTGTCAAATAATAGTTTTTTTTATGAATTTCATGTCAAAAAGATAATAATAACTACTTTTTTTCAAAAAATAATGATTAACTTAAAAATCAATGCAAAAATCACATATTACCAATATTGAACGTATAACAACCCTAATTGAGTGTTTATTCTTCTCATAAAATGTCAAAGTCAAAACATTGCAAAGCTTGATTTACAAGCATAACTTAAATTTAATCAACAATGTCACGTAATCCAAACTTTTCGTCCTCTAGAGTTTCATCATTGTCCTCTTCCACAATATTTTCTGTTTCATTTTGCTCATTTTTCTCATTTTCCTCTTCTAATGGGTCTTTGATGTCTGCAAATCTCCCAATATATGTCTTTCCATACATTCCATGTAATGGTGGTTGGGGTTCCTTTGCCTTTTTTGCCACACGTGATTCACTAAAGTCCCCTTTCTTCAACCCAATTTCTTGCATTGCATCTGGAAGAAATTGAAGAGCATTAATTCTTTGCTGAATGAAATTGCATTGTAATGGATCTTTCTCAATTGCAATGCAATTTCTTCCTTTTTGAAGGCAGCATGCTAGTGTTGTACCTAATTATCAAGCACAAAAAAATAATGAAGTAAATTATTACACCTTAGAAGACTGGGCCGACCCGCACCCCTCCCCCCCCCGGCCCCCGCGCCCGGGCCGCCCCGCCCCCTCCCCCTCCAGCCTGCCCCGCCCCCCTCCCCCTCCGGCCCCCCCCACCCGGGCCGCCCCGCCCCCTTTCCCCTCCCTTCCCCCCCCCCCCCCCCCCCCCCCGGGCCGCCCCACCCCCACCCCCACCCCCGCTCGGCCCCGCTCGGGCCGCCCCACCTCCCTCCCCCTCCCTCCGCCGCCCGGCCACCCCCGCCCGGGCCGCCGCACCCCCCTCCCCCCCCTCCCCCTCCCCCTCCCGGCCCACCCCGCCCTCCCTCGCCACCCCCGGGCCGCCCCGCCCCGCCCGACCTGGCGGCGGGTCGATTCCCAGAATCAAGATGCAAGTTTGTGTATCATGCAAGATGCAAGAGACATGCCCAAAGTATTTATCATATAACATGAACCAACGTCAAAACAATGGGTAGAGGAATAGGTCATTTGATAGAGAAATCTAGTTTGATAGGGATAGGTCATATGATAGAGAAGCCTACGTTGATAAATGTCGACCAAAAAGAAAGAAGAAGAAGAGGAGGATATACACACTTAATTGGAACTTTACTTTGTTGATTGGATTTTTATAATTAAAGAAAGGTGAAAAGAAGTAAAAAATAGCAATGACATGTTGGTAATGTGTGATTGTGGTTGGCTATTGTTGGTAGTTTGTGATTGTGGTTGGCTATTGTTGGTAGTTTGTGATTGTGGTTGGCTATTGTATTCTTACCCATTGTTCTACATTGGATTGAGGGATTAGAGAGCAAAGGTTTGAAGTGAACTCTTGATTTAGTAAAGAGGCACCAAATAAATTTTCAATTTGAATAAATACAATTTCATTGATTAATGTTGTTACAAACCTATTTTAAAATTAAATAATAAAATTAACAATTTATTCAAGTGTTATGTATAAATGGCAAAACACATTCATGAAATTACATTTATATCATAAAAACAAAAAGTAGTATCTTGTTTCCTTAGGCACCAAAACACTTATCTCGTGATACATCTCACATCACCAAAATTATAAAAATTAACTATATTATAACTTTATTATTAATATTATTATTATTGTAACAATAATTAATATATGAGTTAAACATTAAAATTAGAAAAAGAAAACACGTAACAATCTATTCTTAAAAACAAAGTTCATTACAATATCATATATTAATACAATGACTTACTAATACTACATGTCTAACAAAAAAACATAGTTCATATTCATAATTCATATTCATAGTTCATAATCATGGTTAAATTTTACATTTAAAAAATAAATAAATTTCAAACCATTTGATTCTTCTCCGTATGGACTAAATCAATAATTAAAATAAATGGATCGCTTTGCATATTGGGCTTAAAAATCCACGAAAATTCTGGTATGCTCTTGTTAACACTGCTCTCGCAGAATAACAAATTTTAATTGGAATGAAAGGAACCAATCTTCCTTTCCAACGGATTTTATTGGGAAACCATACTGAATTGATCATTATGATTTAACATAAATGTAAGGCTAGGCTTATTCATTAAGTGGGTCATGCAAAACAGAGCAATTTATCACCATAAGACAGTATAAAATTCAGAAATTTTACATCGTGTCGTTTTTCAATTCATAGTTGGGAAAACAAAATATAAATCAACCCAGACTACATCTTCTCGGACCAAAAGTGTCTGCTACACATGTATTTAGTCGAATGTCTTAACAGCTGAACAAGGAGAGTAATTGTCTAATTTGAAATTGAATCTAGCAGCGTTAATTTGGTCCTCCGCGAGAAATAGTTGAATGTTCCTTTAGCATATTTTCTCGAAGTTCCGCTATATCAGTTTCTCCAAAATGGTCTTCCGGTATATAGATCACACAAGCTTGAATACAGGAAAAAAAAGATTAAAATTGTCAATTCCAATAAAGATGATGCCATATATAATTAAAAAAATTATATATATATATAACATCAAGAAAATGAAAAAAATATACTTTTATAAAATGAAAAAAATATGCTTTTATGAAGTTAATTATAAGTATATTAAATCTGGAAAATAACCCTATCTCAAAGGCACAGATCCAAATTTTGCATTCTAAAAAATTGATCTCTCAACTATTGCTAAATTCATAAATTACACTCTTATATTTCATTTTCGTACAAATTATTATTATTATTAGTAGAAATTTTACAAATTTGAACCAGTCATCCATCAAATGTCAACACTTAACTGAAATGAAAGTAGACCTTACTGATGGCTCAATTATAAATGTGCATTACTTATGTATTGATATTAACATATGGAAGTGAGCCTGAAATGAAAGTAGAGGTTCCTGATGCCTCAATTATAAATATGCATTTAGCAACATATAAGATATGTATCCATATTAACATATGGAAGTGACCCTGATCTTACGAATACCTAAATCACAAATACGAATTTAATGAAAAATGACTTTGAATTAACAATATTTTTAACATTTACTCCATAACTAAGAGCCCAAGCAATGCGAAACTTTTATATCACAATCAAGACTAGCCATATTCAAATCACGTCCAAAAAAAATCAGAGGAAATGAAGGGAATGTATAAAATCATGCATTGCAACGATTGAGAACTGGAGTTACAAAGTATAAGGAACCCTCATATACGTACGGAGTATAACTAGAAGGGTCATAGTACGGCCATATTTATTGGTAATAATTTCTTTACTGACACAGTTACCCATTATAGCGTCTGACGTAAGAACTTTCATCCATTATTATGATGAGGTGACGTAAAAGCTATAATATTACAAATTACTCAGGCTCTTACGGGGAACACATTCCAATTTCCAACCATCGCTACTACGATCATTCATCTACCTGCGGCAGACGATCCCACGACCACCACCACCTACGCTGTTGCAGTTGACTGCACTGGCGATGCCATATTGATGATCGCTGGAGGAGGACGACCCGAAGCGCGCAACTTTGCAGTCTGGGGCGAACATATTAGAAGTGACATAATTGGATTCCCCTCCCATGACGGGCATGGCCACCGCTGGGCCGCCAACCGCCACCGCTGGGCCGCCCCGCCCCGCCGTCGGGTCGGGCGGGGCGGGGCGGCCCAGTGGTGGCGCTGCGCGGAGGAACACATTCCAATTTCCAACCATCGCTACTACGATCATTCATCTACCTGCGGCAGACGATCCCACGACCACCACCACCTACGCTGTTGCAGTTGACTGCACTGGCGATGCCATATTGATGTTCGCTAGAGGAGGACAACCCGAAGCGCGCAACTTTGCAGTCTGGGGCGAACAGATTAGAAGTGACATAATTGGATTCCCCTCCCATGACGGGCATGGCCACCGCTGGGCCGCCAGCCGCCACCGCTGGGCCGCCCTGCCCCGCTCGACCCAGCGGCGGGTCGATTCTGGGAATCGACCCGCCGCTGGGTCGGGCGGGGCGGGGCGGCCCAGCGGTGGCGCTACGCGGAGCCGCCGCCGCGCAGCGCCAACCCCGGGCCGCCCCGCCCCGCCGACTCAGCGCGCCGCGCAGCGCCAACCCCGGGCCGCCCCGCCCCGCCCGACCCGCCGAGTCGGGCGGGGCGGGGCGGCCCAGCGGTGGCGCTGCGCAGAGCCGCCGCCGCGCAGCGCCACCCCCGGGCCGCCCCGCCCCGCCCGACCCGGCGGCGGGTGGCGGCGGGTCGATTCCCAGAATCGACCCGCCGCCGGGTCGGCCGGGGCAGGGCGGCCCGGGGTGGCAGTCGCGGCCAACGCACGAAAGAACAGTCATGACCACCATCGCTAGAACTACCACGACTCCAAATATTGCGCATATAAAGGATTCAGGCAGAGCGCACACATTAATACTCTCAGACAACATAAGACGGGTAATCCTGGCCATCCCCAGAGACTTTCACAGCCACCATAGTGAGAGCGCGAGGTTGTTACATAAAGAGAGGAGAACATAATGCCATCTTCCCCGAATTGAAGTTTCTCTGCATTTTCTATTCTGTCATTTCCTCATCTAGTTGTTCATTGAAGTTTCTTGGTACCATCTATTTTGTCATTTCCTCAACAACATTTCACCTTTTGCCACAAGTCCAAGAAGCATAGAAAATTGGCAATAGTCATACAAGGAAGTTATGGTATTATTTCTGTTGTTCACGTTTTGCCAGAAGTCCAAGAACCATAGGAAATTCGTAATAGTCATTCAAGAAAATTATGGTATTATTTCTTATCATCTTCACTGAAGTTTCTTTGAATTTTCCATCTGGAAAATTAACGATGGTCCGGTCATTTTTCAGGAGATTCTTCGAAGCTTTTTTGAATTTATATTATGGCTTTTAACTTTCCCCTCGACTGTTTTACAATCTCATTCCTTTTTCACTTACAGTCAACCTAATTTCCATTGAACTTTCAAAAAGCTTGTGATGTTTTATTTCTCACGAATTTACAAATAATCTTTTTGCAAACATGGTTAAAACTTGTAATACCTAGGACAATTGAAAACATTAAATTAATTGAAGAATATTTTTACTTTAGTATAGATGTGAATGGATTTATTTTAATTATTGACTTAACTGAAGAATATTTTTATTTTAGTATAGATGTGTATGGATTTATTTTAATTATTGAAGAATAATTTTATTTTAGTATTGATGTGTATGGATTTATTTTAATTATTGATTTAGTCCATACGGAGAAGAATCAAATGGTTTGAAATTTATTTATTTTTTAAATGTAAAATTTAACCCAAAAAATGTTTGTATTTGAAAAAAATTGATTTAATTTAATAGTTTATATATATATATATATATATATCATTTTTGAACATATAAAGTGATACAGTGTTTTAAAATTTTCTTGGGATATATGGATGGTATAAACTAAATAACTTAAAATGCGATTTTAAAAAATATTTATTAAACTAGTCAAAATTAACCTAAAAAATGATCAGAATATATAGTCTTCATGCTACTTGAAATATTTAAACCAAATTTTTTTAATTGTTTCAGTTGTTTGATATAATATATATAGTTAATTTTTTAAATCACATATAATATATACATAATTCACATTTAAATTTTTTATTTAACATGGATATTGTAATATGTTTCTAATTCACATTGAAGTTTTCTATTATTATTAATATTTTTTAAATGAAACATATAAATGAATTACATATCTCCAAATCATCAATTTTTGTATTTTCAATTATTTCTTCTCTTTGATTATTAAAATATTTTACTACTAATAATATTCAAATATTATTCCTCATATATATATGTTAACATGAATTTTTAGTTTATTAAAGTGAAAATTTGTTTTTTTCCTTCTTTTTCTTCTTTTTCTAATATTTTACTTCTCTTTAAAGTTGATATAAAATAATGTGTAATAACATAAATATTTTTGTATTTCCAAATATTTTTTCTCTTTGATTATTAAAATATTTTACTATGAAATTCAAATATTTTTCCATATATATATATATATATATATATATATATGTTAACATGAATTTTCCGGAATCGACCCGCCGCCGGGTCGGGCGGGGCGGGGCGGCCCAGGGGTGGCGCTGCGCGGTGGTGGTTTTACCTTGTTGGGCCCTTTGCTTCTCTTCAATACTTCCAACTGTCTTTGATTCTTAACTATGTTTAATTCTTTGGCTCTATTTGATACATGTTTGATTCTTTGGCTTTATTCGATAGTTGGATTTTGCTCTGTGGTTTGTTTGTAAATAAGTAATAAATTAGTGATTCATAGTTTATAAAGGTTAGATTAATTTATTTATATGGAGTTTAATTTTCATTAAATTATTATTTTAAATTTTATAAGAAGAAATAATAGATAAAAATTATTATAAAATATTAAAAAAATTATCGAACAATATTAGAGTTGCATGCTTTTTTTCCCTAAAATCTAGATTGGGTTATTGCCTTTGTGAAATATGTCTAGTTCATTATATATAATCTGTGTTGATTTTTTCATTTTTAAAAATGTGTAGGCAATTTCTTTGGGGGTGTTTTCTTTTTATATTAGAGTGGCATATTTTTCCTTAAAATTTAACTTTGTTTGAGACATAAAAAATTGGTTTTATTAGCATTTTTTAAAAAGTATGAAAATTGACCCTAAAAAAAAAATCATTATTCCAGTATCAACACTTTCGTTCTGAAGCTATATTTTGCAGGAAAATTTCGTAGAAAATTTCGTAGTCACTGCCATTTTTAAAACAGTTGCAAAATTGACACCTAAAAAAAAAATCATTATTCCAGTATCAACACTTTTGTTCTGAAGCTATATTTTGCAGGAAAATTTCGTAGAAAATTTCGTAGTCACTGCCATTTTTAAAACAGCCGCAAAATTGACACCTAAAAAAAAAAACATCGTTCCAGTATACACACTTTTCGTTTTGAGCACTGTTTTTGTGGTTTTTTTGGGGTTTTTGGGCCAGAGTTCCCGTTTTGAGTTTATAGTTCCCGTTTCAAAGTTTACATTGTTCGAAGTTCACACTATTCACAGATCCTCTTGGTGCAACCCCGAGCGAAAAATTCGCGCTAATTAAAAATCAGTGTAAGTATCTTAATTGGCGCGACTTTCCCGGTAAAATCTCGCACTAATCGGGTTTTCTGGCGCATTGGCGCGATTTATCCCCAAAAATCCACGCTAATCGGGCTTTTGGCGCGACTGTCAGCGCAAAATCCGCGCTAATCGGCCTTTCCACTCAGAAAAAAAAAAAAAAATTTGAGTCTGAGCCAGGTGTTCTGCAGTCCACCTGCTCAATTGAGCACAAAGCTCTCATGTACACACAGCCACAAAGGCACTTCAAGCCACACAGGCTATTCCAGCTACACAGGCAATTCCACCACACAGGTGACAAAAAATCAGGCTCACTCAAGCGGAGCTCTAATACCAAGATAAAATGTGAACAAAATTGAAAAGAAAGAGATGTAGCTCTCAGGTGTGGCCTGCACCTGGGGACTACACTCACAAAACTTGAGAGATCAATTTCATCCACTCTATTCTCAATCAATCAAAGATTACATCATTAAATACAATACTAGGAAATAGGAAGTTGCACCCAAATCCCATAACTATAGGAACTAATCTTAAACTAGGGAGAAAGTTACAACAATGTAACTATTTTCTCCATTAATATCAAAATAATATTAATTATTCTCAACTGCCACTGCAGTCAAATGGACAATCCCACAACCACAAGTTCGGCACCTCAGAAATCTGCTTGCTAGTGCATGACCACCCCGGTGTTTCTGAAACCGTTGACCATTGCAATACACTGCGGCGTCGTAAGCACGTGCCGCCTGTTTTGCGGTTTTGTATGAGCCCAGGCATATCTTCTCTCTAGTTTTGGGCATCCGGATTTCAGATGCCCAACTCCCCCATTTTCGCAATCGGCTTCCCTTAAATCAGCAGCAAATTTGTCTGCGACCTTCGTCTGGTGGAGACCGGGAATGGTGCTCTAGGGAAGTTTTCTCCATATTTGGCAACCAGTGCCAACGCTGTATCGTAGGAGGGAAAACAGTGAATCACAATGTATATATTTGCAGTTTGCTAGGCTGAAAGATGGAAGCGTAGAGCTTGGGAACCAGTGAACTGAAAATCACAACTCCATTGAAAGTGCAGTGTTGCAGATTTACGATGTGGAGGCGAATATATATTATTTCATACAATATAATAAATATAATGTTTGTATGGTCAAAACATTATTGATAGTGTTAAGAAAATTGAGACGGCCTATCCCAACGATTATTAAAATACTAGCCAACATGTTCACTTAATGATTCGAAAATGATGCAGGAAGATGATGGAAAATTCTATGGTTACTTATGGGTTTATGGATTTTGAAATTTACTTTTATGACTTATCTTGTTTTCAGTGTTGGAATCCAGAGGCACAACAAATCAACAAATAAACACACAGCAGATTATCAAGCACATAAACACAAGAGTTTAACGTGGTTCACCCAACCAATCTGGGCTACGTCCACCAAACATAGGCATCAAGAGTTTATTAATAAAATCAGGAGATTACATCATGAAAGCCTCACAAAACTCTCACACTCTCTTAGAAAACATCCGAATGGTTGCCTGTTATATAGCCTAGAGAATCTAACAGCCTCATTAATTCCCTCACATCAAATATAGGAGGCATTAACTCCCTCCCAACAACCTGGAGTTAATCTAGGACCTGAATTTCTATTGTTGTCACCAGCTGAGATTTTTCCTATTTCATTACAAACAGAAAATCTCAACAATCTCCACCTTGACAACAATTTGAATGATGCCCTGTTATTATTATTTTATCTTTTCAGCAAGCCAAGAGAAGCCAAACACCAGCGTAGCTTCTCCAACAAAACTGGTTTCGTGAACATGTCTGCACAATTTTCCTTTGTATGCACCTTTTCAAGAGAGACTCCCCTTTCAGTGATAACCTGTCTTACAAAATGGTACTTGATTGGAATATGATTTGATTTGCTATGATAGGCCGGATTCTTAGCCAAATGTATTGCACTTTGACTATCAAAAAGTAACCTGATGTTGTCCTGTAACCTACCAAACTCACCAAGCAACCCTTTCAACCAAACCGCCTCTTTGCAAGCATGAGAAGCAGCAATGTATTCTGCTTCAGTAGTGGATAAAGCAACAATATTCTGTAGCTTTGACATCCAGCTTATAGCTCCACCTGCAAGAGTAAAGACGTACCCTGAAGTTGATCTTCTCTTATCCAAATCACCTGCAAAATCGGAATCAACATATCCGCAAACAAATTCACTACTCTTATTGTAAGAAATACAATAACTACTTGTGCCTCTCAAATACCGAAGCACCCATTTCACTGCTGACCAGTGTTCTTTACCCGGATTTACCATGTACCTGCTAACAACCCCAACTACATGAGAAATATCTGGTCGCATACACACCATCGCATACTTCAAACATCCTACTACATTGGCATAAGGAATTCGAGACATATAATCCTTTTCTTCATCTGTACTAGGACATAAACTCGAAGAAAGATTAAAATGGGAAGCTAAAGGGATCGACACAGGCTTCACATTGTTCATACCAAACCTCAAAAGTATTTTCTCAACATACTTCTGTTGTGATAGCCACATCTTACCATTGCCCCTGTCTCTGAAAATCTCCATGCCCAAAATTTGTCTTGCCGCTCCTAGATCTTTCATATCAAACGTCCTTGCCATCTGAGTCTTCAACCTGTTGATTTCTTCAATGCTTTTGCTTGCTAAAAGCATATCATCAACATACAACACTAAGATAATGAACATGCCATTATTTAACTGCTTAAAGTAAACACAATGATCATATTCACTTCTTACATATTTCTGACTCAACATGAAAGAATCAAACTTCTTATACCACTGCCGAGGCGACTGCTTCAGGCCATATAATGACTTCTTGAGCCTGCAGACAAATTTCTCATTGCAATGCTGAAAAAACCCTTCTGGTTGTTCCATATATATTTCCTCATCTAAATCACCATGTAGAAATGCAGTCTTAACATCTAACTGCTGCAACTCTAAATCAAACAAAGCCACTAATGCTAACACAATTCTAATTGAAACAATTTTAACCACTGGTGAAAATATCTCATGAAAGTCTATTCCAGCTTTCTGAGAAAACCCTTTTGCAACCAGTCTCGCTTTGTACCTGTCTTCCGTATCATTCACACCACGTTTCAGCTTGTACACCCACTTACATCCCACAGTTTTCTTGCCTTTGGGAAGTTCAACCAGATCCCACGTGCCATTCTTACCTAAGGCCATCATTTCTTTCTTCATGGCTGCTTTCCATTTGTCACTATTTGAACCTTCTACAGCTTCCTGATAACACAAAGGTTCATCATCATTAGCGATCAAAGCAACTGAAGTAACATGATCATCATACCTTCTCGGAGGGCGTTTGATCCTTGTAGACCTCCTTAAGAATGTTTCTGGTGCTTCCACAATTGGCTGTCTATCAATTGTAGGAATTTCTTCATGATCGACATCTGAGACCTGTTCATGTCCTCCATCTGAACCCTGTTCATAATCTGATTCTGAAACCTGTTCATGACTAGAATCTGAACTATGGTCGTTATGACTATCATTAGAAATGCTGTCAAACTGAATATGCTGGAAATCAGATACATCTTCCTGTTTAAATCTTCTATCTACATCTAACTGTACAAGAGAGGATTCATTAAACTTTACATCTCTGTTGATGATGATTTTGCGGTTAGTAGGATCCCACAATCTATATCCCTTTGTTCCATCACCATACCCAACAAAGATATACCTTTTCGATTTCGGATCTAATTTAGTTCGCTGATGTTTAGGCACTAGAGCATATGCATCACAGCCAAACACTCTGAGTTTAGAATAGTCACAAGGGTGTCCTTTCCATACCTCTTGCGGAATCTTGCAGCCTATCGCCGTTGATGGAGATCGGTTTATCACATAACAAGCTGTTGCCACCGCTTCCGTCCACAACTCCTTTTGCAACCCGGCGTTACTCAGCATACACCTTGCTCTCTCTAGAAGAGTCCTGTTCATGCGTTCAGCAACTCCATTCTGCTGAGGAGTATAAACCGTGGTCTAATGTCTCTCGATCCCTGCATCCTTGCAATAGCTGTCAAACTCCTTGGAGGAAAACTCACCACCATTGTCAGTTCTTAAACATTTTATAGTTCTACCAGTGCTGTTTTCTACCAATGCTCTAAACTGCTTGAAAACTGTAAAAACATCAGACTTCTTTTTCAACATGTAGACCCATACTTTCCAAGAAAAGTCATCAATAAATGATACAAAATACGACGAGCCACCATATGACGCTGTAGGGGCTGGACCCCAAACATCTGAATGGATATAATCAAGTATGCCTTTACTAGTATGTTTGCCTGTTTTAAACTTTTGTTTACTTTGTTTACCAAACAGACAATGTTTACAGAAATCCAATTTTCCAGATCTTAGATTAGGAAGTAATTTTTGATCAGCCAAAATTTTCAATCCTCTTTCACTCATATGCCCCAATCTTTGATGCCATAAGTGAATGGAACTATTGTCATGTTCAGACACAGACACATGATCTGACCCAGTTCTACCTTCTAACTGAAATAGATTTCCTACTTTCTTAGCCTTCATCACTAGTAAGATACCTTTATAGATCTTCATAACTCCACCTTGAATTACAGTTTTATATCCATTTGAATCAAGTGCTCCTAATGAAATCAAATTTTTTCTTAAATCTGGTACATGCCTCACATCTGTTAATATTTTTGTTGTCCCATCAAACATTTGCAGTTGTATGCTCCCAATTCCCACAATATCACATGTTACATCATTACCCATGTACACAACACCATCATCAATTGATTTATATGTTTTAAACCAATCTCTATGTATACACATGTGGTTAGATGCCCCAGAATCTAACAACCAATGTTGATCATGTTTTGAAACATTAACAGACAATACCTCATCACTCATACCTGAACCAGATACTGAACCTGTATCTGTGGTGTTGGCTTCCTTCTTTTCTATCGAAGAGCCTTCTTTAGCAGCCTGCTTTCGCTTCCAGCAATCCTTTTTCAGATGTCCAGCCTTGCCACATTGCCAGCACTTCACCTTTGGCTTCTTTCCTTTGGACTTTGAGCGAGAGTCGCTATGCTTTCCCCCGGAGTGTCTCTCTCGTGAGCGACCTCTGGCCATCATTACCTCTGATGTAGAGGTGTCTGCATTCGACCTCTTCCTCGTCTCCTCAGCCAACAAGGCTCCAACAACATCGTCAAACTCAAGGACATCTGATGTACTAAAGCTTATGGAAGTAACAAAGTGATCCTAGGATTCAGGCAATGAACACAATAGAGTTATTGCCTTATCCTCTGAATCAAATTTCACATCTAGACTGTCTAATTGCACCAACAAGGTATTAAAAACATTCAGGTGATCAGCAATTGAGGTACCTTCTTTCATCCACAAACCGTAAAGCTGTCGTTTCAGGAGAATCCGATTTGTCAAAGATTTCGTCATATAGAGCTTCTCAAGCTTCGACCACAAGCCTGCGGCGGTTTTCTCTGACACAATGTTGAACAGAACATCGTTCGCCAGACATAACCGAATTGCGCTCAGAGCTCTATCGTCCATCTCATCCCATTCATCTTCCGTCATGGAAGGAGGCCTTTTGTTTTTCCCCAACAGTGCTTTCGCCACACCTTGTTGAACCAGCAAATCGTGCATCTTGACCTTCCAGATCTCAAAATTATTCTTGCCATTAAATTTCTCAATTTCAAACCGGGCACTTTGAGTTTTCGCCATTTGATATCAGCAAAAAACACAGTAATCTCCAAATATCCAACCAGCAATTTAAAAAATTGCCTATGCCTTTGTTTTTACATAACAAAGAACAAAACTGCCTATGTCTCTGTACTTTTGCCTTTAAAAAAAAAAACTGCCCTTTTTCACTTCACAAAGAAAAAAAATTTCTTTTTTGCACTTCACAAAAAAGAATTTCTTGTGCAACATTACAGTTTATC
Source organism: Pinus tabuliformis (assembly GCA_031772625.1). Lineage (NCBI taxonomy): Eukaryota > Viridiplantae > Streptophyta > Pinopsida > Pinales > Pinaceae > Pinus > Pinus tabuliformis. The sequence goes on from CM062812.1 coordinate 444,053,266, forward strand.
CTCTGAAATCCATGCCCTCTGAATTAAAAAAAACATTGCCCAGAGAACTTACACAAACTCACATCTTGGTTATCAATCTTTGTGCTGTTGTATAGCAAAAATGAATCGAATTCCTTTATATCTTTCTGAATACGTTTGCAAGATATGTTTTCTTTAGACAGTGCAATTTGTTCACCTAGTTTTTCTTAACGACTGTTTGTGCAGGAAATATGGGATTTAATTTGTTCACATCTGGTTCATCCACACATGTGGTTACGAAATGCATGTGGACAACACACTGTACATTAATAAACGCAAATTTTTTAGCCAAAAGGAAAACCTGCTTTGAAAAGGAAAGCGCACAGATAGCCTAACAACCTGATGACTGTAAATAAATCCAATGCGCACAGCCGTCTAAGTTTTCTCGCCCTGGCTTTAAAGGAAGGACAAGTTTTATTTACATGTTGTAAAGCTCGAACCAAATGTTCCAAATCTTCACGAACCGACAGCTACCCGCGAAGAAGACAACAACGTGACAACAAGAACAAGTATGAACTGACTAAATCACATAAAGGCAGTGCCGGAAACCGAAGCATGAACCGACTAGCCAATAAAGAATCTGGAAGCAAGCTTGAACCCGCATTACTGTATACCCATATCATTTGACTACGCACCATTTATCATTTGACTACACAGGTTTTATGTCATCCGCACCATCAATATAAAAACAGGCTCCACGCAATTAAAACATACCAGGTAACAGCGCAGCACCGCACAGCAACCCTCAGCACAGTCCGCCAGCATCAGCAGTCACGCACGCAGCGCCTCCAGTTAGCTTCTCCAGGCACCTCCAACATGCTCTGATACCAATTGTTGGAATCCAGAGGAATAGAAAATCAACAAATAAACACACAGCAGATTATCAAGCACATAAACACAAGAGTTTAACGTGGTTCACCCAACCAATCTGGGCTACGTCCACCAAACATAGGCATCAGGAGTTTATTAATAAAATCAGGAGATTACATCATGAAAGCCTCACAAAACTCTCACACTCTCTTAGCAAACATCCGAATGGTTGCCTGTTATATAGCCTAGAGAATCTAACAGCCTCATTAATTCCCTCACATCAAATATAGGAGACATTAACTCCCTCCCAACAACCTGGAGTTAATCTAGGACCTGAATTCCTATTGTTGTCACCAGCTGAGATTTTTCCTATTTCATTACAAACAAAAAATCTCAACAATCTCCACCTTGACAACAATTTGCCTGATGCCCTGTTATTATTATTTTATCTTTTCTGCAAGCCAAAAGAAGCCAAACACCAGCGTAGCTTCTCCAACAAAACTGGTTTCGTGAACATGTCTGCACAATTTTCCTTTGTATGCACCTTTTCAAGAGAGACTCCCCTTTCAGTGATAACCTGTCTTACAAAATGGTACTTGATTGGAATATGCTTTGATTTGCTATGATAGGCTGGATTCTTAGCCAAATGTATTGCACTTTGACTATCACAAAGTAACCTGATGTTGTCCTATAACCTACCAAACTCACCAAGCAACCCTTTCAACCAAACCGCCTCTTTGCAAGCATGAGAAGCAGCAATGTATTCTGCTTCAGTAGTGGATAAAGCAACAATATTCTGTAGCTTTGACATCCAGCTTATAGCTCCACCTGCAAGAGTAAAGACGTACCCTGAAGTTGATCTTTTCTTATCCAAATCACCTGCAAAATCGGAATCAACATATCTGCAAACAAATTCACTACTCTTATTGTAAGAAATACAATAACTACTTGTGCCTCTCAAATACCGAAGCACCCATTTCACTGCTGACCAGTGTTCTTTACCCGGATTTGCCATGTACCTGCTAACAACCCCAACTACATGAGAAATATCTGGTCGCGTACACACCATCGCATACTTCAAACATCCTACTACATTGGCATAAGGAATTCGAGACATATAATCCTTTTCTTCATCTGTACTAGGACATAAACTCGAAGAAATATTAAAATGGGAAGCTAAAGGGATCGACACAAGCTTCACATTGTTCATACCAAACCTCAAAAGTATTTTCTCAACATAATTCTATTGTGATAGCCACAGCTTACCATTGCCCCTGTCTCTGAAAATCTCCATGCCCAAAATCTGTCTTGCCGCTCCTAGATCTTTCATATCAAACGTCCTTGCCATCTGAGTCTTCAACCTGTTGATTTCTTCAATGCTTTTGCTTGCTAAAAGCATATCATCAACATACAACACTAAGATAATGAACATGCCATTATTTAACTGCTTAAAGTAAACACAATGATCATATTCACTTCTTACATATTTCTGACTCAACATGAAAGAATCAAACTTCTTATACCACTGCCGAGGCGACTGCTTCAGGCCATATAATGACTTCTTGAGCCTGCAGACAAATTTCTCATTGCAATGCTGAACAAACCCTTCTGGTTGTTCCATATATATTTCCTCATCTAAATCACCATGTAGAAATGCAGTCTTAACATCTAACTGCTGCAACTCTAAATCAAACAAAGCCACTAATGCTAACACAATTCTAATTGAAACAATTTTAACCACTGGTGAAAATATCTCATGAAAGTCTATGCCAGCTTTCTGAGAAAACCCTTTTGCAACCAGTCTCGCTTTGTACATGTCTTCCGTATCATTCACACCACGTTTCAGCTTGTACACCCACTTACATCCCACAGTTTTCTTGCCTTTGGGAAGTTCAACCAGATCCCACGAGCCATTCTTACCTAAGGCCATCATTTCTTTCTTCATGGCTGCTTTCCATTTGTCACTATTTGAACCTTCTATAGCTTCCTGATAACACAAAGGTTCATCATCATTAGCGATCAAAGCAACTGAAGTAACATGATCATCATACCTTCTCGGAGGGCGTTTGATCCTTGTAGACCTCCTTAAGAATGTTTCTGGTGCTTCCACAATTGGCTGTCTATCAATTGTAGGAATTTCTTCATGATCGCCATCTGAGACCTGTTCATGTCCTCCATCTGAACCCTGTTCATAATCTGATTCTGAAACCTGTTCATGACTAGAATCTGAACTATGGTCGTTATGACTATCATTAGAAATGCTGTCAAACTGAATATGCTGGAAATCAGATACATCATCCTGTTTCAATCTTCTATCTACATCTAACTGTACAAGAGAGGATTCATTAAACTTTACATCTCTGTTGATGATGATTTTGCGGGTAGTAGGATCCCACAATCTATATCCCTTTGTTCCATCACCATACCCAACAAAGATATACCTTTTCGATTTCGGATCTAATTTAGTTCGCTGATGTTTAGGCACTAGAGCATATGCATCACAGCCAAACACTCTGAGTTTAGAATAGTCACAAGGGTGTCCTTTCCATACCTCTTGCGGAATCTTGCAGCCTATCGCTGTTGATGGAGATCGGTTTATCACATAACAAGCTGTTGCCACCGCTTCCGTCCACAACTCCTTTTGCAACCCGGCGTTACTCAACATACACCTTGCTCTCTCTAGAAGAGTCTTGTTCATGCGTTCAGCAACTCCATTCTGCTGAGGAGTATAAACCGTGGTCTAATGTCTCTCGATCCCTACATCCTTGCAATAGCTGTCAAACTCCTTGGAGGAAATCTCACCACCATTTTCAGTTCTTAAACATTTTATAGTTCTACCAATGTTGTTTTCTACCAATGCTCTAAACTGCTTGAAAACTGTAAAAACATCAGACTTCTTTTTCAACATGTAGACCCATACTTTCCGAGAAAAGTCATCAATAAACGATACAAAATACGGCGAGCCACCATATGACGCTGTAGGGGCTGGACCCCAAACATCTGAATGGATATAATCAAGTATGCCTTTACTAGTATGTTTGCCTGTTTTAAACTTTTGTTTACTTTGTTTACCAAACAGACAATGTTTACAGAAATCCAATTTTCCAGATCTTAGATTAGGAAGTAAGTTTCGGTCAGCCAAAATTTTCAATCCTCTTTCACTCATATGCCCCAATCTTTGATGCCATAAGTGAATGGAACTACTGTCATGTTTAGACACAGACACATGATCTGACCCAGTTCTACCTTCTAACTGAAATAGATTTCCTACTTTCTTAGCCTTCATCACTAGTAAGATACCTTTATAGATCTTCATAACTCCACCTTGAATTACAGTTTTATATCCATTTGAATCAAGTGCTCCTAATGAAATCAAATTTTTTCTTAAATCTGATACATGCCTCACATCTGTTAATATTTTTGTTGTCCCATCAAACATTTGCAGTTGTATGCTCCCAATTCCCACAATATCACATGTTACATCATTACCCATGTACACAACACCATCATCAATTGATTTATATGTTTTAAACCAATCTCTATGTATACACATGTGGTTAGATGCCCCGGAATCTAACAACCAATGTTGATCATGTTTTGAAACATTAACAGACAATACCTCATCACTCATACCTGAACCAGATACTGAACCTGTATCTGTGGTGTTGGCTTCCTTCTTTTCTGTCAAAGAGCCTTCTTTAGCAGCCTGCTTTCGCTTCCAGCAATCCTTTTTCAGATGTCCAGCCTTGCCACATTGCCAGCACTTCACCTTTGGCTTCTTTCCTTTGGACTTTGAGTGAGAGTCGCTATGCTTTCCCCCGGAGTGTCTCTCTCGTGAGCGACCTCTGGCCATCATTACCTCTGATGTAGAGGTGTCTGCATTCGACCTCTTCCTCGTCTCCTCAGCCAACAAGGCTCCAACAACATCGTCAAACTCAAGGACATCTGATGTACTAAAGCTTATGGAAGTAACAAAGTGATCCCAGGATTCAGGCAATGAACACAATAGAGTTATTGCCTTATCCTCTGAATCAAATTTCACATCTAGACCGTCTAATTGCACCAACAAGGTATTAAAAACATTCAGGTGATCAGCAATTGAGGTACCTTCTTTCATCCGCAAACCGTAAAGCTGTCGTTTCAGGAGAATCCGATTTGTCAAAGATTTCGTCATATAGAGCTTCTCAAGCTTCGACCACAAGCCTGCGGCGGTTTTCTCTGACACAATGTTGAACAGAACATCGTCCACCAGACATAACCGAATTGCGCTCAGAGCTCTATCGTCCATCTCATCCCATTCATCTTCCGTCATGGAAGGAGGCCTTTTGTTTTTCCCCAACAGTGCTTTCGCCACACCTTGTTGAACCAGCAAATCGTGCATCTTGACCTTCCAGATCTCAAAATTATTCTTGCCATTAAATTTCTCAATTTCAAACCGGGCACTTTGAGTTTTCGCCATTTGATATCAGCAAAAAACACAGTAATCTCCAAATGTCCAACCAGCAATTTAAAAAATTGCCTATGCCTTTGTTTTTACATAACAAAGAACAAAACTGCCTATGTCTCTGTACTTTTGCCTTTAAAAAAAAAAAACTGCCCTTTTGCACTTCACAAAGAAAAAAAATTTCTTGTTTGCACTTCACAAAAAATAATTTCTTGTGCAACATTACAGTTTATCCTCTGAAATCCATGCCCTCTGAATTAAAAAAAACATTGCCCAGAGAACTTACACAAACTCACATCTTGGTTATCAATCTTTGTGCTGTTGTATAGCAAAAATGAATCGAATTCCTTTATATCTTTCTGAATACGTTTGCAAGATATGTTTTCTTTAGACAGTGCAATTTGTTCACCTAGTTTTTCTTAACGACTGTTTGTGCAGGAAATATGGGATTTAATTTGTTCACATCTGGTTCATCCACACATGTGGTTACGAAATGCATGTGGACAACACACTGTACATTAATAAATGCAAATTTTTTAGCCAAAAGGAAAACCTGCTTTGAAAAGGAAAGCGCACAGATAGCCTAACAACCTGATGACTGTAAATAAATTCAATGCGCACAGCCGTCTAAGTTTTCTCGCGCTGGCTTTAAAGGAAGGACAAGTTTTATTTACATGTTGTAAAGCTCGAACCAAACGTTCCAAATCTTCACGAACCAACAGCTACCCGCGAAGAAGACAACAACGTGACAACAAGAACAAGCATGAACCGACTAAATCACATAAAGGTAGTGCCGGAAACCGAAGCATGAAACGACTAACCAATAAAGAATCTGGAAGCAAGCTTGAATCTGCATTACTGTATACCCATATCATTTGACTACGCACCATTTATCATTTGACTACGCAGGTTTTATGTCATCCGCACCATCAATATAAAAACAGGCTTCACGCAATTAAAACATACCAGGTAACAGCGCAGCACCGCACAGCAACCCTCAGCACAGTCCACCAGCATCAGCAGTCATGCACGCAGCGCCTCCAGTTAGCTTCTCCAGGCACCTCCAACATGCTCTGATACCAATTGTTGGAATCCAGAGGCACATCAAATCAACAAATAAACACACAGCAGATTATCAAGCACATAAACACAAGAGTTTAACGTGGTTCACCCAACCAATCTGGGCTACGTCCACCAAACATAGGCATCAGGAGTTTATTAATAAAATCAGGAGATTACATCATGAAAGCCTCACAAAACTCTCACACTCTCTTAGCAAACATCCGAATGGTTGCCTGTTATATAGCCTAGAGAATCTAACAGCCTCATTAATTCCCTCACATCAAATATAGGAGGCATTAACTCCCTCCCAACAACCTGGAGTTAATCTAGGACCTGAATTCCTATTGTTGTCACCAGCTGAGATTTTTCCTATTTCATTACAAACAGAAAATCTCAACATTCAGTAATTCCAAAAACGAATCATATCGATATGTGATTAATCTTTTCTTCAATAATTCCAAAAACGAATCATATTGATCTGTGGCATCTTAGAATTGCTTAGATAATTAAGCAAGTTTCTCTTCTTGGATAACTCCGAAAACGAATCTCAGCGAACATAGAGGAATTCCAAAACCCACATGTTATGAAGAAGGCAAGTAAAATCTTTATCATTTCCAATTCAATAGAGTCTCTGGATATTTCTCTGGCAACAGCGACAGAGCCATTCCAGCCTGGGCAAATGGTAGAGGGGCAACTGCTATAACGATTCGTTGGTCATAGCTCGAATGTGTGGCCAAAAGAAGGGTGGGATCAGCTGTGGAAAAGAGGTCTAGTGGTGACAGTCGATTGATTGAAGAAAGGGACTCTTTGAGAGGACTACCCGTCCATATTCGGGAAAAAAATGAGAAGCGGCTGGAGCTGAAAACAAATGCAGAGTATGGTAATTGCTTTGCTAGGGAAAAAATTATTGGAAATTCACACAATTGTGTTCAGAAATTATATTGGTGGTAAAAGAGAAAGTGTTAAGAAATTATATTGGTAATAGAAGAGGGGTATTGGCTAAGTTACACGTAGTTTAAGCAACTTCTTCTACTACAAAAACTAGCGTGGCTAAGATAAATTATTAGGCTCAATTTATGTCAAAATAGTTGTTATGGTTTTTTTTTCCTTTTTAACACATACCAAAGCTAATGAGAGTTTGAGAGAAATGGAAAGAGAAGAAAAGGGATTGTAAAGTTTATTGTATTTGAACATAGATCAAGCATAAGGCCTTCGGTTTGGGTAGCAAAGCATAAGTGTGTATACAATACCTCTACAAATTTCGGCTCAAGCTAAGATCACCGAGAGTACTTTTTGAAACAAAAATAAATCAAATTAAAGGTCATTTTCCGAGTAGAACGAGTGGATAGTCAACCATTACTCCAACATGCCCTTAGAAGCTTGGAGGAGGAAAACAATGAGATATTTCCATGTAGAAGCTTGAAGGAAGGCAACCATGACATATTTCCATCATCGATAATTCCACCAACCCTTAATTTAACAGCAATGTTCAAAGTATCTATGATTTACTTTTATAGTTAACCTAAGGGCTATTTTGAGGGCATCTCCTGTTTTATTTGGTTGTGAAAAGAAAGGCCTGAAAGTTGATAATTATTGGTATGTTAATGCATGTTTTTTTTGTTCTAAGTAGTAAGTCTTTCGCAAAATGATAAATTACTTTCCTAAGGAGGAGGATCCATGCATGAATTATTCTTTAATGTATAACATGCAGGGATGGAATTTGACGGGAATTTTTCCCATCATAAGGCCTTTTGAACGTTAGAAATTTTGAAGACCGTTTCTTAAGACGTGTTTCGAACCGTTGAAAACGTATTTTTGACGGTTAATATTTTACTGAAAACGTGATTAATACCCATTCAAGAAAGCAGAAGCGAAGGTAGTAGATCAAGTTGCCAGGGACTTCTTATATGGCCACTTGTCCGGCCTCCAGCAAGCCATCCTGTCTCTAGGAACGTTGGTATGTTTTTGTCATAGTACTGTTGTAAGTGATAACATAATTCTTATGTGTGGATAATTTTACATCCACCCCATGCTTCAAATTAAGTTCACAACAATGAAATTTTGAAATCCTGGGAAAGGCATCCAGGAAAACCTAAAGTAAATCCGGCCTTGCTTTTATTTTTGATTCTGCACATTATTTTGTTAGCCAAATCGCAGAACGGACTTTTGGTGGATGTTTGGTTGCAGATTCTCTGCCATTTTTGAGGGTGTAAACTCCGAGTTGAACCAAATAAATGATTTGCTGTCGTCGGTTAATTTAGTGGATCACTTGCAAATTTAAAGGGATTATATTGGTATGTTTTGTGGACACAGCCAGAAGTAACCACCCTCTGGATTCATATTCAACTTTATGGGAAGTGAATTCCAAGAGGCAATGCACTACCAACGATAGCACCAGTGATGGGTTTGAAGAAATCTTTCCTCTGCTGTAATGAATGGGGGCTTATTAATTAAAAATTATTTAGTAATTATAATCATCTTAACATATTTAGATATACTTCCCTAAATTAAATAATCAATAAAAAACATACAATAATGAAATGGGATTTTTTTTATTATTGTATTTGAGTAATGATTTTTTCATTTAATAAATTTGTTTTGATGTAAATACTATTTTTTTGTTACAACGTGTATTTTAAGACAATGAGGATTTCCTTCTTTTCTAAAATATTTGGAGCAAACTGCTCTTCAATATGGTAGAGATGTTGTAATTTCTTTTATAACATTTGATTCAGTCAAAATAAAAATAGAAAAATAAATAAATTAAATTAAAAATAAAAAATAAAAAATCAAAGTTAATAATTATAATGATAATTATAATTAATAATTAAACCAACTTAGATCCATTTTAAATGTGGATCTACCAAGTGGCCAGAAAAATCAAATCTTAAAAATCCCTTACTAAAATATTTGAAAGGAAGATCATTCAACTATAAAAACAATAATTACTTATTATTTGGATATATTTATTTTTAGCGATAATATTTATTTTAATCCCAAACCTATTAAACATGGATAAGAATTAAAAATATAAAGAATCCAAAGCATAAACATGTTTAAGAAAAAGCAAGATTGAACTCCAACATGATATATTTTTATCCAGTATAATTAAGGTCAAAGTATTGCATTTGTATGTCAAATTGATCTTAAAAGAATAAAGTTCTATAATATTTAAGGCCCCACTACACTACATATTGGAGAATGAGATGTTTATTATATTTTTTTGTCTATTTTCATTTCATATACCTAGGTGTCCCACATCTTACCAACATTTTAAAAAATGCATTAAAAGATGTGACACATTTAGATTGGAACATTTTTCTACTATGGCATAGCATCTTTCCCTTTATGTTTCTCAAGATGCATTTAAATATGAGGAGAGTCTTTTGCACATATATCCAATCTCTATCTATATTTGGATTTAATGAATAGCTTCCATGCAACTTGGCTCATTTCTTTGCTTACATTATCATTAGAGCAATGAAATTTGGAAACTTGTATGTTGTGACATCACTTTGAAACAACTAATAATTCGTTGTAAAATAAATTTCTCTTATTAGACCGATATGAAAACTGGATGTTGGCGCTATGTTCTTGTGCCCTTTTAGGGTGTCATATATTTATGTTTGTATCAAATCTTATATTAGATAATGTAAAAAAATTATCTCCTAATTTGCATGGAACTTAGTCTTATTGGGAATGGAAACTTTCTAGTGGTATAATATAAATTGTTGCTTTTAAATGATACTTGAAATATATGCGATGGATAACCATCAAGTACTCTACCTAGGATTAATTATATACTTTCAATAAGAAAAAATGAACATGTTCCAAATATTCAATATTTTTTTGTTGAAATCTCCACAATTGTAGTTGTCAAAGTATTATAATTTAAATATATTTAATTTTTAGTTGATATGTCTACAAGCTATATTAAAGGGTATAGTCTCTAAATAATACACCAAGGTGAAAATTGTTTTGAATTTTCAAATAAATTATTTTATCTAAAAAATAAATTAACTAGTTAATTAGAGTGAGTTTTTTATGATTTTATTTAATGTTACTTTAATACACAATGGTTTTTTGTTTATATATATATATTGATTTAACTACAATTTGATGATAAATAGAAGGAAGGATTTGATGGGAGCATGCTTTTACCACATTTAATATTATAAGTGTTTGTTTTCTAAGAATGTAATAGTGGAGGAAATCATAATATAATACTATAACATGATGTTAAGAGATCTACAATGTCCATTTATTACAGTTTTTTTCTTTTAATTTTTAAAAGGTTCAAATACTATACATTAATTGTTTTTAACATTATTGTATATCTCATTATCCAAAACAATGCTAAATAATAACATAAACCATATTAATTAATCTGCTTTTGAGTTATTGATAACATTCAATAGTTTTACTATGTTAGTCATCTTATATGTTCTATAAGATATCCTTAGTCATATCTCATATATACAAATGCTATGGCATGTCTGGGGCAAGGACAATTGATTTCAAGTTCCAAAGACTTTATTGTGAAGGTTCCATACAATTTCAAACCAAGATTCGAGATTTAATAAGTCATTTGTGTGTTATGGTCATTTTGTTTTTTTCCTTATGATAAGTATGTGGAATTTAACATAATTATGTTATTGAAAAGTAATTTTATAATAAAAAATTTATTGGTGAAGGGTTAATTTATTGTAAGAGCATTACTCTTGAAGGGCAAAATTTTAAACATAACGTTTCTTGACGGGGAGCATAAGCGCCCAAAACGTCAAAAAAATATTATATGATGGGTAAAGAGACATCCAAATTCCAACCCTGATAACATGATAAAGAACATTTCAAATTAAAAGTAATGTTCGGAAGTTCATGGAATAATAGGAATTTCTGTCAGCTTTACAAGTTTACTCATATTGAAAACCGAAGTGTTAAAGGCTTCATGGGTATATTTATTAGGAATTGGAGATCTAAGAGAAGAGTTTGAATATAAAAGATAAAAGGGAAGAAGAGATCCTAGAATTTGTAGTCCAAGGATAAATGTTGAAGTTCGAGTCCAAAATTTTGGCCAATGAAAAGATAGTAGTGAAAGAATAAATAGATTTCCATTTTTAAAAAATCCTCATAAGAGGACAATCGTGAGAAACATTAAAGATATTTAATCTATCTTGAATCTGATTTTCCATAAGAATCTGAGAAAATATCTATCTTGAATCTGATTTTTAGTAAGAATCTGAAAAATAAACATTGTATAGGAGAATAAAACAACATATTATATCTTGAATCTAATTTTTCCTAAAAATGTGAGAAATAGATATTATAGAAAAATAAAACAACATAGTTAAATTTAATATCTTTATTTATAATAAAAGTATTTATAAAACCAAAGCAGGTAAAGAAACAAATAAAATCAAAAAAATAAAAAGTATTTTTTATCATTTTTATAATATTTTAGAATTAATTAAAAAAAAAAATTATTGTATAATTCCAAACAAAATGTCATCAAAATTGGGTGATGCATTCGAAAAATAAATCCTTTATAACACATAATTGACATTGCCATGTTCTTGAATAAGTAAAGATTTTATCCATTTACAACCAAACGGAATCTCACTAAAATTCACTGAGTTTAAAAAAACCCCTTCAGGACTAAGAATTAACATTCCCCCATGTTCTTTAATTAAGAAGTAAATCCTTTATCTATTTACAACCGAACTTTGATAAAGCCTTCGAAGAACGCTCGGAAAAAGCTCTTTTGTTAAAATCAAAACCTTGGAATGCTCACTCCAAAGCCACACACCTAGCTTGTTAAGGATCCTACCAATTGTTGGTATGCTACGAATGTAGCAGATACAACATCCATAAAAGTGAATAAGTAACATAGAGGTTTTTGACGACTACAAGAGCTATATAGGGTTGTCACCCAGGAATGAAGCACTTATGTCTTGTTTGTCGAATCATTGGATAATTCCAATCGTTCGGGAAATATTCCAATCAAGGAGAAAGGTAGATGAGTCACTATTATAATGATTCCCTTGGTTATAGTTCCAAGGAATGGCCAAAAGAAAAGGGGGTTTGTTAGGGTAAAATGTCAAACATGAATAGTAAATTAGTGAACCAAATGATTAAATTTGCTAGAAGTTGAAGTGGCTTTTTTGAAAGAGTTTAAGTTATTATTACATTAGCAATGGAAAAAAAAAATGTCAAACATGAATAGTTTAGTGAAGAAATGATTAAATTTGCTAGGTTGAAGTGGTTTTTACAATCAGAAACTATTAAAAATATGATATCTGTTTTAATGATCAATAATTTTTATTGAACCTTATTGTCTGGTTGAAGAGAACCTCTACATTATATTGATATATTGATTTTTGGTTTTAATTTATTATATGGAAAAAAATATTGACTATATAGAAATTAACTTTGTCGAGGATAAGAACTTATCGTTTCAAATGAAATAAATTTTTCAACTTTTTTTAAGTGGGCATTTATGGATGCATTCGGAATGAACATTAATTTTAAAATAAAGAACAAAATTTTAGAGTTATTGTGGATTCTCTGGTGACTAATTCGAAAATAATGTACCACAGAGGTCTTAAATCCAGAGTTACCACTATCAATGAATGTTTGTCTTATAAATCAAAATGGACTCAAAACTATTCATTTCATACCTATGTATAAGAAGGCATACTTAGATCTATGCCATTTGTGTCAAAAATTGCAAAAGAAGAGTAAGAAAGCCAAAGAGTGAGTGTAAACCATCAAATGTGTTACTCTTATATTTAGAAGAGTGAAGAAGTCATTATTTATTGGTTTTTCTAATTCATGTTTTGGAGGGATCTTGTATTCATTTATGTGATTGGTTTTGTTTTGTTATTGTTTTGAATTGTTTCTCTTTACATTAATAAGATTTGCAAGTAATGTTAAAACAATTTACATGTTAGAAAATATAGAGAGAGTAGAGAGATTGATTAAACACACAATGCCAAGCACACTATATTATTGATCACATAAAGAAGCTACATATATAAGAAAATCGATCACGGATTTCTAGATGATAAGATCCAAAGAAGATGGATCTATGACTCATAGACAACTCACACACATAAAGAAATAACTACTTCTGTAACAACTTACAACACATGGAAGCATTACTTCCAATATTACTTGACCATATAAAACATTCGCTCAACAACATAATCAATAAATATTAATAAAAATTTAAATAATAAATATGGTTTACAAATTCAAATAATAATTTAATATCCATATTCCATTTTGATAATAAATAAATATTAATAAAAATTTAAATAATAAATATTGTTTACAAATTCAAATAATAATTTAATATATATGTTACATTTTGATAAGATAAATAAGATAAACCTATCATTTACTAGTTAGTTAAACAAAATTTTCCATTTATATAATGTGCTAGAAAATAAAAATTATATAACCTCATATATTATGATATAGAAAACCATATAATTTTTTAATATAATAATAATAATAAATCAAATAAAATATTAATATATAAATAAACTTATAAAATTTTATATATATTATTATTTTCTTATATAAAAAAATATGCAGACATTAATTTTGAATATGCAATCTCTTACTAATCAAACCTCCACTTTTTCATTTCATAAAATAAAATACTTGTGCAAAATACGTAACATTCTTCATTCGCCGTCATCCATTGAAAAAAGGGGAAAAAAATACCCTGATTTAGATTATGCACATCATCTCACCATGATTTTTTTTATTATTATAACATTTTAGTATTTTTAAAAATGATAATGCTTTTGTAAGTTGTGAATACAATTTCAAATTAGTTAATATGACGCTTTATAGATTCTACACCCTTAAAAGAAGGGAAGAAGAATGTCTATCATAGTTAGTGGCGGAGGATGGTTGAAGGAGTTACATCATGAAACCGTGGATATAATCTTTAAATCTTTGCGTTTCTCATGAATTTGAATTAAATAAAGGTTTAAGTTCTAAGATGTTTCTTAAAGGGTGAGATTTAGAGTTACCTATAAACAATCTATAAACAATCTCTACACGGACCATCTAATTTTCTTTTTAATTTAGTAATTTCGCACAATAGTTTTGAAGTTGAATACATTTTATAACTAGCAATTGTACTATATGTTGTAAAGGAATTATCGTAAATCAGAAGTACAGGGAAGGATAGTATAGATGAAAAAATGTGATATGTTATGTGATTTACATAAATCACTGCCTCTAAAAACTAGTAATAAATTAATTTAACTTTATAACAGGTTTACATTGCCTTTTGAGCCTGTTATATGATAGGTTAGTTGTTATAATGTACCTTTCAATATAAGCAAATTAAAATAAATTTACACTGAGTATTTCTAAAATTTCGATTGCCCGAGAAAAAAAAATTATTGGCAAGAGTTATTGTAGTTGTGATATTCAATTTTAGTTCAATCGTGGCCCACTAGTTGGGTGTACATTGTAATCTCCTAATCAACACTAAACCTGTAACAAAATTTTTGTCAATTAACCCCATATGGGTATTGGAGAATGGACACCTATCAATTTATAACTACGTCGATATGCGTTCCTTTGCTGGGTTGGGTTGGGCAGTTCTAGCGAATCACATAGGCCTATTTTCGTCATCCTTCCTCCTATGAAAATTTGACACGTGGTTGTTTCATATTGTTTGATTTTTGATAACTCAATCCCCTATTTTGTTCGTAATCTATTTCTCTTGCGGAAGGACGAAAAGGGTTCATGTTCATCTTCTTATCTAGCTAGAAGGACGACTTGCATCCAGTTTAGGTTTGAAGGCTTTGCTAACCTCCACCCCTATTGCACAAAATCAGCTTCTACCTTAGAGGGTTTCATTATTATCGATTCCTTCCATCGATGGTTCTCCCCTGCGTAGGACTTGAACCACCTATGACCATTTTGAACGATGCCTTTGTAATTCGAAATCCTTTAGTTGGTAGAGGCCTAGAGGCAAGCTGAATCGACCACAACTAGCCATCTATTGGCTCTCCAGCCTTCCAAGAGACAAAAATGGTCTAGCACCACTCATCTCAACATAACACAGTGAGTTGGTGAGTTGGGCTTTGTCTCGATTCATGCTTGTTTTCTAAATGTCAGTTTTTTGTCCATATTTTTGCATCACGGTACCTTCACTCCAAAGGAAGTGGAAATTGAAGGGTTTATGTTATCTAATACATTTGAAAACTTAAGGAAATTTTTGAAGACTTGTCATTTTGGTATGCAACTTTTCCTCACCAAGAAATCCAATGCAATGTAGACTCCTCCTTTTGAAACAGAACTATCAAGAGCTTCAACATTTAGTTCTATTAATAGCATCGTAAAGTCAGGCAATTTGTCACAATTATACGCAGTAATTAGCATCATAGAATTCAGTTTAGGATTTAGGCTTTCGACTCCAAAATTATATCATGCAGGTTCTTTGAGAAATGTCCTTAGAGTTGATGGTTTACATTGGGTGAAGGTTTTTTCTAAGTACCTAAATTTTTATCAATAAGTTATTTTTCTTGTTTGTTTAGGAAAAGGAAGTTCCACAAGGATAAGTGACAATAGGCATCAACCCCTTCTGGACCTCACAAACGATTACCCTATTTCTGGCCTTGCACTTGATAGGGATGATGAGCAAGAAACTCCTACACCTAATATTGCACATCGCTACCTTTGTGATTCTGTATAAACATCCGGGATAGGTCACTCATTGCTCAGCCACCACGTGATCTCCCTTTTGCAAATGGTTGAAGGAGATACTACCCGGTTATTACCAAATTAGGGATTTACTCTCCAAACACTTTATAAATAATATTTTTTTCTCAAAATCTTATGAATAACCAAGAAGCAGTCTCCAAACACTAGCTATCCATTACTCTAATTTCTTATCTACAATTCACCTCTCCTCAAACTATCCAGTTAAGGATTTCCTCTCTCCATTTCAAGCACTTCATAAATAAGAATGTCTTTCCTTGTCACCAACTCTACCCTATTTCTTCTTAGCATAACACATTTCCATCCTTTCTTCCTTGACTTCACCTTCATGGTTCCTATATCTATTTCTCATGTCTAGTTGAACCCTAACGACTCTGCTAAATCCAAGCTTCTACTAACAAAGCAACTACCTATCCCAAGTTAGCAATACCCCCTCTGATCTACCCCCAACTCAGTGATTCCTCCCTACATAGGTTCATCACACTTACTTGATAGATTCATAGAAGGGATAGAGCTCAGTTTACTTCTGCAATTTTCAGGGATAACTCTAAGGTTCACCTTTTCTCCAAAAACAAGAAGATTGTTAGTGATACTACATCACATCAAGGATTATGTTGTTCCCTACTTGGAGACATAACTCATGGTTTGAATGGCCTCAAATCCATGGAACTTATATACGCCCAAGTTCCTCTAAACGGTCTAGCTCTATACCAACACATTGATAACACATAGATTGGACGTCGGTCTACTAAAAAATCTATGGCTTCTCTTTAGACTCTATCTATTATTAGATTCACCCTTACCTATTAAATAATCCCATGTTGCTTGAATTTTAAGCTTTCTGATTAAATATAATTTACACACATTAATAGTTACCTATGTGGACATACATAAGAGAATAAATTCCACCGTCATATCTAAAAGGGAAAACTAATCAAAGATTGTGGAACACTGTGAGCATGCATGTTTTATATATAATGAATTATGAGTGGATTACTTGACATAAGCATTTCCTTATAAGATTTACTTGTGCTTGGAGGGAGGTTAAGTTGCACAAAAATGGATTCTTTGTACCGTGGAGATATCCTAATCATAAAAGTTCACAAGGTAAGAATTTTATATAGTTGAGCCCTTATTTATAAGTCTATATTGTTATTCTTTGTTTTCCAAGGTTTGAGGACATCCATGCTTTGAGAACTAAAAACCAAAAACAGCATTTCAATCCATTTATATAGAGAGATAATCTCTTCCATGTGGAAAGCACATTAATATCATAGATTTTCCACACACTATATTAAACACAGAGAGAAGTGAAACTCAGTACACATGGATATCAATTCTTAACCAAAAAATAAAATAGGGGTCTTTAGCAAAGTGCCCAATATCATTAATTTTTCATTCCAAAAGCTTGTTTATAGACTTAACGATGTGTAGGGAAAACAGGGTGGAGATTGGGATTGCTATTCAGTTAAATCATTTATTTAAACAATTTAATAGGAGAAATGCATAAGAAACAAACTTATATTTGATTAAAGAATACTAGAAATGACCTTGTATGAGACAATTGAATAGAATATTATTCTTGGCTAAATAGTCTTTAGGCATTTAGGTAATCTCTTATAATAATTTAAACTCTTGTCTCTTAGGAGTTTCGTATTCATTTGAGAACCTGTGAAACAAATTTTGAACTTTGCATCTGATGTACATAGACTCCAATACATGTATATCTAATTTAATGAAGCCAACACATCTTAGAACATACGTTATATGTGTAGGCATGATCTGAATGTTGGGAAAACTTTTTAATGCTATGCAATCTCCCTCATTAGTTTTAAAAAAATGTGTTTAGGATCATCTCAAATTAACGAAAATGTGAGGAATTATGTGTCAATTGTTGAGTGTATTTCATGTGAAATTTTAGAGGTTAATTAGCTGTTTAAAACACACATACAGTAAGTAAATTGTAGATAAGTAAAACAAATCAACTCATAACATAAAGCTGATAAAAGAGTTCACCCGTCCTCGGTTACATCTCCTTGAACCTACTTCAATGGCTAGGCCCTCTTTGGATTAATGGTCAATTATTTGATTACATGTACCTGTAGTGCTTCGATGACTTTGTAACTTGCTCCATTGGATTCCGAAGATCCAAAAACCCCAAAAATGTCTATCCAAGCTCTGAAATTGGAGTTCATCTAATCTAGGCTTGACCTCCTCTCCTGGTGGCCCTAGGCTTCCTTAAATCCAACATAGAAAAATCACGTAGGAAGTGCATTTCTTCCTTTGCAACCTGTTTGATTGTGTTCAAAGAATCCAAATCATCTAGGAATGACATTTTTTGAGCCGAAATTGGTGGAAAATTGAAGAAGTTATTGTCCCTTCAATTTTCCTTAGGAAAACTCCACCAAATCTGGAGAAAATCTAGTTAACCCCACCAAAAATAGAGCAGTGTCGAATTTGTCGGACCCGCCATAAATACTGAAAAGTTAATCCACACTTTAATTAAGGATAAGCATGGTTTAATTAGTGTTAAACTTTAGTTAGCACATTAAGCGCGCGTTTAGAAATTGGCGTTGGCTCCTGGTTTGCAGTGTTGGTCACATGCGGAGGGGGTTGGCCCTCTCCTCCCCCAACTACCACTGTTTATCACATGAAATACATATCGCAACCATAGTATGTTAAGTAATGATGTCACAGAATAGTGGTAAGACTTTGGTTTTGTGTGGGCAAGGTTGCGGGTTCGATTATACAGGCCTTCCAAATAATTTTACCCATCCTTTGAGAGGGCACATGACAGCGTCCGGGCTTGCCATGTGTCAGCCTCTCATTGGTCCACCTCAATTCCCTTGACCAAATAACATTTCGACACTTTTCACCATTCCATTGAGCCACGTGTCAAAATATTTCAAGAATATTCCAAGGAATATTCCTTGGAATATTATTTTTGTTGACTGTGATGTACGGATGCCTAGTCAGCATCCCAGTCAACCTTGTACCCAAAATTTTGCCTATTGGACAAAATGGACAGAAATCCCTATCTTTCTCATATGAGCTTCGTCTTATAGTGAACGAGTTGCATTGGGATCGTATCTCCAAGATGGGCGTGGTCATTCCGGTTTTGAGTGATTATGAGAACTTTTATTTTTGAGCAAATTTTTTCCCCTAATCCAAATTCCAATCAAGGCATGACAAAATTCAATGGAATGAGCATATTCCAAGTTTCAGAAGAAGCATCTTGATTGAAAACACATGTAGCCTTTGGAAATAATATGCCATAGCTAAAGCTTCATGTAATTTTTTATTTTCCCAGATGGTGCATGTGTAACAAAATTTCTATGCACATCAACTAGTCCCTTCAGACTTCTATCTAAGATAAAGGTAACAATATTATTTGAAAAGAAAGAATCTGAAAATCATTACATAATTATAAATATTATAAATATATCATTAACTTGAAACACAGTCTTCATCTCAGTGTTGCAAAAATTGTTATTACCTCAAATACAAAATCATAGGCCATACATTTAGAAATGTTGATATAGAAAATAACTAAATGATGTCATCCTAGCATGTGTTAAATTTGCTAACGACAAAAGTGGATTGAGACAAGATCCCCTAGTTTCTTGGATCATTAGAAATTAGGTTTTTCAGTTGAAGTTAAACACTGATGCCACATATAGCTATTTGGATCTACGCTTATTGCAAATGGAATGACTACAAGGATGAGAATATGCACATAGTGGGTATGCATATGCCTATTGTAATGCCACTAAATCCAATAAAAGTGTCATGGATCTGCACATTGTGAAAATACAGGTCATGAGTTTATCCAAAAATGTAATGTGATCTACATAAAATCATTGTTATTAGAAATGATTTTAATTGCACTAGGAGCTCTTCCCATGATACACAATTCAAGATCAACTTATAACTATGGTTCTTGCAGTATTTCTCTATAACAAGGAAGAATATAGATCTAAATGATAATATGTGGCATTTCCAATACACTAAAAAAGAAAGTCTTACTGCATTTATATAGATTGGATTTATGTATTTCACATCTACTGGAATGTTGATGCTCTTAATGTATTTTTTAACCTGAAAATCATTTAGATTTTAGTCAATGCCATTAGTTTCCAACAAAGGAAAGTTTGAAATCAACAAAGCAATCAAATATGATGAAAACTTCAAAACCCTTTTAAATTACATTCTTGTAGAAATCAGGTTCTTTCTGCACCACCTAACGATCTACAAACTACAGTGCAAGCTTATCCTCAACACTCAAAGAGTATCTATGGAATTATCTAGAGCTTAAGATGGTTAGTATAGGCTGATTAGTACTTTTTAATTTATATTTTGGTTGAATGGATATCATCAAAAAATAAATGTCTCTATAGTTTGGCTAATGTGTTGCTCGGTTATCATAAATTGTTAAGACTGTATGACCTGGCGATCCATGTGGTTCTAGAAATGCTCAAATTTTAGTAGTAGCTTTGGAAAAGCTCAAAAATAAAAGTCATTGGATTGAAGTGGAACCAAGGTTAAGTCAAAGATCTCATTGCAATCTTCCCAACAACATAAATGGTACCTCAAGCCGAGTTTGTATGTGAAAGTTATGACCAGTAAAATTTTTGGTCAAATTAGGCCTAGTGGTAGTCACTAACGAGACAACAATTTTCCACTTAATGGTGACGAAATCTAACAGTCAGAAAAGGAAAATTTGTTGCCTACTTAATTTGTCCAATAACCTTAAAAATCCATTTGGTTATTTTTTAATGGTTGTATATATATATATATATATATATATATATATGGGGTTGCAGACCACCACCCCTACTAACCCCTCCCATGACTTCACACACACACACTATATATATAGTGGTTAAAGTGGTCAATGACCATATGATAATATGGAGGCCGGTGATGTTTGAACCCACCTGGCCTGGTGGTTTGGCCCGCCAACGGGCATCCCCAAATTGGAAACATCATTGAAAACCATAACAAAACACCAATGTTAACACCAAAAAAATGTGCCATTAAGCACCCAACAAAAAACTAAAACAACCACACCAATATGGGGAGGCCGCGGGGTTGGAACGTAGGCTTGCCTCACACTATTCTTGGCATTCACCGACAACCCAACATGCTTAACCTTGGAGGATCTACTCTCCATGGGTTATTTAAACCCCAACTATTCATTCGTCCAGAGAGAAGTGGAAGGGTACGTGTGGAACTTCGAACTGAGGAGGAACTGCACCTAGGGTGGGAAACATTTTCAAGACAGTGGATACCAGGGGACTATTCCTTAGAATATTCGATAAAATATGCCATGCCGAATCAACGAGAAATCTAAAAGATTCCTTAGAGGGAAAACTTTCACAGTGTGAGGTTCATGCCAAGTTTATATTCAAATGAACCAAAATTTCACAGGAAAAATGATAATGTGGTCCATTTCCTCATATCAACAGCAAAATTCTAGTCAACCAGTGAGGCAGACTCTTTGCGGGAATCTTTGATATTCCCGAGGATCCAGATTTTGACGGTGTTAGAACGGGGTCAAGTTTATAGTCGTTTGACACAATTTCACGCCACGAATTCAAAGGTGATGTTTGTTTCTGTAGCTGAGATTTGCATTTTCATACCATTCTAGAAAACATAGTTATAAGGGTCGTTTATGTAATTGATTTTATTTCATTTCTGCTGCCATTTAATGAAAGATGCCTCCCCACATTGAGCAAGGCCTAGAGACATAACCCACATAGGGTGAAAGTCGTCATCAAATTGTCTTGTGGCTTTGATATCATGGTTTCTTTTCATTTTCGCTTCTTTCATGTGTTTTTGTTACTAGGTTACATGCTCTTTTAAATGAAATTTTGTATATATCCTTGAAGTAAAATATATCAATCAATTTTTCTATCAGAGCAGGTCTTCTTGATGCGAGTTGCATGAGTGAATTCTAACCAAGAGAAATCTCCAAAGAGGAGAAGGGAAACTCAAATCCTTTTATCCTAAAATGGGGCGTGCAGCACAAAGATAGAACATGGTAGACAAGTAAGCTCCAATGGAGGTAGAGCGAAATTATCACAAGATCTTCTTCACCATGGCAGAGAAAGTTGACAAGTTGTTTATAGAATATGAGAAGGAAATCAAGCCTCAGAAGAAAGAACCAGATGATCATGCCTTGGTAAATCATGAAGTATGTGGAAAAGAGCCTCTTGAACCTCCCTTCCTATCTTCTAGCGAAATTTATTTTTCATCCTTTTCTCATCATTCGAAAGGTAGAAGAACTCATAAAAATCATTTTTTCAAGTTGGATGTCAAATTTGATTTACCTATGTTTAGTGGACAATTTAATGCAGAAAAGCTAGACAGCTTGATCAAAAAGGTTGAGGTATATTTCCACATATAAAGAATCAAAGAGGATGAAGTCAACATCCAACTAGTATCCCTTCGATTGAGTGGAACTGCTCTCATCTAATGGGAAGGAAAGCTACAGAAAGGTCATAAGAATAGTCATAAACTTCTTTCATCTTAATTTGAGTTCGTTTTTTATTTAAGGGATGGTTTTACCCATTGGGTTACAGACAAAAGCCCATGATGGAATGGAAACATTTGAAATAAGGTAAAGGTCAAACTATTCAAGTTTTTACAGAGGATTTTAGGAAACAAGTGTTAACATTAAATGTTCCACTAGACACTACTAGATGTTCATGAAATATATTGGTTACTTACATAGTTATTTGCATCCTTCATCGTTATTATTTGAGCCTAAAACTCTTTGAAGATAGTGTGAAGGTTGTAAATCTTGAAATCAAGGAGAATCATGAAAAATATTACCGCCCAAAGAGGACAAAGACAACTAAGAGAAAGAAATAAAATCCCTCTTGTACTCATATGAGGAAGAAGGGCACGATGAGGAACATTGCGGGAAATTGCATCCAGAATCAAGGCCTAAGAGGAACGACATAAATGAGAAGAAGAAGACAGTTAAAATTATACAAGAAGACCAAGAATCAGAGTCAGAGGATGATGAGAATATCACACATGCATGATTCGCAGGTGTTGGTCCAATTGACCTCGGACTGGACTCAGGTGAGGAAATGAAGATTTCCACCATAGAAAATTTTAGGGGCGAATGTTTTCCCTTTGGCGAAATTAAGGGGTTTTAAATTTTTAGTGGGTGAATATTTTGTATCATAGTACATTTTTACAAATCACCTCAATTAGCCCACCTTATTTTAAGGGAGAGGGTAAAAAAGGTAAATTTAGCCCTTGAAATTAGGAGTTACAACCTTCCATTTTCCCATTTTCAAGAATAGGTTTTATTTAAGTGAATCCATTCGCCCATTTTCAATTAAGTGAATCCTATGGTCCAATGTCCCAAATACCATATTTATAAAAGAGCTATGGTAAATTAATAAAAATATAAATAAATGAGAGGTATGGTAAATAAATAAAACATTTTTTATATTTACTCCGTAAGTCACCTTATATACATGCAAGGGTGTAAACAAATAAAAATATAAGTAAAGTGGAGGTATGGTAAATAAATAAAACATCTTTTTATACTTACTCAAAAGGTATGGTAAATAAATAAAAATATAAATAAACTAGATAAATAAAACCTCTTTTTATATTTAGTCCATAACCCTCATTCTATTTATGAAGGCTCAAGAAACAGGTTTTATTTAAGTGAATCCTATGGGCCAAATACCATATTTGTAAAAGAGGTATGGTAAATTAATAAAAATATAAATAAACGAGAGGTATGGTAAACAAATAAAACATTTTTTTATATTTACTCCATAAGTCACCTTATATTTACGAACACTCAAAAAATGCATTATATTTAGGTGAAACCTATGGGCAAAATACTATGGGAAAAATACCATGGACTAGATTGTTATTAATACCATGCAAAAAACATTATTAACCCTAATATTAGTATTAATAAAAATAAAAATGGCACATGGTATTGACCCATGGTATTCACCAAAATGGCACATGGTATTGACCCATGGTATTCACCTGGAATGTAGCCTATTTAAATGGGGGAATTAAACTAGCATAGATCCATCTTTACTCTGGATCTACTAACCCCCGAGAGGTATCAAATATCGTGATATGAAAACTAGCATAGAGTGAAAAATATTTGATCTGATCAAGAGTAAAAATGGATGTTGTAATTTAATGTATGTTAAACATTTTAGCTTGGTTAAAATAAAAAATAAAATAAAAATCAACTATTAATTTTATTAATTTTTATAAATTAATAATAGTAATTTTTAAGCTCTAGGTTTATGATAACCCATGGTATTGACCCATGGTAATACCATGGTATTCATGTGAGCATAGACTATTTAAAGGGGAAATTCTATCATCTTAGATCCATCTTAATTCTGGGTCTACAAAGTGCTCAGAGGGATAAATAGATTTCATCCCCCTAAGAGTGGTAGATGTGGAGTTAAGATGGATATAGTTGGTTTTTATGATAATGAAGATATTAAATAGACTTAGGAAATGATATTGTAAAAACATCTTAAGGTGAATGGTTAAAGCATAGACATTGGACAAGTATATTTCTATACTTCTGTTTTAAACTGAAACAAATCCAGGGCTAAAAGGAATGGATTGATTGCACTAGTCATCCTTCTATAACTTTCCAACATATGTTGGAGTAAATAGATTGTAATTTGGGTAATTTTTCTAATTTCAAATAGGAACATAATTGTGTATCGGCAGGGTGGTTATGAGGTCCCTAGAAGTGATGAATTTGAATTTTTCTTGGTTGGTTTTTTCTCATGCTTTCTGTCAACGGCACGGGTGAATTTTATCCTACACCCACTAGGTTATCGATATGTAATTTCGGTAATTTTGATTTCAAAAGATATTTTAAAGAAATGCAATGATTTCATTTGTCTATTCAATAGACACAAGATTTTATAATTGAGTAAAATATTCGCCATGCCTGGTGAGAGATTTGCCAAAAAAATTATATATACATATCATATTATTGATAAAATCACCTTCAATTTTTCCTATATACCATGGAGACTCGCCCATTTATTATACATGTAAATTTAGGGGGGTTTCTCAAAATTTTCCCTGATTTCCACTCTTGGGATTGCAGAAGATGAACCCATCAACTTGGGTTCTGACTCAGGTGACGAGACAAAGATTTCATCAAATGTTGTGCCAAAAATGGAAATGATGCAAATGTGGCATGGCTACAAGAACTCGAATAAATCAACCAAAGAATTTAAGCGGAGAATGTTGAACTAAGGAGACTCCTACAAGAAGTAAAGAAGGAGAAACAAAGGTCGAAACATCAGTTACAAGCCAATGAGGAGGCCTTGGAAACATTGCAGCATAAAAAGCCTAAGGTAAAAAGTGATTCTTCAAATTCATGTACTTTTTAGGATGATGATTTCATTGCTTTTGAGAAACATACTACAGGAATTGGATCAAATTTTTTGAAGAAGATGGAGTATAAAGGGAAAGGACTTAACATTAATGTCTAGGGTATTGTGAATCCCATCAAAGTGGAGGAATTTCCTCATTATGCAGGACTTGGGTGTATTAGAAAAGAGGTTGGAGAATGCTCCAAGACAACCAATGGCTAACCAATAATGAATTATGGGAGCACCTCATCACATTCTAGTGATAGCGAGGATTCCATGGGCACTTATTAGAGGGACACCATGAATAAGTGTTCCATTATGATCCAAAAAGTTTGGAGGAGTGAGAATAATTGTAGTTGCTTCAAAGAGGATGGACACGAGAGGTCCGCGTGTTAGATACTCCATGCCCATAAAGCACCTATGAAGAAACCAGCTAGTGAAGATGTTCAATAAGCAAATCTACCACAGGGAGATGACCCATTCACTTTTTTGAGTAAAAGATGGTTTTACTAGATATGGTAGCTTGTCATCGCCGCATTTTGTAAATCATGTGTTGCAATATAATTGTAACATCATCACTTATTAAATAAACCATGATGTTTTGGCCTTTTATTTATAGTTGGGGTATTGGTTTCTATTATGATATAAACTTGACCACAGAGTGTGTGTTATAAACTCTTGGCAAGTATGGGGTTGTTTGAGTCATGT
The DNA here is from genome assembly GCA_031772625.1 of Pinus tabuliformis. Lineage (NCBI taxonomy): Eukaryota > Viridiplantae > Streptophyta > Pinopsida > Pinales > Pinaceae > Pinus > Pinus tabuliformis. The sequence goes on from CM062812.1 coordinate 444,079,459, forward strand.
TTTGTCTTATATGTAAAGAATGTACCATAGGTTTGCATGGAATACAGATGTTGAAATTGTGGGTTGATAAGGGCACAGGAAGTGTGCAGGTTGTGTTCATACTTTTGGAGGACCAAAATCTCCTCAGTGGGGAGGAATGATTTAGGTGCCTCCAGAAATGCTCGGAATTCAGTAATAGCTTCGGAAAAGATCAAAAATCAAAGTCACTGGATTGAATTGTAACTAGGGTCAAATTGAGGATCTCGTTGCAATATTTCCAACGATGTTAATGACACCTCAATTCGAGTTCTTATGTGAAAGTTATAGTGAGTCAAAGTTTTGGTCAAACTAGGCCTAGTGACAGTCACTAATGAGGCAACAATTTGGAACTTAAAGGTGATGGAATTTGGTGGTTGGAAAAGGTTAATTTGTTTCCTACTTAGTTTTTCCAATAACCTTAAAAATTAGTTTGGTTCCTTTTGAATGGTTGTATTAAAAAAATAAAAGAATATATATATATATATATATATATATATATATATATATATATATATATATATATATATATATATATATATATATATATATATATATATATATATATATATATATATTAGTGGGGTGGTAAGCCACCACCCCTACCAACCCCTCCCATGGCTTCACACACATACAGACACACACACTCTATCTATATATATATATATATATATATATAGTGCTTAAAATGGCCAATGACCATATGATAATATGGAGGTCAGCGGGGTCTGAACCTGCTCGACCCAGTGGTCCGGCCTCCCAACGATCGGCCCCAAATTTGAAACACTGTTGAAAACCATAACAAAATTCCAATGTTAACACCAAAACAACATGAGATTAACCACCCAACAAAAAATTAAAACAACCACACCAATATGGGGAGGTCATAGGATTGGAACCTGGGTCTTCCTTGGACTATTTTTGGCATTCATCAATAACCCAACATGTTAAACCTTGGAGAATCTGCCACCTTCGGTTATTTAAACCTGAACTATTCATTCACCTCGATAGGAGTGGAAGAATGTGTGCAGAACCTGGAGCTCAGGAGGTACCGTGCCCAAGGCGGGCATATTTTTTGAGACAAAAGATTCCGAGGGAATATTTCACAGAATATTCCATGCAGAATTAGTGAGGAATCTAAAAGATTCCTTGGAGGGAAAATTTTGATAGTGTCAAATGCATGCCAAGTTTATACTCAAACAAACCAGACTTTCACATGGAGCGTGATGTTGTGGTTCATTTCCCCATATGAGTAGCGAAATTCTAGTAAACTAGTGAGAGAATCTTTGGGGGAATCTTTGAGATTCTCGAGGGCCTCGATTTTGACGGTGTGAAAAGGGGATCAAGTTTATAGTTGTTTGACATGTTTTCGCACCATGAATTCAATGGTGATGTTTGTTTCAGTAACTAAGCTTTGAATTTTCATACCACTCCTAGAAATGGAGGTATAAGGGTGATTTATGTAATTGATTGTAATCTATTTACGCTACCATTTAATGAAAGAGGCCTCCCCACATTGAGCAGAGCCAAAATACATAGCCCAAATTGGGTGAACTCCATTATCAAATTGTCTTGTGCATTTGATATCTTGGTTTCTTTTGATTTCTTCTTCTTCCATGTGTTTATGTTACATGGTTACATGCTATTTTAAATGAAATTTTGTATGCATCCTTGAAGTAAAAGATCTGGATCACATGGACATTCACTTAACATCATTGGCAAAAATGGCGATAAAAATCCACACACACACACACAGATATATATATATATATATATATATATATATATAGATATCCCAACAAAAATAAATTCGTAACAGGCTTGTTTGGTACCAGAAAATGTATATACTGTTCCTAGCCCCACCCAGTTTTATGTTAGATCAAATTAGACTTTGAATAGGGATAACTTTGTTAGAATTTTATTGCTATGTAGAATTCTCAACAAGTGAAGGAGCCTCATAAAGAATTGGCAAAAGTGATCAGTCTTTATTTGCAAGAAAAGGAAGCCATGTTTAGTAGAGAAATGTGTCACCTTAATTGTTTAAATTTGAACTGTACTTACTTGTATTTTTTATGTTTGAACGCCCTCTTTCAAAATGTGAAAATATTTCAACTAAAATATGGCATATTTGGCCCATTTTTCAAGTAATTTATGCTTGTTATGAATTTTTTCCAATTTAACAGTTCTATGTAGTCTTAGAAACATATGTGAAGGTGCCACAAACTTGCAGCTGTAGAGGCAGGGTTGAGTACAATGAAAAAAAGAATACCCCAATTTAAATGGTTGATAATGTTAGGTTAAGGAGGTAAGTAAACCATACTCACCCTGCCCACTATCTTTGGTACTTTTCCAAGTATTACAACTAAAAGAGCTGATTTTCTAGATCTAACTCCTTCATAAATTACCAATTTCTTGCCATGTTTAACCTCCGTATTTATTACTCTCAATGTGGGATTTGATGATCTAGAATCCCAACTTATTGTTGCAGAACTGAAAAGAAGAGAAAGGTTTGAGTTCCTAACAAATACCCCCTCAAACACCCAATCCTATAACTCAACAACCTCATGAAAGTTGATGATGCGACTTAATGATTCCTTGGCTTGAATGATAACAACAATTCCAATAGGAATTACTCTAATTAGTTCTTGAATGAGAAGCAATGTGTCTATGAACATGAAGACATTGCTTGGAGTGAGAGGAATATTAAGAAAAGTATAGGCTACAAATGTTGCAGTTGAAACCAAAATGGGAGATGACCAAAACAACAACGAATTGTATGATTTTCAAAACTGAACCATAGAGAGACATTTGAACTATACCTTGCAAAAATTCTCAATATTTCTTTGAAAGATTCCTCCCATGCATGCAATTTTAGTACTTTCAAACATGTCATAGCTTTTGTTTTAGTATAATTCATGATTTCCCCTTCTTCTTTTTTTAGAAGAAAAGAATGATTTTCCTCTGTTGTATGCACCTGTTTAGTTTCATTGGACAAAATTAGTTGTTTCTTATGGATTGTTGCATGAGTGAAGAGGACATTTGTAGACAAATATGTCTAGTGCCAAAATACCATTTCCTTTGAGATAATGAATATATTGCCTTGGTAATAAAGAGTGTTCCTACCAAAACAAAACTTCATATTTGAATGATTGTCTAGCTTCTCAAAATCCAATCAAAGTGTTTAGAAGAAATGCTCTAGAAGATAGAGCATAGAACTGAGTCCTTGCTAGATTTTTCCCGACAGCTAACCAAAGCCCAAAAAACACATGGAGTGGCAAATGGGTTTTTCCATTTTTTCCTAAATAGTTATTCTGTAAATGCTATATAAATATTATTTTCTTGATCATATCCATGCACACAAGGCCAATCATCTTCTTCCATAGGCCTCTTCATTCCTTTGGAAAAAAAAAGAGAATTAAATTACTAAAATTTCATCCTCTTGAATAATCTGGTACCGGAAAAAGGAGTGACATTGGAATTTAACTTCTACAATATATGATCTTCCTCAGAAAACCTTTGGCAGGAATTGAGATATCCATGATTTCGGTAATCCCTTCCTAGAAAGGGTTATGATAGAAGATCATCCTCTAAACTCTTCAAATCCATTTTCATACGAAAAATGAGCATCCAGAAACATGTTGGTCATTAAACAAGGGTGATAATAGTCCCATAGGGAAGATCTCTATCATTGATGAAATTCAGTCCAACTGAAGGATAATCCATCGTTCTGAGAAAAAAATACATGATCAATCAAACATGCACAAATTTCATTATAGACTAGTGTTATTAAAAAGCATAGGCTTCCAATTCTTACAATAACAATACGATACCAATTATTAAAATAACATTTGTATCTTGAGTATAAATGGAATTTCCAATTAGTTGGATATGGTTTTGGTTCCTTTTCCCGCTTCTTAATACACGTTGAGATTGCATCTAATAGTTCCCCACTCCAATGCATTCCTTTTCTATTAAATAATAAATTCTATTGCATCCCCTCAATGTTGCAGGTTGTTATTTCCTTTTATGAGACCACTATGTTGGAGGATGTAGATCATCTAAGCAAAGTTTGCATTTACAATAAATCTGTAGGTACAATTTGCATCAGCCATCATGCTCTCACATTACAATTCACCTTGCTGAATAGTTTTGTGCATTACCTAGGTAAAATTCACATCAGACTCTCTTCCCCTAGAACTCCAACTTTGAATTCCAAAATCTCTTGGTTGGGAGAGTGCTTATTTGACACACCCAAATTTCAACATGTAAGAATTAGTACTAAAATTGTCTAGGTTTGCTGTTGTTTGATGTTTTTGTATAGGTAGACTATGTCCATTTTAAACTTGATGATACATGTCAAAGTGCATTACAAGTGTTGAGTTACTAATTAAAACAAATACCAGTATATATAAAGAAATAAATGGATCGAAGATTCAGTATAATCCTTTCTTATGGTTGATATCAGAACACCACATCTTCCCAAGTGTATGCACAGGGACAACCACAAGCCATATGCCTTTAAAAACTGCACAACGCACTTTTGATAGACACAACCCCTAATACTAAGTTTAACCAACTGAAGCCCCTCTAGCTAAGCTGTACTTGGATAAAATAATTGTGAATAATATTGATGTTATGCTTCTTCTATATGAAGACCAAAGGCTGATTTCATTTGGTCCTCCTACATTCTCATCACAAAAGTTTTTCATTAGGTAAATAGGCACGAGAAATGTGTATACAATCATAATCAATGAATTGCACAATACAAAACCTTCTTTACTTCACCACTCTCAGTCTTGGGAACGTGATTCAACAATGATAGAAAAAGGTGCAAGGATAATCTATAGTCATCTTGCATCCAACAGATGAAATGAAAGTAAGAGAACCAACCTTCAAGCAAAATATTGTTCCTCTACCAAACAAAGAATACACTACAACCACCTCCTTATCTCAAGATCAAGGTGATTTAGCATTACATTTGGACTAGAAATCTTCCATGATGCTTATGTGATATTGCCTATCATTAGAGATACACATAAGGAGAAATGAAACCCATACTCTCCTTTCACAACCTACTAAAAAAGGGTCAAATTTCAGAATAATAATGCATAAGAAATCAAATTCATATCTTATATTCTCTACCTAATTTTTTATGTGACATGTCATGTGAAAAACCTGTATGCCATGTGAGGTGTGGACTACTTAATAGTGGAATTCATTTTGTGACCTATTGAGGTTGAGTTGGTTTTTGGGATCATGTATTGTAAATATTGATAAACATATATGCAACATAATACATTCATATGAAGTGTTTGGTCAATTTAGTGTTGTCTAAATTGCAACTTTTAAATGTCAACCCGGGGCTCGTAAGCTGATGAAGTGATGTGTACTGTATGTACTTAGGCAACTATTTCTTAAGTTTTTTTGTCGTTTTTAACTTTTTAAGTTTGTTTTCAAATCAATTTCTCCTACAGTGATGTGATGGAAATGAAATAAAGTGAGTGAGGTATGTGTGTGTGTGTGGCGACTTCTAAATGATTTCTTGAAACTGAAAAAGTATTCTAAAGAAAGCTTTGAACAACAATTGAAATGAAATTAACTCTTAAAGGAAAAATGAAGGCATCAAATAAAAGACCAATGGCATTGACCCAGTACCTCTACTGCTGATAAAAATGAGATTGAAAATGACATCTACATTAACTCAATTAAAACAAGAACAACTACTTTAACTCTTCAATTAAGTCTTAAGCAATGTACAGTCTAAGTGACAAATCACACTACTGCCTTCAACTGGATTGATCATATAAGAGAGAGTTATGAGCAAGTTAGCAATGTGAGTCTTAAACAAAATAACCAAGCTGCACTTAAGTGATGTTCTGGCTCCACGAAAAGTTAGTTGATTATGATAAAAAGAGCCATTAAATGATAAACAACTTGATAAGCTATGAGCAGAAAATAAAGTGCAAACTAAAGCAGTGATACTAATGAAAATCAAAAATAAAGATCAGCAGTCTAGATAAGATGATCACAAATGCCACTAGCTGCAAAAAAGGTAGAAAGAAAACTGTCCCGGGCACCTAAGAAATTTGCAAAAACACACTGATCAGTCATGGAAAAGTGCAGAAATATAAATGAGCAGAATTCAAAGTTATATACAGCTATTGTACATGATCAAAACATAGCAATCAAAAGCATTCTGTACAACTATTATACATAAACTGATAAGAAGAAATGCAAGAAATGAAAAGCATTGTATAGGCCTTAAGTAAACAGGGGCCCTCTGCCTACTCCAGCCAGCTCAAAGATCAATTACACGCTCAAATGAAGAACAGTCTTCTCATATATTACGTAGCAAAATGGAAAGTACAGTGGGGTTCAAAATTACATATCAGCAGCTAACTAATCGGCGTTCATATACGCTTTATTTATAGAAGAGAAAACGAAACTAACTTAACATAAACTATGCTATTCTATCAGCTGTGTGAAAAACACATAATCTAGCACAGTCCACAGATTTAGGCAACGGTCGTGGTGGGCATTAAATCTCCTGTTGGATTCGTGTTCCCCATCATCTTCGTGGCTGAGGAAGAGGCCAACTGTGCTTCACGTGCTTTAAAACCGAACACGCAGAGCCGTGCCACCGCCAATGACCTTTGTTGACCGTAGTTGCCCCCTCGTTGACCATGGGTGTTTATGACTGGTTTGGCTGAGCTGGAAGGACACACACCATGTCCTCGGTTCCACGCACTTGCCCATGTGGCTCTTCTGACCGGAGGACACCTGGATCATGTCGTTTAATAAAACAGCTATGGAAACTGGGATCAGCTGCGGAAAGTGCAGGTCTTGAACCAAAATTCTAATCCAACAACACAGTCATTAGCATAATTAATAAACCATGTAAAAGTCCTAAAATACAATGATTTAAGCAATTTGATGGAGGAAATGAGTGATAAAGGAAGGAAATGAATGGAAAAGGAGGCCGAGAGGATGTGAAAAGAAGTGCAGGTCTGACGCTCAACATACCCCCACTGTGAGGATGTTGCATGTCCTCATGCAACCAAAACTTTGTCAGTGTTTTTCAGTCCATGTGCTCAGATGCTTCTGCCAAAACATCCAGCCTTCTTCTCTTTCTCCTTGTTGCCAAAATTGTCCTTGGTTTTCTGACTAAACACTTGAATTTCAAATTGATTAAGGCCCTGCTCAGTTTCTTACATTTTCTCTTCAATTTTCTGTTTGTCTTCTGCCAGAGTCCTAGGTGAAGCATGGTGTTGTCATGGACAATCTTGTCCACCTTGCTTTGTTCTTTCAATGCTTCGTTTTCCTGTTTAATATGTCGGTTCAGGACTTCTAGCTCAAACACCTCTTGTTTTAGAGATTGGACTTGTTCCTCAAGAGGCAATATAGTGCTTGGACCTGCAACTGATTGCTCCAAGGTCTCCAAATAATTGTATGCCTCCTGCTGGTCAGGGTCAATGTCAAGTGTTTTTCTCGGCCTAAACTCGAATTCTTGAGGACTGTTTTCTCTTTCTTGCTGGAAGGGACTTTCCTCTCGTGGAGGGCTTGGCTCAATATCTAGCTAGATTGGAGTCTTTTCAGGTGTGCCCAAATCAATGAAATGCGACTGTTTTTCTTTAGTCACACTCTTCTTTTCTATAAGTCTACTGCTTCTTCTCACTTGTACACTAGTACTCTTTTGCTGACTGCTTTGTTTTTCCTTTTGTTTCTTCTTTGAGAGGGCAGTAGCTTGGAGTTGTACTAGTCTATCAGCCAAGGTTTGATAGTCTTCTTCTATTGAAGGTTCAGGTGACGAATATGATTCTTGAACAACTGTTTTCCCTTTATCCTTTTTCTGTTTCTTGGTTTTATCTCTCTCCTCTTCTTTTTCTTGAGTAGTCTCCTGAGTTTCTATAATGGGAGGATCTTGGGCTGCAACATCCCTTTTCATTCTCCTACTTCTTTTTGGGACTCTAGGAGAGCTGCTAGTGGAAGCTTCAGTTACCTCTTGAAAATGATTCCTGACTAAAAACTTTTCCCATGTATCATTGTTGTTTTTCAATTGGTCCTCTATAAGAATTTTAATGAACCCATGATGATACAAGTGAGGTTCAATATTGCCTATATTCTTTTGGACAGTGGAACTCATTTTTGTTAGGCTTCTTAACAGAAAATAGGGTAAATTGATGGCATGGCCCTCCATGAAGTTAATCATAATTCTAGCATGGTACATATACATAGTGCCAAAGCGGCCCTCACATGTGACAAATGTTTGAACAAGTAATAATAATGCAGTCCATTCTTCCTTAATCACATGTACATGAATCCCTTTGGTGAATATTGAAGTGTCCATACCTAGATTCTTAAGCATATCTTTCCATCCTTGATCTTCCACCCCTCTGTTCTTGAACCATCGTTCTCCTAGCTGAGGTAAACCGGTTGTTGTGGCTATGGTATTCTCAGTTACTGTGAACTTCAGGTCTCCCACTTCCACAGTGTTTCCATTGAATGATCGAGCAAATGTCTTCATTACCTCCTTATCATATCCTTTGAATTTTTGAATGAAATTCAACCATTTTGCCTTCTTTAATGCTTCCTTTGTCTGTGGGTATCCTTCTAGATACTTTGAACCTTCAGGTTCAGCTCTAAGCAGTTTCCCCATCTCAACTTCGGCTGAAGCTTTGACTGTGTATGGATGCTCAAGGAGGATGCTCATGTGAAAGATGGATGGACTACGACTGTAAGTGGAATAGCCGCAGTGTTATGCAAGGTAATACGGGTTTGAAACGGAACTGTGGAGCTTGAAACAGAGCTGTGGGGTTTGAAACAAAGCCGTGGAGTTTAAAACAGAACCGTGGAGTTTGCAGCGAGAATAAGAGTGGAAATGGTGTGAGTGCGAGAGTGGAAGACGAGCACGAGAATGAGTTCAAATGCGTGCGGAAATGGAGTGATAAGGGAATGAAATAACGGCCAAATCCCTTGGAGTCGAACGGCTTACATACACGTTTCGGCTTTGGCTGCGGAGATCGTGGTGGAGAAGAGACGTAGTACGATAGGTCTCTTCTTCCTCGTACGGCTAATTAATGAAAGCGCAATCTCGATTTGAGTTTAAACTAAGAGTGATTATGAGACCGTTATGAGGGTATGAGGTGGATGAAGGATTATCATGGCGGAGAAATGGGATGATCTTTGCTTAATCATTGCATTTAGTGGCTCTGTCCACGATTAATAATTATGCACAAAATGACATTTAAATGGTTGTTTGGAGAAAATTTTTGATCATACCTTTATGGGTTTACCATTTGTTGATTAAAGTTGCTGATCCATGATTGCCTTTTTGATCCTGCAGGTGCCTCCCATCCTTGTTGCCCTCTGACTGTGCTTTTTGAAAACAGAGTACTGCTGCTGTAAAGACAGAGTGTGCTGGCTGCGGAATCTGGTGCGAGCTGCGGAAACTGGTGCGAGCTGCGGAAACAGTTCTCAGCTGCAGAAACTGAAACAACACCCTTCTGTCTATACAAAAAGTAGTTAGAGAAGACTTAACTAAATGAAAGAGTCCTGAGAGGGACTTTTATTGATGAAATGGAGTGAGATGAATGAAATGGAATGAAAATGAAGTGCAATGGAAAATGAAATGGAATGGAGATGGAGTGGAATGAAAGATGAAATGGCGAATGAGATGGAAAGAGAGAGAGATTTTTTTTTTTAATTTGGAAAATATAAAGTGTCAAGTGCCCCTGATTTTCACCTTATATTTTCTGCATAAGACCGCCAATTCAAGATTGGTTTTCAGGCTTATACAAGAGACTTTTTTTTTTTTTCTTTTTTTTTAACTGAAAGAAATAAGGACTAGGCTGATGGATGAGAAGAATTCTTCTCCACCAGCCTCATTGCAGAATCTTCTTGGAACATTTTAACAAATTCCTCCTTTGAGAGTGGCTTGTGGTAGACTTTCAATCGGTGGCCATTCACAATGAGAGGAGTCTGAAGCTCATCAATGGTCTTTACTCGAACTGCTCCATTGTTAAAGACTTCATCAATCTCATATGGTCCAAGCCAATGAGTTTGAAATTTTCCTTTGAAGTCCTTGAACTTGGAATCAAACAATAGTGCCCAATCTCCCTTCTGAAACTTTCTCTCTTTGATGTGTCGATCATGCCACTTAGTTCTTTGGTGCTGAACTAGATCAGTCCTTAAAATTGCATCTTGTCTTATCTCATCTAGCTCATTCAGCTGCTCCATTCTGTGCTTTTGGGCTTCTGATAGATTCATCCCCAATTGAACTGCCATCTTGAAGGTCTTGACTTGAAACTCAATGGGGAGCAGGACTTCTTTCCCATAAACAAGTTCATAGGGAGAATGTCCTGTTGTGTTCCTCCATGTAGTTCTATAGGCCCATAAGGCTTCAGGAAGCCTTTCTGCCCAATCTCTTCTATGAAGATGAACAGTTTTGGTGATGATGCTCTCAAGAACTTTATTTGTGGATTCCACTTGACCATTTGCTTGCGGATGGTATGGAGTAGATTTTCTATGCTTGATTTTGTATTCTTCCATCAGCTTCTCCATCAAGTTAGATGTAAATTGGCTTCCCTGATCTGTCACAATTTCTCTTGGGACACCAAAACGAGTAAAAATATCCTCAAAAAGAAATTGAACAACTGAATTTTCAGTGGCAGAAGGCAATGCCTTTGCTTCTACCCATTTAGTAACATAATCAGTACAAACCAATATATACTTCTTTTGCTTAGATGGTGGGTTAATGGGTCCAATGAAATCTAAAGCCCATTTTTCAAAGGGTTCGATGCATACCTGTGGCTGTAATGGCATTTCATTTGAAGGAGTTGGTCTCCCAACTCTTTGGCAGCTGTCACACCTTTTGACATATTGTTTTGCATCTTTGAAGAGAGAAGGCCAATAATATCCTAAAGAAAGGATTTTATAGGCCGTCCTCTTGTCAACAAAGTGTCCGCCGCACGGTTCATCATGACATGCCTTAAGGATGTCAGGCATTTCATCTTCCCGAACACATCTTCTGATCACACAATCTAGCCCTGTTTTGAACAATTCATTAGAAATCCAAGAATACTTTGAGCTCTCCTGAATGATTTTCCTTTTTTCATTAGGAAATAAGTGTGGAGGTAGCTTCCTTGTAACCAAATAATTAGCAATGTCTGCATACCAAGGGGTTTTAGTAGTTACTGCAAACAGATATTCATCTGGAAACTTATCCTCTATGGGAGAATCCTCGTTAGTATTTTGAATTCTAGACAAGAAATCAGCTACTGTATTTTGTTTCCCCGGTCTATCTAACACAGTAATATTGAATTCTTGTAAAAGTAAAAGCCATCTTGTAACTCTGCCATTAGTAACAGGTTTATTCATGAGATATCTAATTGCAGAATGATCAGTATGGACAAAAGTTTCATAACCGGTTATATAATGTCTAAACTTGTTGATTGCATGAACAACGGCTAAGAACTCTTTTTCTGTCACAGTATAATTTAACTCGGTGGGAGTCAAATTTTCACTGGTGTAATAAATGGCATAAGGAACTAAATCCTTTTGACCCAACACAGCTCCTAGAGCTGTATCTGAAGCATTTGTAGAAATATGGAAAGGAAGTTTCCAATTTGGCCCTCTCAGAATGGGTGCTTCAGATATCCTTGTTTTTAAAGCTTCAAATGCAGATTGACAGTGAGGATCCCAATTGAATTCACAATCTTTTGTAAGTAATTTGAAGAGCAGAGATGCTATCTTGGTGAAGTTTTCAATAAATCTTCTATAATATCCAGTAAATCCAAGAAAACTTCTAACATCTTTCCGACAATTTGGAATAGGTAATTTGGAGATGACTTCAACTTTTGATTTATCGACTTTAATTCCATCTCTTGAAATATGATGTCCTAAAACAATCCCTTCAGTAAACATCATGAAGCATTTTTCATGACTTAATGAAAGATTTGTTTCTTTACATCTTATAAGGACTTTTTCCAAATTTTCTAATGCTTCTTCAAATGAGTTACCATAAACTGTAAAATCATCCATATAGAGCTCTACACAATCATGAATTAGATCGGAAAAGATTCCTAATACTGCCCTTTGAAATGTTGCGGGTGCATTACATAATCCAAAAGGAAGTACTCGGTAAGCAAAAGTCCCCCATGGACAGGTAAATGTGGTTTTGTCCTGATCTTCAGGTGCTACCTGAATTTGATTGTAACCACTAAAACCATCCAAAAATGAGAAATAATTTTTGCCTGCTAAAGTATCTAATACTTGATCAATAAAAGGCAAAGGAAAGTGATCCTTCAAGGTTGCTTTGTTCAATTCTTTGTAATCAATGCAAACCCTCCATTTACCATTCTTTTTAGGTACTATAACCAAAGGAGAAACCCACCAGCTATCTGAAATGGGGTAAATGAAGTTTACATTAAGTAACTTTTGGAGCTCTTCTTTCACTATTTCCCTAAGGTTTGGATTCATCCTTCTTTGAGGTTGTCTGATTGGTCTACTATTTTCTTCAATATAGATGTGATGAATGCAAGTCTTAGGATCAATACCTTTCATATCGGTATACTCCCATGCAAATACAGTAGAATGCTTTTGCAAGACTTTGGTTAGCTCTTCCTGTTGTGATTTTTCCAAGTTTTTGTTGATATTCAGTGTTTTTCCTGGAAAAATCTCAATAGCAGAACTACCAAACTCTTCCATAGAGAAAAGAGACATCTGTCTAGATGATAGACACTCAATGTCAGAATCCAACTAAAATTGTGTAGAGTCATATTCTGAAGATGGTTCAAAATTTTCTAATGTGTTCAGAATTTGACTATCTTCACTAATCTCAGAAATGGTAAAGACGGGTTGTATAGTATCTTCATCATCAACCCACTCATTATCTCCTATTTCTGTGATTGCTTTTGCTGGAGGATACAGATTGAACTTCTTTGTCGAATTACCATCAGAAATGTACATATCCCTAGACCTACAACTTATGAAAGCATCAGTTGTGGCTAGCCAAGGTCTTCCTAAAATAAGAGGATGTCCTCCTAGATTACTCTTGGGAGTTAAAATCATGAAATCCATTGGATATTCCCAAGAATGTAAGGAGACTGGAATGTCTTCTAATACACCATCTGGTTTAATAATTGATCGATCTGCAAGTTGCAATAAAGTAGGTGTAGAAAGAATATTAGGAAGTTTTAGCTGTTCCATAGTCTGTCTACTCATAATGTTGATAGCAACCCATAAATCAATCAAAGTATTTGGTATTTCTACCCCATTGATATGTGTTTTGACAATTGGACTACCGGGATCTACATATTTTTGCATAGTAATCTTTCCCATCATGATGTCTGCAATTTTTCCTACCAGGTGGATCCTTCTGGTATCTCTTGGTTTCCTTCCTGGTCTTTTAAGGCTCAACTCCTTTATTGTTTTTGCTAGAATAGGAATCTCTTTAATGGCTTGTAACAAGGGAATCTTGATACAGACATTCTTCAATTCATCTAGAAAATTATAGTCAGGCAACCAAATTTGTTTTTCCACTCCTTTGTCAATTTGTAATCTTTCAGGAAAAGGAGGTGTGGACAAAGATGTAGGTTGCTCAACTATGGGAGTTGCGGGGGTTGATTCTTTTTCTTTTTCTTTTTGAGTGTTTGGGTTTTGAAGAGATGCTTCAGAACCCTTATTGGCTTCAAGAGACTCTTCCTCAGAAATGCTTGGCTGTTGAGTATTTATAGAAGGTTTATCTAGAACTCTACCTGATCTGAGTTGTACTTCATTGAGAGGGACAATCATATAGGTAGGGAATGGTTGACCTTCCATCATGTAAGCATTTTGAGGGTTTTTATTATTGGGGTTTGGCAATGGCTGAGAAGGAAGTTGATTTGACTTCTGTTGGAATGGAAGCAAGAGTTGAGAATTTTGATTCTGTTGAGAGGGTTGTTGTTGTTGAGGAAATGGCAATGATAGTTGTGGACTTTGATTTGGAAGTTGCGGAGCTTGTTGGTTTTGAAAAGATGGAGGATATTGATAGAATTGAGCAAATCTCCCATAAGGATTTTGCATACCTTGTATCCATGATTGAAAAGAATTTTGAGGTTGGGACCAAGGTTGTTGCCAAGGATTCCAATTTGGTTGGGGTTGAAAATTCATAGAGTTGTTAAACCCTTGATTTTGTTGCCCTTGCCAAGGTCTCCTTGCAACAAAACAGAGAGATTCGAGTGTATTTGGATCTTCTTGAAAGACAGCTTTGAGCCCAGGAATTGAAGGACAATCCTTGGTCTCATGATTCTCTGAGCAAATGACACATGTTTCTACAACTTTTGCATCCAAGGGACATTCCCTTAGAGCATGTTTCTTCCTACACTTTGGGCAAAAGATGGCCAAAGCCTCAGCTTCTGCTTTCTGCTTATTGTGAATCTTAAGAGTGTCTAGTTGTTCACTAAGACTCCCTAAGATATCAGTTTTGAATTCATCAAGCATACTGCCAATCTCAGCCCTACTTACTGATCCGGTTGCAGATTTGTTTGCTCTGAGGAGAGAAGGATCTCTAGGCCCTTTTTGAGTTTTGGATTTCCCCCTTGAGAGATGGACACATAATTCTGCTATATCAGAAAGTGGAAGTTGAGATATATCTCCCTTCCCCATCATATTCAAAAGATCTATCCATTCATCTCTAATGGCTTTTAGTAAAAGGGCTTTCAAGGTTTCCTCATCCAAGTTACTCATTTTTTCTCTTTTCAGATTATATTGAAATCTTTCAATCAATTCCTCCAAATTTTCATCTTCCTTTTGTACCATTTTGAATACCTCATCCTTATGATTGGTGGGCATACAATAGTCCAGGTACCTATCCAAAAATGTCTGTTTCCTATCATTCCAAGACCTAATGGATTGAGTGAGTAATCCCATGAACCATTTCAAAGCTGATCCTTTCAATGTTGAAGGAAACAGTTTGAGTTTTTGAGAGTCATCCAAATAATCATAAGTTCGACATACGACTTCAAACTCAAATAGAAATGTTTCAGGGTCCTCATTCCTTAACCCATGGAAATTTGGGAGGACAGATGGTGAGATGTTCTTCATGGTGGCTCGGGAGTCATCATCAACTATAGGAAACCCGAATGAGTTATCCCCATCCCTATTTCCTCCAATGTTACCTCTACCTCCTCCATTGTTTCCTCCTGCTCCTCCTCTACCTCTACCTCTACCACCTCCTTCCTCTGTCATAGTAGTTTCCCTAGAGACTTCAGAGTCTTTTGGTTCTTCTACAAAGGGTGAATGAGGAGGAATTTCTCCCTCTTCTTTAGATGATTCTACTTCCTCAATTACAATTGGTTTTTCTGTAGAAGAAAGGAAAGGATCTCTTTCTGATTCAAATTCAATAGAAGGTGTGGGAGAGTCAATTCTTGCCTCTTGAATTCCAGGAATCCTAGGGCTAGGAGTGTCAGTTGGAGATGAGGGAGGTGTCTCTTGTCTATTCCTTGAAGTAGATGGACTTGTAAAAATCGAACTCTTGGATCTAGCTAAAAACATTCCCCTAGAATCTCTAGCTCTATGCATGTCATTTTTTATTTTCCTTCAAGTCAGGGTAATAATTCTCTTTCTGATCTTCCAGGTCACTCTAGGTGCAAGAAGAGAGCATACTCAAGAAACTATTAAACCAATAACTTTCTCTTTTCTGATCCTCCAGATCACTCTAGGTGCAAGAGGAGAGCATAGTTTGAGAGGTTATTAATTTCCTTTCTTGAAATTTTTCTTGTTTTTTTTTTTTAAGAATTGGCTACCTAATTTCACTTCCCCGGCAACAGCGCCAAAATGTTTGGTCAATTTAGTGTTGTCTAAATTGCAACTTTTAAATGTCAACCCGGGGCTCGTAAGCTGATGAAGTGATGTGTATTGTATGTACTTAGGCAACTATTTCTTAAGTTTTTTTGTCGTTTTTAACTTTTTAAGTTTGTTTTCAAATCAATTTCTCCTACAGTGATGTGATGGAAATGAAATAAAGTGAGTGAGGTATGTGTGTGTGTGTGGCGACTTCTAAATGATTTCTTGAAACTGAAAAAGTATTCTAAAGAAAGCTTTGAACAACAATTGAAATGAAATTAACTCTTAAAGGAAAAATGAAGGCATCAAATAAAAGACCAATGGCATTGACCCAGTACCTATACTGCTGATAAAAATGAGATTGAAAATGACATCTACATTAACTCAATTAAAACAAGAACAACTACTTTAACTCTTCAATTAAGTCTTAAGCAATGTAGAGTCTAAGTGACAAATCACACTACTGCCTTCAGCTGGATTGATCATATAAGAAAGAGTTATGAGCAAGTTAGCAATGTGAGTCTTAAACAAAATAACCAAGCTGCACTTAAGTGATGTTCTGGCTCCACGAAAAGTTAGTTGATTATGATAAAAAGAGCCATTAAAAGATAAATAACTTGATAAGCTATGAGCAGAAAATAAAGTGCAAACTAAAGCAGTGATACTAATGGAAATCAAAAATAAAGATCAGCAGTCTAGATAAGACGATCACAAATGCCACTAGCTGCAAAAAAGGTAGAAAGAAAATTGTCCCGGGCACCTAAGAAATCTGCAAAAACACACTGATCAGTCATGGAAAAGTGCAGAAATATAAATGAGCAGAATTCAAAGTTATATACAGCTATTGTACATGATCAAAACATAGCAATCAAAAGCATTCTGTACAACTATTATACATAAACTGATAAGAATAAATGCAAGAAATGAAAAGCACTGTACAGGCCTTAAGTAAACAGGGGCCCTCTGCCTACTCCAGCCAGCTCAAAGATCAATTACACGCTCAAATGAAGAACAGTCTTCTCATATATTACGTAGCAAAATGGAAAGTACAGTGGGGTTCAAAATTACATATCAGCAGCTAACTAATCAGCGTTTAGATACGCTTTATTTATAGCAGAGAAAACGAAACTAACTTAACATAAACTACACTATTCTATCAGGTGTGTGAAAAACACGTAATCTAGCACAGTCCACGGATTTAGACAACGGTCGTGGTGGGCATTAAATCTCCTGTTGGATTCGTGTTCCCCATCATCTTCGTGGCTGAGGAAGAGGCCAGCTGTGCTTCACGTGCTTTAAAACCGAACACGCAGAGCCGTGCCACCGCCAATGACCTTTGTTGACCGTAGTTGCCCCCTCGTTGACCATGGGTGTTTATGACTGGTTTGGCTGAGCTGGAAGGACACACACCATGTCCTCGGTTCCACGCACTTGCCCATGTGGCTCTTCTGATCGGAGGACACCTGGATCATGTCGTTTAATAAAACAGCTGCGGAAACTGGGATCAGCTGCGGAAAGTGCAGGTCTTGAACCAAAATTCTAATCCAACAACACAGTCATTAGCATAATTAATAAACCATGTAAAAGTCCTAAAATACAATGATTTAAGCAATTTGATGGAGGAAATGAGTGATAAAGGAAGGAAATGAATGGAAAAGGAGGCTGAGAGGATGTGAAAAGAAGTGCAGGTCTGAGGCTCAACATGAAGTTCATTGAATAATTGTACATAGGTATTGTGAAGGACCTTCAGAACCACAACCTTGATCTAACCAAAAATCAGATTTATAAAATTAGATGTATAGGTATTGTCAATGAGCTTCGTGCTAGAAAAAGTCACATCACATGGATTACTATAGGCAATGGAAAGAATGAACTATGTCTTCTTGAAAGAAGTGGTTAC
The DNA here is from genome assembly GCA_031772625.1 of Pinus tabuliformis. NCBI lineage: Eukaryota > Viridiplantae > Streptophyta > Pinopsida > Pinales > Pinaceae > Pinus > Pinus tabuliformis. The sequence continues at coordinate 444,097,196 of CM062812.1, forward strand.
ACAAATATTTTGAGAGATTTTGGTATTCATTGTCGGAGATTTTTCTTGAAGTCAACATGACTACTACTACATCTCGAGATTGTCTTCCAAGATTTTGGGTTTTGGGCTTTAGAGTTTTGATCATGTTACAATTGATCTCCATGTTGTATCAATAATGATTGAGAATGAGATGTGCCTACAAATTGATTGTGGTTGATGTGTCCTTTATTTTTCATTTAGCTCTCATAGAGAAAAAGAATTGATTGTCAGGTAATAAGAATATTTAAGTATGCCCACCCTTTGCAAAACTAAATTCTCTTTCATCTAGACTTGATTCTGGAACCTTTAATTTTGAAAGGAAAATTTGTCTTATCCTATTCTAGACTCTGGAATCAGATGGAGGTTGTATGAAAATAGCTTAGTTTAGTGTACTTGTCAAGATGCTTGACACCAAAAGACCAAACAAAAATCTATTGTGAGGCATTCACTCTCCATTAACCTTGGAATTTTCCTCACTAAATTAAGGAGGAACTAAACAGGAGTTGAATATAGGGGTTTCTAGAAGTGGAACTAAATCACCATTAACTTCCCATTTACTTTGGTAGGTTTTCCCAATCGAGGTAAGGAGCACCTCAACAAGTGTTGAAAATGTATCCTTTTGTGAGTGGAGTTCATTCACTATTGATTGGAAATGGAATTGGCATCCTTTGTTCTGGACCAATGTGGCTTGCAATTATGAAGGCTTCAACAACCATTTCTCTCTAGCTTATACTGTAAAGTGTTCTCTCATCTAGTTCTCATGAAGCACATTTTTCTCTATTTAGTATGTTATCAAGATCATTGTGTTTCACTTTTCATGGGGTTTCCAAATCCTTTAATTATTCCTAAAGAATAATGAACCCTGCATAATTGGATCAACCTTGCATAATTAATTTTGCGTCAAAGTTGAATGGTTTAAGATTATTGTTTCTTTGTTTGCCCCAAAATTAATTTCATGAAATTTCTATATACATGAGACTAATATCATTTTTTTCTATTCATTTTTAAAAATATTTAAGTATAAATATTCTGCTTTGGATTTACTTTGATTTGTATGTTATATTGATATTTCCCATACTTGGTTGCAGTGTCATGTATTTTCCATGCCTTAAGATTGCAACATGGATTTTTAAATAGTTTTTTTTTATCATGTTGTGAACATGATCTGTACTCATTCCCTTAAAAGGAAACTTTGAAATATGCATTTTAGGTTCTTTAAAAGGCATATATTTACTATTTCAAGAGTTTTATGTTTTATATGTATTGAGATATATGATAACAATAATCAAATAGCGATCTCAAACTATGCAAAGAGAATTTGATTGTATTTCCTCACCTATGAAGACAATAACAAGTCCACCATCTGCATGAGGTTCTTTGAGACCAAAATGGAAACACACATGTAGCTACAAGGAAGAAGTTTGAGGAGGTATTGTCTCTTGAAACAACCTACTACATATTCCTCTAATTAGAGTTGTAAGTATTAAATTAGTATATGAAGGGAGTTGGTGGTTCAACCAAGTAACACAAAGGCAAGATTTATTTCCACTTCAGCAAAAGAAAAACAAAATCATAGAATTATTCCATAAACCCCAAAACTGCATGCTTCGACCCTATTGAATTTTGCAAGGGAGTCCTTAACATCCACACTAAATTATATCATCCATATATATTAGATTTGAATGAAAACAATTTGAATTAATGGGTAACGTAAATATACCATATAGATTTATAGAAGTTTCTTCAGCACTGAACAAATCAAGGGACCTCGTAAGAGCATAATGAATTAAACTAAAATAAAGTAAAATGCTAGCAAGATTCTATCCAAATAGGGTGCTAGATCAAAATTTGTGAAGTTGCATCTACTTTTAATAAGATTAAAGAAAAAAAAAACTTTCAAATTTTTTTATTCGAGACCATTAAATTATAAAAATAAGAAAGAAATACAAAAAATTGGAAACTAAATCACATAAGAAAACACAAGGAATTTACATGGTAAAAACTTGACAATGTGACAAGGAAACTTCTGTGGGGAAAGGGATTAGAATCCTTATTGCTCAAGGTCCAAAATGACTTTCCAACCATTACATCCAGGCTCTCAGGAAATCATAATTTTTTAAATGAAAAACTTTGTTACATAACTCCTTATGGTTACAAAATTGTCTGAACAGTAAACTAAGATAATTACAATTTTAACAATAATTGTTGTCATTCTTAACAATATCCACCTTGAAAACAAATTTCCTAGTCCCTTTCCCATGGCCATTCATTATCTCTTCTACAAGCAAAGAGAAGCCAAACACCATCACAACTTCTATACCAATACTGGGTTTGTGAACATGTCTGCATAGTTCTTTTGTGTGTGGACCTTCTTGAGAGTTACTTTACCACCATCGATCACACGTCTTAAAAAATGGTATCTTACATCAATGTGCTTATTCTTACTGCGATAAGCTAGATTTGTAGCCAAATCAAAAGCACTCTACCTGTCACATAATACATTCACTTTCTCTTGCGTCCTCCGAAGCTCATCAAGTAATCATTTCAACCAAATTGCCTCTTTACAAGCATCCGAAGAAACTATATTCTCTTATTTAGTAGTGGACAAAGCAATTGTTTCTTGAAGCTTTGACATCCAACTAACTTATCCACCTACAAGGGTAAAGACATATCTTGTAGTAGATATCATTTTTTGCAAGTCACCTGCATAATCAACATCCACATTCCTGCATGCTAAATCTCCACTATCATTAAATATGATACAATGGTCAGTTGTGCCTCTCAAATATTGAAGCACCTATTTCACTGCTCGCCCATCTTCTTCTCCTAGATTTTCCATGAACCTGCTGAGAACTCCAACTACATGTGAAATATGATGTCTTGTAGATACCATCGCATACATAAAATTTCCTACCACATTTGCATATGGTACACAAGACATATACTTATTTTCTTCATTAGTTCTAAGACTCAAACCAAAAGAGAGATTAAAATGATAATTTAAAGGAACAAGGATAGGTTTCGCATTGTCCATACCGAACTTTGCAAGTATTTTCTCTACATACTTCTATTGTGATAACCATATCTTTCGATTTTTCCTATCTCTGTGTATCTCCATGCCCAAGATATGTTTTGCAGCTCCAAGATACTTTATATCAAATGTCTCAGAATGCTACATCTTTAACCTATTGATCTCTTCCATTATGTTACTTGCAATAAGCATATCATCAACATACAAAACCAAGATAATGAATATTCCATTGAAAATTTTAAAGTACACACAATAATCATACTCACTTCTAGTGAAGTTTTGGCTCACCATAAAGGAGTTAAACCTCTTGTACCATTTCCTGGGAGACTACCTCATACCATACAATGATTTCCTATGTCTGCAAACTAATCTTTTGTTGCAACCTTTTACAAAACCTTCTAGTTGTTCAATATAAATCTCTTCATCCAAATCTCCATGAAGAAAAGTTTTTTTAACATCTAATTGTTCTAAATGAAGGTCAAGTAATGCAGTTAGTGTTAACACGATACCAATAAAAACAAGTTTTACGACCAGTGAAAAATTCTCATGAAAGTCAATACCTTCTACCTAAGAATTGTTGAAAATGGCAACAAGAAATGCTAAAAATAGAAGTGCTAAAAATAACACTGCTATAAATCACAGTTCGTGCACCAGTGTTGGACATAGCAGCAAGGAATGAAAAATGGAAGTGCTAAACTAGCATTTCTATAAATAGCATTTCGTGTTAGACTCCAATTTTAGTTAGTCCCTGAACTAAAATTTGAATTTGATCTTAACAGTTGTTTGTAAAATTAATTAATTCATGTTGAGTTAATTAGTTGTAGAAAATCAAACATGAAGTCTATGTTAGGACATGTAACATTTATCCCATTAATTGAGGAATTTATCTGTTAGTTAAAGAGATAAGGATGAGTTGTAATATTGTGTTGTAATTAGTTGGCTTAGTTAACCGAGTCAAGTCCAGTTAGATTAATTCAAACAATTTGTTGAATTAGTTGTGAGTTCAGTTAGTTAATGCATGCATGCATGTAACTGTTGCACTTTAGATAACTAAATATTCTCTCATAAATAACTCATGCATGTCAATTCAATCAGAGACCCATTTGAGATCAGAGGAAGGAACACTGTACTATCAGTTGGAGGATTTTTTCCTATATAGGAAACTCATCCATGCAAAAGTAATTATCTCCTTCAGGTTTGTGCAGTTAATTCTGAGCCAAGTGAGTTGTGTGAGGTGGGAATTCACACAAGTGGAAGCACTGGACCCCAGGAAAAACTTCGCAAGGAAATAGGAGGCTTCGAGGGCATAGGAGAAGGTTGTGAGAGCCTTTGATTGTCTATGAGCAGTATTGTTTGATTGCAGAGAGAGCAGGATAGATTTTAAGCTGATTCTTTTTGTAACTTGAATAAGATTTCCACTTGTATGATAATGTAGAGAATGGGGTTTTAGGCTGAGGCTTTCCTCGAGTTATTTCTTCTGTGTTATGTGTGATTGATTTCTCATTCTTAGTTATGTATGTTCTCTTGATATTCCTCAATTCGATTAAGCTTTCGCGAAGTTTATTGTAGAAGTAGATCTTGTATTTTGCTTTAGTTTATTGCATAATCTATTGATCTACAATGGAAATTTCTACATGGTATCAGAGCAAAGGTGATCAAAGGAGAAGAACAATATACAAGAAGGGAGAAGTTCGAAGGTTGTGGTTCTTGAATATAGAAATTGAGTTCTTATCACATCCCAATTTCACCTATGGCGTTCAGTGGTTTAAGACTCGAGTATGCCCTTGATGGCAACTCGAATTATATAGCCTGGAATGATCGCATGGAAGCGGTATTAGAGGATAATGGTCTAAGGGACTTCATTGATCAAGAAGTCCCCAAGTTGACTGATGATACTCAACTAGTGGAATGGAATAAATGTGTGGCTAGAGCAAGGAGAATCCTCTTGGAGGGAGTTCGAGACCACATTGTCTTGAGCCTCCATGGGAAGGAGAAACTGTTTTCGATGTGGAAAAAATTGAAAGATCTATATCATAACAACAGCGACCAGTGGAAGCTGGCACTAAAAGACAATCTTCACAAGATCAAGTGTGAAAAGGGTGACACGTTCTCTACATATCTGAACAAGCTCACCACCAGTATGGACAAGCTTGTAAATGCAGGGATCACGAGAGCCGATGATGGCATGGTGAGTCTTGCACTCCTCAGTCTTCCTAAGAGTTGGCATAGCTACCAAGACTTAGTAAATGGAAGAGAAGAATTGCTAGATTGGGAACGACTTTGGTCAGATCTGATGTAGGAGGAGATAAGAAGAAGCACTAGAGATGGTTCTTCATCCAAGGAGGATGAAGAAAATTGCACCTTAGCGAGTAAGGCAAAGAGAGGGAAGGAGAAGGATTCTCATTCCAAATCGAGTTCTTCCCATGGCGGGAAAAAGTTTGACAAATCGAAAGTGCAATGCTTTCATTGTAATGAGGTGGACCATTTTGCTACAAATTGTCCACTGAAGAAATCTAAGATGGGATCCAAGAAAGGATCTGAAGGTGAGGCATTGGCCTCACAGTTCGAGTTGGATTTTCATCCTCTTCACATGCATGGTTTCATACATGGTGGGATGTGGTTGGTTTCTTGATAGTGGAGCTTCTTTCCACATGACCGACAACAAGAGTTTTTTCAGTACCTTGGAGGAGAAAGATCTACAGATACTCATAGCGATGGGTAATGATGAAAAGTATAGTGTCTCAGGTGTAGGCATGGTTATTTTTCAGAGGGAGCATGGAGCTCTCATTACCTTGACTGATCTCAAGCATGTATTAGGGCTGATGAAAAATTTGTTGTCGATCGCAATGCTGGAAGACAAAGGCTATGATGTAGTCTTCGATAAGGGAAAGGTTTTCCTTCGACACATCACCACTAGACAAGTGAAGCATATCGGTTCATGACTCAAGAAATTGTATGCTCTTGAGGTTCAAGATGCATGCAAAGCCTCAAGGAGCAAGGCAACTGATGGAGACTTGGCAGTTGAGAGGGAGAGTAGATTACCTCTCAACATGCAGTGCCATAAGAAGTCTCAAACAATTGTGGAGGAGCCACAATTGGTGAAGCAACTTCAGGAGGTTGTGGAGCAGCCACAACTAGAGAAGCCGAGAGGAGACTGAGTGGAGGCATCCACTCATGCAGAGACCTCCAGTAGGGGGAAATTTTGAGCCAAGTGGGCAGAGGGATCACATGCATCCATACCTCCAAGTAGGAGGTGGGGCAATGTGGAGTGACAGTCCCAAGAAGGTTGGAATAGGGGCAGGATCATTGAGGTACCCAACCTCTTTGATTAGACCTTGCTACAGGAGCCCCGATGAGGAGTAGTAGGACTAGATGAGTGGGTAGAGATAGATGTGGATGGAGCGGCAGAGAGAGCTATAGTGCAAGAATCCTAAGATAGTGTAGAGCTACCAGGCTACAAAAATGCGAGAGGCACATGAGTTTTGCATCAGTATAGGATGGAATAGAGAGGTGTGCAATAATGAGAGATGAATGGAGTGTTGTAATAGCTCAGAGGTCAGAGAGGGAGCACTTGTCAGCGGTAGATGGAGCTTCAACATCAGAGGATGTTTGTAGCCCAACAGGGAGGTTGGTTGGGAGTTTCTTCGTTTCTAGAGTTTCTGAAGCAGCAACACTTGGGAGAAGTGTTGCATGTAGAATGTTCCAAAGGTTCAAGATTGGGTTTGAGTTGAATGCTTTTCTTGGTTGAGAGGGAGTGTTGAAAATGGCAACAAGAAATGCTAAAAATAGAAGTACTAAAAATAACACTACTATAAATAGCAATTTGGGTACTAGAGTTGGACATAGCAACAAGGAATGAAAAATGGAAGTGCTAAAAATAGCATTTCGGGTTAGATTCCAATTTTAGTTAGTCCCTCAACTAAAATTGAGAAGTAAAATTCGAATTTGATCTTAACAGTTGTTTGTAAAATAATTAATTGATTCATCTTGAGTTAATTAGTTGTAGAAAATCAAACATGAAGTCTATGTAAGAGCATGCAACAGGTATCCCATTAATTGAGGAATTTATCCATTAGTTAAAGAGATAAGGATGAGTTGTACTATTGAGTTGTAATTAGTTGGCTTAGTTAACTGAGTCAAGTCCAGGTAGATTAATTTAAATAGTTTGTTGAATTAATTTTGAGTTCTTAATGCATGCATGCATGTAACTGTTGCACTTCAGATAACTAAATATTCTCTCATAAATTACTCATGCATGTCAGTTCAGTCAAAGACCCAGTTGAGATTAGAGGAAGGGACAATGTACTATCAATTGGATGATTTTTTCCTATATAGGAAACTCATCCATGCAGAAGGAATTATCTCCTTCAGGTTTGTGTAGTTAATTCTGAGCCAAGTGAGCTATGTGAGGTGGGAATTCACACAAGTGGAAGCACTAGACCCCAGGAAAAACTACATAAGGAAATAGGAGGCTTAGAGGGCAGAGGAGAAGGTTGTGAGAGCCTTTGATTGTCTGTGAGTAGTATTGTTTGATTGCAGAGAGAGAAGGATAGCTTGTGAGCTGATTCTTTTTGTAACTTGAACAAGATTTCCACTTGTATGATAATATAGAGATTAGGGTTTTAGGTTGAGGCTTTCCCCAGGTTATTTTTTCTGTGTTATGTGTGATTGATTTCTCATCTCAATTATATGTGTTCTCTTGATCTTGCTAAATTCGATTAAGCTTACGCAAAGTTTATTGTAGAAGTAGATCTTGTATTTTGCTTTAGACTATTGCATAATTTGTTGATCTAGAGTAGAAATTTCTACAAGAATGCCCTTTTTCTACCAGCATCGCCTTATATCTTTCAATACTTCCATCAACATTTCCCTTCAATTTGAAGAACAATTTGCATCTAACAAGACTTCTCTCTTTAGGAAGTTCTACACGATCCAAGGTTTTTCCTTGGCTATGGAATCCATTTCCTCGTCCATAACCTTCTTCCATTTTTCACTATCTGCATCATCCATTTCTTCTTGATAAAAATAAGTTTCCCCACCTTCAATAATCAATACAATAGAAAAATCTTCATACCTTTTGGGCGTTATTCTTTCCCTTATAGACCTCCTTAGAGTGCCTAGTTACTGAATTGGTTCCTAAACATCTACAGTTTCCTTTACATCTTCGCCACTTTTTTCCTCAAAAGTCTCTTCTTCCTTCTGACTTTTACAAAAATGTTGAATCTCCAACTAAACTTGTTAATTCGGTGATACATGTTCTTGTTCAACTTTTTCAACATATGATTTTAGAGGAGAAGATTCATCAAATGTTACCTCTCTACTAATGAATACCTTACGTGAAGAAGGATACCAAAACCTATATCCTTTTAAAGCATCATCATATCCAACAAAGACATAAACTTTTGCTTTTCGATATAACTTAGAACACTGCTTTTTTTGAAAAAAAGCATATACATCACAACCAAAAGTTCTTAAATATGAATAATCACAAGACTAACCTGACCAAAATTCTTAGGGAATTTTACAATTGATAGAAATCGAAGATGATCAGTTTTCCAAATAACAAGCAGTGGAAATTGTTTCTACCCACAACCCCTTATGCATGTTAGCATTGTTGATCATGCTTCTGGCTCCCTCCATAAGCGTTTGGTTTATATGTTCAGCAACGCCATTTTACAGAGGAGTATAGATAGAATTTTTATGTCTAATAATCCCTTCATCTTTGAAATATTTTTCAAATTCTAAGGAAGTAAATTCAATGCCATTGTCAGTTCTTGAATATTTAATAGTTTTTCTTGTTTTCTTTTCCACCTTAGCTTCAAATTGTTTAAAAATATTAAATACATTAGCCTTTCTTTTTAACATATAGAACCAGAATTTCATGGAGTAATCATCAATAAATGTTATGAAGTAAAATGCACCTCCATAAGATAATGTAGGATATGGTCCCCAAAGATCAAAATAAATATAGTCAAAAATTGTTTTACTATTATAAGTACCGGCTTTACATTTCTCTCTACAATGTTTTCCATATACACAATGTTTGCAAAAATTAAAACTCAATAATTTCAAATTAGGAAGTAACTTGTGATTCACCACTACGTAAAGGCCCATCTTGCTCATGTGACCATATCGTTGATGCCACAGGGGAGTATTTTCTCATGCGTCTCAGATACAGTCACTGCTTCACTGACCTAAGTACTTCCTTTAAGTTTGTAAAAGGTTTTCGATCTTCTCTTCCTTCATAAAAACCATATCATTGTTTGAAACTTTTAGCACTCCACCTTGACCTGTAAAATTGTAACCTTCTAAGTCCAATACTCCCAAAGAAATCAAATTATTTCTCAACTCAAGTAAATGTATAACATCAATCAATGTTCTAATTGTGTCATCAAACATTTTAATTCTGAAATTTCCCACAACAACAGTTTGATAAAATACATTACTGCCCATAAACAAAAGACTACCATTCAGAGCTTGATATGAAGTGAACCAATTTATGTGCGGACTCATGTCATGAGAAGCACCTAAATCAAACAACCAATCTTTATAATGAGACACATTAGAAATAGGAAAATCTTCATCTATCATACCTAATTCAGCAGATAAAACTTCATCAATCATAACTCACTCAACTTGATTTTCTTCCTTCTATGGGTTTTCAATAGACTCTTTTCTTTTCCAACAATCTTTCTTGAGATGCCCTATTTTGTTGCAATACTAGTATTTGGATTTACACTTCTTGCCTCTTGACTTTGATCTGGAAGAATGTATTTTCTCTCCTCTTTCCTTGGACCGACCTCTGGCTACCATAGCTTTTGGTGAGGAAATTCCAATGATAGAATTCCTCCGTACTTCTTCATATAATAGAACTCCCACAACATAATCAAATTCTAATGATTCGGTTGTGTTCAAATTGATAGAAGTCACATAGTGATCTCAAGACTCGGTCAAGGAACATAAAAAGTCATAGATTTATCTTCTTCTTCAAATTTAACATCCATATCTGTCAACTGGAAAATAAGTGTATTAAATACATTTAAGTGTTGTGCAATTTTAGTACCCTCCTTCATCTGAAGGCTATACAACTACCTCTTCAAATATATTATATTGGATAAATACTTCGTCATATACAATGTTTCCAGTTTTCCCCATAATCTTGTTGCTGGGGTTTTTTCAAAAATGTTGAAGAAAACTTTATTTTCCACACACAACCTAATGGTATTGAGATCTCGGGCATCCAAGTCCTCCAAATCCAATTTTTTCATGTTAACAAGTTTCTTTCTAACCTCATTTAATTCTTTGTATGACCCTTGTTGTACAAGAAAATCATGTACCTTCTATTTCCATAACGCAAAATTATTCTTACCAGTCAATTTCTCCACCTCAAACTTAGCATTAGTCATTTTAGCCATTTTCTTCCTACACGGGTTCTTTTAAATGACTAAGTTCTTTTAAAAAAAATTTGCTACTAGGGTTTCCTTCTTTCAACTAGGGTTTTTCTGTAATATTTTTTTCTTTCTTTCTTGTTTGAACTTTTCAACTAGGGTTCCACCTCTTTTTTAATACCAAAAAACTCTATATCCCTTTTAGAATATCCAAAATAAATGTTTTATGTTCTTTAAAATGGTAAAACCCCACTTTCTTTGACAAAGTTGAAAAACAAAAAAAAAAAAACTATAGAAAAAAACTTCAATCACTCTTCAAAAAAATCTACTTATTTTCTTGTTCACTTGTAAATTAATTCTTCAATGAAATTTTTCATAAAAGACTTCCAAACTCAAAAAATCTTGAGAAGAATTTCTAAATTTTTTATTCTTGAATTACCTAACATTCACTCCCCAAAGTGCTTAACTTCTCCTCAACGTCTTGCCACATCGGTAATTTATAACCATATTATTTAAAAGAAAGGATGTTGTTTATATATATATATATATATATGAAAATTGGCGGCTCTTGCAATAATTGTATTTAGCTCCTCTCTTTACAACTCAGAGTGGGTGCACTCTCATGGTGTTACAACACAAATATTCTTCTCTCTCTATGATGGGATCTCAAATAAAGTTTTCTACACCTGACTACTCTCTTCGAGTGCCTTGAGGACTTGGTGGCAATGACTCTTTATGCTTCATGCACCAAACAACAGCGACTACACTCAACTGTCAAATGTGGTAGACTCCACATAACGAGAACATTCAACGCTTCCTCTAGCTCATCTTTCTTTGGCCGATGGCTTCAACCTTCAACCCTTGTGGTTGCTTCATGTGACCTTTAAACTTCACAAAAACAAAAAACTAGCAATAAACTTCTCCTTAAGCTTACTGTCCCCTGCTACTTTCAATGAACTTACAAACTTCTTTGGTAGCATCATTTTTTTTTATTCGTCTTTTAACTCATGGCCTCACAAACATAGATCTGATATGAGTTGTTGGCATTAGAGCCTATTAGATTATAAAAATAACAAAGAAACACACAAAAAATGGAAATTAAATAAAACAAGAAAACACAAGGAATTTACATGGTACAACCCTAACAGTGTGTCAAGAAAACCTCCACGGGGTAAGGGATTGTAATTATTATTGTTCAAGGTCCAAAATGACTCTCCAACCATGTCTCTCCGGCAATCATCATTTTTTACATGAAAAACTTAGTTACATGACACCCTATGCTTACAAAACTATCTAAATAGTAAACTAATATAATTAGAATTTTAACAATGATTATTATCATTCTTAACATCAAAGCTCTTCATGTATGTTGCTTTTAACTAATTTACATCTCACGAGATATTAATTTGGAATTTATCTGAGATCTCCCTATGGTAGTCTTCTAATTAGCAAAATTACCTATTGATCATGTAACTTTTATTATACATTTTTGCATATCATCAATGGTCATAAAGATGGGCATTCTTTTAAAGTGATCATAATTCCTAAAAGTTAAAGCTCTCAATTATATTTTTCTAAACAATGAATGTTTCTAGTATGAACATAATCTCATTTGGTTGCATGTTTATTTCACAGGTAAAAGATTGATCTTCTACTCTCTCTTTTCCACTCAAATGTGCTTTGATGTTCTCTTTGCATCTCCCTTTGGAAATTGACATCCACATTTTCTACTTGAGTATTAGATTGATCTTCTACTCTTTCACTTTTCCACTCAAATTTGCATTGATGTTCTCTTTGAGTCTCCCTTTGGAAATTGGCATTCACATTTTCCACTTGAGTATTAGATTGTTCTTCTACTCTTTCACTTTTCCACTCAAATTTTCATTGATGTTCTCTTTGAGTCTCCCTTTGGAAATTGACATCCACATTTTCTACTTGAGTATTTGCTGAATATTCCCTGTAATTGCTCACTACATAATTCCAGTTTCTATGTTGGTATTAGTCTATTTCCAGAACATTATTTCCTATTTTTTCATCCCTATTTTTATTAACATTTATGCATCCATTATCTCATTGTTGCATTGGAATTGTTACATAGGTGGAGCAATTTGGGCAAGGTCTAAACCATGAATGTTCTTTCAGTGAGGTGTTCTCACATTCATATGTAGTGTGAATCACACATTACATCATTCATATGCAGTGTGAATCAGACATTACAATATCTGAGGATTGATGGTTTGATTCAATTAAAAATTCACTATGCATTATGTTTTTTACCATTCAAACTTTTCAGGTTATTATCCTAAAACTTGGGGAATTTTGCTAATGTTTGTTCTCCCATTCTCAGGTGATTGTGGAAAGCTGCTTCTACCCCAAGTCTCTTTCAGGTGTTCTCATGAGGCGTGTTCAATCAACTCTTCTAATTACCCTACACTGAAGTCACATTGTTTTGCAAACATCGTTTAATCGATAATCTTCTTAACACTGCTTCTATGAAACGATCAACTGCAGTCGGTGGGCTACCAAATGCGGTCCCTCAAATAAAAAATTATTTTAGTCAACTTACTTCATTACCATTTGTGTTCATATTTTCAAGAGTTTACAGGGTTGGCAACTTTGTAGGGCTACCAAATTGCGGTCCCTCGAATAAAAAATTATTTTAGTCAACTTACTTCATTACCATTTGTGTTCATATTTTCAAGAGTTTACAGGGTTTGCAACTTTGTGGGGGATAAAATGACCCGATCCACGCCCTACCGCCTATATTTGCCAACACCTAACGCACGAACATTGTGGTGTAAGGTATTGGAGTTAAACTTATATTGGCTCCACAGGAATCTGCTCACAGTTGTTCCACAACTCCGTTTCTGCAACCAAAGATGATCGCGACGAGGAGGTGAGGGAGACGCCATTATAGTCAATGTTATTATTCACATAGCGTGAAGTGGAAGGGGGTTAGTCACGGGCAGATGTAGAGGCAACGAGCTTAATCTATCGGTGGAAAGAGAAAACGTCGATGGAATGGAGGGTACAGAGTTGGGGAAGTTAAAATTGGCGTTGGACCCTCTGAAGCAATACGCTGTGGCATCGTAAGCGTGAGCAGCTTGCTCGGCGGTTTTGTAGAAGCCGTGCCATATCTTCGCTGTGACCACAGCTCCCCTATTTTCGCATTTGGATTCCCTTATATGGGGGGCCGTCTTCTGGGCAATTTTCACATCATAGAGCACCCGTGTGGTGTTCCTGTGGGGTTTTCTCCATATTTTCAAATGGAAAATCTCTGTGGTGTTACTGTTAACTGATAAGTAAAGTTGGCGGGTGAAAGATTGTGGCAGTTGCTTGACTCCGTGTGAGGGGATTGGAAGCTTGTATATATAGGTATATGAGCGTGTGTCAAAAGCGCGTATGGCAATGGTCGTGAGTTGTAGACAGCAACATGATTCTGCTGAATTGTAATGGAAAATTTTTATTTAATGTCCAGGTCAGAGGAAGAAGATCCCGGGAAGGAACGCGGACTCTGGTTCAAAATTGAAGTGGTCATCGATCTTAAATAGACTTTATAGTCTATGACGATATAGAAGAGTATAAAATTTCTAGTCTCCTACGCCATAAAATTATTTAAAATATAGTTATTTGTTAAATTTGAAAATAAAATTATTTTCAATTTTTTTTTAAAGAAAAGTGAATGGTAAGGAAACTTCTCATAATGAATTTTTGTTTACGAGTATGCTTTCTATAAATTATGACAATTAAAAAAATATGAACGTCATAATAAATTTTTGTTTATGAGTATAAATTATGATAATTAAAAAAATATGAATGCTAAAAGAAAGGGATGATAACATTTTTAGTTAAAAAATGAGATGATATCATTTTTATATAATAGAATATTATTTTTGTGTATCACTTATTTATTGGCTTTACATTTTAGAATAAGGTATTGGAGATTAAAATTTTTGGTTATGGTATATCTTTTTGCTACGTAAGGATAAATTATTGTAATTAATTATCTATTTTTTGTTAATTGGATTTGCAGATGAAACCTACCAATCTTCCATGGGTTTTATTTATGGATTTTCTTTCTACTTACTCCATTTTTTTTTGTATTTACTCCCTATTTTTCTTGCTCTCGTTTACTCTTTGTTGCATTTACTTGGATTTATCAAGGGCATGCATAGCGTCTTTATGCCTCCTTAACATGAAGACATGCCACTAGCACCATGGATCAAAATTGATCCAATGAAGGTTTGATTACTTACTTTCAAAAGTTCAACATTGAATAGGTATTGTTCAATGTAAACTTTCTTTTATCTTTTTTCTTAACATCATCTCGTCTGGTCGTGATGATGAACCACGCTTGTTGGTTCGAAAACCATCACCCAAAAATTTCTCTTATGTGATTTCTACTAAAAGACTTTGCTTAATACATTTTGTGTTCTTTTGTAGATGGTGTTCTACATCATAATGCACGTGTACAAATCGTTAGGCCCACAAAAAAAAATTCTAATAATTTCTATTTTTTTCAAGGCCAATTGTGTTGTTGGAGGTTTTAAATAATAGGGTTTTTTTTTAATTGGACGTTGGAGTGATATCCATAAAATAATACCATGAATGTTTTTAAAATATTCATTGCAATGGATTGAATGATTGGACCAATTACGCTATAAGAAAAAGGCCCATTAGACAACCCAAAATCCTAAAATAATACTATGAATGTTTTTAAAAAAATTCATTGCAATAAATTGAATGATTGGACCAATTACCCTATAAGAAAAAGGCCCATTAGACAACCCAAAATGATGGAAATGTGTGATGTGTGATTCCTTCCATGCTTAACCCGAGTTGACACATATCCATTTTAAAATAAAAATAAAATATTATCTAAATAAAAATATAAAGTTGGCTATTATAAAAAATAATAATGTAGTGTCCCATGGGGCACTTCAATTAGCGATAAAAGTGATGTGAAATCATGCAAATCAAGAGATCCTATGTTCAATCCCTCCATGGTGACATGGACTATGGAGAGGGGGACATGGTGTAGCCCTAGAGGTATAGTCATAGCAACCCATGTCATGCAAGTACGAGACCTAACTAATTGCCCATTCTACTAGATAATAATAATAATAAATACATATTTTGTTAGTTTTAATTATCTCATTGTGCTAGCTAGGTTAGTTGATATTACAAGGTAGTATAAAGGAGATAAAACGTTCACTCTCAATATTAATTATAAACAATACATTTAGATATTATAACAAATTTAGAGAAACATGAAGTAATTAAATATATATATATATATATATATATATCTATATATATATCTATATATATATATATATATATATATATATATATATATATATATATATATATATATATATATATATATATATATATATATATATATTTGTGTTATCAATGTATAATTCCTATATTTCTTTTAATATTTCAATATAGAACTTAAATAAATTGTTTGAATATGCATGCCGATTAATTTATATTAATATGGGTTTCATCTATGTATAGAAAAAAAGGTAATGTTATATATATATATATATATATATATATATATATATATATATAACCTTAAAATTAGATATATATAATTTTAAGGTCACAGTCAAGCCAGACACCAAATTGGTGTATGAATCCCCATTGTTTATGAGTCAAGGGACTCACCTTTGTGCATCGATTTGAGTGCTAAGTATATGAAGTCATACATACTCTAACCCCTTCTGGTTTTGAACATCCGACCTCTTAACAGGAAACACATATTCTTAACTATTAGGCCCACTCAAGTTGTATATATACTCTAAAGATGCATCATTTTGGCCCCAAAAACAATGGAAATTCGGGCACGATTTTGATAAAATCCAATGGAAATTTTTGGAAAGTCAGGTTACACATATCAAGCTTCAAGAATTTGGGTGCCCCTAAGGGTTTTTTATGGCGTTGAATCCATTTCCACTATAAAAATATAATTCAAGCACTTCTGCTATTATAATTTTTGAAAAAAAAAGACCATTCCGATTATTTTTGGTAGTCTAAGTGAAATTAGCGCCTCCATAAAGAAATCTTAAATAAGATGTTGATCTCAATAAAATATTTCAATTCTCCAATACAAGAAGTAACTGAAAGTAAAAAAATCACTTACTTTCTAATAATAATAATAATAATAATAAAAGGAAGATGTGTATTTCATCCAAATTTTTAATTATATGTTACATTTAAAGTAATAATAACAATAATAAAATTCATAGTAGACCATAAATAAAAATTTCAATATGAAAGGTTAAATAATGTATAAGATATTTTTTGGAAGAAGTCACATTGAAGATTTTGGTTGTCGCATTTCGAACCAACAAGTGTGGTTCATCTTTAGGACACGATGAAGAAACAAATCAAGGAAGAAGGTTAAATAGGGAGACAGGTCAACCTAACAGCTAGAAAAAAAGGCTAAATTTTACCAAGGGAGGAAAAGGGAAAATTTTAATATTATTTAAATAAATAATATTAATTAATTTGTTAATTGTTCATTTATTTTATCTCATATATCTATATATATATATATATATATATATAATTTATTTATTATTTATAATATCAACCTATTAACTCAATGGTTATATTTGACTAGGGCTTTAATATTGTTTACTTATTTCTAAAAGGGTCATACTTGAAACTAATTATTTTAATATTATTTAAATATATATTAATATATTATTTTATTAATTTATCACAACGGCTATATTTGACTAGGCTTTACTTAATAATATTTATTTAATTTATAAAACTACTATTATTATTGTTATATATATATATATATATATATATAGAGAGAGAGAGAGAGAGAGAGAGAGAGAGAGAGATTACTAATAAACTAATAGTAGATATTAAATTTTAGTATTACTAAATACTAATAATATTATTAATTATACTGATAATATTAATATTCATATTACTAATAATACTAATACTCATATTATCCTAAAATAAATAATACAAGAGAAAAAAAAGGGACAAAGGGCCTAGATGAAGATAGAGAAAGAAAAACTATGAAGAGAGGCCGGTAATCCAATAGCCACTAATTTTCCAGCTGTCATCCCTATTAATATTACTGGAAGACCTCTCAATTTCAATGGCTTCCCTAAACTTACGATGATGAAAATGAGGAATCTTAGCGATAACCCTAGCCTCCTCAATGCATATATGATGCTTGGTCTTCTCTGCATGTTTGGCCAAAGCTGAAGATTTGGTTCTCCCATGCTTGATATCAACAACATGTTCCTTAATCCTCTGGTTAATAGAATGACCAGTTTCTCCAATGTATGAGGTTCCATAGGAACAAGGGATGATATAAACACCTTTCATATCCATAGGGTTCACCTTGTCTTTGAAAACGTTTAGGGAGCTTATGATGGTGTTGAGGGGCCTAAAGGGCAAAGGAATATTAAGCTTTTTTAGGATTCTCACAATTTTGTTTGTTGTCCCTTGGATGAAGGGGAGATGGACTCCTGAACTGCGATTAATGTGTTCTTTCTTGACCTTTGGACCCTTACTCGCTTTGAGGAAAGCATTCACACCCTGCTGCCTACTATAACCATTCTAGACAAAAACATTAAGGAGATGGGACTTCTCTTTAGAAAAGTGGTCGTCATCATAAATTCATAGAGCGCGAGTGGATAACGTGCTGAGAATACCTATCTTCTAAGTAGGGAATTGGTGGGAATTGGCATGAAGATAATGCTCAGTATGAGTCTTTTTTCGATACACCTCATGGGAGAGATATCCATCAGCTTTCCTGAAAATGAGGACATCAAGAAAAGGAAGGCAACCATCGAATTCACGCTCCATCGTAAACTTAATGGAGTTAGACTAATTATTGAGATGTTGGGAAAATAGATCTAATTTATCAGGCCCGTGATGCCATATGGTGCAGGTGTCATCAAGAAACCTTTTCCAAAGCTTAGGTTTAAATAAAGTTGAGCATAAAGCCTTGGATTCAAAATCTTCCATGAACAGGCTAGAAACCATAGGGGACAGGGGGAAACGCATCACCACCCCACAAGTTTGTTCATAAACACACCTTCAAAAAATAAAAAAGTAGAAGTGAGGCAGATCTCAACCAATTTAGCCATGTCAAGATCAGTAAGACGAAAGATGACATCAAGGGATTCCTTAATGGGGATGCTAGTGTATAGGGAAACAACATCAAAATTGACAATATTGTCACTTGGTTCAAATTTCATATCCTTTAATTATTTAACAAAAGAAGAGGAGTCTTTGAAAAAGGACTCCATCCGCCCCACTAGGGGCTTCATCTTCATAGCTAAATACTTGGCTAGATCTCGAAGCTACTACCCGATAATCACCAATATTGCCATGAATCCAGGAGTTGAGGGCCGACACTTGGTCCCTATTGATTCTATTGTTATAGGAGAAGCCAAATAAGATTGAAGAATCTTCGCAGGAAAAGGATCTATTAGATAGTTTGGAGAATTTAACACATTGTTTCTTTGTTGAGATCTCCTTCATTCGCCAAGATTTTAATGTTGAGAAATCTTCAATCCTATTCCAAAGCTCTAGGGAAAACAAGCTAGACAGCTCCAGATGTAATGAGAGAAGGTTTATAGAAAGAAAATTGAGCTTACTTCTAACGCTAGCAATTTCATAACGAATTAAGGCAAGACTGCCATTTGGAAAAATTCGATGAGTACTAGACTTTTTAAGGTGATGTTTAATTTGAGCAAAGGGAGGAACAACCGACGAATCCCTACACCTCTTGAAGAAAGTAAGATTTGTCTTCATCTTAGAAACCTGCAAGCATGCTCGTTCAAAAGTATGAACCTTAATAGTAACAACCCTCCCATGCAAGGTAGTGATATTCGAATTGAAGCTTTTGTGGTCCATATCATGAAGTATAAAATATTTTTCGAAAGAAGTCACATTGAATATTTTGGTCGATGCATTTCGAACCAACAAGTGTGGTTCATCTTCAGGACACGATGAAGAAGCAGATAGAGGAAGAAGGTTAAATAGGGAGACAGGTCAACCTAACAGCTAGAAGAAAACAACTAAATTTGACCAAGGCAGGAAAAGGGAAAACTTTAATATTATTTGAATAAATAATATTAATTAATTTGTTAAGTGTTTAATATCTTATTTAAAGTTTAATATTTAAATTTAATTAATTTGTTAATGAACTTTATTTATTTTATTTAAACAATATATATATATATATATATATATATATATATATATATATATATATATATTATTTTATTATTATTTATAATATCAACCTATTATCTCAACAACTATATTTGACTAGGGTTTTAATAATGTTTACTTATTTCTAAAATGGTCATATTTGAAACTAATTATTTTAATATTATTTAAATCTATATTAACATATTAGTTTATTAGTTTATCACAACTGCTATATTTGGCTAGGGTTTACTTAATAATATTTATTTAATTTATAAAACTACTATATATATATATATATATATATATATATATATATATATATATATATATATATATATATATATAGATATAGATATAGATATCTAGATAACCTAATAGTAGATATTAAATTTTAGTATTACTAAATACTAATAATAATATTAATTATACTCATAATATTAATATTCATATTACTAATAATACTAATACTCATATTATCCTAAAATAAATAATACTAAAGAAAAAAAAAGGGACAAAGGGCCTAGACGAAGACACATAAAAAAAAACTAAGAGAGGGCAGGAATCCAACATCTACTAATTTTCCAGCCATCATCCCTATTAATATTATTGGAAGACCTCTCAATTTCAATGGCGTCCCTAAACTTACGATGATGAAAATGAGGAATCTTAGCGATAACCCTAGCCTCCTCGATGCATATATGATGCTTCGTCTTCTCTACATGTTCAGCCAAAGTCGAAGATTTGGTTCTCCCGTGTTTGATATCAGCAGTGTGTTCCTTAATCCTCTGGTTAATACAATGACCAGTTTCACCAATGTATGAGGTTCCACATGAACAAGGATGATATAAACACCTTTCATATCCATAGGGTTCACCTTGTCTTTTGACAGAATTTAGGGAGCTTCTGATGGTGCTGAGGGGTCTAAAGGTCGAGGGAATATTTTTCTTTTCTAGGATTCTCACAATTTTGTCTATCGTCCCCTAGATGAAGGGGAGGTGGACTCTTGAACAATGATCAATGAATTCTTTCTATAACATTTTTACATAATATTATAGTATTAATACATAATAATTTAAATACATAATATTAATATGCATTTAAAAGCATATTAATAACATAAAAACATTTTACTGTGTATAATTTATTTTACAAATAAAATACGTTAGTGCTATTACCTAAAATATTTCAATGTTAACTATAGATATCACTTAAAAAAGATAAAAAAATATATGTATACATGATATAAAGAAATTGAAAAAAAAATTCTTATGTTAAATATTTCAAATAATTTGATTATTGTACATTTTAGTTATATATATATATATATATATATATATATATATATATATATATATATATATATATATATATATATATATATATATATATATATATATATATATATATATATATATATATAATCTAACAAAGACTTGTTGGAATTTCAAATCCGAGTGTCCAAGAGGATTTTCAAGGTATTATATCTATATACATATTTAAAAATACAATTTAAACAATGATATATAGACAGAACAAATCTCTAGTGATGCAAACATTTTTTCAAGTTTTGTACTAAAAAGATGTTTTGATTTGTGCTAAATGCACGATTAAGATTGATATGTCCTAGTTGTATTTGAGGAATAAGGTCAAAGAGACGAAAAATCATTTGGTTCTATTAAATTCCCTCAATATAATTATAGACTATAAGTAAATGGTCCAAAAAAATTCCGCCATACAATTTATAAACTATAAATAAATTATCTATTAAATACCCCCATTATAATTCCTAGACACTATAATATTGTTGAACTAGTACCACATATGTTTACTTATTTAAATTTACTTAGAATTTTTGGCCTCAAGATAAAATTATTTATTTGTGATCTACACTATACAACTTAACACTATAAGAAATGTGATATAAGAGATGCACAAAATTTTAAATTAATTTCCATTTTCAAGTGAAAAGAACAAATTATTTTCACTCATCCATATTAAAGAACTA
This sequence comes from Pinus tabuliformis, assembly GCA_031772625.1. Taxonomy (NCBI): domain Eukaryota; kingdom Viridiplantae; phylum Streptophyta; class Pinopsida; order Pinales; family Pinaceae; genus Pinus; species Pinus tabuliformis. The sequence goes on from CM062812.1 coordinate 444,118,848, forward strand.
AAATAATATTAACTCTTCACATTCAAATGTAATGGTTTTCGTCACATTTGATCCCTATGTAAAGGTAAGGCTTGGAACTCTGACTCCTAAGTATATAGAAAATACCATCTTGTGTTCAATTCTTCCAGAAGAAAAAGAGATATGTGTGTACTCATTTTTATTTTGAATCTAGAATCAACAATTGTTATAAAGGAAGAGGAGGTAAAACAAAAATTTAACACACAAAACACATGAATTGTGGCTCTTCTATTGACCACACAAACATGATGATGATAATGAACCCGGTGAGGGGTATTTAAACCTTTTTCGACTAGCGACTCGCCTGAAATAAATTGACATGAAACCATACACTAACTTCGACTATGACTTAACTCGAGTTGACTCAACTTGAATCAGTTAATTGACTCTCTAGTTTTAGCAAACTTCTTTATGCATGAGTAATTAGCTATTTTGACACTCCCCCTTAATTATGACCACTAAACTAGGACATGACTCATGACAACTAAAACACGCTATTGGTCTATGTCTTAGCTAGGATTACAACACATAAGTTTCCTCTATGAAACTCAAATACATCTTTTTCTAATGTCTTAGTGAATATATCATCCACTTGATCACTAGATTTACAATGCTTTAAGTGAACTTCTCCTTGCTCACAACTTTTATAATAAAATGATATCCAATATCAATATGCTTTCTCTTGTGATCAAACAAACTATTATTGGATTGTGTAATCACTGGGGCGTTGTCACAATATATTGTTGTCAATCCATTTTGTTTATGCTTTAGTCCATCTAATACTCTTATTAACCACACTGCTTGACATCTTGCTGATGTTGCTGCTACATATTTTGCTTCTGCTAATGATAATGTCACAATAGGCTGCGTCTTAGATGCCCATGCTATCACACCTAAACCAATATGGAACACAACCAAAAGTTCTCTTCCTATCATCCAAACAACCTAAAAAATAACAATTTGTATATCGAATAAAATCCTTCTTCTCTGTGCTTGCATAGATTATGCCGCAATCTCTAGTTCCTCTTATGTATCTCAAAATTATTTTTTCTACTCTCTAATGTGTGTCTTTTGGAGTATAAATAAATATAGAAATCAAACTCGCTCCTTTCATAATATCTGGTGTTGTACCTGTGAGATACATGAGGCTTCCAACCATTCTTTTGAATAGATTTGGATTGACATCTGATTCTTCCTAGAGTTACTTAAATTTATGTTTGTTGCAACTATTGTAGGTATAGGTTTGCAATTCTCCATAGAGAATATTTTCAACAAATCTATAGCATATTTATTTTGGCAAATAAAAATTATTTTTTCAAATTGCTCAACTTCTATGCCAAGAAAATATTTCATGAGACCAATATATGTCATCTCAAATTATTTCATCATGGATGCTTTAAATTAATCTAACTCATGATCACTTGTATAGATCATGTCATCCACATATAAACAAACAATCAAAATCTATCCATGTTCATTTACCTTTGTGTATAAGGTAGGCTCAATGTTGTTTCTGTAGAATCCATTCTTGATCATGTAGCTATCAATTTTTCTATACCAAGATCTAGGCACTTGCTTGAATGCATAGAGAGCTTTATTCAACCTATAAACTTTATATTCTTTACCTTCAACCTCATAATGTGGAGGCTGCTGCAAATAAATTTCTTCTTCTAGAATTCCATTCAAGAAGTTTGATTTCACATCCATATGATATACTTTCCATTTTCTCTAAGATGTTGTGGCTAAGACTTCTCTTATAGTATCCAATCTTACTACTAGAGAAAACGTTTCTCCAAAATCTATTCTCGGTTGTTGCAAGAATCCTTTTGCAACAAGTCTTGATTTAAATCTATTAATTTCTCCTTTCTCACTCAACTTTGTCCTGTACTCCCATTTTACACCAATGATATTTTTATCCTTTGGAAAATCAACCAAATCCCATGTATCATTCTTTACAATAACTTCAATTTCTTCATCCATGGGTTGCACTCAAATTTCATCTCTGATTGCTTCTTCAAACGAAGAAGGTTGGAATGACAACAATGGAAAGTTTGAACTAACATCCAAATCATCATAATTATCTTTAGGAATTCTAATACCAGAGTACAAATTTTGAAGTAACATCCAAATCATCATAAATATATTTCCTACTTCTGATACCACAATACAAAGTTTGAACTAACATCCAAGTCATCATAAATATCTTTCATACTTCTTATTTTTCTCTTACCATTACTTATTCATCACTTGATTAACTGCTAGGAGAATTCCAATCTATTGATTTGCTTGAAGAGCCATGCTGCTCATAAAATATTTGAATCATTTTCTAGTGTCTGCTCCTATGATTCTTGCCTCTACTTTTCTACTACATCATATTGATCAATGGTGCTTGTGCATCAATTGTTTTGTCTACAGTCTCATTCCATGACTCTTTTTCTTTGAATACAACATATCTGTTGATTATGATCTTCTTAGTGACAAAGTTGTACAATTTGTAAGCTTTTGATTTCTCACTATAACCCATAAATATGCATTTTTCACTTTTATCACCCAACTTACCTTTATCTCTTTAGGCACATAGGCACAAGATACACATCCAAACACTCTGAGATGAGATACACTACAAGACATACCTGGCAATCATTCTTGTTGTGTTCTGTTCATCACACTCTTTGTAGGAGATATGTTTATCACATAAACAACACATACAACTGCTTCTGCCTAATACTCATTAGTCAAGTTTCTTCCTTTCAACATTCTCCTTGCCATTTTCATAATTTTCATGTTATTCCTCTCTATTAGACCATTTTTTTGCGGTGTGTATGTAGCTTTAAATTGTCTTTTGATTCCATGTTGTTTGTAGTAATCATGAAATGCCTTTGATTCATATTCTCCACCATGATTTGACCTCAATACCTTGATCTTCTGATCACTTTGCTTCTATGCTAAGGATTTTAATTCTTTGAACTTTGAAAAAGTTTCATACTTCTACTTCAGGAATTAAATCCAAGTCTTTCTGTTATAATCATTAAGGAAAGCGAGGAAGTAAAAACTTCCACCAATAGACTATGTCCTCATAGGTCCACATAGGTCTGTATGCACTAGCTCAAGAGGTTTATTTCCTCTCTATCAAACTCCATTTGGAAAACTTTCACATTGTTCATTTTCCAAGATGAAACACTCATAAGCACTAGCAGGTTTTTTGATGGGATTTAACCCGCTAAACATTTGTTTTTATTACAACAATCTTAAACCAGAGAAGTGTAAGTGTCCAAACTGAAAGTTCCATAACTAATAATCATTATAACATGAAACTGTAAAAGAATTGAATTAATCAATGTAATGCATAATAATTGGAAAGAGTTTTTTACTCATCATCTCCACCTTTTCTATCAGTTTCTTGTTGGGGGCTTGTCATAAATAACACAGTCTTTTCCTTCAAAATTAACAATGTACTTACCAACACTTATCAGATTATGTTTGAGTCCATGGACATAATATACCTCTGAAATTACCTTTGGCTCTCCCTACTTGGTCGTATTTTGACCACTACTTTACCATCTACATCCATAGTCTTGTTAGTCCCCAACTTTACCTCTTTCTTCACAAATTTATCCAAATTTGCAACCAAATTTTTGTTTCATGTCATGTGGTTACTGCAACCACTGTCTAATAGCCACATAATATGAGATGGTTCATGCATGGTATGGCAAGCTAGGAACATGGATTTAGTATTCTCTATAGTGACATTAGCTCTCTGGTTTCCTTGATAAGCTATCCTCTTCCTACAATCACAGGCATAGTGACCAATTTATTACAATAATAACATCTCATGTTTGATTTGTTAACTCTTTGATTAATTTTAATATTTTGTTGTTGTTTTCACTTTCATGTTCATGCTCTTCTCGACCTTCTCTCTGACCACCATGTCTTCTGCCTCGTCCTCTGCCTATTGATCTACCTCTTCCTCGACCTTTGTCTCTTGAAATAGAAACTTCGCTTTCGAAAGAGGTTTCTAAAGTGGAATCCTTATTTTTGTCTATCCTTGCCTCATGGGATAGAAGTGATCCCAACAACTCATCAACTTTGAATGTTTCCAAATCCTTTGCTTATTCTATGGCTCCTACTATAGTGTCAAATTTGGTAGAAAAAGATCTGAGGACCTTCTCAACCACTGTTTTATCTTTATTATCATCGCCATAAATTTTTAATTGATTTACAATAGTCATGACCCAATTCATGAAAGAATCGATGCCCTCTATCCCCTTCATCCGCAAACTTTCAAATTATCTTCTAATATTTTGTAATTTAACAATATTGACTTTGGTAATACCTTTATAGCTTGTCACGAAGGTCTCTCATGTTGTCTTTGTTGAAGACATTATCATAATTTTCTGGAACACTACTTAGTCCACTCCTTGCTAGATAAGTTGCAACACTTGTGCATTTTTATTTTTGTCTTTCTTCCATTGTTCCCTCTCTGCATGAGTGAGGGTTCATTCTTCTGCTTCATTCTTATGTTCTAAAAACCCATTTGTGACATAGTCCCAAACATCATTCGCCTTCAATGTTGTATCCATCTTAATGGCCCACACATCTTATTCAGTCCTTGTAAACAATGGAAATTATGGCTAGAAGTTGAATAAAGCCATTTTTCTTCAAAAAATTCTTCTCTTCCAATAATAACGAAAACCATAAACTTATCACTTTTAACTAACTTCTTTATTTTAAAAAAATATATTAAACATATAAATACGTTTTCAAAAAACCTTCTACCATACCTTTATTTTTGTTTCTATAAAAATGGTTCTTTATAAATCACTCCACTCAATTATATAGCCAAAACTCTTTAATATGACCTTTTAAAAAAACTTTATTATAAAATTATTCCCCACGTGACTCCTAAAAAATAGTTCTATAAAAGGTCGTTTCCAATAGTTCATACATAACCCAAAACTCACGTGACGTTTGTTCACCCACGTGAATTTTTTCATTGGACTTGGAATTTTTCCTCATGACTTTTAACACTTTCTGATCAATGTACCTTTCGATAGGATTAGGCTCCATTGATCTACTAAAAAATAGAGAATCAGTTTCCTTTAATCAATGCAATTTATAACAGAGAGGAGGTGCATTGGTCAACTTTCCTTAATTAAGCAATAATTTGTAGTGCACCTTAACTATGTGACAATTTTTCTACGTAAAACATTAAAAATAATAACTAACCTTCTTCACTTGGCCTTCTTCTTTACTGGCTCTGCTGCCTCCTCCACATAACTTGTGATCCTTCATCGGATCTTATACCAATTTGTTAGAAAGGAAGATGATCTGAATTAGATCCTAGAACACTCTCTAAGTTTTCATGAACTCTGTAAAATTCATGCCAAAGTTTCAAGGTCTTATAAAGATTGAGCTTATCAGACATATCTTCGTAACAATTGCAATTTGTGATTAGCGCGGAGCAACGAGGACCCTTAGTCAAGCACATAGACCGTCAACCCATGGTAATGTGCGATGTCATGAATTAGCAAAACGGAAGGTCATTTCAAGAAATGGGGGTAGTTTCTAATATGTGATTAGCGACAAGTTGCTAATCGCAAGGCAAACCCCTCAAAGAAGGAAAAGCCCCGAGCGCTTGGACCCGAAAAATCATGAAATGCAATGGATATTGCACAAATTCTGTGAGAAGCGGAGCCCACAAAAACTGGCAGAATATTGAAAGGGTTTTGAGCGGTAAGCAGTTTCAACCAAGTCTCGCCCGATGCCACACAATGGGTGTGACGCGTCTAGCGAAAGAGAAAAAATCGCTCACATTGGACTGGTAAACATCATATTACTTACCATCCTGATATGGACGAAGACCATAGGATTTGGAGGCTCTAGATCGACGGCGGAGATGCGTTCCAATGGATGACCGAACCTGACGAGGTAAACAGACAAAATTGTATAGGATTTGAACTCCGACGTGGACGATGCGTTGGCAGAAGGACATGTTTCGTGGACATTCTTGGAGTCAACGGAATAAACGGTCATTTTGAAAACGTCTAAGATAAATAACACTTAGTTCGTTATGAAACAAGTGGCTACCTCCCTGTGAGGCATTATACAGTGATGATGACGTAGAACAGAGGAATTCAAACAGACAGAGGTAGGGGAACCAAAAAGCTGGGAAGCGGAAACGAACAGTCAGAAAGTAGATCGGCTTTAAAGCCATGAACTGACAGAGAAAGTGGTAAGTGAGTTAAGAAAGCTAAGAGCAGAGAATAGAGAGAAGGAATCAAGCTAATATAAAGCAAATGCAGAGAATAGAGAGAAGGAATCAAGCTAATAAAAATAATGTTTATATTATTAATAATTATTGATAAAACTAATCCTATCAAAATATAATATAATATATATATATATATATATATATATATATATATTATTATTATTATTATTTTCCAACTTATTAAATTAGAACAATGGTTATAGTTAGGGTCTTTTTATTATATTTTTATATACATCAATGGAAGACTAATAATAAAGATTAAATGTATAATAATAATAATAATATTGATAATATTAATAAATAATATTTATATTATTTAATATTATAATATTTAAATATATAATATCAATGAATATATAAAAATGGCAATATATCAAAAAAAAATTTGGCCTGGACAAAGATGGAGAAAACTAAGAAGAGAGCGTGGGATTCCAACAGCTACTAATTTTTCAACCGTCATCCCTATTCATAGTACTGGAAGACCTTTAAATTTCAATGGCTTCCCTAAACTTACGATGATGGAAATGAGGAATCTTTGCGATAACCTTAGCCTCCTCAATGCATATATGATGCTTGGTATTCTTTGAATGTTTGGCCAAAGCTGATGATTTGGTCCTCCTGTGCTTGATATCAGCAATGTGTTCCTTAATCCTCTCATTAATAGAATGACTAGTTTCGCCGATGTATGAGGTTCCACTGGAATAAGGGATGATATAAACACCTTTCATATCCATAGGGTTCACTTGGTCATTAATAGACTTGAGGGAATTTCTAATGGTGCTGAGGGGTCTAAAGGTCGAGGGAATACTATGCTTCTTCATGATTCTCGCAATCTTGTCTGTCATCCCTTGGATGAAGGGGAGGTGGACTTCTAAACTACGATCAATGGGTTCTTTCTTAACCTTGGGACCTTTGCACGCTTTGAGGAAAGCCTTGACACCATTATGGGACAGAGTTATAGGATAGGATCTTACATGTAAGAAAGAGGGATGACAAATACATGAATATTATGCAATGATTACAACAGAGCACATGTATAGGTAAAGGTACAGGTGATCAGGATGCAGACTATCATCTCATGGAAGATGGTTTGGTGAGGTTTAGAGACAAAATCTATGTGTCAAATAGAAGTGAGCTCAAGAATCTTATCTTGAGGGAATTTCACACCCAGCCATACTTAGGTCATCCACGATATCAGAAGTCGTTGATGACGGTAAATAAGTTATACTATTAGCTGAATCTGACGAAAGAAGTGGTAGAGTTCATTACTAGATGTTTAGAATTTTAGCAAGTAAAGGTGGAATGTAAGCATCCAGGTGCTTTCCTACAGCCTATAGAGATTCTGGAATGGAAATGGAAGGTCATTTCCATGGATTTGATTACAGGTCTTCTGAGGATAGTTAGGAAGCATGCTTTTATTATGGTTGTGGTTGACAATTTGAGCAAGGTAGATAACTTCATTCCAATAAAGGTTTCATATTTAGCCAATGAGGTAGCATAGGTGTTCATCAGAGATATAGTGAGGCTACATGGTGTTCCAAAGAAGATTGTATCAGACAGGGATGAAAAGTTCATTTCCAAGGTTTTGAAGGAGCTATTTGCAGGCTTGGGCACAAATTTGGCCTTTAGTACAGCTTATCATCCGCAAATATATGGATAGACAAAGAGGGTTAAAAAGATCTTAGAGGATATGTTGAGGATGAACATGATGCACCAGCAAAGGATATGGGAGGAGTATCTTCCACTGGTTGAGTTCGCATACAACAATGGTTATGAATAATCATTAAGGATGAGTCCTTTTCGAGGCATCATAAGAGCAAAGTTGTAGCACTCCCATCAGCTGGAGTGATCCAGTGAACATGGTACTTATTGGACCAGATATCTTGGCAGATATGGAGCAGGAAATGTAGGTTATAAAGGAGAATCTAAATTCAGCACAAGATAGACATAAGAGTTATGCAGATGATGCAGGAGCATTCAACCCAACAAAAAATTATCGTAATTAAGTAGAGATAGGGGGCCATGTATTTTTAAGAAGTTAGTTTCCTAAGTCTCAATTTAATGTAATATTTAGGCTTTTAAGTCATTTAATTAGATAATGTGCGATGTTTGTAAATGCTCTCAAATAAATGAGAACATGAGTGGGCAATAATGACAAAAGAGTCTAAAGTCAATTAGGACTCTTTAAGCAGTTCCACGATTTGAGGAACTAAGGAGAGCTCTTAGGAATTAAATGGAGAATAGAAGGTGAGAAAGAGGATAGAGAGGATTTAGGAGTCAGTTCAATAGATTTAGGAATGGAACCAGAATTAGTTAAATAGAGCTTTTTGGCATAAATCTAAGCCTACGAGCAGAGTAGGGGAGAAGGCCACTGATAGTTGAAGATCAGGCATGTGTGAGACAGAGAGTCTTGAATGTAATCATTTGTTTATATATATATATATATATATATATATATATATATATATATATATATATATATATATATATATATAGAGAGAGAGAGAGAGAGAGAGAGAGAGAGGTTTATTCCTGACTGTGTCAGTGTGTGTGAAACAAGTATTTCCTAAATGAATTACTTGTCAATAAGTAGGTTTTGTAATAGGGTTGCAGGCAGAATTCTGAAGGACACGCAAATGAGCAGAATGATTCAGAGGAATCATAAAGGGATCTTAGAAGCTAGTGGGAGATCAGCGTTAAGCTATGGAGAAGTTGCGAAGCGAGAATTTGTAGAGGAGTTCAACTCAGAGGAAGTTGAGTAGCAGAAGAAGAAGGTGGAGTTCTGAAGAAGTATGCAGAGGAGAGGAACAATTCGAAGGAATTGTAATGGATCATTGGATCCATTTGAAGGATCTAAGAATACAGTGATCAAAGGAGCATGTGAAGTTAAGCCAGGAGGAAGAGTGTGAAGCGAAATAGCAGAAGGATGGGAACCATTGAAAAAGAACAAAACCACAGAAGAATTGAAGAAACAACATAAAAACGAAGTAAGAAGGGGTGAACGGAGAAGTGAAGTATGGTTGCACAACATCCATTGGATCTTTAAGATCAATGACTAGGATTAAGTCACATAGATGAAACAATATCGCATCACATCACTTCAGTGGAGAGGAACTGGCTTGTTGAACTGCCGAACTCCGATATTGCGATAGAACTGGATCTGAAATTTTATGAAGGTAGATTTATAATCCTATCAGGTCTGTGACCTTGATCTCATTGGATCTCTTATGTGTTAAAGCATCAGATCTTGAAATCCTCTGACTTGCGATCTTGCGATGAAGCGATGCACCGATAGCCGATAATCAGCGATCGGAGATCGGAAGTGTCAAAGAATGGAATGATTGGCAGAGTGCTGCGGGGATGTCTAAAGGAGTGGACCTGACGGATTTATAGTCACGAGAGTAATGGTTTTGAGTTTGGCCTATGTGTTCTAGAGGGGTTTTTCCCATTGATTCTTGTATATTTCGATATTTTATTGTCCTAGAGGTTTATAAAGGAAAAACAGAAGATTAATGCTCCCAATAGTTAAGTGGTCCCGATGTTAAGGCTTAACCACATATTTACGAGCTTCCGATAGATTTGTACATTGGAGGTGGAGGGGTGATAAGGCATGTATGTGTTATGACCCACGGAGGGGCCAATATCCGATTGCAATAAAGGTGGAACCTTGGTAAGTGTGCAGAGGCCGTATAAAGGCAAAAAAGGTATGTTTATGCATATATTTCCTTTGTAAATGGATTATAAAGGATTAAGCGCCAATAAGAGGATTTCATGTTTAAGTCCACTTATAAATGGAGTTTAAATATATATGCGGCTTAAGGGTTAACAAAGGTAAATGAGGGCTTAAGCGGGGTTATTAAATTCCGATAGAAAGGAAGAGGTGGGTTAATGTTTGTACTATGTTAAGTCTATGAATCATTCGAGATGAGACTAAAACAGGGCCTTAACCTTTTGTGGTTGAATATTTGACTCCTTTGAGAGTTAAACACCTGGGACTAATGAGTGTATGCATTGGAATGCATATTGTGGGTGTAAGCAGGGGTAACCCTGCCATCATTAGTGGTATCAGAGCAGAATTATAATCAGAGCGGGGAAAGATCTCCTATGAATAGGAGTTTGCACACAGCAGAAGGTAATGTTCATAAGTTAATTGATGAATGGTAGAGGCTACAACAGAAGATTGTAGGGGAACTTTTAGAGTTCTTGGGAGATTGTAGTAGTTCTAGCAGAGGCTTGGAGTAGACAAGAACAGAGGATTCCTTGAAGAAAAGTGAGAGCAAGATTGCTTAGTACAAGTTCCGAAGGAAAGAGGACTTAGAGACCAAATAGAGGACAATCCATTCAAAGTGCAGGAAAATGGGAGAATAAGATCATACATAGATATTGAAGGTAAGATAGTACGTTTTGTTTCAAATTGAAACTAATGATTGTGGTTGTAGGTGAAGCATCTCAGCAAAGGACAACAAGAGAAGCCGTGAGAGGAGAACCAGATGTGTTCTTGAAGACAGAGTAATGAAAACACTTTGAAGGAGAAGTGGCAGTTAACTTGAAGAATTCAACAAGAGGTTAGACAAAGAGAGAGGACAACTGAAGTGTTCTCAAGATATTGCAAAAGCCTAGAAGGAGCAAAGGTGTTGTTCAAAGAGGAGGTTCCAGATAGAGGACCCATGCTTACCAAAAGACTGAGTGAGGAGAGCTTAGTGAGGTAAGATTGTAGCGAGGAGGACTAGCTGTTGCAAAGGCTTGATGCAGATGAGTGAGGAGCTCATAAAGAAAGAGGAGAAGAAGATGACTACTGATAGTCATAGCAGAGGTTCAGAGAGAAGCCACAACAGAGGATATGAGAAGAAGAATGCCAAAGTATATGGAAAGAGACTGAGTCAAGAGGAGACTAACAAGGATTTAGTTGAGATTATAAAAGAACTTAATGTGTTAACAATGCGGCTAGAAGAAAACCAGAGACAAGGTTGGGTATTAAGGAAGAAGCCAGTGGAATGGCATGAGATGCAGATAAGGCTACAGAAAAAGAAAGTAGAGTGGTTGAGGGAAATACTCAAGAAAGTTGAGCTGGAAATGGAAGAGTACATTTGTGAACCAGAACAGGGAGAAATTATGGGAGAAAGTGAAGACTACACTGAAGATAAAGAATGGAGATCAAGTGAAGATCTCATGGACTATTGGGATAGTTCAAAATAGCATGAGGATATGCTGACTGAAGATGAAGAGCTAATGTATAAGGCCATCAAGCCTTGTGTTTTTGAACCTAATAGTTTTGGTGTGCTTGCAGGATGCATATGAGAGGATAGATAGTCTTGTGAAGCTGTCGAAAGTATGGAGGAGTATCTTACAGAAGATGAATACTCTAAAGTGAAGGTGAATAGAGCTATTGAACTGAAGCATGAGGAGCAATGTGTTTTGGGGGAGAAAAGGTATTAGAGAGTAGTAGAGTATGATGAAGAGGACCTCTCAAATGAGGAAAGTATTGAGTTGTTACAATAGAAATAACTCATTGACAAATTAATAATTCGAGCTCTTACAAAACAAGAACCATTCCTTGTGAAGGAAGGAGATGAAGTTGAGCCTAAGGAGCTGAATCATGTAGAAGATTCTCAGCAACAAGGAAATGTGATGACTAAAGAGTCGAGTAAGACCGCCAGGTCTTATGATTTTAAAATTAATAATTTGTGGATGATTGCAGGTGCATCACAGGAGAATGAACAAACTTTAGAGTTTGTAAAAGAGAAGGAGTAGAATCTGAAATCTGTTCAGATCAAGACTAAGATGGCAAGACCTTAGAATCAGAAGGAGATAGAAGAGTCACCTAGGAGTAGGTAGTAGAATGATAGAGCTATCATAGAGGAGGAATATGGCAGTCTTATTTCAATGAAGACTGAAGAAATGTTGTCCCAAATAAATGATCCAATGAATGTCATTGGGGAAGGATAGAGATTGTTTGAAGATGATATGGAGGTTCTTAAAGAACAAGAGGGTAAGGATGAAAGGGAGGCAGTAAGAATCAAACAATTTCAAATAAGAGTTAACCAGCAGCAAGCTAAGGAAGAAGAAGTTCACTATTGTGAACAACAGCAGAGAGATATCATTGAAGAAGATGGTATGGAGAAGAGACTAGCTAATAGTCTCATTAATTCTATTGAGAAAGCAAAACAACATACTGATGTGCTAACAGAGGTGAAAGAAACAGAGCAGCAAACTGAATTGTTTCCAAAGGAAGATAAGGCATAGAAGCCTTATGTTTTTTATTTAACATTTGTTTTGTGAATGCAGGTTTAGTTGTAGTTGCTGGAGGAAATTTGGCACAAATGAGCAGCCAAATAAAGATGAAAGGAAAGGGTTCCATGGAAGAATTTAATCCATGGAACCAAAATGTTCAATTTTTGGAGAGAATGTTGGGAAGTCAGAATTCAATGCAGAAATTAGATGTTGTAGAGAGAGATATCCTTAAAGATATTCAGGAAGTTTGGGTGGAGGCAATGTCTACAATGATAACGAGAGCAAGGGAAATGTCTACAATGGTAGAAAGAGAAAAAGTAGAAGAAAATAAACAGCAATTTTAAGAGTTAGTAGACAACAACAACAACCTAAAGCAGAGAGAAAAAGGTAACAATGAATGGAAGAATATGGACCAGCCCAAAGATATGCTAGAGATGGAAATTGAAGAGTTGTGGCAGTTAATGATGAAGCAGTCCATATGGAGGGAATTGGTAGGAGCAGGAAGGACGATCAATTAGAGTATGAACTTGATTGACAAGGAGAAGAAGATGGAGCAAAAGACAACAGAACTATAGCAACAACAAAGGAAAAAGACATTTGGGCAATTACAAAATAAAGTATGGCATCCAGGAAGACAAAGACCAGAAGACACGTGATCAGGAGATCATGAATATTTTCTACTTTGGGAGTCTGATGCAGGACCATTCAACCCAAGAGAAAATCATTGTAATTAAGTAGACATAGGGGGTCATGTATTTTTAGGAAGTTAGTTTCCTAAGTCTCAAGTTAATGTAATATTTAGGCTTTTAAGTCATTTAATTAGATAATGTGAGATGTTTGTAAATTCTCTCAATTTAATGAGAACATGAGTGGGCAATAATGACAAAAGAGTCTAAAGCCAATTAGGACTCTTTAAGAATTTCCATGATTTGAGGAACTAAGAAGAGCTCTTAGGAATTAAATGGAGATTAGAAGTGGACATAGAGGACAGAGAGGATTTAGGATTCAGTTCAATAGATTTAGGAATGGAACCAGAATTAGTTAAATAGAGCTTTCTGGTATAAATGTAAGCCTACGGGCAGAGTAGAGGAGGAGGCCACTGATAGTTGAAGATCAGGCCTGTGCGAGACACAAAGTCTTGGATTTAATCATTTGTTATATATACATACTATATATATATATATATATATATATATATATATATATATATATATATATATATATATATATATATATATGTATGTATATACAGAGGTTTATTCCTGACTGTGTCACTGTGTGTGAAATGAGTATTTCCTGAATGAATTACTTGTGAGTTCGTAGGTTATGTAACAAGGTTGCAAGCAGAATTTTGTAGGACGCACGGGGGAGCAAAATGATTCAGAGGAATCATAAAGGGGTCTTAGAATCCAGTGGAAGATCAGAGTGAAGCTCTGGAGAAGTTGTGAAATGAGAATTCATAGATGAGTTCAGCTCAGAAGAAGTTGAGTAGCAAAAGCAGAAGGCGGAGTTCTGAAGAAATACACAAAGGAGAGGAACATTTCAGAGGAATCGTATTAGATCACTGAATCCATTTGAAGGATCCAAGAAGACAGTGATCAAAGGAGCATGTGAAGTTAAGCCAAGAGGAAGAGTGTGTAGCAAAATAGCAGAAGGATGGGAACCTTTGAAAAAGAGCAAAACCACAGAAGAATTGCAGAAACAGTGTAAAAACTAAGTAAAAAGGGGCGAATAGAGAAGTGAAGTATGGTTGCATAGTAGCCGTTGGATCTTTAAGATCAATGGCTAGGATTAAGTCGCATCAGAGAAACACTATTGCATCGCATTGCTTCATTAGAGAGGAACTGGCTTGTTGAACTGTCGAACTCTAATATTGTGATAGAACCGAATCCGAAATTTTATGAAGGCAGATTTATTATCCTACCAGGTTCATGAGACTGATTGCATCGGGGATTTTATGTGTTAAAGCATCGAATCTTGAAATCCTCTGACTTGCGATCTTGCGATGAAACGATGTGCCGATAGCCAATATTCTGCGATCAGAGATTGTAAGTGTCGAAGAATGGAATGATCAACGGACTGTTGCGGGGAGGTTTGAAGGAGTGGACTCGATGGAGTTATAGTTGTGAGAGTAATGGTTTTGAGTTCCATCCTATGTGTTCTAGCAGGGTCTTTCCCATTGATTCCTGTGTATTTCGATATTTTATTGTCATAGGGGGTTTATAAAGGAAAAGCAGAAGATTAATGCTCCCGATAGTTAAGTGGTCCCGATGTTAAGGAGTAACCACATATTTATAAGCTTCCGATAGACTTGTATATCAGAGGTGGAAGTGAAATGAGGCATGTATGTGTTATGACCCACAGAGGGGCTAATATCCGATTGCGATAAAGGAGGAACCTTGGTAAGTGTACAGAGGACGTATAAAGGCAAAAAAGGTATGTTTATGCATATATTTCCTTTGTAAATGGATTATAAAGGATTAAGCATTGATAGCAGGATTTCATGTGTAAGTCCACTTATAAATGGAGTTTAAATATATATGCGACTTAAGGGTTGACAAAGGTAAATGAGGGCTTAAGCGGGGTGATTAAATTCCGATAGAAAGGAAAAGGTGGGTTAATGTTTGGACTATGTTAAGTCTATGAATCATTCCACATGAGACTAAAAGAGGGCCTTAATCATTTGTGGTTAAAGATTTGACTCATTTGAGAGTTAAATACCTGGGACTAATGAGTGTATGCATTACAATACATACTATGGGTGTAAGCAGGGGTAACCCTATCATCAGATCAACATAGGGTGTTCAAGGAATCTCAGGTTGGGGACCATGTGTATTTGTGCATCAAGCCTAAGAAATGCTCTTTTAGGATTGGTTCATGTACCATGTTGGCACCACAGTATTACGGGCCTTTTGAGATCCTTGAGAGGATTGAACCAGTGGAATATCGACTTACACTACCTCCGATTGTGGAATTCCATGATTTTTTTTCTGTATTTTATTCTTTAAGAAGTATATAAAGGATGTTGATCATGTTATTGATTAGTCTGTATTTTAGGTCAAGAAAGAAGGAGAGTTCCAGCTGGAGCATCAGTGCATATTGTAGTGGAAACATCTCATACTTAGGAATAGAGCCGCAAACCAATTTAAAGTGTAGTGGAAACACTTTGGGCCTAAAGAAGCTACATGGGAGATGGTGGATCATATGCGAGCCACGTATCCTTCATTGTTTGCCAGTTGAGGTAAAGAAGTTTTGGTTTGATGTTGGTATATGTTTGGCATATGTTTTGCTCATGTTGGTATGTGTTTGGCATATGCTTTGATGATGTTTTTGTATATATATGTATATGTATATGGGTGTAAATACCGCCATGAGATAAGCTATAAATCTCCAATAAGAGGTATGGGTGTCATATTATTATGGTTGTTATATTTTCATGTTGTCATGATGTTTTGCTTTAGAGCAGGTCTCTCATTGTAAATACCGCAACGAGCTAAGTTATAAAGCTCCATGGGAAGTATGTTTTTTTTAGTATTTTTCTGAGGTCAAGGTGTGGTTTAACACCAAGGATGGTGATGAGCCTCGGTATTGCAACAAGAATGCTGCAACTCCCAAGGCTACTGACTTTAATTATCAACCCAGGGTTTGTACAAACTAAAGAGGTATCGACACTATATGTGCAGCATCTAATGTGTCCTTCCTTTGCTATCATGATGTAATGGAGTGCATGTACTGAAGCCAAATCCTAAACTAATTGCAAGAAATGAAATGTTTGAAATGGAACATGAACCTATTGCAAAAAAAGAAGGTACAAGGAAAGAGACAGAAATAAAATGCCAAAACAACATTTTCTAACTAACTGTTAAGAGGATTTGCTTCAAACGAATGCTAAGTTAGCATGTATGAAATCCTACTGTCCTAAGCATGTAGATTCAAACCATCAAACCTTCTATTGTTGTGCATGTAAATGAATAAAATACATTTGTTTTTCTTTTTGTCTTTTTTCAAGTGAGAGTGTGAAAGCTAATATCTTTTGGTGATGTCACAGGTGGCTTGGAGATGATGGTGGATGTTTGGAAGGCTTGTGAGACCCTTAGGTGACCTTTTGTGGATTCCTGGAGGTTTTCCCTCAATTGAGCCTCAAAACAGGCCACTACAGGAAAACCTACAGGATGTACTAAAAACCTATAGGATCCCCTGAAAATGTATAGGATACAACCAAGAGAAAAACGATGGGTGACGGAGCTAATGGAAGTCTTAGGGAAGGTGGTTAGTGGATGGAATGGAGTGAGAAAATTCCTAGTATCACTCAGAACTCAAAATCAAATTTGGGAGATGGATGGATTTGTTCAAAAATCTTGGAGAAGTTTCCTTGTGAAATGATGAAATTGGTGAGGGTTTAATGACCAAGAAAATCAAATCTAGATTATATGGGACAAATTTTGTTATTAAATAGGATGTCTTAGGTCCCTATTACAAGTGGAATCACTCAAAGATACCTCTTTTAACCTTGCAAAAAAAATAAAAAACATTATTAGTCGAAAATCTATAAATTTGAGAACTAGTGAGCTACTAAATCTGAAAAATACCTAACCAAATCAAGTGTAAATGCAATGGGGTAGTTCTTGTTATGAACTAGAATTTTTTTGTGATCTAATGCAAGTTGAAGTAACTTGATTGAAGCTCATTAGCATGCTCTAAAAAATAGTAGAAATTTACTGTTGTTTGCCAAAAAGGAGGTCCAACAATCTAGATTTGGGAATAAGAAGACTAATCCAAGTAGCTCAATGATTTCTATGAATTTCCAAATCTTTTCCAAGCATAAAATAATTCTTGAGATCCTACAAAATAACTTACATCAACCATTTAACCCAATCCTACAACAAGAAATTATCAATCCTAAATGCAAAAATAGAAAGGAATAAAGACAAGAGATGCATTTGAATAAGTAGTGAAAACAAGGAAAGAAAATAATACAAAAGGGCTCTGAGGCTCCTGGGATGGCCAAGCCCAAGGAAATTCAGAGACCTATGGAGGAGAACAAGATTTAGAAGCTGAACATGACACCAATCTTCATGATTTTCATCAATATAATTACATCCCTGCAAGAAAATACAATGGAGCTGTAAAAATACAAGCTCTCTCCACAATAACACTAATGAAAATCTCCCTAGAGGAAAATTTGACTTGGTACTTATACAAAATGATTACAAATCATTCCCCATGAATGGAGGAAGCTTTCCCAACCAAAATCCCTTGCTTAGTGGATCTGCTCCCTTGATTAGTGGAACACATTCCTAGATTTTCTCAATCATTGGAGTTCCAAAATTTGTGCCATAATTCCATAATATATTATTGACTTATTATTTATTATTGATCCTCCAATAGTAGCAAACAAGTCCCTAAATTATCTCCTCCTCCAATTTTTCATAATCTCCCCAATATTCTCATAATATTCCACAAAAATAATAATATTAGGCACAAATATTCAATTATTTATAAACTTTCCTAATGAATATATTAAAGTTAAAAATAATTTATCTCATGCCAAAAGAGAGGTTTAAAGTGTTGAAGTATGGTCATAGGCCTTAATTTATGTTTTAATTTAGAGGCATGTGCCTTAATTGATGTCTAATTTAGAGGCCCGTCATACCCCCTACTAAAAGTGTTACTCATCCTCTTAGCAACTTAGTGACCTCAATGTGCCTCATTCATGGCCCTGGTGGCCTCTCTCTTGTGCATTAAGAATCTTGTCTGTAAGTTCTGCAAGGAAAAAACTAAAAACATATTTGTGCAAAGAAAAATCCTTGTTTATTGAGACCATTAGTTTTACTTCTTCCCCTTATTCAAGATGGTTCCTGATTATTTTTTCAGTTTGGCAAGGTCTTCCACGCCCTTATCAACATTATGCTACCTTGTTCCACCATTGGACACCTCTAAAACCTTAAAACTGCCTTTAGATGAGAACTAGGACATCTTGTAATAATTTCTATCCAAACTGTAGGAAATCTATAGGAAACCCTGTTAAAACTACAGGAAACAATTTTTGAGCATAAATGATAGTCTGAGCCTAGGACGGGCCCTTACTTGACTTCCCTGCCTTTCTCCCATTTTTATAACATCTTTTAGGCCTTGGAAAAAAGCTAGAAAGAGATTAGAGACCTCTTGGAAACCCTCTTTTTATCACTGCAGTTTGAGTTCTATTTTCATGGTGAATGATTCATTTCCTTTCGTTTCCTTCTTCTTCTCCTTTGTGGCCTAGGTGATTGCCTAATGGCCTTGGAGTTCTATGTTTTGATTAGGTCTCTCTTCAGCACTGCCATTTTGTGTTTTAGCACAATTTGTTCCTTCCATCCTTCTTGTAGCAACATTCTTCCTTCCTATAGTCGTCATTCCTTCTTCCTTAAAAGTCTTCTAACTATATGGGAGTGATGAGAAATTATGTAGAGGGATTGGATGATGATGCTATGGCTCAAAGGGAGTAGCATAGGTTTATGAAAATGGAGAGGATGCTATGTTTTTTTTTTCAAG
Source organism: Pinus tabuliformis (assembly GCA_031772625.1). Taxonomy (NCBI): domain Eukaryota; kingdom Viridiplantae; phylum Streptophyta; class Pinopsida; order Pinales; family Pinaceae; genus Pinus; species Pinus tabuliformis. The sequence goes on from CM062812.1 coordinate 444,137,899, forward strand.
AATGAAATGGGATGGATGAATGATGAATAAATAGTGAATATGAAGTGGACGAAGGGCTTGGAGTGCTGTGGTAATTTTCGCCTTTGCAAAAATTTATTTTTTTAACTGTTGTCCTCATTCCATGAAATCATCGCCCTTCATAATTTGACTTTTCAACATTGCATGAGTGAAGGAGTGAGCTACAATTACCTATTTGAAGGCGGCTGAGACTGCTGACCCATCCTTAGCTTATAAAACCTCATCTCTCATTCATTGAAAACAAATTTATAACTATAATATGCTCAAGAGAAGAGGCCAAGAATATTGCATACATGTACCTACCTAATGACCTTCCTGTAGATTTTGTTTGTTGGATGAGCCAGGAGGATATTGGTCGCCACCTACCAAGTCCACCTCGAACCCCACCATTGTTTCTCTCAGCATTTTCAGTTTCCTTAATTGTAGCACAACTTACTATTTTTAGCTGTTTTTCGAGTCCTGAACTTCTGGAGCCATTTTGAGGCCCTAAACGACGTTTTTTGGGAAATCTGGGGGCAACAGAGGTTCATGGACCGATGTTTTCCTTCCCAAAGTGGTAATGCTCGGATAGATCTTTCTAACGAGCTATTGTACGTGTCAAATGGAGATCGTATGCCAAAGTTACAACCCCAGGAAGTTGATGTACCAATTTACCGAAACGGGGCCCACAATTTGGCATTTCATCTTCTAGGGTTAGGTTTTGGAATGATAATGATTTTCCATTGTTTCTCAACAATAAATAGGCCTTCAAGCCTTATTGTAACATATTTCAGAGGCATGTAGCCACCACATCTCTTCTCAGAGATAAGCTACCATCGCCCTAGTTGGTTTATTTCCATTACTGTTTGTAAGCATATTTCATTATTTTACATTAATGAAATGAAGTATTATTTCTACTGCATATTTGTGTTTATGGTTATCTCTATAATTTGTTGCATTCCTATTTAAGTTCAGATCAGTGGTATCAGAGCGGTCTACTTTTTTCCTCTGTTTTTCTTTACATGTCGCCAACAAGGTCGGGATATAAGGAGTTAGTGCTTGAACTAGTCAAACCTTTGCAAGACCTGCATCGGAAATCCCGACGGCCTCCCATGACATATGAGAAGAAATAGAAGGGGGCAGGAGATCCTTTCAAAATCTTGCTCGAAGAAGCCCTCGAGTGACAATGGAGCGCGATGATGGACAACTTTTCCCAGATCCTTCAGCGACTACCGAGAAGCGACGCATCAGCTTCCAGCAGCTACTCTGGAAACGCCATGCCCTTTAAGGTACAAGTTAATTTTGAAATCCCCATATTCGAGGGTCAGATAGACGCAGATGCCATAGATAAGTGGTTAAATCTGCTAGAGGGTTACTTTTCTGTTCATGAATTTTCGAGTCGAGAAAATATTGTTTTCGCTCTTCTCAAAGCAGCCCCCCACGTCAAGGAGTGGTGGGAAACCTACTGCAGCAAAAGTATGAAAGTATTGGCTCACTATTTTCAGCCGCACCCACCTAGAATTCATTCCGGATGCCATCAAGGAGCATTACTACCCTGTCGGAAGCTATGAGGATGAATACATAAAGTGGACCACGCTGCGGCAGGGAAGGGACCAAGACGTGCCGAAGTTCACCAATCTCTTCCATACCCTTCGCACAAAGTTGGGTATCAAGGATTCGGAGCAACATTTGATACTCAAATACCGTGGCTGCCTACACAAGTACATCCAAGAAGAAATATAATTCCTAAACATCTCCTCGCTCGGCACAACATACTGATATGCCGTCAAGGTCGAGAAGAAGTTTAAACAAAAGAAGTAAGACTTTCGATCTGCGAATCTGAAGCAAGGGAAAGGTGCCCCTAAACCACAAAAAAAAGGACAAAGCTAAAGGGGGGTAGCCCAAGACAACCTGTGAAAGCTAGAAGAAAAGAATAGCACCACGAAGCCGAAAAAGGACACGGAACAATGGTGTGAGTTCCATAAGAGCTCCACTCACAACACAAGTGAGTATCGGGCCAAGAAGTCACTGGTGGCTGAGCTAAAGGTTTCAGAATCAGATAGATGCATGTTCTGACTCTGATTCAGAACTTGAAAAGGGGAATGACAAATGGAAGAAAATCATTGATGCAGATCCCAACGTCACTGTTGCTACCGCCAAGATCCAGAAAAATGAACCCAAAGATCCAGAGGAGGAGAAGCGTCTCTTCCACTCCCAAATGTGGGTAAAGGACTCCTTGCTATAGTTCATTGTCGATAGCGGGAGCCAAAAGAACCTCATTTTGGCAGCGGTTGTGAAGCGGTTGGGCTTATCGACCATAGCACATCCACAACTGTACACCATTTGGTGGCTTCACCAAGGACGGGATCTTCGTGTGAGCCAGCAGTTTCGCCTTCCATACAACATCAAGCCTTCATGGATGAGGTATTGTGTGACATTGCTCCCCTTGAAGTTTGTGATGTATTATTAGGACAACCATACTTGTGGAAGCGACATGATTTGTATGAATCAAGGCCCCGTACTATTATTATTACATTGGGAAATAGGTTGTACAGGATACCAGAGGTAGCACCGCCTACCACCATCTCTTTGATTACTGCAAAACAATGTAGTAAGCTCATTTCCAAAACTGGGAAATTTGTTTTCTTGATGATACGCCATCAAGGAAAGAAGAATATGGGGGCCATGGCCTCCAGACAGGGCCCCTCCGCATGGCCTCCAGGAGGAGTACAAGGACATCTTCACCTCCCCCGCAGGGGTTCCTATGCAATGTCAGGTCAAGCACTCCATTGATCTGACCCCAGGTGCGCCGCTACCCAATGGACCAATTTATCGGCTCTCCATTCTAGAGAACAATGAAATCAAGAGGCAGATTCAGGAGCTCCTATAGAAAGATCACATTTGTCCAAGTTCATCGCCTTGTGGGAGCCCGATCATGTTGGTACAGAAGAAGGATGGGACTTGGAGACATTTTATTGACTATCGGGCACTGAACAAGATCACTGTCTGTAATAGGTACCCGATCCCGTGGATTGATGACCTCCTGGAGCAACTAAAGGGGGTGAAATATTTCAACAAGATCAATCTAAAGGCAGGATATCACTAGGTACCAATCAAACCCTTTGATGTGTGGAAGACTGCCTTCAAAGCCAAGGAGGGCCTTTTCGAATGGTTGGTTATGCCTTTTGGATTGACGAATGCTCCTGCAACCTTCATGAGGCTAATGGATGAAATCTTGCAGCCATTCACCAACTCATTTGTGGTGGTATACTTGGATGACATTCTAATCTTCAGCTAGAGTTGGGAAGAGCACCTCCAGCACATCCCACAGGTTCTCCAAACATTGCGGCAACACAAGCTATGTGCCAATTTGGAGAAATGCACTTTTGGCATGACCTAGGTTCAGTATCTGGGATACATTATTGATGAACATGGGTGCATGTGGATCCAGCCAAGATCTAAGTGATTCGGGATTGGCCATCTCCAACCACTCTGACAGAGCTTTGCAGCTTTCTAGGTCTTGCCAACTTCTACCGCAGGTTTGTGTTGGGGTTTTCTCATATCACTTGGCCCTTGAGTCAAGTCAGTAAGGGAGGAGCGAAAGAAAAATTCTTTTGGACTGAATCTCAATAGAAGGCATTCATAGAGTTGAAAGATCGCCTCCACATGGCACGAGTGCTCGCGTTACCAGATTTAAAACAACCATTTGAGGTCAAAATAGATGCCTCTGACTATGCTATTGGGGCAGTCCTTACTCAACATGGGCATCTAATGGCATATCACAGTGAAACACTTTCAGACACAGTCCAGAAGTATCCCACTTATGATAAAGATATGTATTCCATTGTGCAGGCCTACCGACAATGGAAGCATTATATTTTGGGGAAGGAAACAGTCATCCACATAGACCACTGACCCCTGCAATTCATACAGACCCAAGGGAAATTGCAGAATGATTGCCATCAGAAGTGGTTTACATACCTGCAACAGTTCCATTTGAATATCAAGTATAAGAAGGGCAGCACCAATAATGTTACAGATTGCCTTAGTCAACCACCGATCATGGCGTTAACCACCATGTTCAACTCTTGTGGGCACGAGACTTCTTATTGGCCACTTCTCTACAAAAGCGACACAAAATTCAACCACACATACTAGACACTCTTGGAGGGCCGGCATGTTCCAAAATTTCACCTCTAGGATGCCTTGTTATGCCACCTGGTTCACCTTTGTGTTCCTTCAAGTGAGCATACCAAGATGATTTGGGAAGCACACCACAGTCAGGTTGTTGGGCATTTCGGGGTCGAGAAAACAGTGGCAGTATTGCAAAAGTATTTCTATTTCCCGAATCTTCGACGGGATGTTGGGAAGTACATCAGATCATGTACTTCCTGTGCCACTGCCAAATCGACCATCAAGAAGCAAGGCCTCTATGCCCTGCTGCCTACCCCTAGTTGACCTTGGGAATCCATCTCCATGGATTACATGTCAGGCCTTCCTTCCACTAAGCATGGAAATGACTGTGTTTTTGTGGTCGTTGACAGGTTCTTGAAGATGGCCATTATGGCGGCCTACAAGAAGAATATCACACTAGAAGCCACTGCTAAACTCTTCTTTGAATGAGTGTGGGTGCACTTTGGGATCCCACAGTCTATCATCTCAGATCAGGACAGTCGGTTCCTCAGTACATTTTGGTCCAGTCTCTGGTCAATGCTGGACACCAAACTCACTAAGTCCACAGCCTTCCATCCTCAAACTGATGGCCAGACAGAGGTTGTCAATAGGATGATTGTGCACATTCTGCACATGCACAACTCAAAGCATCTACGCACATGGGATGAGAGCCTTCCCTATGTTTAATACAGCTACAACCGAGCTCTTCACAGCTCTACTAGCCACAACCCTTTTCAGGTGATCTTTGGATTCCAGCCACTATACCCCATTGATGTGGCCATGCCACTTGCAGCTACTCACACAAATTCGGCTCATGTCTAGTCCAAAATAGACAAGGAAGCCAGCTTCATTGAGCACATCCAACATATTCGCCAGTGGGTCCATGACATTCTGGAGAAATCAAATGCCAAGTACAAGTAGCGACATGATCAACATTGGTGGCCACACAAGTTTCAGGTGGGCAACAAAGTTTGGTTGCATTTGCAAAAGGAACGCCTTACTGGAGGCTATCAGAAACTGAGACCACTCCAATATGGTCCTTACACCATTACTAAGGCTGAGGGAGATAATGCATTTGGGCTCAGCATTCTCCCATTCCTTGACCTGCACCCAGTGTTCAATGTGGACCACCTTCGGCCATACTTTCCACCATTGCTAGACACATCTCACATTATAGAACATCTCACACACTCAGAATTAAATCCAGATTGCATGGAACAGGCTGCAACTAATTGGATCATGGACACACAGATCAAGAACACTCGCCAACAGAATATCCAACTGTATCAAGTTGTCAAAGCAGGCCAACTCCTTCACCAGGGCAAGTGGCTCACTAGGGACCAAGTTCAACAAAAGTTTCCTCATCTCATGGAGGAACTCAACGCAATGGGGACCATTGCTTCCTAAGGGGGGAGGAATGATCCAGGAGGATATTGGTGGCCACCTACCAAGTCCACCTAGACCCCCACCATTGTTTCTCTCAGCATTCTCAGTTTCCTTAATTGTAGCACAACTTACTATTTTTAGCAGTTTTTCGCGTCGTGAACTTCCGGAGCCATTTTGAGGTTCTAAACAACGTTTTTTGGGAAATCTGGGGGCAACATGGGTCCCAAAGTAGTATTTCTCGGATAGATCTTTCTAACGAGCCATTGTATGCATCAAACAGAGATCGTATTCCAAATTTATGACACCGAGAAGTTGATGTACCAATTTACCCAAATGGGGCCCACAGTTTGGCATTTCATCTTCTAGGGTTAGGTTTTGGAATGTTAAGGATTTTCCATTGTTTCTCAACAATAAATAGGCCTTCGAGCCTCATTGTAACACAGTTTAGAGGCATATAGCCACTACATCTCTTCTTAGAGATAAGCTACCATCGCCCTAGTTAGTTTATTTCCATTACTGTTTGTAAGCATATTTCAGTATTTTACATTAATGAAATGAAGTATTATTTCTGCTGCATATCTTTGTTTATGGTTGTCTCTATAATTTTTTGCGCTCCTGTTTAAGTCCGGATCATTGGAGAGTGAAATCCCTTCTTGTATTTGCTGCATGTGTTTTCCTCTTTCTTCTCTGATGTTGTTCCTTATTGTGCACGTACTAGATGGTGATGCTGATGAAACTCATTGTGCTGATGGGTTACCTTTTATCAAATCCCCCTATCATTTTCTCTATTGGATGGAGGGTTGTATATGTCTTTTTACAAAATTTAATGAATGAGGAATTTTAAATGAAAATTCTTGGTATACAATTCCTCTATGCTACAATATTTTTCAACAAACTAAAAGGTTTTCTTATATCCTTTTCACTTGGAAAAATGTGGGAACGTTCAACTCCTACCTCCTTATCACATTCTAATGAAGCCAACCTCTTCTTTTTTCCTTTAAAATTGCTCATTGCCAATCCTGTAGGTGTTGTTGTGTATCCTGTAGGATTTCGGAGAATAATGTAGGTTTACCAGGCAACAATTTGTTTTGTCCATATCTCCCAAACTGTGGACTAGATTGAGCTGAAACGTTCTGAGCATACTTCCATCATCATTATGCACCTCCCCATAAAAATAATTCGGTCAATGGATGCACGGATCTCAAGAAAAACTAAAAATATATGAAGGTGATGGAGGCCTATTTCTTGGAAACCATGCACTAGAATTTGCTGAAATTGCTTGGGCGTGTTACCATCATTGATATGCATCTCCCAATGAAACAACATTTTACATGCATGCACGAATATTGAGAAAATGCAAAAATGGATGTAGGTGATGGAGGTTGATTTCTCGTAAACTGCGCACTGGCATGTAATTGCTTGAGCATGTTACCATCATCCATATGCATCGCCCCCCTGAAATAGATTGGAAAATGGATACATGGTTTTCAAGTTATGGCAAAAACAAATTATTCTCTATGTATTTTGTATCATGTAGTAAAATAGAGCATCCTATAGTTTTTTTAGGAAAGCAAGCCAATTTAATTGTAGAAGCTTGAGAATGGTGGGTGATGGTGAAAATAGATGAGGGTGATGGATTGGCATGGCCTTGGCCTTGTTGTAGAATTTGAACAAAGGAGGAGAAACTCAAAATTTGACTTCTTTTGACTAGGCTTGACCAATTTTCCTTTTGGTACCAACTTGTTCTTGTTGCTTGCATATGTTTGAGAGTACATGCATTCATCAAAGAGATGCATGGAGAAAAGATTTCTTTTATTTTTTCTTCTTTTCTTTCTTCTAGGCCTACTAGCTACCTCAATGAGGATTTCAACTACTACGTCTGCCTAGGTGCCTCAAAGGAGGTTTTTACCTAGGATCTTTTCTTTTTTCAAGAAATTGACTACCTCATGGAGATTTTCAATCAATGAGCCAATATCAAGTGCCTCTAAGGAGGTTTTCACCTAAGATTTTTATTTTTTCTCATTTTTTTTTCCTTCTACCCTACCCTACTTGAAGAACAAAATGACTTTCAAGTATAAGAATACTTCCAATGGAGCCATGTGCACATGAAGATGACAGACAAAATGATGTGTACGCTTAAAATGTATGCTTTGACATGTACCTATATTTCAGAGACCAAATGATTTGACTTTGAAAAGATCAAGCATAGTTGAGGAAGAGAGTGATGTTGCAACTTAGTCACTGTCTGGAACCATATTTCAATATAGTTGTGATGTCCCTAGTCCTTTTGTTGATCTAGATCATTCTTCATGTCTTCTTCTACCATGACCTTCAAACCTTCCTCTTTTTGTTGATTTTTCTCTTGAATATATGAGGTAGCTCTCTCGATCTATGATTTTGATGTTTGCTCTTCATCAAGTGTAGCCCATGATTTTGTGGTCTTCTCATTTGAATATTCTTCTTCTGGATGTGGTATTTCAATGATATCAATATAATCTGTCTTTTGCAATACTCTTCTTGAGCTATGGTGAATACCATTGATCTCAAGAGGAGATGTTTCGAAGTGTTGTTCCTCGGCATTGTAAGTGGGCTGAGCTACTTCAATGTGTGGGTTTGGAAATGGTCGTACAGGTAGTTGAGTGGGAGTGTATATTTGAGATGGATGTGGATTGGATTGTGGTTGTGGTGGAGGTGAATGGTAAGGATAACAGGGATTTGGGTATTGAAGATATGGAGGAAAATACTGAAGATATTGTGGATGGCTCCCATAAGTTCCTTGCCAACCTTGTTGCCAAGATTGGTTTTGGGGTTGATATGGCAAATGTTTCCAAGGAAAAGGTGTGTCCCAATTACTTTGAGGTGGATATGCATAACCTTGAAATTGTGAATTAGGCTCTTGCATCATATCACGTTGAATATGTTGCGATGGTCCTCTTGGAGCTACATAACATAGCTGAAATGGCAATTGAGTTGCTCCATTGTCCTCTTGGTAAAGTTCCTTCAACCTTGGTAACAATGGACAATGTTTAACATCATGTGATTTTGCAACACAAATAACAACATTTTCTTTTCCTTCATCTTTCATTCTTAAAATTTCTACTTATTTTGTTAGATTTCTAATCATTTATGTTTTAAAATCATCAAACAAATTTCCAAGCTTAGCTTGACTTACCAATCTTGATGTTGATTTACCTACTCTTGCTTTTCCTCTTGATATGTGTTTGCACGTTTCACAAATTTCCTCAAATGTTAATTGATATACATCACCTCTACTCATGAGATCAGGAATATCAATCCACTCATCCCTAATTGTTCTAAGTAAGAGGGTTTTTAGTTTGTCGAATCCTAGATGATGTAGTTTTCCCCTCTTAACATTATACATGAACCTCTCTATTAGATCCTCTAGACTCTTATCTTCTCTTTTATTCATTCTAAAGATTTCTTCTTTAAGATCATGATCTTTATATTTTCCTAGAAATATATTTTGCATATCATTCCATGACCTTATTGAATTTGTCCCTAAACTCATGAACCATTTAAGAGCTCTATCCTTCAACGTTGTCGAAAACAATCTCAATTTTTTAGTTTTTAATAAGTAACCATAAGATCTACAAACAATTTCAAATTCAAATAGAAAGGTTTCTGTATCCTCTAACCTTAGACCACGAAATTTTGGAAGAAAAGATGGAGGGATGTTCTTCATGTGCACACTACCATCAGTGTCTTAAATGGGAAATCTAAGAGGATCTTCCTCATTGTCATCATATCCCTCCATATCTTCTACATTATTTGCCATGTTGTTCTTCTACTTGCAAAAATGAATGGTGATGTGGCTTTTACTGCACCATGTGATCAAATGGGGGGGTGGGTTGGTGTTGGAGATCTTTGTTTTCTTTTATATTGAACAAAAACTATAATGGAATGCAATTTTCTACTTTTGAAATTAAATATGCCCAATGAAAATATTTTTTTTATTTTTCAGAAAGTAAAAAGAAATAAATCAACTAGGGAAGGAAACAATGCATACTTTGACACCTCCCTGGAAACGACGCTAAAAAGTGATGAGCCTCAGTATTGCAACAAGAATGTTGCAACTCCCAAGGCTACCGACTTTAATTATCAACCCGGGGTTTGCACAAACTTAAGAGGTATCGTGTGTGGCATCCAATGTGTCCTTCCTTTGCTATCATGATGTAATGGAGTGCATGTACTGAAGCCAAATCCTAAACTAATTGCAGAAAATGAAATGTTTGAAATGGAACATTAACCTATTGCAAAAAAAGAAGGTACAAGGAAAGAGACAGAAATAAAATGCCAAAACACATCATTTCCTAAATAACTGCTAAGAGGCTTTGCTTCAAAAGAATGCTAAGTTAGCATGTATCAAATCCTACTACCTAAGCATGCAGATTCAAACCATCAAACCTTCAACTGTTGTGCATGTAAATGAATACTTTTTTTTTTCTTTTTGTCTTTTTTCAAGTGAAAGTTTGAAAGCTAGTCTCTTTTGGTGATGTGGCAGGTGGGTTGGAGATAATGGTGGATGTTTAGAAGGCTTGGGAGACCCTTAGGTGACCTTTTGTGGCTTCCTAGAGGTTTTCCCTCAATTCGGCCTTAAAACAGGCCACTACAGGAAAACCTACACAATGTACTAAAAACCTACAAGATCGCCTAAAAACTTACAGGATACAACCGAGAGAAAAACGATGGGTGTTGGAGGTGATGAAAGGCTTAGGTAAGGTGGTTTGTGGATGGAATGGAGTGAGAAAATGCCTAGGATCACTCAGAACTCAAAACCAAAGTTGGGAGATCGATGGATTTGCTCAAAAAGCTTGGAGAAGTTTCCTTGTGAAATGATGAAATTGGTGAGGGTTTAATGACCAAGAAAATCAAATCCAAATTATATGGGACAATTTTTTTATTAAACAAGATGCCTTAGGTACCTATTCCAAGAGGAATCACTAAAAAAGACCTTTTTTAAACCTTGCAAAAAATATAAAAAAACATTATTAGTCGAAAATCTAGAAATTCGAGAACTAGTGAGCTAGTAAATCTGAAAAATTCCTAACCAAATCAAGTTAAAATGAAATGGGGTATGAGCTAGAATATTTTTGTGATATAATGCAAGTAGAACCAACTCAATTGAAGCTCATTAGAATTCTCTTAAAAATAGCAGAAATTTACTGTTCTTTGCCAAAAAGGAGGTCCAACAATCTAGATTTGGAAATAAGAAGACTAATCCAAGCAACTCAATTATTTCTATGAACTTCCAAAGCTTTTACAAGGATGAAATAATGCTTATGAACCTGAAAAATAACTGACATCAACCATTTAGCTCAATCCTACAACAAGAAATTATTAATCCTAAATGCAAAAATAGAAAGGAATAAAAACAAGAGATGCATGTGAATAAGTAGTGAAAACAAGGAAAGAAAATGATACAAAAGGGCTCTGAGGCTCCTGGGATGGCCAAGTCCAAGGAAAATCAGAGACCTATGGAGGAGAACAAGGTTTAGAAGCTGAACATGATACCAATCTTCATTATTTTCATCAATAGAATTACATCCCTGTAAGAAAATACAATGGAGCTACAAAAATACAAGCTCTCTCCACAATAACACTAATGAAAATCTCCCTAGAGGCAAATTCAACTTGGTAATTATATAAAATGATTACGAATCATTCCCCATGAATGGAGGAAGCTTTCCCGACCAAAATTCCTTGATTAGTGGATTTGGTCCCTTGATTAGTGAAACACATTCCTAGATTTTCTCAATCATTGGAATTCAACAATTTGTGCCATAATTCCATAATATCTTGTTGACTTATTATTTATTATTGATCCTCGAGTAGTAGGGAACAAGACCCTAAATTATCTCCTCCTCCAACTCTTCATAATCTACCCAATATTCTCATAATATTCCACAAAAATAAATAATATTAGGCACAAATACTCAATTATTCATAAACCTTCATAATGAATATATTAAAGTTAAAAATAAATTATCTAATGCAAAAAGAGAGGTTTGTTGTGCTAAAGGATGGCAATATGACTTAATTTATGGTTTAATTTAGAAGCATGGGCCTTAATTTATGTCTAATTTAGAGGCCCATCTGACAGTTTTCCCCAAGGGGGAGGGTTCTGTAACAGCCCTGGTGAAAATTTCATGTAATAAAAGTTAAGAAAGGCAAAATAAGACTACTATTAAGGGACACTTATTCCAAGTTGAATGTTGTGAAAAGATATCCTAGTGAGCATCACTGGATGTGTTTTTGGGTAAGGAAATTGGCAAAGGCTAAGACTAAGGAATTAAAAGGAAAAAATTCGTTTTTGGCACATTCATTTATTAAAATAAAGGAAAATAGGAGAAAATGAAGGTAAAAGGTAATAGGTTTCATGTGAGGTGGAACTTGAAGGAAAATAATGGAAAATGAAGAGAATAGTGGCCTCATTAATAAAAAGGCTTCTAAGGATCAGTTGGCAAGATTTTTCTAACCTTTTGTCAATTACATTTTGGAGCTCTCTCATTATTCTCTCTTTCTCACTCACTCTTGGTTACTTAAAGTTTTCTTGGACCAATATGTCTTTGGATGAAGGAAGGAGAAAGAAAGCAAAGGGAAAGGAAGGAAAGAAAGGATCAAGGAAAGGAAACTAGCATCAAGCATCTTCAGCAAGAAGACTTGTAGGTAACCTTTTGCATATGTGATTTCCTAGCAGGTTTGGACATGCATGGCTTTGTATGTTGTTGTGTGCTTCTCTTGTTGTTGGTGGCATAGTTTTGATGGGTTATAACAGTGGTTTTCAACCTAGTCTTTCCTTTTTTAGGATGCCATGGTGCTGGGATGTTTATTTCAGTTTTAAGATTTGGTTTTCTGGATGGGTTTTGGAATCCGAGGCAGAGGTGGCCTCAAGTTTCATTCCCAAAGGCATAGGAATCCCTTGATCGGTTTTTGCGGGATACATGGTAAATCCAGAGGGAGAAGTCTCAATTTAGGGCCTAGTGATATAGGCTTCGATTACAGTAAAGCCTACGAGACTGGCCTCAGTTTAGGGCCTAGCGATCTAGGATTCGATTGTTGGGAAATCCTGAGAGACAAGGAAATAGAAAATTCCTCAAGAATATTGATGAATTCTAGATGGCATTCAAATTTTGGTTTGGTTATGATCAGAGCATTGGCTACACTGTGATCATAGTTTGGTGAGGGTGGAGGTGGTTTAACCTCTGGATTCCCTTGGTTGTTCTATGTGATCCCACATTCAAGCTTGGAATATGGCATGGGGTTGACTCGCTGAATGAGAGATTTTTTTCAACCATGTCTATGGTCGAGTGGTACATGGAAGTCCCAAACCTGTTTGGATTTTCCTATTATTAATAAAATCTAAGTTCTCTTACTTTTTCACTGGCTTATATATGGATTTAATGGCTGTCATATCTATGATATTTATATGGTTTAATGTTGGTTATAAGAATGGTTATGTGACAGGTTCATGTCATGGATATTTCATGTATTTACATGTACTTGTTAAATGGATGGATTCAAGACCTAATTGATGATCCCTCTAGTTATGTTTCATAAGTTCTTTCAGTCATTTATGCACTATCTTGTATCCTAGACCTGTAGGTTGCATTGATGCCAAGTGTTTGACAGAATGTTAGTCCCAGTTGGGGATGGTTAGGCCTAGTCCTGAGGTTTATTTTTTATTTATCAGCATTGTCATCATGTCTTTGATGGATTCTGAAGGTTGTAGCAATTCCTGGGCAGAGGCCGAGATTCTAGGCTAGAAAAGTGGCTCAAACCTCAGGGTTGCTGACACAGGTCTGCTAAGAAAAGTCCACAGTCGCTAGCACAGAGGAATATGAGAGTGAATTTTCATTGTTGGTCATTGTCTTGCCTATAGCATGACATCAAATATGGGTTAAAAGGCTTAAATCATTAGTTGGACTCATGGACAGGTTTTTTGAGTGGCTAACATGTCTCTTGATGGTGTTGTTGCTGATGTGGATGGGTTTGTTTGATGATTTCCGTAGATACCATTTCCTTAAGGTCACCAAGGAGATTGAATCCATTATAGTAACACCTCTCATCACATTGTATGGTGTTGATCCTTGCAATAGGTATGTATTTACTCTTGATTACTGCCTTTTTCCTCCTTTCTTATCCATATTGTGCCATGATATAATAACATATTGATAGGATTTTGATAAGGAATGAATGAAACTGCTCTTGATACGATTTGACCGACCAAACTAAATCTCATTACTTTTTATGTAGAAAAACAGTAGATGGAACAGCTGCTATTCCAAAGTTAGAACAACAAAAGCTAAGCAAGGGAAATGAGACACGTCATGTGTGGTCGAATGAAGGAACGAATCAATAACAACAATGCAAGATGGAAGAATTTTCCAAAGATAGCATTTAGTTGTGAATCCCTCAGGATCTCCTAATCCTGAGGGATCACATATATCTTTTTTTCTTTTGACTATAAAAGGGAAAACTAAAGAGGGATCACTGGTCTTTTACTTCGATTGTAATTTTAATTTATAGAAGCATGATTCTAAAGAACGAGAATCATATTGTAATGAAAAGTGGCTTTAATGATTAATATATAACTTGTGTTTCTTTCCATTCGGATATTCTAAAGTAGCTAAACAGTGTTTGTTGGTGGCTAGGGCCTGGTCTCTGGTGGATCTTACTGTTGTTCCTTGTTTTATGCTTTTTCCATTTCCTGCAAGTTTATTCTACTTTACAGCTTTGTAGTTGATTTATTTTCGTTAATTCGGATTTCTAGTATTCATTTCATTAATGTGAAATCCTAGTTGGTTTTATTTAATTCATGTTGTGGATTGAATTAGTTATCAGTTAAAGAATCATTTCTGGTTAATTAAAGAATAGAGTGTGATTGATTAAATGCTTTCCTTCTATCCAATAGTTTAATTCCAGCTGAAAGAGCTCAGTTAATGCTGTGGTGCTCTTAGTTGATTATCATTCGAATTGGTTGATTAAGATTGAATTATGGTTTTGTTTGAGATTGAGTCATGATGCTTAGATGAATTATTTCCCTTGAAGTTACAAGCTTGAGATTTATGATTTCATCCGTTTATTCTTGTATTGAATCTAATAACTTATTTTAAAGCATTACTCTCTGGAATTATAGCTTGCACACATTGTGTACACTCTTGTAATAAAAAGACTTACCCAGGTTGATAATTAATGTGAGGCAATTAGAAGTTTTAAAAGACACCTTTTAGCACCCAACATTTTGGCGCCGTTGCTGGGGAGAGTGTTGCCATTTTACAAAGAGTGATGTGTGTTTGTTGAGAGAGAATTGGGTATTAAAAATGGAAGGTGAGAACCTGCGTAATCAACAAGTAAAATGCTCACTCCTCCGCCTGCTTTCCAGCACAATTGTGTAGGAATTTAAAGTAGAAATGAACATTTGTATTTTTGTATGAATGACTAAGAATAAAAGACCAAAAAAAGATGTAATTCCTCCCCCCAAACCTGAAGAATCTAAGGGACTAGTGAGCCTTGGATGATCAACCTTTATTGATGAAATAATAAGAAAAGTTGAGTCTCAGTCATCAGTAGGACCCCGAACTATTGCTACCAGACATCCTACTATTTCCCTTCAGGCCACAAGATCACCATCTGTAGCTAACGCTAGGATTCACAGTAAGACTGAAGGGTCTAAACAGAGTTTTCAAGATATTGAAAATTCACAACCATGCCCTTCACAAGAAGGGAATTCTTGTAACCTCCGTGAAGGAGAAGGAGAAACAAGTAATCCTGAAATTAAATCATCAGAACCTAGATCTCCTGAAGTAGTGATTGAACATAGGACTCCCAGTGTTCTGGATCGAGGTAGTGCTGTTAGAATCATTCTTTTGGACATCCTAGGAACAACTCTCCATCTCTAGAGATCCCTGAAGAATATTGGCATATTTTTTTCCAAATGGCCAATAATCAGCGATAACCCCAGACCTCTACGTTACAATACCCTATTATGGACACAGCTGTCAATGCCCCCATGCAAGTTATTCCATAGCAGAATATTCCTACCTTTCATGGGCTAACATAAGAAGACCTCGATGCATTCCTTTTCGAATTTGATGTCCTATGTAGAGGTTATGATTACACCACTGACCCCCAGAAGATTAAATTGTTCCCCTCTACTCTGAAGGGAGCAACCCTGCATTGGTTTATGGGACTTGGTAGAGGTACCATCAATGACTGGGAACAAATGAAAACATCCTTGCTTAAATAATACCAAGATTATTGCCGAACTAGAGAACTAAAATATGAAATCTTTCAAATGGTAGCTAAGCCTAACGAGACTCTAGAAAAATATGTGGATTGTTTCCAATATAATATGCAAAGATCTCCTTATGAAAATATGCCTGATAAAGTTCTAAAAACCACAATGATTAAAGGTATGAAAGACCAATGGGGTAGAAACATTGAATATAATGGGTAAGGGTGATATTTATCAAGGAGATTATGACAATATTATAGACTTGTGCATTAGGTGCTCCAGGGGCAATACAAGGCTGAAACTAGCCAGACGCGATGTGATCACCAGAGACAGCAAAGCCTCGGGAGGAAGCATTACAAGAGTCGAAATCGGTAATCTATTGGAAGATTTCAAGACTGATATCCTAGGGACCCTGAGAATACAATTGGATATCATGCAAGTTAAATGAAAGCAGGTCGAAGTAGAACGTAACCTGGCTATTTTCTGTCCCCGTTGCAGAAAGAAACACAGTCATAAAGAATGCCCGCTAGATATGATACATACATGTGCCATATGCACTAAGGAGCATGCCACGAAAAGTTTCCCATCGCTCCCAGGATTAAAAGCAGTCTTCAAGGAAGTCAAAGAAGAAGTGGAACCAATATATCTACTGAACCAACATCTCAATGGCAAGCATGTTAGATAGGTAGCCTACCAATCCATGTTCATTCTTTCCTCCCTCATAATATAATTCTCAGCAATATTCAGGGGTAGCATGGCAGAACCAACCACCATTTTCTACTTGGCCACCGCAAACATTCTCTATGCCACCATGGCCCAACCAGTCAAATCCAAACAATAATTAGCCAAATCCCTCTTACCCTCCACCATTCTAGAAGAACAATCCCTATTCATCTCAATGGCCCCCTTCCACCTCACAAAATCAGAACTGGCAATCAAATTGGCAAAGATCCACAAACCATCCTATAGGGATAATTCCTCTGTCTCAACCAATTTTATCAAAACCTTACACGTTGCAACAGAATCCTCAATCTAATATACGACCGCAACTCCTACCTCAACCCAACCTAAATGCCAACAACAGACCAATCCAGTCAGTACAAATCATTGAGGGTCTGGACCCTGAAGCTAAGTTGAGAGAGTGTAATGAACTCAAGTTAAGATCTGGATGTGTAATCACTCCAGACGAGGATAAAAATCTGCAACCTAAAGAACTGCACCCAAAAAGGCCTTTGATTGTAGATGATCAATAAGGGGAAGATACAGTCAGGCATAAAACTCCCAAACAAATCATAACTACTTCCCCACCATTCCTAGAAAGACTAATGATACCGCGCCCAATTGAATACCCCAACTTCGATCTTCTGGGTGAACTCAAGAATATCTGTATAAAAATACCCCTCCTCTAGGCTATTCAAGACATTCCAATATATGCCAAAACTATTAAAGAATTGTGTATAAAAAAGTCTATGAGGAAAACAAAAATAGCCCCAATTATCCATGTTGTCAGGACTTTGTTTGATTTATTACTAGGCAAAGAGACACCTATAAAATATGAAGATCCGGGAAACCCCATTGTCACAGTGTAGATAAATGGTCCCTCTTTTCCCAATGGTTTAGTTGATTTAGGGGAAGCCATTAACATTCTCACAACAACAACTTGTGAAATGGTTGGAATCACAGCTTTGGAACCAATGACTACCTTGCTGGAACTTGCTAACCACTCAGTCATTAGGCCAGAAGGAACATTACCAGATGTGATGGTTTCTGTAGACACTTGGGAATATCCGGTAGATTTTTTTATTATTAACCGTAGGAACCGGATAGATGGACATCCCTTAATTTTAGGAAGGCCTTGGCTAGCAACCGCTGATTCTTATATCAGCTGCCGGACAGGCAGTCTGACCATAACCAGAGGGAATGATGTGAAGAATCTAGCATAAAAACTAGGAAGCAACCTGTAACATATTTAACAGAAAATATTCTATCACCATTGACTATGGCAGATTCCCTTGAATTTAAAAAGAAAACAGAAGACAATGTCATTAATACTTTTATCAATCACCCTGCTTCAGTGTCTAGTTGGAAATGTGATATGATTAAAGCAGTCCTTGACAATGAAATTGAAGAAGATTCCCTGAGAGATATCAATGACCAACCAATACCAACAACCACTGTCTATAATAGCAAACCTATTGAAATTGAGCTAAGGAAGATCTTGAACATTAATAGTAATCTGAGTGATGACCAGCAACAAAAACCTCTTTAAGTCCTTAGGGAATATAAAGGAGCTTTTGCTTGGGATTACCTAAACATGAAAGGGATTGACCCTTAGCTATGAATGCACCACATTTACAATGAAACAGATGTAAGACCCATTCAACAACCTCAGCGTAGATTAAATCCTCACCTAAAGGATATTGTTAAAGAAGAACTTCAAAAACTATTAGATGTGAATTTTATCTATCCTATATCTGACAGTAAATGGGTTTCTCCATTAGTTGTGGTCCCCAAAAAGAATGGGAAATGGCAGATATGCGTTGACTACAGAGAGCTCAACAAGGCAACAAAAAAATACCATTTTCCCCTTCCATTCATCGATCAGGTCCTAGATACATTGGCAGGGAAGAAATTCTTCTCTTTCCTGGATGGCTTCAATGGCTACAACCAAATTCAGATTGCCCCTGAAGACCAGGATAAAACTACTTTTACCTGCCTGTGGGGAACGTTTGCTTATAGGGTATTACCTTTTGGATTGTGCAACGCACCTGCTACATTCCAAAGAGCCATACTCAGTATTTTTGCAGACTTGATAAATGAAGGATTGGAAGTGTACATGGATGATTTCACACCCTATGGAGATGACTTCGAACAGGGATTACAGACATTGGAAAAAGTCCTGGAGCGATGTATTGCTACTAGGCTATGCTTAAGCCACGAGAAGTTCCATATGATGATGAAAGAGGGCCTGATCCTGGGTCATTTCATTTTAGCAACTGGAATTCAAGTAGATCCAACAAAAATACAGGTAATCCTCTTATTAGCTACTCCCTGCACTTAAACAGAGGTACATAGTTTTCTAGGATTTGCAGGATATCATCGTAGATTTATAAAGAACTTCTCACAGATTGTTGCACCATTATATGACTTAACAACAAATATTGATTTTATATGGACTAACAAATGTGACATTGCCTTTACAAAGTTGAAACAGCTACTATCAACAACACCAGTATTACAAGGCCCAAATTGGGATATACCATTCAAGATTTCATCAGACGCATCAAATTCATCCATTGGAGCAGTTCTTGGCCACGAGAAGACAAGAAACCCTATGCTATATATTACATTAGCAAAAACTTAACTCCTGCTGAGTTGAATTACACAATAACAGAGAAAGAGTTTCTAATTGTTATTTATGCTATTAACAAATTCAAACACTATATAACTGGATACCCTATAGTTCTATATATTGATCACTCTGCTATCAAATATTTAGCTAATAAACCAATTACAAATGGAAGAGTGACATGTTGGTTACTACTTTTGTAGGAATTTGACATAACTATATAGGATTGACCAGGGAAGGAAAACCTTGTGGTAGATTTCCTCTCCCGAGTGCCAAGAATAGACGATGCAATGGTGGTAGAAGACCAGTTCCTGGATGAACACCTGTTTGGATTGGCCATAAAAACACCATGGTACACAAATGTGGTGAATTACTTAGTAGTGGGAAAACTGCCCAAACATCTAACACCCAGAGAAAGGAAATTAATAGTGCATCACAGCACTCGGTTCTCCTCGATCGAAGGATATCCTTTTCACACAGGGGCCGATGTGAACATCTGTAGGTGTATCAGGAAGACAATTTATGATATCCTAAAAGCCTTCCACGATGGATCTTGCGGTGGACATTTTATAGACGGTGGAACTGGACATAAAATTTTGCAAATGGGCTACTACTAGCCCACAATTTTTAAGGATGCTAAGAAATTTGTCCAAGCATGTGATAATTGCCAAAGGATGGGCCGCCCTAGCCAATCTGATGAGATGCCCCTGCATCCACAGCTGGTGATAGAATGCTTTGAGCGATGGGCATTAGATTTCATCGGGATGATCAACCCACCATCCAATTAGAAATCATATATATTGGTTGCAACAAAATATGTGACTAGATGGGTGGAGGCAGTAGCATTACCAATAGCAACAGAGGAAATAGTGATTAATTTTCTTTTAGAAACTTTTATGCGATATGGCTTACCCAGAGAAGTAATTACTAATGGGGGACCATAATTTGTAGGCCACAAGATCTCTGCTACACTGAAGAATCATCACATTATCCATAGAATTACCTCTCCGTATCACCCGCAAGAGAATGGGAAAGTGGAGAATATAAACAAAGTAATTGAAGCGATCCTAACGAATAGAGTCTCATCGCACAGATGAGACTAGGTTACTCAACTACTAGAGGCCTTGTGGGCAGATCGCATGACTTGGAGGAAGACTACTGGACACTCTCCATATCAGCTGGTATTTGGTAAGGAACCCATTTTCCCCATAGAATTTGAGATACAAACACTAAGGATAGCCCAGGAAGTGGGATTGAATTTAACTAAAGCCCATATTAACAGACTACAATAAATAAATGAATTAGTTGAAATTCGACTATTGGTTGTACAACATATTGCACTCATTCAACAACAAAGAGATAAATGGCACAATTCCCTGACTAAGAAAAAGACATTTCATGAGGGCAACAGGGCACTTCTTTACGATTCCAAGTTTCAAGACATCCCTGGTAAACTGCAGACTAGATGGTTAGGCCCCTATGAAATAAAGGAAGTATATGACAATTCCAGTCTTACATTGGCCACCATTGATGGGTCTAGTTTTTCCTTTAAATAAAATGGGCATCGGGTGCACCTCTATCAAAAACCACTTGCAAGATAATCCTTTTACCAATAGATATGCGAGGACTCCACCATGCAAATTCTAGCTACAGAAAGCAACACTTTGACAACTTCATTTTTGTAAAAACTTATTTCTTTTTGTAAAAACTGTAAATATGATTGTTTATTTGATTTTCTGATTTTTTTTTATGTTCGTTGTTCCCACTCTGGAACAACATTTTTTCATTTTTGTTGTTCCCACTTCAGAACAACACTTTTTGTTTTTGTTGTTCCCACTTTGGAACAACACTTTTTCGTTTTTGTTGTTCCCACTTTAGGACAACACTTTTTCGTTTTTGTTGTTCCCACTTCGGAACAACACTTTTTCATTTTTACTATTCCCACTTCGAAACAACACCTTTCATTTTTGTTGTTCGCACTTTGGAACAACAATTTTTCATTTTTGTTGCTCCAACTTTGGAACAACACTTTTCATTTTTGTTGTTCCCACTTTGCAACAACACTTTTTTGTTTCTACTGTTCCCACTTTGGAACAACACTTTTTCGTTTTTGTAATTCCCACTTCGGAACAACACTTTTTCATTTCTTTTGTTCCCACTTCGGAACAACACTTTTTTGTTTTTATTGTTCCCACTTTGGAACAACACTTTTTCATTTTTGTTGTTCCCACTTCAGAACAATGCTTTTTCGTTTTTGCTGTTCCCACTTCAGAACAACGCTTTTTCATTTTTGTTGTTCCCACTTCGGAACAATGCTTTTTTGTTTTTTTTGTTCCCACTTCAGAACAACACTTTCTCATTTTCACTTTGGAACATGAATTTTTCGTTTTTGTTGTTCCCACTTCAAAATAACACTTTCTCGTTTTTGTTGTTCCCAGTTCGGAACAACACTTTTTTGTTTTTGTTGTTGCCACTTCGAAACAACACTTTTTCGTTTTTGTTGTTCCCACTTCGGAGCAACACTCTTTCGTTTTTGTTTTTCCCACATTGGAACATCACTTTTTCATTTTTGTTGTTCCCACATCGGAACAACACTTTTTGTGTTTTTTTGTTATTCCAACTTTGGAACAATACTTTTTGTTGTTTGTTGTTCAAACAACACCTTTTTCTCTTAGTGTGTTTTGTTGTTCCCACTTTTGAACAGCTGTTGTTCCATCTTTGGAACAACATCTAAACGACACCATTTTCCTTGCATTATTGTGATGTTGAACAACACTTGTAGAATTATTCCTAGCTCATCTCAGCCCCATTTTTTTTATTCCCTTTCATGGCATGAAGTACAATACTTTTATGAGGACAAGAATTATGGATTCTATTGAAGCAGGTGAATAACCTTAACGTTATAATCTTTAACAAGACAGCTTCTTGATGATAGATTTAAAAAAAAAAAGGTGGACACAATTATTTATATATTACTTTATTGTATTGGTTTTCGCTGTATATGATACTAATTAATCATCTTTACCATGCTGGTTCCACCCCTCCTGGTTATAATCCTCTCTATCTATTATAAGTGAGATTATGGTTACATTTTTTGCTATTGAAAATTTCAACTTCTTCCACAATCCCTACTCTTAAGGAGTATTGAGCCTCCCTCTATTCATTATAAAAATGTGTAATAACAACAAAACTTTTCCTACAAATAGAGGATAGGGGGTCTCATTAAGAGCCAACCTACCATGTTCATAAGGATGTGGCAATGTGACATTCCCACTATGGCCACCACACTAGGGTTATGATCCATTGGATGGTTAAAATATCCTTGGAATAGGGGGTATCATCACAAGACGTCCTGATCACTTTTGCTACTTCCCAGTGAGTGGCAGTGTGTTCATCTGGTTACCATGCCAGCACACTGATCTCTTTTGTAGAAACAAAAATGGAATTCTACAACTATAAATTGAGGATCCTCGCTCATATGGGTTAAAAAGCAACTCTATCGAGGCTATGGACACTTGCTGGCAACAGAAGCTCTGCTTATGGTATTGGAGTTCTATTTTCAACGTCAATAATTATTATAATACCCTCTCCTTACTTTTCTTTTTATCAGAGAAATTATTTCCCTAATTTCTCCCTACCTTGAACCTTTATGCATGAGTTAATGTTTTTAATCAATCATATCATTTTCAGTCGGAATATTGTCAGCAAGGCATCTTTTTCATGCATATTGTTGTCCTTTTTCCTTACTACATAGCCTATCATCAACCAAAGCATCTTGTCTCTTATCAATAACCATCATTACACACCTCGCCTTCATTATATCCATACCTTTTATAGTCCTTTCATTATTATACGTACTGTGTCTCATTTATTGCAGTATATTTCACCCTTGTACGTTGTCGTCAGAACACATTTCCTCGTCCATTCGGTCATAGGCGACCCCTCATCTTGAATGAGGGAGGGGACCTCAATTACACTTGCGCATGCGTTATAATTGTTTTATTCGATTTCATAGGTTGATATGGTATTCTATGATCACGAAGCATGTGGCAAAATAATAGTCCTTGAATTAATTAATTCTCATAGAAATATCATTTAACATTGTAAAACTTAGTTGTTACAACTACTTGTTATTCTATCTCTCTATTGTTGTTTGTTGCTGTGTTTTCTCCACTGCACTAATCCTTTGCAATAGTAGGAAGAACTCAAGCATTATGGGTGGTAAGATAGTGCACCGAGAACCTTTAGTGCTAGAAGTCTCCGACAAAGCCAGGGAAATTCTGGTCTACGCAGGGTGGATATCATATTTCACAAGATTTTAGCCCCCTAGTGAGGAAATCACTATTGAGTTTATACAGCATCTGCAGAATGGGAAATCCCTAGTGAGAGGTAGAAGAATCACAGTATTAGACGTTGTAATAGCTGAAGTATCTGGGCTGCCAGCGGAAGGAACTATATGGCCAAAAAAACATGTAATGTTGCAAGATGCGGTGGACATTTTCAAAGATGCAGACGAGGAATTAACCAAGAAAGGTAAGGGCATACAACCATCTTCTCTGGCAGAACCATGGCATGAGTTGGCAAGTGTTGTCCAGAGGTACATTACCTGTGATGGACGATGAGACATGGTAAGACCACGACAACTCAAACTTTTAGCTATTTTAAAACTAAAGCTCACTGTTAATCTACCATCTTTCTTGAATTCATTGCTGCATGATACCGCTAATAGAATAAGACAGGCTAGGCACCCTAAAACCATAGTTAGCCACCATGTATTGATTAGACTAATTGTTAGCCATAACCTTGTTCAACAAAACTTAACTTGGGATGGTCTCATAGCACCCCTAGAGATTATTCAAAACCCTGTAATCCAAAATCATGTAATCTTGGAGATAAGCCAGAAGATCCTTGTTCCGAAAAGGAAAAGGACTACCCAGTCAAACATTGAACCCCATAAGTGCAGGCAGTCTGCAAGGTTATGTCTACCCTAAGGAATGTCTGTAAGTCCATAAGATAGCGTCGAACAACCCGCGGAGCCATCCAGACTAGTTAGTATACAGGACTTTGAGTCGGAACTAGAGGAAGAACCTGAACAAGGGGAAGGATGTCATTCAGAATCAGAACCCGGGGAATAGGCCAATTCAAAACAAGAACCAGAGGAAGAGGTTAGACTAGACTCGGAGCAAGAAAGGGCACAACACTTTGATGATCAACTGGAAAATGAAGAAGAGCCTCCTCAAACATCAACCATGAGCCCCCAAAATGATATTTTATAGGATTTTGAGACAAGGATGGCCCAGGTCATCACAAATCTGAATGCATACATGCAACCTGGGGATTCACTTGATACTAACCTAATGGGAGCTCAATCCCCAGAAGATTCTAGGCACACAAAAAATTTTCCTTCTTCAGAAGCTACAGACTAGGAAAAGGAAGTAGACACAGAAATTATTCATGAATTCGACAACCAGTCTGGTGACAGTCCCATTGGAGCACAACCATGATAAACTACAGGAATCTTTAGATACATAAGCTATTGACAAGCCTGTTAGTGTAAGAGATGCTCCTAGGAAGAGCTGGGTAGCCAGAGCAAAACTAAAGAAGCTGAGACAAAAATACCAAAAGCTTCAAAAGACAGTTAAAAAGCTACGTTGAAAGATTAAAGAAATTGCAAACGACAAAACCCTGACCACTACTACTGAGGTAGTCATTGTGGTTACACAAATGGAAATATGTAAGGGTAGGCCAAAAGAAACCCAAACAAAACTCATTCCTACTCAAACAATAGCCACTCAAGCAAATTTGCATGTAGACTTAGTGGATGCAGTCGTTCAGATGGAGGGTTGGTCCTCCCACAATAAGGAAGTACAGACCGAGGAAATATCCTCTTGTATCATAGGAACTCAGGTAGAAGACCAGGCCCAGGATATCCTATCACGTAAAGACCCTATTCTTCTAAAGCTACAACAATAACTGATGCAAGCTTAGCTTGCTCTAGAATGATGTGAAAAATAGACAGTTCCCCTACAAAAATATCAGGAGTTGCAAAAACAGTTTAGGGAATTAACCATAATTTAGAATGGGACTTTTGATAGATTTAGATAGGAAGAAGAAAAGTTGAAGAAGGTGAAGACCAAGTTGGACAAAGTCAGGAATCAGATAGACATCATTTGCTCGCTATATTCGGATGTCTTGACATGTAGGTCTCATGCCACAAATTATGCCATGTTCTTATTATAACGGTACTTATTGTAAAATATTAAAGCCGTAAGAGCTGGAAAGCCAATCGAATTAAAGACAACTGAAGATTTTATAAGTTGATGTCAGGAACATGGGGAAAAAGTCCAAAGGATATGCCCATATATGCATTGTCTGCTAAACCGTAATGACATATATAATGAATGAATGCATAATGACATATGCCCATATTCTTTATGAATTTTATATGCATAATTTCATATTAGAAGAAGAAGTGGATAAGAATCCTAGCCCTTTTTTGGAGATATTCAATTCCAGGCTTTTATCTCTTTTGTGGTTAGTCAACTTAAGTGGTTTAAGGCGTATAATTTTTTCCAAAGACAGGAACACGGGTTGGATCTCTGGGTAAGGAGTGAGCCTACTCACCCTTTGCAACTGTTTGCTAAACATAAAAGGCTAATGACACAAGAATGCATGATTCAAATTTTAGGGCCCATACATAAGGAAATTGTATAGAAAAGAACAACATATTTCCTATCTATCCATGAAAGATCCCTGACTGCATTCAAAGTGACATGGACGGTCTCAACTAACAGTGTTAAGCAAAGAAAACCATTTAATTATGGGAATTTCAGAGTTGCTGCGAGCTGGTTAATCACATACAACAATCTTATCTTCAGGGAAGGACCTTATTGGTTGGGATGTCAATTTAGGTGTCCCATTATTTGGTATCCCCCTGAAGGGTATCAGTCTAACTATGAGTTACCTAAAGGACATGAAAAGACAATATTTTCAAATCTGGCACAACATCACTATTTCAGGCCTGATAAAGAAACCTTTTCTCCAACTTACTCCTTAACTACATTACATAGATATTATTTATTTCTCATGAGGACTTGAAAAAAGGTAAGTAGGGGAGTATGTTGAGCCTTGCAATAGGTATGTATTTACTCTTCATTACTGTCTTTTTCCGCCTTTCTTATCCATATTGTGCCAAGATATAATAACATATTGATAGGATTTTGATAAGGAATGAATGAAACTGCTCTTGATACGATTTGACCGACCAAACTAACTCTCATTACCTTTTATGTAGAAAAATAGTAGATGGAACAGATGTTGTTGCAAAGTTGGAACAACAAAATCTAATCAAGTGAAATGAGATGCGTCGTCTACAGTTGAACCAAGGAACGAATCAAGAAGATTAGCACAAGATGGAAGAATTGTCTGAAGATAACATTTAGTTGTGAATCCCTCAGGATCTCTTGATCCTGAGGGATCACATTTATCTTTTTTTCTTTTGACTATAAAAGGGAAAACTGAAGAGGGATCTCTCATCTTTTACATCGATTGTAATTTTAATTTTTAGAAGGGTGACTCTTAAGAATGAGATCGTATTGTAAGGACAACTGACTTTGATGATTAATATATAACTTGCGTTGTTGTCCATTCGGATATTCTGAAGTAGCTAATCAGTGTTCGCTAGTGGCTAGGGCCTAGTCTCTGGTGGATCTTACTGTTGTTCCTTGTTATAAGCTTTTTCCGTTTCTTGCAAGTTTTTTCTGCTTTACAGCTTTGCAGTTGATTTATTTTTGTTAATTCAGATTTATGGTATTCATTTCATTAATGCACAATTCTAGTTGGTTTTATTTAATTCATGTCGTGGATTGAATTAGTTATTATTTAAAGAATCATTTATGGTTAATTAAAGAATAGAGTGTGATTGATTAAATGCTTTCCTTCTATCCAGTAGTTTAAGTCCAGCTGAAAGAGATCAGTTAATGCTACGGTGCTCTCGGTTGATTATCATTCGAATTGGTTGATTAAAATTGAATTACGGTTTTGTTTGAGATTGAGTCATGATTCTTAGATGAATTATTTCCCTTGAAGTTACAAGCTTGATATTTATGATTGCATCTGTTTACTCTTGTATTGAATCTAATAACTTATTTTAAAGCATTACTCTCTGGAATTATAGCTTGCACACATTGATTACACTCTTGGAATAAAAAGACTTACCCATGTTGATAATTAATGTGCGGCAATTAGAAGTTTTAAAATACACCTTTTAGCACCCAACACCTAGCTAGTTGGCTACTTGGGTGGACTTGGGAGGAGGGTGAGTTACAAAACCTTTGTTGGGTTAACTATGTATGTCTAGAGCTTTCTAGCCACTTCTTTGCAATAAATTGCATTAACGCTTCTTGTTGTTGCGACGATCAAGGTTAAGAAGAGGAAGATTCTACCCATGTCATCCATTATTTTTCACGTAATCACATTACACATTCCTGAATACCTGTGATCAGACTTGGCAAGAAAGTATTTTATGAGTTTCTAACAACAATATGTATATGATCAATTGTGGAAAGTTATAATGAAAATTTCCATCAGATATTCGTGACTCTTCAGAAGAAAACATCGAGTGATTTCCAAAGAGGTGCTTGATACAACCCAGTAGTGAAGAAGTTGTCATTCAATCTAGGTAACAATAATAAATACTTCCCCATATCTGAAAGGTATATATTTCTTTATTATGATATATCAAATCTCTCCCTAGACAAACATTTCTTTGAATTTTTTTGAGAGTGTCTCAAGGATTTTGATTCGTTGGACTATATCTATGGAAAATATAACCTAAGTTTTGAATGATTGAAAGGTATAAATACTTATAATATTAATAAACTACTGAAACTTTATATCTTTGACCTGTGAAATCACCAAGGATCATCATTGATAAAGAACATTTATGTCAAACAGTACTTTACGAATGATTGCAGTGCCTATAGAAACAAGTGGGGATGGTACTCGGTTCCACTTAAAGAGAAAGACATTACGATGGAAGCATGAAGGGTACATCGCAGGGATAAATATTTAGACAGATGGGGTTGGAAAGATTAGCCTAAATTCCTTAAACAAGTTGTCATAAATGATTATTTACTCCATGATTCCAAGATATTATGCAAATTATTTAATGAAATGTGAAGATAAAACCTACTATGCCTCGCCTATTAAATAAATATGTGACTTCGAATAGAGAATCCCTACTTTCGCATACATGTAAACTTTTAAAACATCAAACTTAGCTTGGATCCTCAAACAGACCCACAAGGTAGGCCTCTACAGCATCCTGAAGTGCCAAAATTTCATGACTTTGGAATCGCATATCCGTCCACAAAAAGACGAAAGAAACTAATTAGATAGATCAAGATCATGTTAACCTCCGTGACCCTTTTCCTAACACCAGTTTTTCTTCCTCCTCTAATCTGATGGCCCTACCAAACATGCCACATTAAATCGACGACCTAACTTGATTTCCCTTCATCTTTCATATCAACGACCCTCCTCTTTTTACATTAGCAATCAATGACATGACACAAAATATTATGCAACAGTAGTTGAGATGATAAGAATCCAATGGATCGTATTATTTTGATCGTCCAACATAATGATCTGATGGCTCACCACTACACATAGTGGAATGAGAGGGGAGTTCTTCTCAGAGGAAATGCCTTACGACGTAAATATGTCAGATACTCTAGGGTTACCATGAATGCATCGCTTTCCATATATAATGTGTATGATGCTTCAGCATCAGCATGATTATTCCACATGGGTCACTTGTGTTTGTACATATATAGATTTCATAGGCCGTAGTCTAAAAAACCAACAAATTAGCCTTAAAAATAATGAAAATTTCGGCAAGATTATGACAAAATACGACATAATGTTTTTAAAATATGGGTTACAACTGTCAAATTTTAAGATTTTGGGTGCCCACAAGTTCTGTTAGGCTAGGAAGTAACTCCTCAAATCAAAACTCATATTATTCATTCAAGTTGTTCATTATTATATACAATAGGGAGTGACTATTCGCTTCATCTCTTAATGACTCTCTATCTTCTCTATTATTTGTTTACATTAATTATAGCTATAGACCCAATCCCTTTGATTAGGTGTCAACATTCCCCCCCTTAATCTAAAGGGATGTTGGTGAGTCCAAGCATCATTCTAAATCTTCAAGCTTTTCTCTTCCAAGTGCTTCAGTGAAGATGTCTGCCATTATCTCATTAGTGGAACAATGGCAGAGATGGATTGTTTTGGCCTCAACATGATGTCGAATTAGATCATATTTAGTATTGATGTGTTTTTTTCAACCATGGAACTTTGGGTTCTTGGCCAAATTTATTGCAAAGGTATTTTCAAACATGAGTGGAGTCGGTTATACTTGTTTTACCTACAAATCTTCACGAATTTTCCTGAGCCATGCAATTTCTTATGTTGCCTCAGTTGTTGCCACATATTCTACCTCTATTGTGGAATCTACTGGAACTGATTGTTTGCGTGATCTCCAGGAGACAAATCCTGATCCAAGACTCATAGCATAACCTGAAGTAGATACCCCAGTTCCTTTGTCTCCATTGAAGTCTGAATCAGAGTATCCAATCAAGCTGAAGTCGCCCACCTATGTATCCTTGATTCCAAAGTCTTGAGTTCCCTTCAAGTACTTTAGAACTATTTTTGAAGCAGACCAATGTCCCTCACAAAGCTTTTTCATAAATCTGCAGAGGATTCCAACAACAAATGAAATGTCTGGTCTGGTAGTAGTTAGGGAGTTGAGACTTCCTACAAGTTGTCTATACTTTGTTGCCTCCTCAAATTCTTTTCCTTCAATGGATGTGAGCTTTAAGTTTTGTTCCGTTGGAGTAGTCAGAGGATTGAATCCAGTCATGCCAAACCTATTCAACAGATCTCCAATGTACCTCTTTTGAGAAAGGAATATGGACTTCAGATGTTGAGTTACTTCAATACCAAGATAGTAATGAACATAGCCCAAATCTGTCATTTCAAAACCTTTCTTCAATTCCTTCTTTATGGATGTAATGTAGCTTTCATTATTCCCTGTCATCAAAATATCATCTACATATACCACAAGATATACAACTGTTTTGCCAACTTTCTTGACAAACAAAGTTGCATCATCAATATCATAATGTTTGAAACTGAGTTTCAAAAGATGCTTTGTCAGTTTTTCATACCAGGCTCATGGTGCTTGTTTGAGGCCATACAAGGATTTCACAAGTTTGCGTACTTTATATTCATGTCCTTTCATAGAAAATCCTTCAGGCTAGAACAAAAAAACATTTTCTTTTAGATCTCCATTCAAGAAAGTATTTTTTACATCCATTTGATCAACTTTCCAACCATTCTGAGCTGCTAGGGCAAAGAGTGTCTGGATGGTAGCCCATTTTGTTGTGGGGGCAAAAGTTTCCTCATAGTCGACCCCTTCCTTCTGTCCAAAACCTTTTTCCATAAGCTTGGCTTTCTGCTTGTCAAGTGAGCCATCAGCTTTATAATTGTTCTTGTAGACCCACTTGTAGCCAATTGGTTTAGTTCCCAATGGAGGATTAACTAGCTTCCAAGTGCCATTCTTTATCAGGGCATCATACTTCTTTTCCATTGCTTCTCTCCATTCATCATTAGAAGCAGCTTCTTTGAAGGAAGTTAGTTCAAAATCTGTAGACAAATTGAATTCACAATCATAAGAAACATCCATATCAACAAGTAAATCACAGTCATCTACATTACCTCCATTTTTCTAGTTTGAATTTATAGTTCCTGTCTTTCCAACCACATCAGGATGAAAACTTTCAAGTGTCTTTGTTAGCCACTTTGGGGGACCTTTCTCAGATGGTCCATGCTGCTCCGTTGATTGAGTTGGGGCTGAGTCAAGATTGAGTCTCCCAATTCTGTCAATCACATCACTCAAAGTATCATCCGTTGTTGGAGTTTCATGTGCTTCAGAAGAAGATTCCACAAATTGATCTAGTATAGGAATCCCCCCTTCAAGATGTGGAATCTGATTATCAAATTCTTGAAATGATTTTGCATTTGTGAATCTATCCAACCGATCAAGTTGCCTTTCAACAACATTGTCAGTTTTGGATGATTCAAGAAAGATTACATCTCTAGATATAACAAACTTTTTGTTGACTTCATCATAAAGGCAGTATTCTTTGGAGGTGTTTGAATATCCCAGGAAGATACACTTACGACTTCTTGCACCAAGTTTGTTTCTATGTACCTTTGGTATTAAGGCATAACAGGTGGAACCAAAGACCTTGAGATGCTTTATAGAAGTAATGTGCCCATACCACATTTCATAAGGAGTCTTGTTTCTTATAGCATTAGATGGACATCTATTCTTTATATATACAGCACATAGAACTGCATCAGCCCAAAACATCATTTTTAAATTTTTGAAGAATAGCATGGAGCGTACCATATTTAAGATTGTCCTATTCATTCTTTCAGATACACCATTCTGTTGGGGATTATAAGGCGCAATTGTTTGATGTTTTATCCCATGTTGGCGAAGATAGTTTTCAAATTCATTTAAAGTGTATTCTTTTCCATTATTAGTGCGAATAGAGCCAATATGAGATTGTTCATCATTTTCAATACATGTATGAAAGTTATTGAATGTTTGAAAAGCTTCAGATTTGTGCTTCAATAAACAAACCCAACACATTCTGGTGTAGTCATCAATAAATGTCATCATATATTTATTTCCATTTGCAGAAGGAACAAGCATTGGACCACATAAATATGAATGAATGAGTTCAATTTTCTGTGTGTTCTGGAGTGTGAATCATGAAAGAACTATTTTCTATGCTTTCCTAGAATGCAAGCATGACATTGCTTAAGCTTCCTAGGAATTGTAGGCAAACCAGTAAGACCATTTTTCTTCAACAAGCGGAAGATGTCATAGTTCAAATGTCCAAATCTAGCATGCCATAATAAACGTGATGGAAGTGTACCTTCTTCATAAGAAATGTTGTGCATGAGCAAAGGCACCCTGTAGCTTGAGAAGCCTTTCTTCTTCTATACCTATCATGACAAGTGAGTGGTCAAATTCTTTTCTCACCTAAAGCTTGCCATCAAACATATGAATGGAGTCACCTCACTGGTGGATGGGGACCAAGGAAGCAAGTTTCTCCTCAGCTGTGGGAGATATAGAACATGATGTAGAAGAAAGTCTGGAAGACCAGGAAATTTAAGCCTGATTGTGCCAAGCCCTGATGGCTTCAGTTTTGATTGGTCTGCAAAGTACACTACTCCATCAAAATTGTTAGTAAATTCTTCAAAAAAATAGTTTCTATGAGTCATGTGGCAAGTTTCTCTCAAATCAAGCAACCATTCATTTTTCAAGGAAGCAAGTGAAGCATTAAATAAGTCTTCATTTACTCCAATATTACATTGTGCCACAACATAATGAGCAGATTCAGGTGCTTTACCTTTGTTTGTGTCAACATTTTTACCTTTGGGTTGGTTTCTTTGCTGCTCAATTTTTTCCCAAGGTAACTTGCATGTGGACGCATCATGTGATCCATTTCTTTTGTAGTGTATGCAGTGAAAATATGACCTTTCTCCTTGAGAGTGTCTGCCCCACCCACCTCTGAAATATCTTCCTCTTCCTCTTCAACCAACTCTTCCTCTAGAAGAATATTTGGAAAGATTTTTTTCTTTATGAGCAAGGCACATAGCCTCTTCAGAAGATTCAGGGGTTGTCTTATTTCCAAAAGCTTTCTCTCTTTCAACAAATTTTTTGACAAGGGAGTCAAAGGTAATATCTTTGATACTTCCATTTGCTTTCATTGACTCAAGATAATTGGAGTAAGTAGGATAAAGTGACTTGAGAAAAGTGATCAGAGAAATATCCAATTCAACCTTAGTGACTTTGATATCATGCATTATAGATTTTACTTCGAATGCAAGAGCAAGAGGATCATTATTTTGTAATTAAAGGGTAAAGAGTTTAATCATGAGTTGAACAATTTCAAGTGCAGGGTGTGAGTCATAGAGTTCCTTCAGCTTTTGTAAGGCTTCGAATGCATTTGAAAATGGTGAAATGTGTCGACTCACCTCTTCACTTATAGATGCTACAATCAATGCATAGGCTTTTCTGTTCTTATTTTCCCAAATGGCGAGCTCCTTGTCTGAGGTAGAGTGGACTGGCGCTTCATCTCCTTCTCCAATACACACTCCTTTCCATAGCTCATTAAAAATGAGAGTGTGTTGGATTTTCCATGACCATTCAGGATAATTCTCCTTGCCAATGAGAACTATTCCCACAATAGATATGATTGAATGCATATCATTATACCAATAGCGTTCAACCTGGTATCACCTTCTTTCACCCGTATACTAGAGTTTGACGTTTAAGAGATGAACGTTAGAGAGATGGACGTGTTAAGAGATGAATGGCAGAGATGAGCGACGGAGATGAGCAGAGGAGATGAACGGAGGAGGGCTGCAGATGGTAAGCAATCAACAGTCATCGCAAGCAAAACAAGTCAGGGCAATAACCACAGCTAAATGCAGATTTTGGGTTACAAGAAGGATTTCAAGTGGATAAAAAATGGTAAGTGGTATTGGAAGGGGAGCACCTGATTCCACTAAGAGATTGACACGTAGTGACTAGAGGAGAGAGAAAAACCGCTCATTTCGGGCAGGTAACTCTCGTGTAACTAATGCACCCGAAATCACTATAAACCGTTGGATTTGGAGGTTACAATCAACGGCGGAGATTAAAAGGCACTTTTCGGGCGGTAAACCACCATGCAAGTGATCCCCTCCAAAATCAATGTCAGCCATCGGATCTAGAGGTTGAGATCAACGGTGTAGGATGAGCCAGATAAAGTGAAACCTTGGGAACTGTGTCCAAGAGGATTTAATGAAGGATATGATCGCATCCCAAACATGCAGCAATATTGATCTGGGCAAGAGATTTGTGATATGTGATGAAAAAGTGGAGTCAACGATTTATATATCTGGGTTTATAATACTTGAGATCTGGCTCAAGGGAATACAGAAAAGGATATATGTGAATACAAAAAAAGGATATATGGTTTTTCAATGTGAAAGGGTATATATACCATACTCAGAGCAGGAGGAAATCGAAGTCATTACAGCACCTTTGATGAATGTATTAAACGATAAATGAACGAAAGCTCCTCTTCGGGTTTACTGCACCATTTGTTGCAACAACAATGAATGAGATTTCGCAGGGTTATGACAGAAATGGCAGCCTGCAAAAG
Organism: Pinus tabuliformis; assembly: GCA_031772625.1. Lineage (NCBI taxonomy): Eukaryota > Viridiplantae > Streptophyta > Pinopsida > Pinales > Pinaceae > Pinus > Pinus tabuliformis. Next base: position 444,172,355 of record CM062812.1, read on the forward strand.
ACGCGAAACAAAGGTAAAACAAAGGAAAAATAAAATAAGAGTTACAAATTAAAAGGAAGCCAAAAAATGGTGCCTACTCTGATACCATGTCAGGCCAGGAGGTCACTACTCAAATCAAAACTCATATTATTCATTCAGGTTGTTCATTATTATATACAAGAGGGAGTGACTATTTGGTTCATCTCCGGATGACTCTCTATCTTCTCTATTATTTATTTACATTAATTACAACTTTACACCCAATCCCTCTGATTAGGTGTCAACAAGTTCTTGATGGTGCTTAATCCATTTCCACCATCAAAAAAACGATTCAAACACTCCAACATTCTAATTTTTTTTTATTTTATTTACCGGATTCTAGCAAGAAAACTGACTTCTGGGCGAATTTTTGATGTTCATAGAAAACAACAATGTCATAGCTCTATTTTATTTTGTTAAGTAATATTTTATTTAGTTGATTTATGAGAAATTTTTAAATTGCAAAAAATTATGGTTCATATATAATGACTATAATTGATAAATTTCTTTTATTTGAAAAAATATATTGGTGTGAATCAACAAAACTATTTTGTAAAATAATAAAATTAGGAGTATTATTTAACATTACATCATATGTACACAAATCTAAAATGTACATTTAATCTTGAATATCATATTTTGTATTTTTCTATGGTTTGAATTTCATTTATTGGTTGTTTTTTTCATACTTCCATGGTTGGCGATTGTATATTGGCACCAAGAATTGTTAATTCAACATTAATTTCCCAATTCTCTAGTGTATATGTACAACATTTTACTTTGTCACATATTTATTTTCATTTAATTTTATACGTCATCTCTTTTCATCTCTAAGAATATGTTCATTCATTGTAATATAAATAGTTATCTTAACCATTATATGGAATATAATGTGAAGCAAAATAGAAATAATCAAAGAAGAATCAATCTCCCTAGATTATCGCAATGCCACTGGGCGGGTTTCTTTGATTGTGTTGCACAAAATGATAGATGCGGAGGTGATAGAATGATTAGAATGATAGGAAACAAGTCTTTTAGTTTAGAATTGGTATAGAAAAAGGAGCAAGTACAAAAGAAGAATTGATTGTTGTTTGTGCTCTTTTTATCTTGTAAAATTAAAAAATATAAAATGTTTACTAATTTTTGGAGATTCCAAATGTCTAATAGATTGGATGAATGGAAAATCATATTTAGAGGTCTTAAGCTTATCTTCTTCAAATGTCATAATTTTGGAGATGAGAAATTGCTTCCACTGAATCTAATTTTAGCACATTCATCAATAGCTAAACACAAAAACAAACATCTTATCAAAAAGAGAACTATCTTTGGATACCGGGTACTTATTTTATCAAGAATATGTTGGAAATGTTCTTTAAAGTGCACATTATGTAGTTTTATATTAATCTAGGTACTTTTGTATTTTGAGCACAATCTATGCCATGAATTAGATTGTCCCAGTGTTGGGGATACATTACTTGGCTACTTTGAATCACTGGAGTTGTGGAAGTTCTTCATTTATTTTTTAGTATTTTAATGTTGTATTGTCAAAATGTGTCTTCTATTTTCACATCTTCGTGTAATGAATTTACCTCAGTAATAAAAATAATATGTATGTGTTTTTATTTATTCCTAATTAATAAGAAAGAAACATTATTTTTACTCTAAATTTCCTTTTTATTAATCGTAGATCTATCAACATCCAAGAGGAATCAAATGTCTTGAGGTGAGAAGCTCTTTTTAAAGTTCAAGACTAGGAAACGGATTTACACCTATAGAGATTTGATCCCTCTTGAGGCTTTATAGATCCATGGTTAAGATATGCACACACTGTAATTTTTCATTTTATAAATTGCGTTTTGAATTTATAAAGGATTCAAATCCCCTTAAGAACATTGATTTTTTTCATTACATAGTTTAAAATTTTAGTGGATTTCAAATAAAATTCACAACCTAAAAAATACCAAAATGTACAACATAAGGCTACCTAAAATGTTTTAACCATAATTTTCTTTATATCTATATATATATATATATATATATATATATATATATATATATATATATATATATATATAGTTTTTTTAAAACTACATATGATATATACATACATTGAAATATTTTATTTCTTGACTACATTGATAATTTTAAAAAGTTTTTTTTGTTATTAATATATTTTTTAAAATATGTTAATAACTTTGTGAGATATTTTTTTCTGTGATTCACATTAATTTTTGTATTATTAATAATTTTTCAAAATTCCACATATTAATTGTATATTGTGAATTTAATGAATTACATGTCTTGTTTCATGAGCAAGGAATTGTATTTTAGTGATGGCTCCCACTGTTAGCCTTTAGGATTTTTCATCTAGTCATAAAAGTCAATTTGAGTCTATGTCATGTATGAAGGAACCTTCTTGAGCATGTTACATTTTCTATGAGTCATGAGATAAGTATAAATAGCCCACAAAGACAAGCACAAGTATCTCCCTTCAAATCTTCCTCAAAAGGAATAATAATATCTCCTCAAAGGGCATGTCGTCTCATCCTCTTTTCAAGTAGGCTACTTAGCATTGGAAACAACTATAAATAGGGTAGCTTGAATTTATTTTAGAGACAAAATTTCAAATATTTTCGGTCAAGGTCTACAGTTGAAAGGTGGTGAGAAAATCAATGAAAGGAAGCCTCCTAGCCAACATGAAGAAAGAAAGAAGAACAAAGTTTCCTTGGGTATCATTTGGATCTATTTCGAGTCCTTTTTAGGACACACATGTGAAAGAGGAAGAGGACACTTGTTGTAGAAAGAACTGAGAAGAATAATAGTCCTCATTAGGTAGATGAGTTGGAAGAAAGTCAAGACAAGAAGGGAGTTGAGTCAAGGTAGAATAAGACCCTATACAAAGTAAAGAAAGTGAAGGCATAAGATAACGTCTTGTGCATATGCTAGGGTTCCTAAATTAGGTTTGCAAACCTAATTCAAGGAGGTTGAAGGTTTGAAGTAGAAGGAGGTCAATGTGGAAGAGGAGTTGAGAAAAGGGAAGGAGTAGAAAGTTGACTATCATTGTCTAAGGATAACAACAAGGGAACTTGTGTCTTAGTATTGGTATTGGAGTGGTACCTGGTTGGGTGGTTGAGTCAAATATGTATCCCCACTTGGTTGGGTGATTGATGTATGTATGAGTCCTTAGTGATAGGAATTTCGTACTCAGTTGAGTTATAGAGTCATGTTCTTCATTTGAAAATATTTTTGAAGATTAGGCATGTGCTCAGGGGGGGCACGGAAAGAATAGTGCAAATTAGATCCAAAGGGGGAGCTTTGGTCCACCCATTTCCCTTGATGTTAAGGGGGGAGAATATCTTGGTGTTTGAACAATGGTTATTAGATGTATCTAACAGGTTTCTATAGGTTTAGGTGATCAACACAAACATGGTTTCCATCAAGTCCAAAGTGGGATATTGTCGGCATTACGATGCATGTGTTTTCCTTTATGGCAACTCACTGGTAACTAGATGAATCCACAAGTCAGTTCAAAGGTGACAGAATGATGGGAAAAATGTTTGCATATCAGAATCAGAAGTTTGATAAAGTGAATTTTTGAAGATCTATACACAGGTTTGTCAAGACCAAGTCGCGTATATACGCAAGTTTGGTGAAGCAATGTCACGTATGGTTTTTTTCACCATGGTATTCTAAATACCAGGGGTCTTTACCATGGTATGGGCCCATAGTAATGAGTGTGACAATGGATATTTATCCCTTCAAAGAATACCACTAACACTAGTGTAGTTTTGACCCATGTCATTGGCTAAGGCTCTAACTATATAAGGAGGTGAAGATCAAAGTGCCAACTGTGCATGTGAAAGGGTTTTTAATGATACTTCAATCTGAAGTATATTTTCATTATAAGGGCCATAGTTGACACATAGATCTGAAATAATTATGCACCGATGAATAAAATGATGGATTGAGATCATGAGACATGAAATGAATTTCCATTGTATGATATGCTCATGGATTGACTAGATCTAAGTATTGACGCATGTTTTTATCTTTGAATATTATGATCTAAGTCTTTCTAAAGTTCTGAAGAGATGCACAATTTTAGGTGAAAATTTGCAGGTCTATACACACGTTGGTCTCCATGAAGTTGTGTATACACACGAGTTTGTTTCTTTGAAGTCGTGTATATAAAGGAAGGGTTTCTATTCATATATGACTGATCAACCTAATCAGTGTTGTTGTATCTTTGTTGTCTCTCAATGATGTCCTCATGTTGATTTGGGTTGAGTGATAATGTCTGAAGTAGAACTGGTGGAATGATGAAGTTGAATTTGGTTACATGTTGATTGGTTGAAAATATTATGGATGTCGCTGATTGTATGAGGGTTCTGTAAGATAACAAAATATTTCAGAATATCTCTCATCAATTTTGTGTCTGATTCATAAATACAAGCTTTCAATTTTGTAGTATATCAAAATTTGTACGTAGGTTGCTCCATTGAAAAGTGTGTATACATGCAGGTTGCCTTAAGTGAAGTAGCGTATACATTTTGGCATATGAATGATTAGGGTCGCAGTTGATTCTGTGTGTTGATGTGATATTATGAGTTCAGTTATGTGTTCTAGTTAAAATGATCTCACTGTTCAGTTTAAATTAAGTTGTTGTTTGCTTCAGTTGATCTACAAGTTGTGATGTATTAAATCAAGTGGACCAAGTGTGAAAAATTATGAAACGTGGTCCACAGATGTTGCTGAGGGTTGGAGCCTTCAATGAGGAAGTTGAAGCTTCCTGTTAGTAGTAGTTGGTAATCATATCATGGGGTCATAGCTCCCTTATAGTAGGAGCTGGAGAACGAGTGAAGGTTGCAGCCTTCAACAGGTGGGTGCCTATGTACTGGTATGAGTCTGCACTATTACAGGAATGCAAGAACTTTTTTATATTAATACATTTGAAGACTGAGATGACCACAGTGAAGGTTTTCTCCCACATTGGGTTTCCACCTTAAATCCTTGTTTTCATGTGTGTTTATTATGTGTGATACTCTACTCTATTCTTACTGCACCTATTTACTGCTTATCAAATGCCTAATAAAATCTCTTACATTCTAGTTCAACTTTAACAGATAAATAATTAGTTGTTTTACAAGTTTACTAAGCATACACTAGTTTCTTTTACAAGAATCACATACATACGTGAGTTGGGTTCAATAAAGTCGCATATACATTTCAAAAAATAAAATTATTATTGTGAGCTTTTAAAAATGATGATTCACCCCCTTCTCATTATTTTTCCCAAGAATTGGTATCGGAGCAAGTACTTCAAAAGAAGCTTGATCGCTTGAACGAATATCTCCCAAGATGAGCAATCAAGATGGAACGACATCTATCAGAACACCACTCTTCAACATAAATAATTTTATATATTGGAAGACAAGAACCAAATCCTATCTTCAGTCCCTTGGAGTATATGTTTGGGAAATTATGGAAGGAGGTTACCAATATCCAACCACAATTCCCACAAATGCAGCAGAAAAGAAGATGTATAAAACCAATTCCAAAGTTGTTAATGCATTATTGGGAAGTCTAATAGAATCAAAATTTGTCAAAGTTATGTAGTTAAACACAACAAAAGAAATATGGGACAAAATCATTCAAATCTATGAAGGCGATACCAAGGTAAAAAGTGTTAAACTCCAAACTCTCAAAATTCAATATGAAACTCTCAGAATGCATAATGATGAAAGTATTTCTAGTATCTTTCTATGTATAGATGGGATTGTAAATCGCATGAAAAATATGGGTGAAGAAAATATTTAGTAGAGAAAATCTTAGGATCTCTAACTCCTAAATTCGAGTCAAAAGTGTCTGCCATTGAAGAGAAGTAGGATCTGCAAACTCTTAATATTGCTCAACTTCACGAGATCCTAACTTCTTTTGAAATGAGGAAAGGAGATCCACCAGAAGTTTGAGCAACCACATTTAAAGCATCTGAAAAAGGAAGAGAAAATGAAGAACACAAGGAACCAAGATATATATCAGAAGAAGGTGATGTGAACTTTGTAAAGAAACTTCAACTGGGCACCGAAGGTTCAAAGGTAAGATTCCCTTCAAATGTTTTTCTTGTGGTAGAGTTGGTCATTATGCTGCTAAATGTCCTCATAAAGACAACCATGACATAGGGAAGGATAATACAAAAGGTAATAGGAGACAGTTTGGCTATAGAAGAAGTTATTATACTCATGAAGATAGTGACGGCTTGTCAAATAGTGAAGAAGGAGAATCTGATCAAGATCCTAAATTATTCATGGCTTTTGAGAAAAATACTAATGAGTCTAATGATAAATTTGTAGATTCTTTAGAGGAAAAATATTTCTTTGAAGAAATTATTCAACCCAAAATTTTCTTGGAAGAAAAAAAAGTAGCCATAAATACATTGAAGCATCAACTCATAAAAAGGAAAAGCATAATGAGAAGCTAGGATGTGAAATAGTAAGTCTAAGAAAGGAACTTGAGAAAATAAAAATTTTGAATCTTAGATTTGATAAAGGATCTAAAACCTTAAATGAAATTATTGATGTACAATGCTCTCCTCTTATGAAGACATGTCTTGGATACACTAGAGAAACATCTCAAACAGAAAAGTCTTCAACCACCACTGGAAGCTATCTAAATGCAACAAAAACCAGTCAACAAAGCTTCAGTAATATAGCAAAAACTAGTCAATAAAGCTTCATTCCTCAGCAAAAGAATAAAGGCATTCCATAGGTAAATAATGTTCAATCCAATCCAAGGATGAACAACAACATAAGTACCAGTCGAAAGGTAATCAACACCAAAAGATTCTATGATCAGAAAAATTTCTTCTTTAATGGACAATGTTTCTCATGTCATAATTTTGGTCATAAACCTACTCAATGTGTTGCATATGAAACCATCATGACTTGAGAAGCAAGAAAACAAAGGAATGAAACAAGATTCAAGAGGAACACTTATAATAACTTCTGACCTCTTATAGATAAAAGTCAATTCTCATTTTTCAATAACTTTGGACATGAAGAATTTGAATGCAGGATAAAATTACAGGCAACATCTCAAAATGAGCAAATATCAACAAATTATAAGGTATGGAAAAGGAAGGAGTTACACTATGAAAGATGTGGCATAGAATTGTTTGTAGGATGACAAGAAAATCAATAGTACATTGATATTGGATGCTCAAAACACATGACGAACGATAAAAATAAACAAATTTCGTACAATACTTTAGAGAAAGAAAAGAATGTCAATTTTGGGAATGAATCACCTGTTGGCATTAAGGGCAAAGGTTTTGTTTTTCTAAAAGAAAAGGTTAAAGTTGGTAATGTTATGTATGTTGATGGATTAAGGCATAACTTGTTGAGTGTTAGCCAAATCTGTGACCAAGGAAATAAAGTGGTATTCCAATCCAAAGAATGTGTGGTTCATGAACTTGACACAGTAAATACCATAATAAAAGGAACAAGAACCCCAAGCAATATGTATATATTGAAAGGTGGCCAAGAACAATGTTACCTAGGCAAGGGAGAGGAAAACTGGTTATGGCGCAGAAGGTTGGGACATCAAAGATTCTCTCAAATAATCGAATCAAGTAGGCTCAAAGCTATTCGTGATCTACCCAACATCATCGTACCAAAAAGTACCATATGTAAGTCATGTCAATTCAATAAGAAAATCAGAGTTCAATTCAATTCCAAAGAAGGATCAACAAGTAAGCCTCTTGGACTTATACACACTGATTTTTGTGGACTAGTAAGGAAAAAGTCACCTTGTGGAGAAAAATACTATATATTATTCATTGATGACTTTTCTAGAATGTGTTGGATTGATTTATTGAAACACAAAGATGAAGCATTTGATACATTTAAAGTATTCAAAGTATTAGTTGAAAATGAATTAGATCTGAAAATCAAATGTCTGAGATCTGACTAAGGAAAATACATATCAAATGAATTCTTTGATTTCTGTGAACACCATGGCATAAAAAGACAATTTTTTGTAGCTAAAACTCCTCAACAAAATGGCCTGGTAGAAATAATGAATAGAACTATTCAAAAAATGGCTCATGCTATGCTTGATGAGTCTGGAACTCTTGGCACCTTCTCGGGTGAAGCTACACATACTGCAGTAGATATTCTCAACAAGGCTCATGTTCGTGTGAATAGTGATAAAACTTTGTATGAACTTTGGTATGGTAAGCCCCCCATTGTAAATCATTTTAGAGTTTTTGGAAACAAATGTTTCATAAAAAATAATGATGAAAGACTTGGTAAGTTTGAAGCTAGAGCAGATCAAGGAATACTTCTTGGTTACTCATCTAGAAGCAAAGGATACAAATGTTACAATAAGAGACTTTGGAAAATTGTTGAATGCATTGATGTTGTGATTGATAAAGCATGCATAGGTCCCAAAAAGGTAACATTATAAAAAGAGGATGATGATGATGAATTCTTTCCCACATTAAATCACAATGATATAGAAGAAAAAACTAAAGAAGCAACACAAGAAGACACATCAGACAAATAAAAAGCTCCATTAAGGTATGTTCAAAAGAATCATCCAGAAACTCAAATTCTAGGAGAAAAAGAATCTGGGGTACAAACAAGAAGAACCCTTGTAGGATCTTCTAGTTATATAGATTTATTATCCACCATTGAACCACAAAATGTAAATCAAGCTAGTAAAGATGAATTTTCGGTTAAGGCCGTGAATGAAGAACTTGATCAAATTAAAAAGAATGATACTTGGGAATTGGTTCCTAGGCCTCATGATAAAAATGTTATTGGGACAAAATGATATTCAAAAATAAGTTGAATGAAAATGGAGAGGTCATTAGGAACAAAGCTAGACTTGTTTGTAAAGGTTATTCTCAATAAGAAGGTATAGAATTTGAAGAAATATTTGCACCAGTAGCCAAACTTGAAGCCATAAGAATATTTCTTGCATTTTCAAGTTGTCAAAATTTCAAATTTTATCAAATGGATGTAAAATTTTCTTTCCTTAATGGGGATCTAGAAGAAGGAGTATATATTGAACAAATAGAAGGATTAATTTTGGGGAATGGTGAAAACCTTGTATGAAAACTCAAAAAGGATTTATATGGGATTAAAAAGGGTTCACAGGCATGGTATTATCATCTTGACAAATATCTTCGACAACAAGGTTTCACAAAAGGATCTGTAGACAACAACTAGTACACAAAAATTGAGGGTGATAAATTGCTAATCATGGTTGTTTATGTTGATGATATCATCTTTGGCAGTAATGAAGAATCTACGAGTAAAATTTTTTCTTTTGTTATGCACCAAGAATTTGAAATGTCTTTACTTGGGGAACTAACCTATTTTCTTGGTACACAAGTGCAACAAGCAAAAGATGGCATCTTTCTCTCACAAATAAAATATCTCAAGTAGATTTTAAAGAAGCATGGGATGAAAGATTGCAAACCTATATGTACTCCCATGATGACAGGATGTATCCTCAGTTCTAACGATGATTCTCCTGCGTTAAACCAACCAGAGTAAAGGTCTACGATTGGAAATCATTTTTATCTAACAGGCATCAAACCAGATATCATGCATGTAGTTGGGATTGTTGGACATTTCCAAGCCAATACAAAGTATAACATCTTCAGGAAGTAAACATAATATTCAAATATCTCCAAGGAATCCAAGAATTTGGTCTATGGTATCCTAAATATGCATATCTTACTCTTCATGTATACACAGATGTAGATTGGGCTGGAAATGTTGATGACCAGAAAAGCATTAGTGGAGGTGCATTTTACATGGGGCCTCGATTGGTATCTTCGTTCAGGAAGAAACAAAGTTTCATTTCCTTAGCTACAATGGAAGAAGAATATGTGGTTGTTGCATCTTGTTGCACACAACTTCTCTAGATGATGAAAACATTACAAGATATAAAAATCAAATGTTCTCCAACCATATCCATCCTATGTCATAATACAAGTGCTATTAGTATTTTGAAAAAGCATGTTATGCACTCCAAGACCAAGCATATTCCAATTAAGTATCACTTTATACGAGAGAAAGTTCTTGAGAAAACGGTTAAATTCGAGTATGTTCCTTCCAAAGAACAAGTTGCTGATATATTTACTAATCATCTTCCCAGAGAAGCATTTGAATATTTGAGATAGAAACTGGGAGTTGTCACTTCCTCATCTAGTTGTTAATCTAGTCTACTCCGACTACAAGTGAAAATTTAGAAGGTTTCTTTCTATATGCAAGTTTCTTTCCAGATAGTCGCGTATGTTTTTCTCTTATAGAAAGACAGTGGGACAGACTCAACATCAACCTCTGACATGCTATTGAGAGCTATGATTTGATCTTTCTTCGTCTAGAATTGATGGGTACAGTATGCTGATATGGTATTGAGTTATTTTTTTTTCTCGTTGATATTTATCTAATTGCTGAAGATGATTTGATGAATGAGTTGTTGAGAATGAAAAGGTAGCACATGTTCAAGGGTAGTATTAGCCTTGCATAATATAATGCATTGTTTGCATTATGGTTGTTGAATTATGCCACTATTAAGATCTTTTGGTCTCAGTTATTAATGTCATATATGTCATTTTATGTAAAGGTAATGTCGATACCTATGATGTAATAATTGTCATATTCAATCATGTATGGACTTTTGAGGTCATGTCAAATATGTAGCCCCTCTTCGTTGGGTGGTAGTGTCAAAAATGTAATCCCACTTGGTTGGGTGGTTGACTCAAATATGTATCCCCACTTCATTGGGTGATTGATGTAAGTATGATTCCTTGGTGATAGGAAGGTCATACTCAGTTGAGTTATAGAGTCATGTTCTTCATTTGAAAATATTTTTGAAGATTTAGCATGTGCTCAAATGGAGCATGGAAAGAATAATGTAAATCATACCCAAAGGGGGAGCTTTGTTCCACCATTTTCCCTTGATGTCAAACGGGGAGAATATCTTGGTGTTTGAATAATGGTTATCCGATGTATCTAACAGGTTTCTACAAGCTGAGGTGATCAACACCAACATGGTTTCCATCAAATCCAAAGGGGGATATGGTTGGCATTATGATGCATGTGTTCACTCACTGGTAACTAGATGAATCCACAAGTGAGTTCATAGGTGATAGAATGATGGGATAAAGGTTTACAAATTAGATTCATAAGTTTGATAAAGGTGAATTTTTGAAGATCTATACATGATTTCATCAAGGCCAAGTCACGTATATATGCAGGTTTGGTGAAGCAAGGTCACGTATGGTTTTTGCACCATGGTATTCTAAATACTAGGGGTCTTTACCATGGTATTAGCCCATAATAATGAGTGTGACAATGGATATTGATCCTGTCAAAGAATACCACCAACACTAGTGTAGTTTTGACCCATGGTATTGGCTAAGGCTATAACTATATAAGGAAGTGAAGATCAAAGTGCTAAGTGTGCATGTGAAAGTGTTTTTGATGAATACTTCAATCTATAGTATATTTTCATTGTAAGGGCCATAGATGACACATAGATCTGAAATAATTATGCACCGATGAATACAATGATGAATTAGGATCATGAGACCTGAAATGACTTTCCATTGTATGATCTACTGATGGATTGAATAGATATAATTATTGATGCATGCTTTTATCTTTGAATATTATGATCTGGGTCTTTCTGATGTTAAAATAAGAATGTTATTGATGCATGCTTTTATCTTTGAATATTATTGTCTATGAATATTATGATCTGGGTCTTTCTTATGTTAAAATAAGAATATTTTTATGTAGGTTGGTCTTTATGAATTCGTGTATACACATGGGTTTGTTTATTTGAAGTCACGTATATAAAGGAAGGGTTTATGTTCATAAATAACTGATCAACCTGATCAATGTTGTTGTATCTCGATTGTCTACCAATGATGTCCTCATGTTGATCTAAGTTGAGTGATAATGTCTAAAGTAGAACCGATTGAATGATGAAGTTGAATTTGGTTACATGTTGATTAGTTGAAAATTTTATTGATGTTGCTGACTATATCAAGATTCTGTAAGCTAACAGAATATTTCAAAATATATTTGGTCAACTTTGTGTCTGATTCAGAAGTATCAGTTTTCAATTTTTAGTATATTAATATTTGTACGTAGGTTTCTTTATAGAAAAGCGCTTATACACACACTTGTCTTATGTGAAGCAGCATATACATACTGGCATATGAATGATCAAGGTTGTAGGTGATTCTGTGTGTTGATGCAGTATTCTGGTTACAATGATGTCACTGTTTGATGAAAATAGATTTGGTACAAGCCCAAAATCCCCTTTCTTTAAATAATTCTCAGCCTGGTCCTGTGGGTTAAATCCCACCGACTTTATCGGAAGCTTTCTTTAGGCTGAAAGCCTTATATAACCATGGACTTTAATCAACCATCACCCGAGCGCTTTGATACCGCAAGCCTTATATATATATAGATATATATATATATATATATATATATATATATATATATATATATATATATATATATATATATATATATATATATATATATATATATATATATATATATATATATATATAGCTTATATCTTAGACCCCACGGCCATATATCATATATGCACGGAAATCATTATAAAATAGTTCCAATTAACATCCACAGACTTCAAAGATTATATGGCCGCCCTCATGAATTTCAGTGGGTCTGGATTTCGGCAGTCTTCAATAAACACTAAAGGCCTAACCTCCGACAAGGTGCGGACCCGACACAATCTTCAGTTAGTGTATATAATATTTCGGCTCCGGATTTCGGAGCTCTCCACTTAACCGTGTCGAGGTTCCTTCCGGACCCGAAAGGGTTATATGCTGTGATATATATATTTCGGCAGGTCCGGATATCGGCGGTCGCCGCAAATAACAAGTTCCCTTCCTCCGAAATAATGGACCCGATGGCCTTTTCTGCTGACTTCTATAATAATTTCGGGTCCGGGTCTTTTCGGCGATTTCGCTATTCGCTGCTCCGAAGGATACAAGGCCTCCGCGGACCCGATACACTTTCAGTTGCGTTTAAATATGGATTTCGGCTCCGGTTGTCGGAGCTTTCACTTCGGTAATCTCACAACCTCTCCTCCGATGCGATATGGGGTTCGGACCCGATATCGTTATAGCCTGCACTTTATGATAGATCGGCTCCGAGATTTCAGAGCTTACGCCTTCCACTGTAGATAAGCCTTCCGATGAAGTGTGATATTAGATTGGTTCGGACCCGATAAGGGTTAGAAACGATATGGATAACAGTTCACGTCCACGCGCTTAAGGAAAATATAACAATTTATTTGTGTAACAGAGTTATACACAGAACATTATAAAAAGGACTTAGAGTCTATGGAAGCAGCAGTGTAAAGAAAATAACCTTCAAGGATTCAATCAAGCTCAAGGCGGAAAAACAAGGCAATTTAACCAACTTCAACACACAGAGAATAAACACATACGCACACACAGTTAACAAACTTCCTCTGTTTTAACATACTCAGGAACACTGCATATATTAATATAAAAGCATGAATTTACATTGAGACTTTGGTCTCGTATGCATGCACACAAATACACAGGCACACAGGCCTAACAGTCAATGTTGCACCCTCTCATAGGCCCGATTATCAATTATGGTGCCTCTCCTATCATAAGCCAAATTCTCCACTCTAGTGGCTCTCCTCTGGTGGCTCTCCCCTCACAAGCTAAATTCCCTGCTCTGGTGGCTCTCTCTCCTCACAAGCCAAATTCTCTCCTCTGGTGGCTCCCTCTCCTCACAAGCTAGATTCTCTCCTCTGGTGGCTTCCCCTTTGCCCGTAGGCTTACATTCATATATATATAATAAACATTGGTATCAAAAGCCTAAAGCTTCTGCATGCATACATATATGGCAAAAAGCCTCTTGAGGCTTTATTCTATCTTTTCTCTGTTTTAAAACAGAAAAGCCTCCTTATCCCTTAATGATCCACATTCACTGCTTTTATGCCTAAAAGCTCTCCCTTACTTCTAGAATCATGGAATACTCATGCTCTTATTTATTTATTTTGAGAATATATAATTTAAATCACACTTATCAGCCTAAATATTAAAATGACTTGTAACTTAGGAAAATAATTCTAAGAATGCATGACCCCCCTAAGTCTACTATTTAAAATAGTTTCCCTTGGGCTGAATGCTCCTGCATTAGACTCCCAAGGTAGAAAAATTTCATGATCTCCTGATCATGTGTCTTGTGGTCTTGGTCTTCCTGGATCCCATATCTTGTTCTGCAACTGTCCAAATGCTTTATTCCTTTGCTCCATTTTCTTCTCCCTATCAATCAGGTTCAGCTTCTGATTGATCTTGCTTGCTGTTATTTCTATTTTCCTCCATTTGGACATCAGCTGCCATATTTCTTCAATTTCTATGTCCAGCCTTTCTTCTGTATGGGAATTTCCTTGCCTGCTGGTACTGTCTTCAAACTCTATTATTTCAGCTGTTGTAGTTGCTTTTGTTGTAACTGTTGTTACTATTGTTTTCACAGATGTTGCTATCGCTACCACC